>CM035837.1:450747166-451947166 GCA_020510985.1 Pholidichthys leucotaenia | reverse complement strand
GAAAAATAAACAAAAGCAGAGGGACTGGCGTGATGGTTTTAGGTGCAGAAGCAACCCCAAAACCCCCCGGGAACAGCTGACGGCTGAAATCCCTTTGTGCCGAGGCTGAGACCATTAACAAAATCCAGTGGCGAGCTGCGTGCTTGCTTCAGGTGAACGAGCAGCCCTGAAGGTCCTGTGAGCAGCGGCGGAGGACGATGGCGGTCTCTGGAGCCGTTACTTGTCCCGTGCGTGATGCGCCGTCCTCGTAACTCCCCGATGCATGCGCGGGGATTCCGTGCGTGGGTGGGCCGCTGGAGAGAGAAGAACCAGGGTGCAGAAACTTGGTGGAGATCGGCGCAGACGGCGCCGATAAAAATCCAGGTTGAGCTGTGGCTGTAGGTTGGCCATGGCGCGTTGGAGCGGTGAGAGGAAATAGACGATCTTTTGTCCCTCAGGCTCGTGCAGATGCGTTGGAGCGGTGGGAGGGAATAGACGATCTTGGGCACCGCTTGGCCGTGGTGCGTTCAGGCCCGCGTGTTGCGTTCTCTGCCGGCCCTGGAGGACGCCGTCGTGGAGAAGGGACGAGGTGCCCGCGCTCTCTTGTGAAGGAACTGCGAGCGCGGCCGGTCCAGCGTGGATGAGCAGATCTCAGACGTGCAGATCTCATCCTGAAAAACGGGTCACCAAGTGCAGCTGTCCAGCTCAGAAGATTGCTTCACACAAAGCGTGTGCGTGTCCGGGTGTTGCGTTCGCTGGCCGCTCGTTTTTCTTAGCGTCGGTTCGCCAGCGTGGCCGTCCAAATCAGAAGGCTGCGTCGCACAAAGCGTGTGCATCTTCAAGGGGTCACCAGTGCGGCGGCATGAAATAAAGCGGCGTTGTTGGAGGTTTTAAGTAGAGTTTTATTATATCATACCACCGTCACGAGCTCCGCTCCCGGCGCCGTGCATGAGCACCGAGAGCGAGCCCACGGCTCTCAGAGAAGGAGAGGAGGACACACAAGTTCGTGTCCTGCAGCAGAGGCTGAAGTGAGAGAGAGTTTGCGTTACAGAGTTGCAGCTTATATACTTGACCATAACAATACATCAAAGGAACATACCCCAGCAGTTAGTATGATCAAAGAGATAACAGAACAGGCATAAGATATTTGCATTTGAGAGACCTATTGATCTCAGTCCCTAGGTCACAGTGAGGACAGGACGCATGAGTACAATGCATGAAAGGCAACCATTAACATCACATAGGTGAGCCAGACGAAACGCGTCTGCCAGTAGACATTAATACACATTACACTGTTCTGTTACTTGCTCTAGCCGAGCGCTGCGTTTGACCAGTCTTTTTGTGGAGATTTACCTCAAAGCACATCTACATATGTAAGATGCTCAGAAGAAGCACAGTAAGGACAGAATGCATGAACACTTTAACTTCAAGGCTGTAAACGCAGCATGCAGCGGAAAGAAACCCAGGAGTGCGAGCTGACTGTCTCAGTGTTCTGTCTGTGTGTTGTGGGGGTTTAATGAAACCGCTACAGAACCATTTTTTGTGTAAATACGTCCAAAGTCCAGTTTTGACTGAGTTATGGAATTTAAAGAGGTGCCGTGACATTTTGCAAATTAGATGTGTACATTTATTCCTATCTGAAACTTTGGATCATATTTTACATCTTTCTAATTGACAGTAAGTCATTATCTCTTTCCACTTTCAAGTTATGGCCTTGGAAATTTGAACTATTTTATTGACAAAAAATATTTACCACTCTTGACCACTAGGGGGTATGTTGCGGTTCTGCACCATACGCACTCAAGGGTTAACTCTTGGTGAGGAGAATCAGTCGCAGCCGCTGGCTGTTCCTGAATTCTCTTCACCGGGCTCCACTGCTGCTAGTGGTAGTAACCCTGTGTGCGTTTCTTCTCTCCTGCTCGAGTCCTCGTCTGAGTCCGCTAATGTTCATCCGCCATCACATGAGGTCACCGCGGGTCCTCCTTCTCCGTCTGAGATCACCGTGGGTATTCCGCCGTCACCCAAGGTTGCCGTGGGTCTTCCGCCATCGCCCAAGGTTGCCATGGGTCCTCTGCCATCGCCCGAGGTCGCCGTGGGTCCTCTGTCTCCACCCAACGTCGCCGTGGATCCTCCGTCTCTGCCTGAGGTCGCCATGGGTCCTCCATCTCCGACCGAGGTCGCCAATGGTCATCCGGTTTTGCCTGAGGTCGCCGAGGGTCATTTGTCTTTGCCTGAGGTTGTCACTGGTCAGCTGTCGTGGCCGCCTGGTTTCCCCGCTGGGCAGCCAGCTCCTTCATCTGGTTCCCCCGCTGAGCAATCATTCTCCTCATCTGGTCTTCCCGCTGGTCAGCCATTTTTGTCTGGTTTCCTCGCCAGTCAGTCGCCATCGCTGTCTGGGTTTGCCACTTGCCAGCGGTCCTCATCAAGTGTTAACGCTCTCCTGCTACGGGTCCACTTGACCTATGCCTCAGCTCTTGCAGCCCGCAAGGAGCACGTGTTTCAGCTGCCGCCTCCAGGAGGGGGCATGTCGTGCTCTGCGGTCTGTTGGCTCAGGGGTGCTGTAAGGCCATCCGGCAGGTTATGTCCTTTGCTTGGGTGGCTTAGAGACTCTGGGAGGCCACCTGACACATTCCAACTCGTGACCGGGTCGTCTTTGGACTCTAGCAGACCACCTGAACTGCCTTGTTTCTCCATTTAGCATCCTTAGAATTCTGTCATCATATCTGTTCTGTTGTGGGTCTTGAGGGAGCATTTTCCGTTGTCGTGTTTCGGTCCCTCCTAGTCTGGGTTCCCCCACCACCCTCCCGGGGTGGGTTATTTTTTCTTGTCTTGTCGGGGGGGGGGGTTCTTTGTGGGTGGTCCTTTTTTTTCTTTTTTTGATGTTAAGTTGGAGTGTCTGGAATCCACCCCTTGAGAGAGGGGCTCTGTCATGATGCAGAGAACGGGGGGGGGGGCACCAGGCACACGCTTCTGTTATGTCTAAGTATGTTCTGTATTTTTTCATCTGGACTTATTTGGTATTGAGTATGGTTTGGTGTATTTTGTTATCGTTTGTTCTGTATCATCTTGTATTTATTTTTCCTGTTTATATTTGGCTTTATCTTCAGTTCTCCCTTTGTAACCTCAGTTTTCATTAGTATTGTTTTTTGGAGCACTTCTTGGGTTTTGTATTCCTTCTTGTTTTTGCCTTGGCAGTTATTTTCTCATTGCGTGTTTTGGCCTGTTCCTGTTTCTGTATTTTAGTCAGTTACCTTTTTGTTTTCCTTGTTAGTCAGTTACCTTTTTGTTACTTCCGGAAATCAAACCCTGTTCGTGGGCTGTCACACCTGGTTAAGATTTATTCTGATTATTCCTCACTCATGTTGCCCACACCTATTGATCATTTGGTTTGTCCCTATTTAAAGACTGCTGCATGGCTTTCTCCTCACAGCAGCCTTCTGGAATTTAGACGTTATTCCTACGTCTCTCGGTACAGACGGAGTCCCCGTCTCTCTGTTCTTTTGTGTCTTCCGGATGTATCCCTATTATCCTGTCTGTATCTGTGCACGTTTGTGTTTCTGTTACTATTTTGTGTTTTTACTATTAAATTGGCAAACTCAAAGTGTGCCTCTGGAGTCTTCAGTTTGCCCTTGAAAAGGGCGATTCATGACAGTTTGTGCCTTTGTCATGGTCATATTTCTTACAAGTTTGTTGCAGTAGATAATATGGATACTATGTGTCACGAGGCTGAGCACGGTGTCACCGGGTTCAGGCTCTTAATTTATATCTAAGTATTTTCTGTATTTTTCCAGTGTTGTATTATTTTCCTGTGTGTGGATTCTAGATGTGTTCCTTGCTGTCAGTTGTTTTATGTTTTCTTGCCCTTATTACCATGATAATGATTCTGTCAGTATTTTTAGATTCCTGTTTTATTTTGCCCTCAGTGTTTATGTTTTGTTTCCTCGTGGCATGAGCTCCGCACCTGTTCCAGGCACTCCCACCTTGTCATTATCTCATCCGTGTGCTCTTTGTTTAGTAATTAGGTCACCAGCCCGCTCTTGTGAATCCGCACCTGCCATCAATTATGTTTTCAGCTATTTAAAGACTGTTGTTTTGCCTTCTCACTGTGCAGTCTTAGTGATACTTCCTCCTCGTCACCAGAACCCCTTCCCCGTTCTGGTGAGTTCGTTCTGATACTCCATCTATAAGTTTACTTTGTTATCTGTTTGGATTTTTTACGTTGATGCACTTTGGGACTTTGTCTTTTGTTAATAAATGCCACAAACTGCAGTCCAGCGTCTGGGTCTGTCTCTCTGCCCCGGGGGGCAAATCCTGACACTATGTGAATTTGTAGTTGATTGCAAAAAAATTGAATGATACAGCACCATTGTGTAATTTTGCTTAATAATTATGAAACTTGCCAGTAAACTGTAATGGAGAAGAGAGGAGGAAAAATTGGTTCAAATCAGTTCAAATTCTATCTCTGTGGCCGTACTCAGTTCATTCAGCTGAAATGATTCTCTTCTCGCTCACTTCTGGTCACCACAGGAGTGCCCCAGGGCTCTGTCCTGGGGCCCTTTTTATTTATCATTTACATACTTCCACGGTCATATTTTCCATAAATATCATATTCATTTCCACTGCTATGCAGATGACACTCAGCTCTACATCTCCACTACACCTAACTCCACCCTCCTGCCTTCATCCCTTACTGACTGGCTCTGAGATAAAGTCCTGGTTCACACTCAATCTCCTCAAATTAAACAGTGATAAAACAGAAATGTTAATCATCGGCACGAAATCCACTCTAGCCAAATGTTCCAGCTTCAATGTATCACTGGACAATTCTCTTATCTCTCCATCCCCTCAGGTTAAGAGTCTGGGTGTCACCCTTGATTGCAAGCTTTCCTTCACATCTCACATTAACAACATAACCTGCTTAGCACACTTCCATCTCCACAACATCAACCTCTTACACCCCTCCCTCACACCTCATACCGCTGCCATCTTGGTTCACAGTCTTGTTACATCTCATCTTGACAACTGCAATTCCCTCCTGTTTGGTCTTCCACAGAAAATTCTCCATAAATTACAACTGGTACAGAACTCAGCAGCTCGCTTCATCACCAGGACCCCATCTATTCATCACATCACTCCTGTTGTGTAGCAGCTTCACTGGCTCCCAGTCACGTTCCAAATTCAGTATAAAATACTATTACTCACCTACAAGGCCATCCACAGCCTTGTCCCTCCATATCTCGCTGACCTCCTCCACATCACTATACCTGCACGCACCTTTACAGTGCAACCAGAAAGCATTTACAGCGGATCACTTTTTCCACATTTTGTTATGTTACAGCCTTATTCCAAAAGGGATTAAATTATTTTTTTTCCTCAAAATTCTACACACAACACCCCATAATGACAATGTGAAAAAAGTTTTTTTTTCAGATTTTTGCAAATTTATTAAAAATAAAAAACTAAGAAATCACATGTAAATAAGTATTCACAGCCTTTGCCATGAAGCTTAAAATTGAGCTCAGGTGCATCCTGTTTCCACTGATCATCCTTGAGATGTTTCTACAGCTTAATTTGAGTCCACCTGTGGTAAATTCAGTTGATTGGACATGATTTGGAAAGGCACACACCTGTCTATATAAGGTCCCACAGTTGACAGTGCATGTCAGAGCACAAACCAACCATGAAGTCAAAGGAATTGTCTGCAGATCTCCGAGACAGGATTGTCTCAACGCACAAATCTGGGGAAGGGTACAGAAAATTTTCTGCTGCTTTGAAGGTCTCAATGAGCACAGTGGCCTCCATCATCTGTAAATGGAAGAAATTCAGAACCACCAGGACTCTTCCGAGAGCTGACCGGCTGTCTAAACTGAGCAATCGGGAGAGAAGGGCCTTAGTCAGGTAGGTGGCCAAGAACCCGATGGTCACTCTGTCAGAGCTCCAGCATTCCTCTGTGGAGAGAGGAGAACCTTCCAGAAGGACAACCATCTCTGCAGCAATCCACCAATCAGGCCTGTATGGTAGAGTGGCCAGACGGAAGCCACTCCTTAGTAAAAGGCACATGGCAGCCCGCCTGGAGTTTGCCAAAAGGCACCTGAAGGACTGTCAGACCATGAGAAACAAAATTCTCTGGTCTGATGAGACAAAGATTGAACTCTTTGGTGTGAATGCCAGGTGTCATGTTTGGAGGAAACCAGGCACCACTTATAACCATGCCAATGGTGGTGGCATCATCATGCTGTGGGGATGTTTTTCAGCGGCAGGAACTGGGAGACTAGTCAGGATAGAGGGAAAGATGAATGCAGCAAAGTACAGAGACATCTTGGATGAAAACTTGCTCCAGAGCACTCTTGACCTCAGACTGGGGCAACAGTTCATCTTTCAGCAGGACAATGACACTAAGCACACAGCCAAGATATCAAAGGAGTGGCTTCAGGACAACTCTGTGAATGTCCTTGAGTGGCCCAGCCAGAGCCCAGACTTGAATCCAACTGAACATCTCTGGAGAGATCTGAAAATGGCTGTGCACTGATGCTTCCCATCTAACCTTGGGCGCATGCGCACGCAGCGACCAGCAGCTGGTGATATAGTGCGTGTGTGCGTGTGTGTGTTTTTTGTATTTTTTTACGTTTTTAGAAAATCCTCTGTGTCGTTTCTGCCCTGGAGCGTTTGTGGAATATATGGCGAAGAGCTCCCTGGTATCTACATCATGGATTTCCTCTCCTCTCTCGCACTGCTGCTATCTGTGCTGTGGCTCTTTGTCTCTGAGGTAAACGCGTTCGGCTCCATGGCGAGCAGAATAGCGGGCAGAATACAATATTCCAGGGACGTGTTGCTACGCTTTAACACAGCTGATGCAGCGTCTGTGATTGAGCCCAAACTTCAACTGCCGGACTTTATTTTGAGAGACGGACACAGCGGTGAAAACAGAGTCGGCAGAAGGAAGCGTGGAAAACGTGGAGGTGTGAAATTGCGCCTCAGGAGACATCAGTTTGGTAACATTCCTCTTCCTTCGATCATTTTTGGGAATGCACAGTCTGTGAGAAACAAGGTGGAGGAAATTCAAGGCAATGTACGTTACCAGAAGGATTTTAAGAACTGCTGCGTCATGGCTTTCACTGAATCTTGGCTTACTGCGCATGATCGAGACGCAGACCTGTGGATTGACGGCTTTGGAGCCCCGCTGCTCTCGGATCGGCAGGAAGAGGTAACGGGGAAGCGTCAGGGGGGCGGTGTATGTTTATACATTAATAAGCAGTACTGCACATCTGTCACGGTCAGAGAGCGCATCTGTACACCCGATGTGAAGCTGCTGTCTGTGTCACTACGCCCCTTTTATTTGCCTCGTGAGTTTCCCCAACTTTTCATCACAGTTGTGTATATTCATCCGAGGGCAGACGCTGACTCCGCCTCCAGCACCATCTCTGATGTGGTGCAGCGGCTGCAGTCAATTTCTCCAGAGGCGCCAAACTTCATTCTTGGGGATTTTAACCATGTTTCTTTAAAGAAGACACTTAAAAACTTTCATCAGTATGTCTCCTGCCCAACCAGGCGAAAAAAGACATTGGACCTGTGCTATGGATCCATAGAGAGGGCCTATAAATCACTCCCCCTTCCTCCTTTAGGATCCTCAGATCACAACTGTGTTCATTTGCTGCCCACATATAAAACTGCTCTCAGAAGAGGCAAGGTGGAGACGAGAGACATAGATGTGTGGACAGAAGATTCAGAGCACAGCCTCCAGGAATGCTTTGACTGTACAGACTGGAAGATGTTCATAATGGCCTGCGGGGATGATTTGGACTCTCTGGCTGAGCTCACATGCTCATACATGGCTTACTGTCAAAATAAGATTGTTCCACGTAAACGTGTCAAAATATACCCCAACAACAAACCATGGGTTACTAAATCAGTTAAATCCTGCTTACAGAGGAAAGCACTTGCCTTTAAACAGGGGTCTGTTTCTGAGCTACAGGTTGCTACTAAGGAGCTGAAGGCCGAAATTTTAAGAGCAAAACAGAATTATAAATCAGAGTTGGAAAGCAAGATGGCAGCAAATAAACTTGGTTCGGCCTGGGCCAGTATGAAAACTATTGCAGGCCTTCAGAGCATAGAGCGCAGTAATCGTGTGTTTTTAGATGGTTTTAGTTCAGACACAGAGCTGGCTAATGCTCTTAATTGTTTTTATGGTCGTTTTGACTCCTTTGATTTTAGCACAGAAATCCAAGATTTGAAACAGAAACTCAAAGACAATCAGCACTTTAATATTGAGATGCAGGATGTTAAAAGGGAGTTCTGCGCTGTAAAAGAGAACAAAAGTCAGGGCCCTGATAATATATGTGGGCGCCTGGTAAAGTCCTGTGCACATAAACTGAGTCCTATATTTCATTACATTTTCAATAAGTCCTTACAGACACAACATGTGCCTAAGATCTGGAAAGATGCCGTGGTTGTTCCCGTTCCAAAATCCAGCTGTCCTAAAACGGTAAATGACTTTAGACCAGTTGCTTTGACTTCAATTTTAATGAAAATTTTTGAAAAACTGGTCAGATGTGAAGTCCTGAGGCAGACTGAACATGCATTGGATCCTCTGCAGTTTGCCTATAGGCCTCACAGAGGAGTGGAGGATGCCACTGTCACTCTGTTTAACATGCTTTTCAAACATCTGGATTTTAATGGGACACACGCCAGGCTTTTATTTGTGGACTTTTCTTCTGCCTTTAATACAATCCAACCTCATATTTTAGTTGAAAGGCTCCTGCAACAATTTGATTTGAGCAATAATCTGGTGGGTTGGATTCTGGACTTCTTAACCAACAGGACGCAGAGAGTAAGGGTCAATGGCACATTGTCTGACCTAAAGTGCTCTTCTACTGGCTCTCCTCAGGGGTGTGTGTTGTCACCACTACTCTTCATCCTGTACACAAACATGTGTCGGAGCAGACATGACAACAGACACATTATAAAGTATGCTGATGACTCAGTCATTGTCAGTCTCCTCCAGGATGGTGAGAGTGGCCACGGCCCAGTAGTTGATGACTTTGTTCACTGGTGTGAGGATTCCTATCTGCAGCTGAATACAACAAAAACGAAAGATATGATTATTGACTTTAGGAGGAAAACTCCCAGGCACAAAGTCACCATACTAAAAGGCCAGACCACCGAATGTGTACAATCATACAAATATCTTGGGACGATTATTGATAGTAAATTAAACTTTGAAGTGAACTGTGAAAGGGTGTGCAAAAAGGGTCGGCAAAATTTGCATTGTTTGAGGAAACTTGCACGCTTCCAAATTGACCGAACCATAATGACTATGTTTTATCGGGCTTTTATTGAATCTGTTTTATCCTTTTCTTTAATGTCATGGTTTGGTCAGATAAAACTGAAACAGAGGAAATCCTTGGATCAGGTAGTTAGATGGTCCAGTCGTTTGCTTGGTGAGTCACAGCTGAGCCTGACATCCCTGTACACCAGACAAGTACAGAGGATGGCCGACTCGATTTTAAATGATGACTCCCACCCTTTGCACTGCAACTTTCAGCTTCTTCCCTCCAGACGGAGGCTTGCTGTCCCAAAAAGTAGAACCCAGCGCTACAAAAACAGCTTTGTCCCTGCTGCTGTCAAAGAGTTGAACAAGCTATAAAAATTATATTGTACATATTTTATATTTACCTATTTTGTAAGATGTGTGCCTGTGTTTGTGTCTATGTTGAATGTAATTAGTGGCTTGTAAATATGGATGTCACCAGACTGCAAAACAAATCTACCTACGGGTACAAATAAAGTAACCTGAACCTGAACCTGAACCTGATGAAGCGTGAGAGGTGTTGTAAAGAGGAATGAGTGAAACTGCCCAAAGATAGGTGTGCCAAGCTTGTGGCATCATATTCAAAAAAGACTTGAGGCTGTAATTGCTGCCAAAGGTACATCAACAAAGTACTGAGCCAAGGCTGTGAATACTTATGTACATGTTATTTCTTAGATTTTTATTTTTAATAAATTTGCAAAAATCTCAAAAAAAACTTTTTCACATTGTCACTATGGGGTATTTTGTGTAGAATTTTGAGGAAAAAAATGAATTTAATCCAATTTAGAATAAGGCTGTAACGTAATAAAATGTGGAAAAAGTGAAGCGCTGTGAATACTTTCTGGATGCACTGGAGATGCTTTTCTTCCATTCATCTCACCGTTTTTTGTCTCACTACCATGTGTGACAGAGCATTCAGCTTCTCGGCACCGGAACTTTGGTATCCACTCCCTCCTGATCTCTGTAACACTGATTCTCTCTCACTTTTCAAATCTAAACTCAAAACCCATTTTTTCAGGCTTGCTTATCCCCACTGAGTTGCATTGTCTTTTGTCTATGTTTTATGTTTATTCTAATGTATTTTTTCTATTTTTTTATTATGGTAAGGTGACCTTGAGTGTCATGAAAGGCATGAAATAAAATGTATTGTTATTATTATTATTTTTTTAAAAAAACAAAAGCTGACCTGAAAGATTCAATAAACCTTGATGTTAATTTAAGGTGGAATTGCTCAGCCCCAATGTATGGTCAATACAATTATGACACTCTTGTTACTATTATTATTATTATTATTATTATTATTATTATTATTATTATTATGTAGTCATATTGTTTTTGCTGTAGTTTCTCTGTCTGTTAATAATAATAATAATAATAATAATAATAATAATAATAACGCCTTTCATTCAAATTTTCAGGAAAGGTGTGTAATGGCACGCTGAACAGACGATTAGATTTTGGTAATGATCTCAAAATGCATACCTCCACCAAGGCTCTTATCTTCTCACAGTGTTAGCAACAATACTCCAAAACTAACTGATGGATCTGTATAAAATTTTCACCAGAGGTGGTTCTTGGGCTACAGGCAAATCCATTACATTTTGGTGATGATCTGAGAATGCATACCTCAGCCAAGGCTCTTATCTTTCACAGTGTGTTAGCAACAATACTCCAAAACTAACGGACAGACTTTGATGCAATTTTCAGCAGAAGTGTTTCTTGGCCTACACACAAACCCATTACATTTTGGAGGTGATCCATGAGGGACGGAAGGAGCCTTGCTGGAGGTCTGTGCTCTCTGAGTGCTTTCTTCCACAATATTTTTATTGAACCTTTTTTACAAACATAACACAAACAATCAAACACTAACACTAAAGTAATAAAAAAAAAATGTACTAAAACACACCAACAACCACTAACAGGAACAGGTCTTCAACAATGCTCCTCTGTTTAGTCTAGGCAATCCATTACGTAAGTGTACATATTATACATTCACCAGTTTGGAATTTATAAGGTCCACACACATCATTCACCTTCTTCTTCAAAAGTTATGTTTAAATTCTTTACATAATCAATAAAAGGTCTCCATATATTCTCAAACACAGTTTCCTTTGATTTCAGTATGTATGTTATTCTTTCTAGTGGAAGGTTTGTTAACATCTGTCTTAACCACTGAGTTACATCTGGTCTATGAGTCTTTTTCCACAATAGTGCAATACATTTTTTGGCGTTAAGCAAACTGAGGTCTATGAATGCTCTTTCACTTTTATTAAAGTTGTGCTTTTCTGGATGCAGACCCAACAAAAACAATTTAGGATTCAGTATGATTTGTTTTGAAATTATTTTTTCAATTGTTCCCCTCACCTCTTCCCAAAACATTCTAATTTTTCTACATTCCCATACACAATGAAATAAGGTTCCTTTACTTTCCACACATTTTGTGCACATATCTGGTATGTTTTTGTTATATCTATTTAATTCCACCGGTGTAACATACATCTGCATTAACCATTTAAAATGTATCAATTTTAGACGTACATTTATTGATTTGGTTTGAACTTCTGTACAAGCCAATTCCCATTGTTCCTCTGAAATTTCAGTTTGCAGGTCTTCTTTCCAATAATTCAGTCTTTTCTGTGAGTTTTCACTTGAAGATAGTGTCAATGAGTTATAAAACTCTGAAATAATACCCTTTCTCTTACTATCTTTCGTCAAGATTTTTTCCAAGGATGAATAAATAGGTCGAGTGAGAGCATTGTTTTGATTTGATCGAATAAAGTTCCTAATCTGAAGATATTTAAAAAAATGTGTTCTATTAAGATTAAATTTGATCCTCAGCTCTTCAAAAGACATTATGTTATCTGAACATGACAGATGTAAATCTTGAATTTTTTGAATCCCTTTTAAATTCCATACTTTGAATACAGCATCCGCTCTCCCTGGTTTAAAATATTGATTACCCCATATTGGACTAAATTGTGACAGTAAGTGTGGTTCTTTTAAATATTTTTTAGTTTCACACCATATTTTGATCATATGCTTTACAAATGGATTTTTAACTTGTTTCTGTAATTTTTTTGCCGAGTCTGAGTATATGAATATGGGAAGAGGTAAAGGTAAATTGTATGATTCCATTTCAGTCCAGTGAGGGAGATCATTTGATGAAAAATAATATGTCATGGACCTCAGTTGTGCTGACCAGTAATACAACATAAAGTTTGGACATTTCAGACCTCCACGATCAAATGGTAAATATAGTAAGGACAGACGTAATCTAGCCTTCCTATTGTTCCATATAAACTCCACTAACTTTTTTTTAATTCTTGAGAATAGATCTGAAGGTGGTGGTAAAGGAATGTATTGAAATAAATAAAGTATTTTGGGTAAGATATTACTTTTAAGTATATTAATTCTCCCAATCATCGACATTGGTAGTGACATCCATCTCTGAATTAACTCATTAATGTCTGTCATTAAGGCTTCGTAGTTGGCACTGGCGACTGATTCCAGCTTGGGCACAATTTGAATTCCTAAATATTTAAACTGATTTACAACATTGAATTGATTTACCTCAGGAGCTGGGTGCTTTCTCTGGGACTCATTTAGCATTAATATTGAAGATTTAGTTTTATTTATTTTATATCCTGATATTTCTCCAAAATTCTTTATTAAATTCAACAAGGTCGGAATTGATTTTTTAAGATTCGACATAAACAAAATTATGTCATCGGCATACAGGGAGATTTTATGTTCTGTTGGTCCAACCTTAATTCCATATATTTGCAGATGTAAACGTACTGCCATCGCTAAAGGTTCAATTGCCATAGTAAACAGTAAAGGTGAAAGTGGACAACCTTGTCGACATCCTCTATTGATTTTTATTGATTTTGAGATATTGCTGTTTGTTAGGATTTCTGCTGTAGCATTATTATATATTATCTGAACCCATTTTATGAAATTATTTCCAAGTCCAAACCTTTGTAAGACTTCAAAAAGAAAGGGCCATTCGACCCTATCAAAGGCCTTTTCGGCGTCCAATGATAGGAGAGCTGTATCCGATGCTTCTTTATTAGAGTAAATAATATTGAATAATCTTCTTACATTATGGAAGCCTTGTCTTCCCTTTATAAAGCCATTCTGATCTCGGTTAATAATATTTGGTAATATTTCTTGTATTCGTCTGGCTAAAATTTTACAGATTATCTTAAGGTCAGCATTTAGTAGGCTTATTGGTCTCATATTTTCACATTTATTAGAGGGTTTACCTGGTTTTGGCAACAGTATAATTAAGGCATTATTCATGTATGATGGTAAATTACTATTTTGAAATGCTTCTAAAACCATTTCCAAAAAAGGTTTTATTAATTTATTCTTAAATTTTTTATAGAGGTCAACTGGAAGACCATCTGGTCCTGCACTTTTTCCTGATTTCATATTATCAATGGCTAGCCCAACTTCTTCTTGACTAATTTTAGACTCCAGTATCTCCCTGTTTTCAATTGGAATACAAGGTATAGATAATTCGTCCAAAAACCCATTTAGTTTTGTTAAGTCAGTTTCATTTTTTGTATCATATAATTTTTCATAGTAATCTCTAAAGGCTCTATTAATTTCTAAAGGATCTACAACTACCCGTCCATTACTTATAATACTGGTAATTGGTGTTTTAGATTCTAATTCTTTAATCTGCCATGCCAATAATTTTGCTGATTTTTCACCTTGTTCATAAAAAGATTGCTTCAATCTTAGAAGACTCGAGGCAGCTCTATTCGCTGATTTTTTTGTCATATTCAGCTCTCAGAATTATTAATTCGTTCTCTAACTTCCTCTGAGTGCTTTCTAGTTTGCAATGATACATTTTATTTATTTTTATCAATTTCTTTTTGTTGTAGTTGTTAACAATCATTTTGTCTCTAACATTACATCTTTGACATGCAGTCTCTGATTAAACCCCCATCACACCAAACTTGTTCTCAGAACATCCTAGCCCATCCTAAACAATTGATAAAACGGGGTGAAAACGGTCAACTTGGGGGCACAAAATGCCTCGAATACAAAAACTACTTCATTCTTACATGGTTCAGACAAGTCCATCTCATTTTAATCCCAACTGTAGCATGTTCATACAACACTCAAAATGGGGAAAAGTAGCCGTCTATCTTGCTTCTAAACCTTGACAAGTTCAAGCTCCTCCTTACCCAGCTGAAAGCTGTTCCATTCCAAAGCTCTCCATTCTTAAACGTTATATAGTTCCTAACTCGACCATCTCCATCAAACTAGTTCTTAGTCAGTCCAGCACATTATCACTGCGCCCTCATTGAGTCATTGCGTTGTAAAAGGACAGCTATAAATACCACCGCCGTTGTCATTCCCATTCACTTCTTTGAGCTGTAGCCTACACATCACAATTGCTCCGACTATCATCTCATCATGTCTCTAAGACAGACAGGGAGTGGGACTTGGAAACAATATGTGAATGAAAACATTCAGTGACTGATGGGCAAGCTCAGTGGTGGCCTGCTGTCGGAGTGCCACTGTGGGGGATTTAGCTTTCAATGGGACCAGTAAGCCTTATAGATAAAAATAATCATCAAATTTATAACCGAGGAGGTTTTTACACACTGAAATACATCCCTAAAATGATGCTCACCTTTGCTATTGGCACTAGCTGCTATATGTTCTTTGGCCATATAAGCATAATTAGCATAGCTGACTACATTCTATTCATCTTAATTTAAAATCTCAATCATGTACCTTGTCTCGGGTGCGATGCCCATGCATGATGTGGCTGGATACCATCTGGCGAGACACTGTAACAATGACAGCATGGTATGCAGTGTCAGGTCACTCCATACCCTTACCACTCCGTCTCAAGTCAGTCCGTCCCCAAATCACAACATACCCTAGATGTTCCACACCTGCTTCTGTACCTGTTTAATTAAATACTTATCAAACCAAAATGTTGTTGTTGTGGTTTATTTTTAATATCAAAATGTGATTCAAAACAAGTTGAAATTAAGGCTGAAATTAAACTCTCAGAAATGTCATGGCAATCAGTGGCATAAGAGTAGCAGCTGATTTTAATTAACCAAACCCCAGCCAATTACTAGATTGGTTTGCTGTATCATGGCTGATAGATAGATAGATTTGTTTATTTGACAGGGACAGTGCAATAAACATAGACAATTAATCAATGACAATCAATCTGATGTGTTGCACAGAGTGTATAGCTATTAGCTAATTTGCAACTCTTGTCCCTGGATGGACTTTAGAAAGGAGAAACAAGTAAAAAAAAAAAAAGAAAAGAAAAGAAAGAAAAGGAATACACAATAACCACATACATCAATGCAAAAAACATAAATACATTATAAATACACAATTATAAATATTATAAATATTATAAATATTATAAATACACAAATATAACAACCTGACACACATTTGCCTATTTCAGGCCTCCCTCCCTTCGTCATTCACTATAAACAAACACATTCATTCCTTCCCTTTATTCACTCTCACCCTGCAGACAATCATTTCATACATGGGTACATTCTTGTTTATTTTTCAGCCAGTTTTTAACCTTTTTAGCGAAAGTTTTAAAGTCCGTTATTATTTTAATTTCATTTGGCATTGTGTTCCAGATGTGACTGCCCTTTATAGAGAAAGCTGTTTGTCCAAATGTGGTTCTGCGGTGGAATATTTTACAGTTATTGTTAACAGAACTCCTGGTGGCTCTGCTGCTGTCCTGTCTTTGGATGAAACCAGCAAGAGGCTCAGGTGCTGATTTATGGAAACATTTGAAAGTTAATTTCAGTAAACAGAGGTCAATGAAACTCTCAAAACTCAATAAGTTGTATTTTTTTTAAAATATTACAGTGATGCCACCTAATGGGCTTTTTGTCCAAGATTTTTAGGGTTTGATTATATAATGAACCTATATGTCTTATTGTGGAAGGGGCTGCTTGAGCCCAGACTGTCAAACAGTATGATATATGAGAAAAAAACCATAGAATGCATATACAGTACAGCAGGTTCGTAAGGTATGTAATATCTAATTAATTTAAAGCAGTTCAGATTTTTTTTTACTGTTTTTGAAATTTTCTTTATATGAAGATTAAATTTGAGTTGAGGATCTAGTACAATGCCAAGGTATTTGAATTCTGTAACTAAACTGATGTCATGATCATGTATATTAACTTTAAAACATTGCAGGTTATATTTTTTTTATTGAAAAGCACATTGAAGACTTCCGGTTATGGCTGCCACGTAAGACGGACGTGTCTCACTCTGCTCTGCTCCTGGAGAAAAAAAATCGGCAAATAACTCTCTCATTTGGGACAGAACGTATCCCAGCGTTTGGGCGAGGATATGTCGGCGAAGCCTAAGGCTGGAAAACCAGGTAGAGGAAAAAGCGAGCCACCGAAACAGTCCAAATTAACGGACTTTCAGGTCTGTGACGCAGCAAATAAAGCTCCATATATGGCGGAGGAGGCTGGCAACGGTGCGATGTCTGCGGGGAGCGGCGCAGATGCGCTGATGGCTGCCATGAGTTCAATGAGAGCGGACTTTTCCTCTAGATTTGATGGGATTATGGCAGCGTTGGAAGGAATGAGAAAGGAATTGGGTGACTGTGTAGAACGAATGGCACAGATGGAGCTCCGTCTCTCTAGTGCTGAAGATGACGTCACCCGTCTTCAATTAAAGGTGCGCACTTTGGAAAAAAAAAATAAATGTCTGGAAGATAATATTTTGGATTTGGAATCTCGGTCAAGACGGAACAACTTGAGGCTGGTGGGTCTTCCAGAGGAATCAGAAGGTCGGGACGCATGTTCCTTTCTGGAAAAGTGGATTCCGGAGGTGCTGGGCAGCGCGGAGTTGCAACCAGCAGTGGTTCTGGAAAATGCACACCGTATTGGCCCACGGAGAGATAAGGGACCGCCGAGGACCTTAATTATGAAGTTTCTCAGCAACAGAGACAGGATGAAGATCTTCAACGCTGCACGAGCTAAAGGAGAGATTAAACACCAGGACCAGCAGGTGCGGTTCTACCCAGATCTGGCCACAGGAATCCAACAATTGAGGAAGCAGTTTGATCCCATACGTAAGGAGCTGCGCAACCTTGGGATTCGTCATGGTCTAATCTATCCTGCGAGACTGTTGACCACGTATGAGGGCAGAACCCACATCTTCAAGACCCCAGAGGAAGCGCAGGAGTTCATCAAGAAGATCAAAGAAGAAGAAGAGACTGGTGGGAGCTAAGCATGAACAAAATATAAGGTAGAATAATTAAGCATTTGCACAGGCATCTGACTGACTTGAAGTAAATAGCAAGTTTACAAAATATAGATTGTATTATATATTAAAAAAACCCAAAACAAAACAAACAAAAAAAAACTATGATGTACAAAGTTGCTAAAAATTTTGGAGTTAAGTTGGAAAACTACAGAGGAGAGTTAATGTTACGTCATTAAAAGCAGTAGAGTTAGGGTGATTGGGAGGATGAAGAAGGAGTGGCTTAGGCTGTTCCCCGTGGATGTGGAACGGTCGATGGCTATATCGGGAGACAGAATTTTTCTTTTGATTTTGGGGGGTTTGCCACAAGTGTGGGAAGGGGGAATTTGTTTGTGTGTAGTTTGTAGGATGAATGTTCAACCACTCATGTTTTTGCTTCTCTGTATGAGCATGTTTACACTGCAAGGTAATCCCAAACTCTCTATTGATCATAAACCAAAGCGTTAATCTTAATTTAACTTCATGGAATTGCAGAGGTCTACAAAATTTAAAAAAACTTAAACAAGTTATGAATAAAATAAAAGACATGGGTTCAAAAATTGTGTTTTAATAAGAAACTCATCTAATAGAGGAGGATATAAAAAGAATTAGGAGTAGATGGCAAGGAAGTGTCTTCACCTCATCATTTTCATCCCGGGCCAGGGGAGTTATGACTCTCATACATAAATCAGTCCCTTTTCAAGTGAAAAATGTAATTGGAGACAAATTTGGAAGATATGTAATCATTCAAGGTTCTTTGCTATGAGAAAATATAAATCTTGTGAACTTATATGGTCCCAATATAGATGATCAAAAGTTCTTTGCTAATTTATTTCTTATCTTATCATCACTTACAGGGCAACATATAATAGCAGGGGATTTTAATTGTACATTGAATCCAGGTATTGATAGATCAACAGGACTGGATTGTATGCACAATGGATGTAGGATGACTATTAATCATTTTATGAAAGAATTGAGATTGTTAGATATATGGAGAGAAATGAAACCACAAGTTAAAGCCTATTCTTGTTATTCCAGTATCTACAAGACATTCTCACGTATTGATTATTTTTTGATTTCCACAGAATTAAGGTCCAAGATTCAAAACTTCTTCTATGATAACATCTTGATCTCTGATCATGCACCCTGCTGTCTAATATATGTAGATAAAAAATTGACAAAGGAATCAGGTAGATGGCAATTTCAGCATAAATGGCTTCAGGATGAGGAATTTGTCAAGTATATAGAAAAACAGATAGATGAGTTCTTTGATATCAATACTACACAAACATCAGCATGTGTAAAGTGGGAGGCTTTCAAAGCTTTTATTAGGGGACATATTATTAGTTATACAGGATCAAAATCTAAGAAGACTCGAGAGGAGAGAGCCAAATTGGAACATAAAATAAAAAGTCTTCAGGAAAAAGTGTATGCAGGAAGTGATCCAAGGTTGGAGAATGAATTACTGATTTTGAGAGCTGAATACGACAAAAAATCAGCGAATAGAGCTGCCTCGAGTCTTCTAAGATTGAAACAATCTTTTTATGAACAAGGTGAAAAATCAGGAAAATTATTGGCATGGCAGATTAAACAATTAGAAATTAAAACACCAATTACCAGTATTATAAGTAATGGACAGGTAGTTATAGATCCTTTAGAAATTAACAGAGCCTTTAGAGATTACTATGAAAAATTATATGATACCAAAAATGAATCTGATTTAACAAAACTAAATGGGTTTTTGAACGAACTATCTATACCGTGTATTCCAAATGAAAACAGGGAGATATTGGAGTCTAAAATTAGTCAAGAAGAAGTTGGGCTAGCCATTGATAATATGAAATCAGGAAAAAGTGCAGGACCAGATGGTCTTCCAGTTGACCTTTATAAAAAATGTAAGAATAAATTAATAAAACCTTTTTTGGAAATGGTTTTAGAAGCATTTCAAAATAATAATTTACCATCATACATGAACAATGCCTTAATTATACTGCTGCCAAAACCAGGTAAGCCCTCTAATAAATGTGAAAATATGAGACCAATAAGCCTATTAAATGCCGACCTTAAGATAATCTGTAAAATTTTAGCAAGACGAATACAAGAAATTTTACCAAATATTATTAATCGAGATCAGAATGGCTTTATAAAGGGAAGACAAGGCTTCCATAATGTAAGAAGACTATTTAATATTATTTATTTTAATACAGAAGCACCGGATACAGCTCTCCTATCACTGGACGCCGAAAAGGCCTTTGATAGAGTTGAATGGCCCTTTCTTTTTGAAGTCTTACAAAGGTTTGGACTTGGAAATAATTTCATAAAATGGGTTCAGATAATATACAATAATGCTACAGCAGAAATCCTAACAAATAACAATATTTCAAAATCAATAAAAATCAATAGAGGATGTCGACAAGGCTGTCCACTTTCACCTTTACTGTTTACTATGGCAATTGAACCTTTAGCGATAGCGATACGTTTACATTCACAAATACATGGAATTAAAGTTGGACCAACAGAACATAAAATCTCCCTGTACGCCAATGACATAATTTTGTTTATGTCGAATCTAAAAAAATCAATTCCAACCTTGTTGAATTTAATAAAGAATTTTGGGGAAATATCAGGATATAAAATAAATAAAACTAAATCTTCAATATTAATGCTAAATGAGACCCAGAGAAATTACCCAGACCCTGAGGTAAATCAATTCAATGTTGTAAACCAGTTTAAATATTTAGGAATCCAAATTGTGCCTAAGCTAGAATCAGTCGCCAGTGTCAACTATGAAGCCTTAATGTCAGATATCAATGAGTTAACTCAGAGATGGATGTCACTACCAATGTCGATGATCGGGAGAATCAATATACTTAAAAGTAATATTTTACCTAAAATACTTTATTTATTTCAATACATTCCCTTATCACCACCTTTAGATTTATTCTCAAGAATTAAAAAAAAGTTAGTGGAATTTATATGGAACAACAGGAGGGCTAGATTACGTCTGTCTTTATTATATTTACCATTTGATCGTGGAGGTCTGAAATGTCCAAATTTTATGTTGTATTATTGGTCGGCACAACTGAGGTCTATGACATATTATTTTTCATCAAATGATCTCCCTCACTGGACTGAAATGGAATCATACAATTTACCTTTACCTCTTCCCATATTCATATACTCAGATTCGGCAAAAAAATTACAAAAACAAGTTAAAAATCCATTTGTAAAGCATATGATCAAAATATGGTGTGAAGCTAAAAACTATTTAAAAGAACCACAGTTATTGTCACAATTTAGTCCAATTTGGGGTAATCAATATTTTAAACCAGGGAGAGCGGACGCTGTATTTAAAGTATGGAATTTAAAAGGGATACAAAAGATTCAGGATTTATATTTGCCATGTGCAGATAACATAATGTCTTTTGAAGAGCTGAGGATCAAATTTAATCTCAATAGAACACATTTTTTTAAATATCTTCAACTTAGAAACTTTATTCGATCAAATCAAAATAAAGCTCTCACTCGACCTATTTATTCATCCTTGGAAAAAATGTTGATGAAAGATAGTAAAAGAAAGGGTATTATTTCAGAGTTTTATAACTCATTGACACTATCTTCAAGTGAAAATTCACTGAAAAGATTAAACTACTGGAAAGAAGATCTGCAAACTGAAATTTCAGAGGAACAATGGGAATTGGCTTGTACAGAAGCTCAAACCAAATCAATAAATGTACGTCTTAAATTGATACATTTCAAATGGTTAATGCGGATGTATGTTACACCGGAGGAGTTAAATAGATATAACAAAAATATACCAGATACGTGCACAAAATGCATGGAAAGTAAAGGAACCCTATTTCATTGTGTATGGGAATGTAGATTAATAAGAATGTTTTGGGAAGAGGTGAGGGTAACAATTGAAAAAATAATCTCAAAACAAATCATATTGAATCCTAAACTGTTTTTGTTGGGTCTGTACCCAGAAAAGCATAATTTTAATAAAAGTGAAAGAACATTCATAGACCTCAGTTTGCTTAATGCCAAAAAATGTATTGCACTATTATGGAAAAAGACTCATAGACCAGATGTGACTCAGTGGTTAAGACAGATGTTAACAAACCTTCCATTAGAAAGAATAACATATACACTGAAATCAAAGGAAATTGTGTTTGAGAATATATGGAGACCTTTTATTGATTATGTAAAAAATTTAAACATAACTCTTGAAGAAGAAGGTGAATGATGTGTGTGGACCTTGTAAATTCCAAACTGGTGAACATAATATGTATACTTATGTATTGGATTGTCTAGACTAAACAGAGGAGCATTGTTGAAGATTTGATTTTGTTGGTGGTTGTTGGTGTTTTTAGTGCATTTTTTTTTTTGTAGTACTTTAGTGTTAGTGTTTGATTGTTTGTATCATGTTTGTTAAAAAAAAAGGTTCAATAAAGATATTGTGGAAAAAAAAGAAAAGCACATTGAAACTGTTTTCTGAAGGTTCAGCAATAGATGGTTCTGGAGGAGCCACTCTTGGACATCAACCATGCTTGTAGACAGTACATCTGCAGCCTGTGCTGGAGTCTTGGCAGCTGTGTAAATAACTGCATCATCTTTGTGATGCATGCAAGCTGCATGCATCATATTTGATCATCCCATCTCTAGTCTGAATACAACAGAACTAGCATTAATTGAATAATAATCAATGTGTTTACCTTCTATTGCATGTCAAAATGGCTGTTGTGAAGAAGGCAACCAGGGAAACAAAAGGAAATGCATGCAAGCTGCATGATCTTTGTGTTGCATGCAAGCAGATTGTATGACCCCACCAAGCGGCATTAAAGTGTGATGAATGTTCACTTTGGCAACATAGAACATGCAACACTGCTAAGTTCAAAGCTATGAAAAGATATACATGAAGATATACATGCTTCACATATTAATTAATGTTACTTTACCAAATTCTAATGCTAAGGCTAAGGCTGTAACTTATGAAATATTGGAGAAAGGAACTAGACAAGAAAAACCCAAACTGCCTACACCAATCAAGCATCTGTGCATAAATATTTTGGTTTGGTAAGTATTTAATTATGCAGGTACAGAAGCAGGTATGGAATGTCTAGGGTACATTGTGATTTGGGACAGAGTGGCAAGGGTATGGAGTGTCCAGAAACCTGGTATGCTAGCTCGCCGCTTTGCTTTACAATGTGCACATTGCACAAGGTTTTCCTTCAATTTAAACTTGAAATGATTCCAGACTTGAAATACTTTTTGTTGTTTTCTGACTTTCTTCCTTTTTGCTGTCACTCTGTCACTCTGACATCACGCCATTAAACATTAAACAAATCCACGTCTTTGTTTACATAGCATGGCCAGAAGAAGGTCATATAGATCAGAGGGGCACATTAAACGTGCCACCTATGTGCGTTCTGATATAGTTGAAGCAAATCACCTGAAAACAACACATTTCTCAGACACCATAATCATTGGTGGCTTCCATATTGTCAATGTGTACAAGCCCCCTAATGCCAACTGGGATCTGCAGGTCTTACCCACCCTACCCCACCCTGCCATCTATGTGGGGGACTTTAACAGCCATCACCCTGACTGGGGGTACCCAGCAGTGGACAGTGATGGGAAGGCACTTTCAGACTGGGCATCCAGAAATGACCTCGCTTTGATATACGACCCCAAACAAAGAGGAACCTTCCACTCTGCTAGGTGGAAGAAGGACTATTCTCCTGACCTGTGTTGGGTCAGCTCTTTGAATGGGGAGCCATATCCTACACAGATCCTCATTCTTGATGATTTTCCACACAGCCAACACCGGCCCCTGCTTGTACACATTGGCCTACAACTTCCAGTCATATACAGCCCAAGGAAGATGCGCTGGAACTTCCGCAAAGCCAACTGGAAGAAATTCAGTGAAACTCTGGACCGGAGCGTTGTTACCATCCCACTCCACACCATCACTGTAGATGAAGCATACAACCGCTTCTGCAGCGCAATCTTCAAGGCTGCCCATACTGCAATCCCACGAGGCTACCGACCCCTCTATGTCCCATGTTTGGACGGAGAAAGTGCTGCCCTCCTACAATCCTATCAAACATCAGGGGACCCAGAGATAGCAGACCATCTCATTGAATCGCTAAATACAGCTCGGCGAAAGAAATGGGAGGAGACAGTTGCTGACCGGAGCTTTACCCACTCTAGCAGGAAATGTTGGAGCCTCATCCGTCGCCTAGGAGCTGCACAGAAGCCCCCTAGCCAAAGCCGAGCATCCGTCACACCCAACCAAGTTGCATCCCACCTACTGACTATCGCCAAAGCACCCCAAGACAAAGACACCAGAAGAGCAGTTACAACTGAGCTAAAAAAACACCAAAAAATGCCTGTAGAGGAAACGAACCCTGAACCCTTCGAGGCTGCTGAACTGGAGAAAGTCTTACAGAGCCTGAAATGTGGAAAGGCAGCAGGATACGATAACATCTTCCCAGAATTCATGAAAAATCTTGGCCCCCGAGCCCTAACCTGGTTGACACAATTCTACACAAGGATCACACAAACAAACTCGATCCCAAAGAAATGGCGGACAGCAAAGGTCATTGCCATCCCAAAACCTGGCAAAGACCACAAATTACCAGCAAGCTACCGCCCAATCTCCCTACTCAGCGTTCCTTACAAAATCATGGAGCGCCTAATACTGCAACGCATTTCCCCAGAAGTAGAGGATATTCTAAGTGTGGATCAAGCAGGTTTCCGCAAGGACCGCAGTACAGGAGAACAAGTACTGGCCCTAACCACCTTCATCGAAAATGGCTTCGAGAGCAGACTGAAGACAGGGGCTGTGTTTCTCGATCTCACAGCCGCCTATGATACGGTCTGGCACAAAGGCCTCCTCCTGAAACTTATAAAGGCGATCCCTGCTTGGGCAACAGCAATTATAAAAACCCTGCTGACCAACCGAAGGTTCAGAGTCCACCTCAGTCAGAAGACAAGTGCATGGAGAATGCAGAAAAACGGACTCCCACAAGGCTCAGTTCTAGCTCCAACTCTGTTCAACCTCTACATAAATGACCTGCCTACTACAAAATCCCGCAAATTCACCTATGCAGACGACATCTGTTTGGCATTCCAAGCACCAGACTTTGAACCACTGGAACGGGTGCTCACGGAAGATCTTGCCAAACTGGACCAGTTCTGCAAAATCTGGCGCCTAAAACCAAGCCCAGCAAAAACCGTCTCCAGTGTATTCCATCTCCACAATGCAAAAGCTGCCAAAGAACTAAACATCCACCTGAGCGGATTCAAGCTTAAGCATGCCCCAAATCCAACTTATCTTGGAGTGACCCTTGATAGGACCTTATCCTTCAAGGAACATCTAAAGGGGACGGCTGCTAAGGTGAAGGTACGAAACAACCTGCTCTGCAAGCTCGCTGGTGCAAAATGGGGGGCGGCAGTCTCCACCCTGCGCACCTCAGCACTGGCCCTTTCATACTCTGTAGCAGAATATTGTGCCCCTGTCTGGTCCAGGTCATCTTACACACACCATGTAGACACCCAGCTCAACACAACCATGAGAACTATAACTGGAACAATCCGCTCAACACCACTCCCCTGGCTCTCTGTACTGTCAAACATAGCCCCTCCACACATCCGGCGAGCAGCATTAACTCAAAGGATGCTCCAAAAAGTTAAAGATTCTCCTCACTTACCAATCCATGCAGATATCTACACTCCACCCACTGCCCGACTTTCATCCAGACGGCCGATTTGGAAAAACCCTCCCCCAGCTGACTTTACCATCCAGACAGCTTGGCAAGAGGAATGGGAGACCAAGGAGGTCCCAAACAAACAGCTGGTGATAAACCCCAACCAACAGGTCCCGGGCACCAACCTCCCAAGGAGACAGTGGTCTACACTCAATCGCTTCAGGACTGGACATGGCCCCTGCTTGGCCAGCCTTCACAGATGGGGCAGTAGCCCTAGCCCACTGTGCGCATGTGGAGAGGAGCAAACAATGGAACACATCATAGAGGCTTGCCCGCTCCAAAGACTGGAAGGAGGATTACACACCCTCCATACAGCAAACCAGGAGGCAACTGCTTGGCTTAAGGACTTTGCATTCGCTAAATAAATTAAACGAAGATTCAAATCATAGATTGTTGAATTGAGGAATTTTTGTAATGGGATTACTTGAATTATTCGGGTAACCGTTGCAGCCCTAATTTTTTTTTTTTTTTTTTTTTTTTGTCTTTTGGCTGTTCCCTTTAGGGGTTGCCACAGCGTATCATCACCTTATATTGTGATGACCCGCATGTTGATTTGGTAAGGGTTTTTACACCAGATGCCCTTTCTGACACAACCCTGCCCATTTTATCCGGGCTTGGGACTGGCACAGGGAGTACACTGGCTTGTGCATCCCCTGTGGCTGGGTTACCAACATTTCTCTCCTCTGTTTCATTATTGCTGAGCACCAAGCTGGATATATGGTCTTTGGCATGGCCCAGCTGGGATTTGAACCCCAGCCTCCTGGTTGTGGGACAGATGCTCTACCTCTAGGCCACCACTCCGGTAATCGTTGCAGCCCTAATACCAATACTAAATATTCGATCATCCCATCTCTAGTCTGAATACAACAGAACTAGCATTAATTGAATAATAATCAATGTGTTTACCTTCTATTGCATGTCAAAATGGCTGTTGTGAAGAAGGCAACCAGGGAAACAAAAGGAAAAGTGTCTGTTGTAACACCACATTTTTTTTGCATTTGATTTGATTTTTGCATTTGATTATTTTTATACTAATCTGTACATTACTTTATTAACTGTATCAGATTTTGTAGTGTTATAGTCACTGCTACAGTCCTGGGGGCCTGCATCCCACCAGGACAAGGGGCTGTGTAACCTTGTCTAGGTGTAGCAGCTTGACGCAACCTGCTGCCGGCCTGGGCTTGGTGCATCGGAGACCTGTAACCTTTGGGGGGCTTATGGCAGCAGGGAGGTACTAATTAGCAGTCCAGCACAGCACGTCAGCATGCTGAGAGGTGGCAGCCCCACCAGCTGACTATGGCATCGTAGGGTTAACCCCCTGGCATGGCAGACTCTTACCTTGGCTATGACAATAACTAGAAGAACCCGGACTGCCCACTCACAGAATTGACCCCTGCATGTCTCTGACCAACGGATACTGAATTTCCGCAACATAACATGGATTGCCACTTGGAATGTGCAAACACTTCTCCGCACAGGATATATAACACTTCTACTATATGAGCTGAACAAGTACATCATATGCCTTGCAGGTATCTATGAAGCCCGATGGCCTGGATCAGGGGAGACCATCGCTGGAGACCACTGCTTCATTTGGAGCAACCCAGAGGATGGACGAGGAATAATAATAATGATGATAATAATAATTAATTAGATTTATATGGCGCTTTACATGTCGGGTGACATCTCAAAGTGCTTACAGTGAGTCCATTATTCATTCACACCAGACAGACATTGATAGTGGTAAGCTACAACTGTAGCCACAGCTGCCCTGGGTCAGACTGACTGAAACGTGGCTGCTAATCTGCACCAACGGCCTCTCTGACCACTACCGAACTTCTATACACATTCATTCCCAGTGTCATGGACACTGGAAGCAAGGTGGGTAAAGTGTCTTGCCCAGGGACACAACGGCAGGATGGCTGGGGAGAGCAGGATTCGAACCATCAGCCCTCTGGTTATTAGACAACCCGCGCTACCTCCTGAGCCGCTGCCGCCCACATTTCTCTCCTCCATTCCATTTTTGCTGAGCACCAAGCTGGATGGCAGAAAGTTCCCTTTTTATATGGTCTTTGGCATGACGCAGCCAGGACTTGAACCCCGACCTCCTGGTTGTTGGGCGGATGCTCTACCTCTAGGCCACCACTCCAAGGACTCTATGGAGTAGCTCTAGCCATCCCCACATGACTAAGAGGATCGCTCATTAGCTAGAAACCAATGACTGATCAGCTGTTTACAGTCCATCTCCTACACAAACATGGAAAAATGACTGTTATTGTTGCCTAGGCACCAACAGAGGTCACTCACGATACAGATAAAGGTGCATTCTTCAACCAGCTGCAAGAGGCTATTCAAGACGCCCCACCACATGATATTACCATAGTTCGTCCCGATGTTAACGCCACCTAGTCAGCCAATCCATGGAATATTTCCCAGCATGATATGTTTGGGCCCATATCCGTTGACATGACCAACAAAAAAATGGTAGCTGCCTGCTGGAGCTGTTCGGAGCCACAATTCTCTGCATTGCTGACACCTGGTTCTACCGCAAGCAGATCCATCACTAGGCATGGTACAGCCCGGACAGAAGGACCAGAAAAGCAATTGACCATATTCTCATCTCAAGCCATTGGAAGACATTTATCACAAATTACAGAGTCTACCGAGGCACCCAACTAGGTAACACAGATCACAGGCTACTGATGGCCCACATGAGACTTAAATTGAAGACAAATCCATCTGCCAAAAGCCAAGTACACCAAGACTCCTCATGATTTAAGGGCACGATGATCCAAGAATTGTACTAATATGCTATTACTAATTGTTATGAAGGCAGGACTGTAATTAAAGATATTACAGGTTTGGTTGCAGTTCTCAGACTGACCACTGGGGGCGCGGCCGTTTTTGTGAGGAAGGAACTTATTACACTGTTCATTAGTTTGCCCTGAGTATCGGTGATGGTAGCATATGTCCCTTTAGTTGTCCTTTTCATTAGACTGTGCGTCCATGAGACAGGTGAATGATTTGTAGAAGATTATTAAGGCGTTTAGTATGGTTATTGTTCACCGGGATAATTTTAAGGACATGATATTCCACTGTTTACCATTGTTAGCTATAGACTAAGGGGCTAAGCTACACTGTGTTCTTGTTACTGTATTATTATTTTAGTTATTGGATCTTAGGTCTATATATACAGTATATAGTTTAAAGCAGTCACCAGTATTTAAGCTTGTGCAATTATGGGTATATTGTTGTAAATGAGAGAAGTGTGCCTTTGTTTACTTTAACAATTAGTGTAGTAGTTAAGGCTTTGAGGCCTACCTATAAGGGCAGCACGTGACTGCTATTTAATATTGGATTTGACCAACATTATTTTCGTTTATTATAAGCTGTTATATTTTCACCAATGTTTTAGTTAGATTTTCCTGGTTATTTATGTTATTGAAGTATTAGGTAGAATTTATATAAGATAAGATAAGATAAGCCTTTATTAGTCCCACAATGGGGAAATTCCAGGATTGCAACAGCACAGGGATAGCAACACTCAGAGCAATAATCAGAAGGCAAGAAAAAACAAGAGCAGCTAGTATACATATGTACATATTAATATATATATATATATATATATATATATATATATATATATATATATATATATATATATATACTATATACGTGTATATATATATATAGTATATATACAGTATATACCGTATATATATATATATATATATATATATATATAGACACACAGTGCGGAGCATTGTGGTTGGGGATGTGCAGCAGAAAGTCTAAGCTCTCTCTCCACGGATGCGGCGGGCCAGCTGGATGTCTTTGGGCATGATGGTGACCCTCTTGGCGTGGATGGTGCACAGGTTGGTGTCCTCGAAGAGACCCACCAGATAGGCCTCGCTGGCCTCCTGCAGAGCCATGACGGCGGAGCTCTGGAAGCGCAGGTCGGTCCTGAAGTCCTGAGCAATCTCCCTCACCAGGCGCTGGAAGGGCAGCCCACGGATGAACAGCTCCGTGGACCTCCGGCAGCGACAGATCTCTCTCAGAGCCACGGCACCGGGCCTGCGACGGTGAGGCCTCCTCACTCCGCCGCCGGCCGGAGCGCCTTTTCGAGCAGCCTTGGTGGCCAGCTGCTTCCTTGGGGCTTTTCCTCCAGTAGATTTACGGGCGGTCTTCTTGGTTCTTGTCTTATATTTCCTGCACGCTGCCCAAACTCCAGCCCGCCCAAACTCCAGCATATCCGATATGCTCTTCCATTTCATTTGTTACAGAACCACACACCCACACCCACACATGTTGGAACAAGTGTTGAAACAAGTCTGAATAAAATCATAGAGAATTCATCCAGCCCAGTTCATGGCATTCTAACCGATGCCCACTCCGCGATCACAACTATACAGAACCAGATAGATAATTCTCCACAACTAAATTTTGGTGCCGAAACCTGGAATCTGGTGATTACGGAGTGAAGATGGAGTATGGTCCGCAGAGAGGTGGTGCCCGTCCAAGAAGGGCAGTGCGACCACCAGGATGGATGAACGATTATGAGGGATACATGCTGCCACCTGCCCCACAAGAGCAGTACAGGGCCACAGAGGGATACGCCGAGATGACGCCCCTCCCGCAACACCCAGAACAGATCAGTGACCCATCTCCTGGCTATCTCTAATACTGGTCCCTTCACTGGACCAGTATTATCCGGTGCCCCCCACGGCTTTATGAACATAGTACAGCAGCTGCATGAGAACAACAGGCGTCTGCAGATGATGTTTACAGAGCTGAGAAGACAGATAGACCGTGGTACTACTACACTGGCTGCTACAAGTCTGCAACCTGTGGAACCAGGAAGCACTAACATCTCGGCTAATTGTTCGTGGCTCTATACAGATACGCCCACCCAAGCCTCTCTACATCAAGATGCCCTACCTGCAGCAATAGGAGGTGCACAAGAGGAAGAGGAGTGGCCACAACCTCCACCACCAGCTTATTTCCCTAGGGATCATCCTGATCTTCCACATGTGCAATTTGCTCTACCCCAGCAACCACCAGGCATTGCTTAGCCAGAGCTTAGCCAGCGTCTACAAGAGTTACGAGCGCAGCAAGATGCGGCGGCAGTAACTACAAATAGACACTCAGACCCATATGCAGCAGTCTGCCCTGGCATCTCAAACTCTTGGCCCTTTGGAGGGCAACATTCTGTCTCCAGAGCGAGTGTCTACTCCCACTCAGTCTCTCATTCCGAAGGAGAAGATCTACAGAGGCCCAAAGCCCTCAATCCCAGAATTCATCCAGGCTGATCCTAGGCAGTTCGCTCAGCTAAGACTGGCTTTGGACAACATCCTCCCAACTGACGCAACAGAGAGATTTAAGTATCACGTGCTCTGTGATCACCTTAAATTTGAGGATGCTCTTGTTCTTGCGGACTCATACAGTAACTCTCTTTGTCCATACACAGACATGATGGCGTCTCTCATTAAGCACTATGGTCAGCCACACCACCTGTCCCTACAAAGAATAGCAGAGCTGATGGATGAGCCCAATATTCATCCCAGTGACATGGCAGGCTTCAGAAGGTTTGCTCTCAGAGTTCGAGCATTAGTTGGGATGCTTGAGCAGCTTGGAGAAGATGGACGAGTAGAGCTACAGTGTGGGTCTCATGTGGCGAGACTCACAAGGAAGCTACCTTAAGCCCTCCGAGCTGCCTTCCACCGCTACCTCTACCCACGAAATAGTGGAGTGCCATCATTAAGAGACTTTGCAGAGTGGCTGGAATATGAGCTGGTCATCCAAGAGCGCGGTGATGAAGTGGACAGAGATAACAAGAGAGACAGCGGTAGTTCAAAGAGAGATAAAAGAGCTGCTAAGAGAGCTACAACAGTCCTCCTCGGCGCAACGCAAGATGGTGAATCAAAAGAGTCTCCAGCTCAAACTCATCACACCTCAGATGCACAGGACAAGCCCAAAGCATACTGCCCCTACTGCAGTAATACCCTACATTTTCTGGATCAGTGTGCTAACTTCAAGCAACTGACAAAGGATCAGAAGGTTAACTGGATTAAGTCTAACAACTGCTGCTGGCGTTGTGGTCGGCACCACCAAGCGGCCCAATGCCGACTTAAAGTGCAATGTAAAATATGCAAAGGGAAGCATCTGGAAGCCCTGCATGAAATGAATCTGCGTGCAGCTGCATCTAAACCAGTTAACTCAGCAACCTCAGAGCCAGAGAATAAATCATCCGCAGATGTTCTCTACCTAGGACGTCAAGCAGGGTGCAACCAGGTCCTTCTAAAGATCAGTAAAGTTCTGCTGCGAAATGGCGAGCATACGCTGGAGACATTCGCTATACTTGATGACGGATCTGAGAGGACTATCCTGCTATCAGAGGCTACCCAGAAGCTGAAGTTAAAGGGGACCGCAGGGAGAGACTCTCTGGGGTCCCCTTTAACTTCAGCTTCTGGGTAGCCTCTGATAGCAGGATAGTGAGACAAGTGGGAGTGAGTGAGACAAGGACTGAGAGTCCTTGAGAGAGAGTGAGAGGGAGTGAGTGAGAGTCCTTGAGAGGGAGTGAGTGAGACAAGGACTGAGAGCACTGCATGGGGCATCAGTGACAGTCAAAGTCTCGCCTGTGAGCCACCCATCGAAGACCTTCACCATCAATAAGGCCTTCACCGCAGATGATTTAGGGCTGGCTGAGCATTCATACCCTGTGAAATCACTTCAGCAGAAGTACAGACACTTGAAGAAGCTACCATTGGAGTCGTTCACAAATGCCCAGCCATTGCTGCTGATTGGCTCTGACTGTCCCCATCTGGTTACTCCCATCCAACCTGTACGTTTAGGTCCACCTGGAGGCCCTGCTGCAGTTAAGACCAGGTTGGGTTGGACACTACAAGGACCTGTCAACTCTTCTTGCCAGAACTATCAGCCCAAACAATGTCTGTTCTTGTCCACAGCCTCCCTTTCAGCAGAGCTCTTCAGTCATGTAGAGAAGCTATGGCAACTCAATGTTCTGCCATACAGGAATGAAAGGCTGGTTACACGGTCCCTGAGAGAGCAACAGGCTATGGACCTTCTGGAAGCAAAGACAATCAGTGTGAGGGTGGAAGGCACTCAGAGATATGCAACCCCTCTTTTGCATGTCAATAACATGCCTACTCTGTCCGTGCCACCCGAAGCAGTCCTCCCCAGCCTGCGAGGCACTGAAAAACGCTTGAGTCGAGACCCTGAGAAGGCTAAAGCCTATGAAACGGAAATCACGAAGTTGGTGACAGCAGGATATATCAAAGAAGTGAGTGATGAGCAAGTAAGGTCTTCATCAGAATCATGGTTCATCCCTCACCATATGGTAACACACAACAATAAGAATCGTGTTGTGTTTAATTGCTCCTTCACTTACAAAGACCAAAACCTGAACGAGCTGCTGTTACCTAGTCCAAACCTTGGCGCCTCCCTACTTGGTGTCCTGATACGGTTTAGAGAGCACTCCATTGCCCTTAGCAGTGACATCAGGGGGATGTTCCACCAGGTGAGGCTTCTACCAGAAGATCGTCCACTATTACGCTTCCTCTGGCGTGATCTGCAGAGAGATGCTCCTCCCAAGGTGTATGAATGGCAGGTTCTTCCATTTGGAACCACATGTTCGCCATGCTGCGCAATCTACGCTCTCCAAAGACACGTTCATGACCCCAGTCACCAAGGAGATGACCTGCGTGACTCCATCGAGAAACACTTCTATGTGGACAATTGGTTGCAGAGCTTCTCCTCCCTGGACACAGCCAACAATGTTATGGATAGGTTGAGCACACTGCTAAAGGAAGGTGGATTTGAGCTTCGACAGTGGGCCAGCAGCGAGCCTGACCTCCTCAGTCACCTTCCAGCAGAGCTGAGGTCAAAGAGCAGTGAACAATGGCTGAATTACACTGAGATGAACCCTCAAGAGCCTGCTTTAGGCTTGCGTTGGTCATGCCATTCCGACACTCTTCACTACAAGTCTTAACAGCTTGAGAGTAGTCCTCTCACAATGAGGAACATTTACAGAGTATTGGCGAGTCAATACGACCCATTAGGGTTCCTCATCCCATTCACCACAAGGGCTAAAGTACTTGTCTAGCAACTGTGGAGCAAGAAACGTGAATGGGATGACCCTCTACTCCCTAGTGATCTACTTACTGCGTGGAAAGAATGGGAAGTGGAACTGCCACAACTGGACAACATCTGCCTGCCTCATTGCTACGTCAGCTCAGCCCTTGACAGGCCTGAATGCAGCAGAGAGTTACACATCTTCTGCGATGCCTCTCTACATGCATATGGCAGTGTGGCATATCTTCGCACAGAGGACACACAGGGGCAGGTGGAAGTTGCATTCCTGACCGCACGATCCAGGGTGGCTCCCAAACGTCAGCTTTCTATGCCACGCCTTGAGTTATGCGCAGCTCTCACAGGGGCACAGCTTGCCAGCTTACTGACCAGAGAGCTAACCCTACCATTGTCCAAAGTTGTAATGTGGACAGATTCCACGACCATCCTGACCTGGATCAAGTCTGACTCCTGCCACTTTAAGGTATTTGTGGGCACCCGGATCGCAAAAATCCAGGAGTTAACGGACAACCAGACTTGGCATTATGTGACATCAATGGACAACCCCGCAGATGACCTCACCAGAGGTAGAAGATTACAAGAGCTCACAAGTCAGTCCCGCTGGGCATGTGGACCTCCCTTCTTGTTGTTCCCCCCACAGCAATGGTCAGAGCATCCACTTCCCCCTTGTGAGGACTTCACAGAGGAGCAGCGCAAAGCCATGACATGTCTGGCTACATCCATGAGCACCAACTCTATACCCGATGCAACAAATTATGACAGCTTCAATGACCTACTAAAGGAAACTGCAACCCGCCTTCATGGGGCGGCCAGTACATCAGGAGGGAGCCCATCAGCAGATGATTTCAAGGAGGCCGAGCTCCACATTCTAAGATCTGCTCAAAGAGACAGTTTTCCTGACGAAGTCCGGTGTCTTTCAGCAGCAAAACCAATACCTACCTCAAGCCGCCTCTACACACTCGCCCCTGAATTTGATCAGTCACTTAAGCTCATCAGGGTAGGCGGGAGGCTCAGACGCTGCCCTAATCTGGAAGCTGATGTTAAACATCCTGTTGTCCTGGAACCCAAGCATCCTGTAACCAGGTTACTCATCCGGCAGACTGACCGTGAGCTGAAGCATCCAGGGACTGAGAGGTTGTTTGCAGAACTGAGGAGGAAAGTTTGGATTCTGCGAGGCTGTGAAGCCATAAAGAGTGAGCAGTGTTCCTGCCCAGAGTGCCAAAGGTGGAGAGGCCAACCAGTGAACCCAAAGATGTCTGACCTTCCTGTGTCTCGTCTCAGGTTACAGCAGCCAGTCTTCTTTTCCACTGGCATTGACTGCTTCGGCCCCATGTTAGTAAAAGTGGGTCGCCGTAACGAAAAACGCTGGGGCCTGCTCTTTAAATGCTTGACAACTAGAGCTGTTCACATTCAAATATTGTCCAGCATCAGTACCGACTCCTTCCTGATGGCACTATGTAGGTTTATTTCTCGCCGTTGGAAGCCTGCTGAAATACTTTGTGACCAAGGCACTAATTTCCGAGGTGGAAATCGTGAACTTCAAGAAGCCTTCAATGCCCTGCATCCTTCCCTGCAGGCTCAACTTGCAGAGTACCAGCTCAAGTTTCGCTTTAACCCTCCCAGCGCTCCTCATTTTGGTGGGTCTTGGGAGCGAGAGATTAGATCCATTAAGGCTGCTTTAATATCCACCCTGGGCTCTCAAGTTGTAAGCGCTGAAGTACTCCAAACGGTGCTGATCGAGATTGAAGGAATCCTCAACTCAAAACCATTGGGGTACGTCTCGTCAGACCTGGCCGATCCAGACCCCGTCACCCCAAACATGTTGCTGATGGGGCGGCTGGATCCCTCACTTCCCCAAGTGTTGTACCATGATTCTGAGCTTATTGGACGCCATCACTGGAGAACTTGTCAAGTATTGAGTGACCGTTTTTGGACGCAGTTTTTACGCCACTACCTGCCACCTCTCCAGACCAGGTCAAAATGGCAAAGGGACACCTCCCCCATTCAAGTTGGCACAGTTGTACTGATAGTGGACCCCCAACTTCCAAGTGCATCCTGGCCAGTTGGTGAGATCAGTAAAGTTTTTCCAGGACCTGGTGGCTTAATCCGATCGGCTGAAGTCAAGGTTAAGGACTGCACCTATGTGAGACCTGTAAGTCGCCTCATTCGCCTCCCAGCTGTACCAGACCAAGATGGACAGTAAACAGTCTTCAAACTTGCCGGAGCAAGTTTGAGGGCGGCTGTGTTATGAAGGCAGGACTGTAATTAAAGATATTACAGGTTTGGTTGCAGTTCTCAGACTGACCACTGGGGGCGCGGCCGTTTTTGTGAGGAAGGAACTTATTACACTGTTCATTAGTTTGCCCTGAGTATCGGTGATGGTAGCATATGTCCCTTTAGTTGTCCTTTTCATTAGAGTGTGCGTCCATGAGACAGGTGAATGATTTGTAGAAGATTATTAAGACGTTTAGTATGGTTATTGTTCACCGGGATAATTTTAAGGACATGATATTCCACTGTTTACCATTGTTAGCTATAGACTAAGGGGCTAAGCTACACTATGTTCTTGTTACTGTATTATTATTTTAGTTATTGTTCTTAGGTCTATATATATATATAGTTTAAAGCAGTCACCTGTATTTAAGCTTGTGGAATTATGGGTATATTGTTGTAAATGAGAGAAGTGTGCCTTTGTTTACTTTAACAATTAGTGTAGTAGTTAAGGCTTTGAGGCCTACCTATAAGGGCAGCACGTGACTGCTATTTAATATTGGATTTGACCAACATTATTTTCGTTTATTATAAGCTGTTATATTTTCACCAATGCTTTAGTTATATTTTCCTGGTTATTTATGTTATTTAAGTATTAGGTAGAATTTATATCTGATATGCTCTTCCATTTCATTTGTTACAGAACCACACACCCACACCCACACATGTTGGAACAAGTGTTGAAACAAGTCTGAATAAAATCATAGAGAATTCATCCAGCCCAGTTCATGGCATTCTATCCGATGCCCACTCCGCGATCACAACTATACAGAACCAGATAGATAATTCTCCACAACACTAATTGATTTAGTGCATTGGCAATGGATGCATTATCATACAAGCAGCATTTTAGAAATGAAGTTTACACAGCAACCAAGGAAACAATCGGCCGGAGTAGACACTTCCTTAGATAGCCACGGATCTCACAGGAGACCTTTAACATCATTAACTGTCGTCGAACTGCACACCTACGAGGAGACCTGACTGAGTATTGATGCCTCAATAGAATACGCAACAAGGCCCTCCGCCGGGACAGCGAGACCTATTGGACCGAACAAGCGACAAAGTTCAAGGCTGCAGCCCAGCGAGATGGTCAATGGCAAATATACAGGCTTCTCCGCCAAGCCAAGGCTGGCCCACGTCAACGCAGTTTCCTTATAAAAGACAATGTAGGCAACATCATATCCACAGAAGCTGACTGCATCAGCCGCTGTAAGGAACACTTCAGCCAGCTTCTGAACCATCCTCCAGTCCCCGAGGACCCCACACTGGCCGAGGCTGCCAACATTGCTGATGACTCAACCACTGACTGTTCCATCACTCCTGTTACATCAGATGAGGTCAAAACTGCTCCGAGGAAGCTGAAGAATGGGAAGGCTCCTAGCATCTGTAACATCACAACCGAGATGCTGAAGGCTGGAGGTGGCCATATGAATGGTGGAGTGGTGGCGTAGTTGATAGAGCATCTGCCACACAACCAGAAGGTCGTGGGTTCAAGCCACGGCCGGGTCATACCTAAGACCAATTAAAAATGGTACTTCCCACCTTCTAGCTTGATAATAGACTGGGGGAAGGAAAAGTTGTTTGTGGTGGCGCCTTGCATGACAGCGACCCCTCTGATTCTAGATGTGATTAACATTGTAGATAGTAGAAACGTTATTTCGTTCTACTGTACATGATTGGCTGTATAAGTTGAATGACAATAAAGTAAGCTTCTTCTATGATCCAGTGGCTCACCCAGATCATAAACCATGTGTGGATCCTAGAGAAGCCTACAGACAATTGGTGACAGGATATCATCTTACCATTCTGGAAAATGTTCCAAGGTTGTCATAGCCAGGAGCGGCACTGGGGTTAAGCTCCCAGTGCTTATAAAATGCTCCTTATGGCGTGCGTCTCGAAAAGCCTCTGACAACTAAGTCCAACTCCTAGCCTGCCCGTGTGGTTTAGTCTCTAAGCCCGGCGGAACTGCTTTTACTAATAAGAAAAGGGGCGAGGCTGGATCTCTGGCGCCTTAAAACCAGATGCTTCGGGTAGATGGTGGCTCGTCAACCTGGGAAGGTAGCCCATCTAGGGGAAGGTAATCCCTGATTTCAAACCTCTGCTGCCTTCACGGGAAAGGCTTCGGGAGTAACCCTGAGGGAAAATCCGGAGTTGGAGTCCCTAAGGCAGTTCTCTGTTGTGCTCAACATCGTTCTGGCAGCTCCTGCGACGGCGCTGGTGCCAAACTGTAGCAGCCCTGCTGTTCCTTTGGATTCATCAGTGACGTGGAGAGGGGGGACATGCTGCATGGGCAACATCTTGTCCTCCATATCTTCCTGCCCAGGCTTGAATCCTACCAACGCCCAACGCTGGAAGGTAGAACACCGGATCACTGGAGAGGACACTCCAGCTTCGCCTTTGGCGTACACAAAACACGGGGAATGACAGTTACCGGTTATAAGCCACCGCTCAATTGGTGTAGAGTGCGGTGCCAGGGGTTGTTCCCGACGGTGAGAGAGATCATCGGATCTCACTGGACAGCTACCGCCTGCCTCAAGCTGGGCAGCCCCCAGCCAATAAGGTGTTGTCCCGCCACAGCCTGCTTTCCTCATTGGGTGCATGGGGATGAGGAGAAGTCCGAACGGCAGGCTGAGAACTTTCGCACCAGGCAAGACAAAAAGACAAAAGCGACCAACTCTAAAACTGGGAACTTGGAACGTCCGCACTATGATGACAGGACTCGCTGCTAACCTCAAGGACATCAACGACACCAGGAAGACTGCCATCATCAATAATGAGCGGAAGAGACTGGAAGTGGATATTGCCACTCTCCAGGAAACACAGTTGGCTGATGCAGGCACACTGAGAGAGAAGGACTACACGTTCTACTGGCAGGGAAAGAGCAGTGACGAACACAGGGAACACGGAGTGGGCTTCGCAGTGAAGAACACCTTGCTGAAGATGGTGGAACCGGGCAGCAATGGCTCTGCACGACTCCTCACCCTCCGCCTCAACACCACTCAAGGCCCAGTCACCCTCGTCAGTGTGTATGCCCCAACACTGACAGCCACAACAGAGGCAAAAGACAGAGTTCTACGAGAATCTCGCAACAACTGTCAGGATCATCTCCAACTCTGAACAACTCATTCTCCTTGGAGACTTCAATGCCAGAGTGGGTGCTGACCACGACTCCTGGCCCTCCTGTCTTGGACCATTTGGCGTGGGCAGAATGAACGACAACGGACAGCGGCTGCTTGAGTTCTGCACATATCACGATCTGTGTATCACAAACTCGTTCTTCAAGACCAAGCCCCAACAGAAGGTTTCCTGGCGACATCCGCGCTCAAAGCACTGGCACCAGCTGGGCTTGATCTTGACCAGGTGCACCTCACTGAAGAACGTGCTAATCACCCGTTCGTTCCAGACTGCAGATTGCGACACAGACCATTCATTGGTGTGTTGCAAGGTCAAGCTGCAGCTGAAGAAATTCCATCGTGCTAGACAGCCTGGAAAGGCACGGATTGACACCAGCAAGATGGCCCAACCAGAACTTGTTGAGCGGTTTGCCTCCACCTTTGAGAAGGAACTTGGTGTACCACAAGAAGGAGAATCTGCAAAGCAGAAGTGGGAAGAGCTGCGAAACACCATCCACTGCACAGCCTTGGCTACCTTTGGGAGGAAGACCTCGAAGTCACAGGACTGGTTTGATGCCAAGTCGACCGAGATGACCCCCGTCATTGAAGCCAAGCGCTCAGCTCTTGCCGAGTACTAGAAGTACCCAAACGAGAAGAATCTCCAGATTCTCAGGGCTACGAGAAGCAAAGTTCAGCAGACTGCTCGGCGCTGTGCCAACGAGTACTGGACTCAGCTCAGCCAAGATTTTCAAACCGCTGCCATAACAGGGAACATCCGTGGTATGTATGATGGCATCAAGAAAGCACTTGGTCCGGCTCAGAGCAAGACGGCCCCCCTCAAATCCTCCACTGGGGAGATGATCACAGAAAAGAACAAGTAGATGGAGAGATGGGTGGAGCACTATTCCGACCTCTACTCCAGACAGAACACCGTGGCACCGTCAGCCCTTGATGCCATCGACTGCCTGCCATCCATGGACGAACTTGACGCCGAGCCAACCATCGACGAACTCAGCAAGGCCATTGATAGCTTGGCCGCTGGCAAGGCACCCAGCAACGACGGCATACCCCCCGACCTGATCAAGCACTGCAAGACCGCCCTACTGCTGCCATTGCATGACGTCCTCTGCCAGTGCTGGAAGGAAGGTGCCGTACCACAGGACATGAGGGACGCCAAGATCATCACCCTCTACAAAAACAAAGGGGAGAGAAGCAACTGCAACAACTACAGGGGCATCTCCCTCCTCGGCGTTGTTGGCAAAGTCTACGCACGAGTTGTTCTCGTTCGTCTACAGAAGCTTGCCGAACGTGTCTACCCTGAGTCTCAGTGTGGCTTCCGCGCTGAGCGATCAACGGTAGACATGATATTCTCCATCTGCCAACTCCAGGAGAAATGCAGAGAACAGAACATGCCACTGTACATCGCCTTCATCGACCTCAACAAAGCGTTCGATCTGGTCAGCAGAGAGGGCCTTTTCAAGATCCTGCCAAAGATAGGATGCCCACCGAAGTTGCAAAGCCTCATCGAATCGTTTCACACCAACATGCAGGGGATAGTGCAGCATGACGGCAACGTCTCAGAGCCATTCAACATACGCAGTGGAGTGAAACAGGGCTGTGTACTTGCGCCAACCCTCTTTGGGATTTTCTTTGCTATGCTCCCGAGGCATGCCTTCAGCACAGCAACAGAGGGAATCTACCTGCACACAAGATCTGATGGCAGGCTTTTCAACCTCGCCCGCCTGAAAGCCAGAACCAAAGTATGCAAGGCTCTAATCAGAGACATGCTGTTCGCAGACGACGCTGCAGTCGCAACCCACACACAGCAGGAGCTTCAGACCCTGATGGACCGCTTCTCCCAGGCATGCAAGGACTTCGGGCTTACCATCAGCCTGAAGAAGACTAATGTCTTGGCGCAAGGCACGAAAGCACCACCAACCATTACCATCGACGACTACGAGCTGGAGGTCGTGAATCAGTTCACGTACCTGGGGTCCACAATCAGCAGCAACCTCTCCCTTGATACAGAGATCGACAAGAGGATTGGAAAATCAGCCTTCACACTCGCTCGCCTCACCACACGAGTGTGGGAGAATCCCAAACTCTCTGTCAAGATGAAGATGGCAGTGTACAACGCCTGCGTCATCAGCACACTGCTCTATGGGAGTGAGAAGTGGACAACATACGCCCGACAGGAAAAGAGACTGAACTCCTTCCACTTGCACTGCATTCGCCGTATCCTGGACATATCGTGGCAGGACAAAGTGCCCAACACAGAAGTTCTGTCCCGCGCTGGCCTTCCCTCCATGTTCACTCTACTCAGGCAGCGCAGGCTCCACTGGCTAGGCCACGTTCACCGTATGGAGGATGGCAGAATCCCCAAAGACGTCCTCTACGGAGAACTGGCGACTGGCAGGAGAGACGTTGGCCGCCCACAGCTGCGCTTTAGAGACGTCTGCAAGAGAGACATGAAGGCCCTGGAGATCAATACAGAGCGCTGGAAGGACCTTGCAACGGACCGCTCCAAATGGAGAGGCACCCTGACCAGACAGCTCAAGGCGGGTGAAGAGAGACTGACTGCTGCAGCAGATGAAAAAAGGACCCGCAGGAAGAACCGCCACAGCTCCAGCAGCACGGAGACCACCCACAAGTGCAACCTGTGTGACAGGGACTGCCATTTGTGCATTGGCCTTTTCAGCCACAGGCGGTGCTGTTCCGGCAGAGTAGACGTTTAGGATTCTCTTCCATGGTCATCATAGACCGACGGAGGCTGACGATTCTGGAAAAGGAAGGGAGACCAGCTCATCTGCAGTAACCACAGAGGTATTATGTAACTTTCCACCCCAAGCAAACTGTTTACCCATATCCTATTAAAGAGAGTGATTCCAGCCATCAGGAGCAGACGTCACCCACAACAAGCAGGCTTTATGCCCAGTCGTTCAACTATTGACCATATCTCCACACTACACCTTGCCATTGAAAAGGTACATGAGCTTAGAAGAGCTCGACATCTCTATATTGCCTTCAAAGATCTCTGAGCCACCTTCAACACGGTGGACCATGGATCCCTTTGAAAGATCCTGAAAGTGTTTGGAGCACCGCCGAAGACAATCACCCTCTTCCAACAGATGTACAACAATGCTGAGAGCTGTGTCAGAGTGAACGATAAGGATTCCGATTGGTTCACCATAAACAGTGAAGTCCATCAGCATTGTGTGGCAACACCAGACCTGTTTAACTGTGTCATCGACTACCTAATGACCAGGGTCAGTGTACACATACCTGGGGTTTCTTTTGGAGAGTACAATCTGGCAGACCTTGAGTGTGCTGATGACACCACCCTACTTAATGATGTAGTGGAACAACTCTGAGACGCCCTCACCGTGTTCAACGAGGAGGCCAAGAAGCTTGGCCTCAGCATCAACTGGTCCAAGACTGAGCTCATGTACAATGGAGAAAGTCCTGACCCTGTACCCCTCATGTTTAACAAATGTCTGGTCAACTTTGTCTCTACCTTTAAATATCTGGGCTCAACAATTTCTCAGACTGAAAGACTAAAGCTCGAGGTTGACTGATGACATGCGCTTGCTTTGACAGTGATGCAGTCCTTGTGGAAACCTCTCTGGTGCCACCACCACATTTCACAAAGGACTAAGCTTCGCATCTACAACTCTTCTGTTGTTTCAGTCCTACTGTATGGCTCTGAGACCTGGCCACTCAATAACACCTTGGCAGCCCGGCTCGTCGGCTTTGATACTAGACCCCTAAGGAGGATCAGTGGCATCTGTTGGCATGACCACATCATCAATAAAGAACTCAGAGAGCGGACTCAGCAACTTCTCGCCTAAGGTCTTGCCATAATGCAACGTGTCCGGTGGTATGGCCGCACCCTGCGCCTCCCCCCTGAACACCCCACCAGGGCCAACCTGGACTTTAACCCTGTACAGGCGGGGTGGAGACGACTGAGGCGGGGCCCCCCTCACCCACTGGATGGACGTCCTCTCTCGTGACTTCCTACAGCATAATATATCTCTGCACTAGGCTCAGCAGCTAGTGCAGGATAGAGGGAGGTGGCAAAGACTGGTTACTCTGGTTGGCTCTACGCACACTATGCAAGAGGATTGATGATGATAATGAGTGTTATAGTCAAGACTGCATCAAAATCGTATCAAGACAAGACTATACTGAGATCAATGGTTTAAGGGGTGAAGACAGGTAGGCAGAGACCAGGTCGAGTCCACAACCACTGTGTATGCACATCTTGGTCTTAATGCCTTAAAGTCTTGGTTGTGTCTTGATTTTGGTTCATATTCAGATTGCACCCAGAAAAAAACAGAGGGACAAAAACAGGCTTTCTTGACAGAGTACCTCATTCCAGCCTGAAGAAAACACTACAAATCTCTTAACGTTTGACAATGAGCAAAACCTGGATGGATGGAGACCCACCTGAGGATCGTTGTGTGTGAGTTTGGTGAGAATCAGGGCAATTACCTAGGAGGAGGAGTGATTTCTGTGTAAGGACAGTCAGACACATAGACAGATGGATGGATGCAGCACCATTGCATTAGTTCCTTTCAGCTTCTCCAGAATAAGCTAAAAACTTGGAGCAAGTCCCAGCATGTCCTCTCACTTATATATTACAATATCTGTAGGAAGTTGCACCCAGTATCTTAATCTGTTTTTACAAGCCACACATGGTATCACACCACTTTTTTGACAGAAGCACACATTATACCTTGTTGTAGTAGCCATAAGTGATAGCATTGGGGTGGACTCCAGCCTTCTTCATTTCAAAGAGGACTCTGACTGCCAGTACAGGCTGACCATACTGTCCACACAGCTGCATCAGCACCCTGTAGCACACCTAAATATAAGCATGAACGTTTATTTAGGCACAAAGAAAACAGGACCTATAAAAACAGCTGTTTGAGTTTAAGCGGGTATTTCAAATTCATGTACCTCATCAGGGGGCTGCAGCTTCTTTGCCTGCATCTTCCTGAGGACATCGTAGGCGGTGCGAAGCGCGCGCACCTTGGAGTGGCACACCTTTGCATAAGCTGGCAGACAGATGAACCACAGGCCATAGCAGTGGCGCAGCAGGCACTTGGACCACAGCTGAGGAATGGATGAATACTTCTTTGCTATCTTCTGGGCTGTTTTGATCTCCTGTAGATACCAAAGTAAGTTAGGATGGCAGGCTCAAGCAAATGTTGGACTTCTTTTAGAACACGTCCCTACAAAGCTTCTTTAAATATATACAGTGGCAAGAAAAAGTATGGGAAACTTTTGGAATTTCATGGTTTCCTGCAATAATTTTTCATAACATGGGATCTGATCTTAACTTAAGTCAAGGTTATTGACAAATATAAATTGCCTAAAATAATGCAAAAACAAATTCTGATCTTTCATGTCTTTATTGAGAACAACCATAAAAACCTCATAGTGCTGGTAGAAAAAGTATGTAAACCCTTGAGTTAATGACCTCAAAAAATAGGTATAGTGACACCACCCTCATCGGGCTCATCTCCAACGGCGACGAGTCCGCCTACAGGAGAGAGGTGGCCCAGCTGGCGTCCTGGTGCAGCAATAACAACCTGCAGCTGAACGCTCTGAAGACAGTGGAGATGATTGTAGACTTCAGGAAAGTCTCTACTCCTCTGCCCCCCCTCACCCTCTCAGGCTCTCCCATCACCACTGCTGATTCCTTCCGCTTCCTAGGCACTACCATCACCAGGGACCTCAAATGGGAGCTGACCATCAGCTCACTCATCAAAAAAGCCCAGCAGAGGATGTTCTTCCTGCGGCAGCTGAGGAAGCTCAAGCTACCCACCAAGATGTTAGTGCAGTTCTACACAGCCATCATCGAGTCCATCCTCACCACCTCCATAACCGTGTGGTACGCAGGAGCCACTGCCAGGGACAGACTAAGGCTGCAGCGCGTCGTGCGCACTGCTGAGAAGGTGATCGGCTGCAAGCTCCCATCTCTCCTGGATCTGTACATCCCCAGGACCCGGAGGCGTGCTGGCCGGATCATAGCCGATCCCTCACACCCTGGTCACGTACTGTTTGCCCCCCTCCCCTCTGGTAGAAGACTTTGGTCCATCCAGACTAAAACCTCCCATCACATGAACAGCTTCTTCCCCTCTGCCATCAGACTGCTGACCACTAAGTGACTTATTGACTCTCGTGCACCATGTACAGCAGCTCAACCAGACTCATGTCAATCATCACTGTTTTCTTCCTGCATTACCGACTGCACTATATAGTTCTCCACAGTATCTGCTGCTGGCTAATATATATTTTAACTGTTGACCAGTATCACTTAATCTTATCCTACACTTTATTACATGTATAGTTTATTTCTTATCTTATCATGTTTAATGTTGCAGCATTGTACCGAGACAAATTCCTAGTTTGTGTACTACATGAACAATGGCAATAAACCTGATTCTGATTCTGATTCTGATTCTGAAAAAAGCTAATTGGAGTCAGGTGTTGGCATACCTGGAACTCTTGTTAAGAAACTGAGTTTGGAGGTGTGGACTAGAGCTACTTTGACTGATAAAAACCACTCGAACTTTTTGAGTTTGCTCTGTACAAGAAGAATATGCTTATGTGAGCCATGCCTCACCAAAAAGAGCTTTCAGATGATCGAAGAGCAAAAATTGTTGATTTACATAAAGTTGGAAAGGGTTACGAAGTGATTTTGGAGACTTAAGAAATTTACCAGATCTACAAATGGAGACACTTTGGAACTGTGACTACTCTACCAAGGAGTGGACACTCAGTCAAACTGACCCCAACAGCACAACGTTGGGGTTGTTTCTTTACCTCACTCATCAGTGAGGTAAAGAAACAACCCCGGGTGACAGTCAAAGATTTGTAGGAATCATTGGAACTGGCTAACATCTGTGTTCATGAGTCTACAGTATGTAAAACATTGAACAAGCAGGGTGTCTATGGCAGGACACCAAGAAGAAAGCCGCTGCTTACTAAAAAGACCATTGTTGCACACCTGTAGTTTGTGAAAAAGTGCACTGACACTCCATAACGGTATTAGTAAAATGTTTTGTTGACTGATGAAACTAAGATTGAACTATTTGGAAAGAAGAGCTCTACATCTGGCATAAAAAGGGCACTGCATATCATCAATTCAATTCAATTCAATTCAACTTTATTTATATAGCGCCATTTCACAACAACAGTAATCTCATAGCACTTTCAACTGTAGGGGGAACCTCCACAATTGCAGAAAGACCCCAGCAATCAGACGAGCCCCTGTGAGCAAGCGCTTGGTGACGGTGGAGAGGAAAAACTCCCTTTTAACAGGAAGAAACCTCCAGCAGAACCAGGCTCAGGGAGGGGCAGTCATCTGCTGCGACTGGCTGGGGAGTGAGGGGATAGAGAAGATGAAAAGGACAGACTTGTAGAGAGCAAACAGCACGACGGGGACTCAATCTATGGGAGAGAACAAACGGATGTTAATGACCAGCAAAAAAAAAATAAAAATATTTCATTGAGAGTGAAGAAAGAAGTGAAGCCCAGTGCATTATTGGAGGTCCCCCGGCTGTCTAAACCTATTAGCAGCATAACTAAGGGAGGGTTCAGAGACACATGATCCCTCCCTAATTGTAGGCTATATCAAAAAGGAAGGTTTTAACCCTATTCTTAAAAACAGAGATTGAGTCTGACTCCCGAATCCAGATTGGCAGCTGGTTCCACAGGAGAGGAGCTTGATAACTGAAGGCTCTGCCTCCCATTGTACTTTTGGAGATTCTAGGTATTACAAGCAATCTAGCATTTTGGGAGTGTAGTGCTCTGTTAGGATAATAGGGAAGTATCAGATCTTTTAAATAAAAAGGGGCCTGACTGTTTAGAGCTTTAAAAGTGAGAAGGAGGATTTTAAACTTAATTCTAAACTCCACAGGAAGCCAATGAAGGCAGGCCAGAACCGGAGAGATATGATCTCTCTTTCTAGTACCTGTTAAAACTTTTGCTGCAGCATTTTGGATCAATTGAAGACTTTTTAAAGATGTTTTAGGACAACCTGATAATAAAGAGTTACAATAATCTAATCTAGACCTAACAAAAGTGTGGATCAGTTTCTCAGCATCACTCTGAGACAAGATGCTCCTAATCTTGGCAATATTACGCAAATGATAGAAGGCAGGCTTTGAAACAAATTTAATATGTGAATTGAAAAACAGATCTTGATCAAAAATAACTCCAAGGTTCCTCACAGAGCTATTCAGAGAAAGAGTAGCCACATCCAAACTAAAAGTTTGATTTGGAAAGGTATTTCTAAGGTTTTTTGGACCAACAAGAATGACTTCAGTCTTATCTGAATTTAATAGCAGGAAATTACAAGTCATCCAAGCTTTGATTTCCTTAAGACAGGCTTCTAAGTTGGCTAATTGATTACTATCATCTGGCTTCATTGACAGGTATAATTGTGTATCGTCTGCATAACAATGAAAATGTATACAGTGCTTTCTAATAATGTTGCCTAACGGAAGCATATATAAACTAAAAAGAGTAGAGATCCCTGTGGAACTCCATGACTGAGCTTTGAGTTGAAAGAAAACTCATTATTGACATGAACAAACTGGAACCTATCAGATAAATAAGATCTAAACCATTGCAATGAAGTTCCATTAAGTCCATCATAGTGTTCTAATCTATCAAGTAGAATATTATGATTGATAGTATCAAAAGCTGCACTAAGGTCTAAAAGGACAAGTACAGAAACAAGTCCATTATCAGATGTGATAAGGAAGTCATTAGTGACCTTCACTAAGGCTGTTTCAGTACTATGATGGCTTCTAAACCCAGATTGAAACTCTTCAAATAAACCATCATCGTGTAAACATCATCCCAAACATAAAGTATGGTGGCTAAAACACCATGATCTGGGCCTGCTTCACTGACATCAGGGCCTGGACAGCTTGCAGTCATTAAGGGGAAGATTAATTCCCAAGTGTATCAAAAAGTACTTCAGGATAATGTGAGAATGTCTGCACATCAGCTGTAACTCTGTAGAAGTTGTTCTGTTTTGCCAGGAAGAATGGGCTAAAAATCCTGAACGATGTGCAGGATTGATCCACGGCTACAGGAAGTTCCTGGTTCAGGTTATTGCTGCCAAGGGTGGGTCAACCAGTCATTAATTCAAGGGTTCACATGTTTTTCCCACCAGCACTATGAGGTTTTTATGGTTGTTCTCAAAGACATGAAAGATCAGAATTTTTTGTGCTATTATTTTAGGCACATTATATTTGTCAATACCCTTGACTTAGATGAAGATCGGATCATATTTTATGACAAATTAATGCAGAAAACCATGAAATTCCAAAAGGTCCCCATACTTTTTCTTGCTACTGTATACAGTATATATAAACCTTTAACCAATACTGCCTATGCTGCTGTTCAATTACCATTTATTCTCAGAGACTGTAATGGGACATACCCAACCATTTGAACTATTCACACACTACTTGTAGTTTCATCTCCAGTTACCAATCACTTATCATGTTTATGGATGCCTAAGAATACTAGCCATGGCGGAGAAACTTTTGGTCATTAAGTTAACTAGTTGTATAAACTTCTATCATTAATTCTGCACAAGTGGCCAGCAAGATAACCTTGAATAACTTCAAATTATTTAAATTTGAATCTGAATTTTTTAAAAGCTAACCAGATCATGAAGTTATTTAGCTATTATTTGGCTAACATTATATTCATGTTTATCTATACTGATAGAGAGTTCTTCATATTTCTAGCTGGCGTATCTTAATGCACTAATTTTACTATTAGCTATACATTTAGTTTATTTTCTTTTTATTCATGCTTGGTAGCTGTGCATCTGCTTTTTTCAATCTGTAATATTTATTCAGGAAGTATAGAGGGTATATGTATGATGTCACTGAACAGAACTCATGGCAGTTACAGAACACTGAGTGTCAAAAATGAGTGGCAGCATTCGGGGTATGCATTAAAACATAAACAATATACACAGTATTCAATCACAGCAGTACACAGAGTACCTGCTTGCACCGTGCAGAGCTAATCTTATCATTCCATCTTGTATTAACTGGCAAAAAAAAAAAAATAATTAAAGGCTCTGAATCAGTTCTTCACTTACCATGAGCTCCTTGATTTTTACCCCATTGTTGTGATTGGCATCACTACAGTAAAGTAAATGGTGTGGTATTAACATGTGATGTAAAAAAGGTAATCTGTACACTGCTGTGACTAATAAATATTTTGTGTGATTTTTATGTTTGCTGCATACAAAATAAAATGGTCACATGTGATTGCCACTCAGTGCTGTGTTGCTACGGTATGGCAAGAATTCTGCTCTAAAGCATCCCCTTTATTTGCAACAATTTCAATCTATTAGGTAATTGTTTCAATGGAAAATCTGCAAAATTTAGTTAAGTGTTAAGCTTTTCTTGAAAGCAGTTCAGATGTCTTAAATGAATAGCTATTTTTTTAATTTACGAAATAGTAAGTTTGTCTGAGGGTAATGATGAAGAACCCTCTGGGGAGTTTTTTAGCAAATGTAGTAGAAACCAATAAGAGCTGTGTAGGATAATGGACAAAGCGAGGATTAGAATTGTTCTCTCGTGAATGTTTAAATCTCAATAAAACGGCCAAGTGTAAACTATTCACACTTTCTTCTTCTTCTTCTACTTCGTCGATCGCTAGATGGTCACACCAGCTACACTTTCAAGTGTATGCATTTATCCAACAATCACTGGATTATGGGCAGCTCGGTGGTGCAGTGGTTAGCACTGTAGCAGCACAGTAAGAAGGTCACAGGATCGATTCCACCCCTGACCGTCATGGGTTTGATCTCACTCCCTGACCATTGGTGACCCTTCGGTGTGGAGTTTACATGTTCTTCCTGGGTCTGCGTGGGTCTGCGTGGGTTTCCTCCGGTTTCCTCCCACAGGCCAAAAACATGCAAGTTAGGTTAATTGAAGACTCTAAAGTAGCCAAATGTGTGTGTGTGAATGGTGAAGGGATTGGCGCCACACCGTGACTGCCTCATCCATCCAGGTGGATGCCCTGTAATTTCCCCATTGTGGGACTAATAAAGGATTAGAAAAAAAGAATATTAAAAATACTCTCAACTCTGAGTGTTTTTAGATATAGTGTTCTTATCTCAAAGTATTTTGCTCTATTTTCAGCATCACATCAGCACCAATAGCAATAAATCAATACATTAAAGTATTATAGCCAAACATTACTGTAATGCCCACCTGCTTAGTGCGTCTAAACATGGGGGCAGGGCTGGTGGGGCAGCTGTGCCTAGCAGCGAGGCGAGACGATGGTGTCCGCAGACCCTCCACAGGGTCAAACAAGTCAAGGCTTAAAACTGGGAATCCATCATACCTGAGGAAGAACATTCATTACAAAGGAAACAGTTTTAAAACCTCTGCTACTTTTTAAAATATTAATACAAATTAGACTGTACAGTACATCATCAAAAACAGTTTTCAGATGAGTGTGTTAATTTAACCACTGTACTGCACAAAAACAGGTACAACCCCACATCAGAAAAAGGTGGGCCTACTGTCTATGGAACATGCAAATAAAAAAATGAAATCAGTGATTCTTAAAAGTACTCTGAACTGTATTTCATTGCAAATAATATGAACCAAAAATATGTTGTTGTTTTTTTTTTTTTTTACTGTTTAATTCATCCATCCATCTTCAACCACTTTTCTGGGATTTGGGTTGCAGAGGCAGCAGTCCAAGCAGAGAAGCCCAGATTTCACTCTCCACAGCCACCTGCTCCAGCAATTCAAAGGGGACACCAAGGCGTTCCCAGGCCAGCTGGGAGACGTAGTCTCTCCAGCGTGTCCTGGATCTCCCCCGGGGTCTCCTCCCAGTGGGACGTGTCCAAAACACCTCAAGTGGGAGGCGTCCAGGAGGCATCTAAGTAGATGCCCAAACCACTTCATCTCATCTGGCTCTTTTTGATGTGGATAAGCAGTGGTTCTACTCTGACCCTGTCCTGGATAACTGAGTTCTTCACCCTGCCTCTAACAGTGAGTCCAGCAACCCTACAGAGAAAGCTCATTTCAGCCGCTTTTATGTGATCTCATTCTTTCAGTCACTACCCAAAGTTCATAACCATAGGTGAGGGTAGATTGACCGGTAAATTGACAGCTTTGCTTTAGAGCTCAGCTCCCTCTCCACCAGGACAGACCAGCACAACAGTACTCTGAAACATCATTTGGCACCTAGGCAAAAATGATGGTCAGGACCCATTTCCCATCATGAAGTTGCAGGAAAACAACCCTTTCGTCCACTGAGAAGAACTCCAACATAGAAGAGGCCGGGGGGTACATAAGAAAACCCATCCTTGTTCGCCGCCTCTCACCTGGGACAACTCCACAAAAGGCCAAGGTCCAACCTCTCTTCAGGAGACTGGTTCCAGAACCCAAGTTGGGCGTCGAGGTGAGTCTGACTGTATCTAGCTGGTGTCTCTCAACCTCGTGCACAAGCTCAACCTCCTTCCCCACCAAAGAGGTGACATTCCATGTTCCAAAAGCCAGTTTAGCAAGCCAGGGATTGGATGATTGGATGTCTTCGATTGCCACCCAATCCACATAGCACCAGACCCACATGGTCCCTCCTGCAGAAAGTGATCCCACTGGAAGTCAGACCCATCTGGCTAATTCGGGCTAAGTCCGGTTGGGTCCCATGGGTAGAAATTCAGTCATCAGGCACTTGCCGTCAAGCCCCACCCCCGGGCCTGGCTCCCAGGCAGGGCCCCGATAACCCCATACCGGGCTGGGTACACTACATACTGTATTTATGTTTGGTGTCATCAACCTAATTTTACTTGTTAATATACACCTATTCTAGCATTTAAGACCTGCAACACATTTCCCCCAAAAAAGCTGGGGCGGTAAAACATTTCCCACTCTCTAATGTTGCCATTTCTTCTTTCAACACCTAAGATATTTTGACACTGAGGGTAACAAGCAATAAAGCATTCTTCTTCCGGCTATCAGAGAGAGCAGACGCATTTCTTTCCTCTCCCTTCTCCTCCTCCCCTTACTGATCCCAGTTTGCTGTGTCCTGTCTGTGTCTCGCTCTTCTTCTGCTGCATCTCGATCCAAACGGAAATTATGGAATTTAGCTGGGCTTTAATGCTATTGACACCACTTTTCAACAGAAAATTGGGCCAGGGCGAGCCCAAGTGGAGAGACTCATGGAACAATTGGAACTCATGTGTCTGCGTGATTCGACTGAAGATGTGGAAGACATCTACCTGTTTTGGCTTCATGATCGCAGGATTTCTGTTGTTTGGCTTTGGAGTTTTCCTGGTGTATCGAAAATTTAAGAAGTTGGAATAGCTAATCAAAATGCGGACCCGGCGTAGCTCCTCCAACAAATTTGACCAGCTGGGGAGAGCACTGATAGCGGCAAATGTGACTAACATGGAATTTACCATCTGGCATGCACTGAAGAGAGATGGACTCTGTGGACATGTTTATCTATGTTTCGGAAGGTGGAAAACATCTGGAGTCGCTGGGTGCTCTCCAGGGAATGATTTTAAAGCCTGTGTATGTAAATTGTGATGCACAGAATCGCATAAGAGGGGAAATTTCATGCTCTAAGTGAACTGTGCTTATCAGGCCTTGATTCGGCGTCCTTCCTCCAGGAGAAGAGATAAAGCAGAAGGGAGTTTTGGCTTCTCTTGGCTCCCTAACCTAAACAACTGGTGTGCAGTAATCTGAACTCTCAAGGGCAGCGTCATGTGACTAGCATGGGTTTACCATCAGACATGCACTGAGAGATGAACTCTTGTGGACATGCTATCTATGTTTAGGACACTAAAGACATAACATCTAAACGTTGCTCAGGAGAGGATTTTTGCTGTTCACCAGTAACTGATACGCATACTGCATACAACATTACATGACTGATACACATACACTGACACACACACACACACTGTCTCTCTCAACTTGCTTTGTTTACGTGTGTATTGTAACTTGTCTGCTAAGTGTGTATTGAGGTTTTTTTTTCTATGTGATAATAATCTTGCTCATTCGAGCACTATTCTGATAAATATGGTTTTTTTCTCTCTGCCCAATGTGTTCCCTCCCCCTCCCCCTTCCCCTCTGTACCCCCCACTGTATGATGAGGCGCCTTGCATGGCTGCCGCGTCATTAGGAAGCGCTTACCGAGCGCGCCTAATGTCAAGTCAAATTCCTCGTATGAGTAAACATGCTTGCCAATAAAGTTCATTCTGATTCTGATTCTGATTCCAGATGTTTTATGTCTCATTCTATCTGCAAACGTGACACTACAAAGGTGAGCAACACTACAAAGTTGTCATTGCATTTTTTGATTTTATACTTGCTACACATTCCGAGAGTTAGGTCAGAAAAGCAATCAGCCTTGCCTTTTGGATGTCTGCAGAATGTTGTTTTGCATTGTCCCTTTGAAAAATGCATGGATGTCCCTGGAAAAGATGTCATGCTGCAGGAAGAATATGCCGCTCCAAAATCCGTAATACTGCTGCCATCACTGAATTACAATGGCCTTTCCCACAAGCACTGACACAACCCCGTACCGTGACAGACCAGGCTTTTAGGACTTGTTAGAGATAAAGAGTCAATTTCTTCCAAACAAGATCCAAATAATAAATACTTTGACTACAACGTCAGTTTCCACTGTGTGATGGTCCATCTCAGATGCCTCTAAGCCACACAAATTGGCACAGATTCTGCAATTTGGTTTACTTAGGACTGTTTCTTCGAGTGGAGAATTGGGCCATTCAACAGATGTTTCCAACCAATCCTGTCATTTGTGGCACACCTTGCAGATGCTCAGGATACAAAGCCAAGGGAGGATTGTCCACTCTCAGTCTTTCACCCCCATGTGTTTCTTGGTCATCCTCTCTTTCTCTTTTCCTCAGGAGTCCATGTCAGATCAATAGCAGGGTTTATTGCTCGGGTTCATTCTTAGTACATGACCAATCCTCTTACATCTGTGCCTTTGAACCTTTGCACTGGATCCAGCACTTGTGCCCTTTCCCTTAGGTCTTCACTCGAGACTCTCATTGGTCACAAGATTCTGAAGTTCCTTCTTAGGCATTTGGGCAGGAGGACATCATGCTTCTTTTTATCTGTCTGTGTGGCGGTAATGAAATAATAAGCAGCGAACTGAGAGTTTTTAAGAGAGTTTATTATCCGCCATCACAGAACTCACTCCAGCACTGTATAAGCGTGCCAGAGCGAGCCCTCAGGCTCTCAGGCAAAGCGTGTAGTCAGATCAGCAGTAAGAGAGAGAGACAGTGAGCAATATGGTTGACTTATATACCCAGTTACAGACAATACATGCACAGCAGTAAGCAAGGACATTTGCATTACAGTACAGAGCCGGAAAGCGTGAAGACAATGCATGAATGGCACATTAGCATCACAGTAACTGCAGGATGCTGGCAGGAAGGAGCTAGACAAAGAGTGGCTGCCTATTGATATCAGTCCATACACTTCACTGTTATGTCAATTGCTCCAGCTGAGCGCTCTGCTTGTCTGTAGGCTGTGGGGGTGACCCACAGTCTGGTTCATTCTCCAAGTTTCACTGCCATACAACAGCACAGCCATCACGTTGGACTTCATGTTTATTCTATGGCTTAGCTGACCACTCTTCCAGATCTTCGTAAGTTTGGTGAAGGCAAACTGTGCTTTCTTGATTCTTGCTTGGATATCTTTGTCAGCACTTCCAGTGTTACTCACTTCTGCACCGAGATATGTGAAGGACTGTGGTATCATCTTCAGGACCTTAGTCTTTGTACTGTTGATCTTCAAGGCCAGGGCTGCTCCAAAATTAAGCAAGTGTGGTGACCTTCTCCTGCATATGCGAGTGTTTGCATGTGTATGTTGTCAGCAGGTTGTGCAGCTGCTGGAATGTGGCTCAAAAAAAGGTTGAAAAACACTGCATTAGGATAATTCTCTTCCAGCCGAAACATTGGCTGAGGTCACCCTTCTTAGGGGTCTTTGTGATGAGCCCTTTGCTCCAAGCCAATGGTACTTCCTCATTGTCCCAGATGATAAGATAAGCCTTTATTAGTCCCACAATTACGAAATTCCTTGAGCAGTTGGTGCAGTACTTCCTGGGATGCCCCAGTGCTGATTTTCAGCAACTCCACTGTGATTGAGTCAATGCCTCCTGCCTTGAAGTTTTTAATCTTACAAATGGCCTCCATGATCTTTGCTTTGGTGGTATAGCTGGTGTCAAAGGTACCAATGGCACCACCTCAATGCACTCAGCAATAGTCACTGGCTCAGGTCTATTCAAGCATTCAACAAACTGGTTAAAAAGCACACACACATTCCTCCAAGCTTCAGCTCAGCCATATTCTTAGGATATCCACTCCAAAAGGTGTTTTTTGAGCCATTCTGTAATAGATTTACTTCAGTGTTGAGGGTCATTGTCCTACTGCATCACCCAACTTAAACTGGGCTTCAGCTCGCGGACAGCCATCCTCACATTATTTTGTGGGATACCTTTATGAACTAGAAAATTTATTTTCCCCTCAATGATGGCTAGTGGTCCAGGCCCCAAGGCAGCAAAGCAGTCGCAAATCATGATGCTCCCGCCACCATATTTCAGTGTTGGGATGTTGTTTTCATGTTGGTATGCTGTGGCTTTTTCACACCATATATATCGCTGCGTGCTCTTCCTGAAAAATTCAAGCTTTGCGGAGAGTCAAGGTGTTCGCTGGCAAACTCAGACATGCAGAGATGTATTTTTTGAAAAGCAGTGGCTTCCACCATGGTGTCCTGCCATGGACACCAAGCCAGTTCAATGATTTGTGTGAGGTAGATTCATGAACAGAGACATTAACCAGTTTTAATGACTGCTTCAAGCCTTTAGCTCTTACACTAGTTTTTTTTTTTTTTTACCTCATTGTACATTCTGTGTTGTTCCTTCAAGTTGGCTGGGTGTACACAATAGGGAGAGTAGTCATTGTACTGAATTGTCTCCATTTGTACCTAACTTGTCTAACAATGGACTGGTGACTACATAAAGTCTTGGAGATTACTTTGTTACCCTTTCCATTTTTATGCATATCAACAATTCCTGAGATCTTCTTGTAGGTCTTCTGAGATCTCTTTTTTGTGAGACATGATTCACATCTGCAGATACTTCTTGTCAATAGCAAACTCAGAAAGTTCTGAAAGGAAAAAATGGTCCAAAAATCCTCCTGAATGTTGTCCAGGTCTGATCAACAAGCAAGCAGTGCTTGTTTAGAGGTTATTGCTATCAAAGGAGATTCAATCTGCTGTTAAACCAGGGGTTCCCTTTGGAACCCCTGGTCCCCTCAGGTTGTTCACAACCCTGGGAGGTTGTGCAAAACATAAAAACACAAAACAATGATTTGCAACCTATATTCAGTTAAATACACTACAAAGATAAGATATTCAGAGCCAGATTTACTAACACACTGCACCAACACAAAACCTTCTTTTGGCATTAAAAAGCTACTGTTAATATCTGCTAAGGCACACAGCACAAAGTTAGCGCTGGAAAGGTGTGGACAATGTTAATTTGCGCCTGGCCCCCTTGCATATGTATTTGTAGGAGTTATGTCAAAGCGCAAATTTGAGGGAGGAGAGTATTTAAATGACTGCCGCAAGGTGATTTACTAAGGTCTGTGGTTGTCGATTTCCTGTTAATTGAGGCAGGATTTAACGCCCCCAAAAAGTTTGTCTTAACGCATTTGTGCCTGACATGGCAACGATAGCTGAGAAGAGAGAGAATTTTCTCTCTGCAAGTTAGAAGAACATATTATATGAATACTGTATATATGTTCTCACAGAGATCAGTGGCAGAGGTTTTTAAATTTCATTTGCTTACATATAGTCTACTAAATGAATTTGTATCCATAAAACAGGCCTAATATCTGTTTAGCCCTTCCTACCCGGAGTGGACAAACAGACGTGTCAGCGGACAGTGACTTCTTTTTTCTTTTCTGCGGAGGTTCAGACTCGGCATCCAGAGGTCTTGAAAAAGTACTAAAAGCTCTTCCACATTGTCAGTTTTCTTTGTTTTCTCAATCCATATTTCTATATTTGTTTCTTTTTGCCGTCTGTGCACAAAATGGTGATTCAGTTCCTTCTTCATCTCTCTAGTTCTTTCTCCCAGATCAGGATAAACAATGTAATATTAGGAGGAAAACAACAAGATTATTTAAAAAAAAAAAAAAAAGCACAGACCCATGGAAACATCCTCCGAAACTGCAACACCATAATGAGATGAGATGAGATTCAACTTTATTGTCATTACACATGTATAAATACAAGGTAACGAAACGTGACTTGGCATTTGGGCACGCTCTGCAGAGCGCATCCAAGGCCGGGGCAGCCGCTAGGCGCCAGTCATAACGCCATTTATGGGCATAGTTCCTTATTTGGCTATAGCTGCGATGAGCTGTGGTCATGTGATCCAGTTATTGTAGTAATTTCATACATGGCCATAATTCCTTATATGGTTATAACCGTGGCCAGCTGTGGTCTAAATGACAGCAGTCTCTGCTGTGGCTGTCCCAGGAATAAGTGATCTTGTGTGTGTTTAATTTTATTATGTTTCAGACTTCAGAAAACATAAAACACACACATTTATAAAAAGTCATTAACGAGGAGACTTGTAGATTTTGTTAAAACAAAGTTAAGATAAGATAAGATAAGCCTTTATTAGTCCCACAATGGGGAAATTCCAGACATTCACATTTCACAATTCACATAATAAAACCCCAAAGGTCCATCAGACCATCTTGGCAGTTGTAGCGTTAATAAAATAAACACATGCTGGTCAATTAATCAATTTATTTGTGAGTAGTCCTTTTAAAATTAGATACAAATACTTCATTTATACATATAAATACATATAATTATTATAATTATTATATTTATACATATATATACACACAAAACAGTCAGCCATGTGAAATAATAATCAAAATCAAAATCCTGAAATATGCCAAACAAAAATAAACTATTTTACTGGGTTTTGCTTAAAAAGCTTAAAAAACCCCCTCCTATAGTATACTCCTTCAAACTGGCTGCGCCTATGTTGACCCACTTCTTCATCAGGTGTGCCTGTGCACAATTTTGCCCTGGTCTTAGTGGATGGGTGGTCAGCATTGAAATGAAGTGACTGCTTCTGTGTTCAGAATTTTGTGTGCTGCTAGTAGATCACTTGCAAAAATTGGCCACTCCCTTAGGTGCTCTATCTAAATTGCACACTAGGTAATTTGCGCTGCCTTAGTAAATCCTCCCCTTAATGTTCAAACTGATAAACTTTATTGTTTTGTTGTAAATATTCACTCATTCTGAATTTGATTCCTGCAACATGTTCCAAAAAGGCTGGGACAGGGTCATGTTTACCACTGTGTTACATCACCTTTCCTTTCAACAACACTCAATAAGTGTTTAGGAACTGAGGACCCTAATTGTTGAAGCTCTGTAGGTGGAATTCTTTCCCATTCTTACTTGATGCATGATTTCAGTTGTTCAACAGTCCGAGGTGTCCATTGTTGTATTTTGTGCTTCATAATGCCCCCCACATTTTCAGTGGGAGACAGGTCTGGACCACAGGCAGGCCAGTCTAGTACCCACACTCTTTTACTACAAAGCCACACTGTTGTAACACGTGCAGAATGTGGCTTGGCATTGTCTTGCTGAAAGAAGCAGGGACGTCCCTGAAAAAGATATTGCTTAGATGGCAGCATATGTTGCTCCAAAATCTGCAAGTACCGTTCAGCATTAATGGAGCTTTCATAAATCCAATCCAATCCACCTTTATTTATAAAGCACTTTAAAAACAACCACAGCTGACACAAAGTGCTGTACATCAACAATAAATAAAATCTAAAAACATAAGACATAAAGACAGTAAAATACAACTAAAAAAATACAATACAGCACAAATAAAACAGTAGTCATACAATTGAAGTGTTATGTTTGCCCCTTTCAGAGCATAAATGAGGTACCACTCGCCTGCAGTGAGTTTGGAGATTTAATAAGAAACAATAACGAACACAAACACTCGCCTCGAGGGGCAGATATACAAAAAGCTAAGGATGAGACCCCAGCGGGGTGATAATGGGAAGAAAAAGAGCAAAGAGTCAATACAACAACTTACATATAACTTGCGAGGACGAAACCTTACGCAGAGAATGGACTGGAGTCAGGGTTGGGGACTCCAGCCTAAGTTGGGCGAGGTCACAGCGAGGAGGCAACTCGCTAGCGAACTTAAATAGTATAACAGAAAACACAAACGACAAACAGGTGTTGAGAGACAGTGATCACACACAGCTGTGGCAGGTTGCGAGCAGGCTTGACAGCCGGAAATCCTGCCACGGCGCTGTCAAAATAAAAGCACAAACCACATGACAGATAAACAGGACTAAATATATACACAGAAGAATAAGAAGAATCAGGAGACCCGCACACGGTACAGAACCGCACTCGGGATCATGACAAAAATAAACAAAAATAAACAAAATCAGTGTCTCAAACTGGGTCAAAAGCCCGAGAATAAAATGGGTTTTAAGATGAGTTTTAAAACTGGACAGTGAAGAGGACTGTCTGATGAACAAAGGCAGATTGTTCCATAATTTGGAAGCAGCAACAGAAAAAGCTCTGTCCCCTCTGAGCTTCCTCTTCGATTTTGGTATCTCCAGGAGCAGCAGATCAGCTGACGTGAGAGACCAAGCAGGAATGTAAGGATGGAGCAGCTCAGAGAGGTAAGGTGGGGTAAGGCAATTTAATGATTTAAAAGCAAACAAAAGAGTTTTAAACTGAACCCTAAAATGTACTGGTAGCCAGTGGAGGGAGGCTAAAATGCGTGTAATGTGGTCCCTCTTACGTGTTCCAGTTAAGACGTGCAGCAGCATTTTGAACCAACTGGAGAAGTGAGAGGGAAGACTGGCTAACTCCAAAATAAACTGCATTACAGTAGTCTACCTGAGATGTAATGAAGGCATGGATTACTGTTTCAAAGTGCTGCCTTAAAAGAATGAGTTTAACCTTCGCCAGCTGCCTCAAATCAAAAAAGCTGGACTTGACTAATGCACCAATTTGACAATTTAATCTAAAATCACTGTGCATGCATGTGTAAAGTGGGAGGCTTTCAAAGCTTTTATTAGGGGACATATTATTAGTTATACAGGATCAAAATCTAAGAAGACTCGAGAGGAGAGAGCTAAATTGGAACATAAAATAAAAAGTCTTCAGGAAAAAGTGTATGCAGGAAGTGACCCAAGGTTGGAGAATGAATTACTGATTTTGAGAGCTGAATACGACAAAAAATCAGCGAATAGAGCTGCCTCGAGTCTTCTAAGATTGAAACAATCTTTTTATGAACAAGGTGAAAAATCAGGAAAATTATTAGCATGGCAGATTAAACAATTGGAAATTAAAACACCAATTACCAGTATTATAAGTAACGGACAGGTAGTTATAGATCCTTTAGAAATTAATAGAGCCTTTAGAGATTACTATGAAAAATTATATGATACCAAAAATGAACCTGATTTAACAAAACTAAATGGGTTTTTGAACGAACTATCTATACCGTGTATACCAAATGAAAACAGGGAGATATTGGAGTCTAAAATTAGTCAAGAAGAAGTTGGGCTAGCCATTGATAATATGAAATCAGGAAAAAGTGCAGGACCAGATGGTCTTCCAGTTGACCTTTATAAAAAATGTAAGAATAAATTAATAAAACCTTTTTTGGAAATGGTTTTAGAAGCATTTCAAAATAATAATTTACCATCATACATAAATAATGCCTTAATTATACTGCTGCCAAAACCAGGTAAGCCCTCTAATAAATGTGAAAATATGAGACCAATAAGCCTATTAAACGCCGACCTTAAGATAATCTGTAAAATTTTAGCAAGACGAATACAAGAAATTTTACCAAATATTATTAATCGAGATCAGAATGGCTTTATAAAGGGTAGACAAGGCTTCCATAATGTAAGAAGACTATTTAATATTATTTATTTTAATAAAGAAGCACCGGATACAGCTCTCCTATCATTGGACGCCGAAAAGGCCTTTGATAGAGTTGAATGGCCCTTTCTTTTTGAAGTCCTACAAAGGTTTGGACTTGGAAATAATTTCATAAAATGAGTTCAAATAATATACAATAATGCTACAGCAGAAATCCTAACAAATAACAATATTTCAAAACCAATAAAAATCAATAGAGGATGTCGACAAGGCTGTCCACTTTCACCTTTACTGTTTACTATGGCAATTGAACCTTTAGCGATAGCGATACGTTTACATTCACAAATATATGGAATTAAAGTTGGGCCAACAGAACATAAAATCTCCCTGTACGCCGATGATATAATTTTGTTTATGTCGAATCTAAAAAAATCAATTCCAACCTTGTTGAATTTTAATAAAGAATTTTGGGGAAATATCAGGATATAAAATAAATAAAACTAAATCTTCAATATTAATGCTAAATGAGACCCAGAGAAATTACCCAGCCCCTGAGGCAAATCAATTCAATGTTGTAAATCAGTTTAAATATTTAGGAATCCAAATTATGCCTAAGCTAGAATCAGTCGCCAGCGTCAACTATGAAGCCTTAATGTCAGATATCAATGAGTTAACTCAGAGATGGATGTCACTACCAATGTCGATGATCGGGAGAATCAATATACTTAAAAGTAATATTTTACCTAAAATACTTTATTTATTTCAATACATTCCCTTATCACCACCTTTAGATCTATTCTCAAGAATAAAAAAAAAGTTAGTGGAATTTATATGGAACAACAGGAGGGCTAGATTACGTCTGTCTTTATTATATTTACCATTTGATCGTGGAGGTCTGAAATGTCCAAATTTTATGTTGTATTATTGGTCGGCACAACTGAGGTCTATGACATATTATTTTTCATCAAATGATCTCCCTCACTGGACTGAAATGGAATCATACAATTTACCTTTACCTCTTCCCATATTCATATACTCAGATTCGGCAAAAAAATTACAAAAACAAGTTAAAAATCCATTTGTAAAGCATATGATCAAAATATGGTGTGAAGCTAAAAACTATTTAAAAGAACCACAGTTATTGTCACAATTTAGTCCAATATGGGGTAATCAATATTTTAAACCAGGGAGAGCGGACGCTGTATTTAAAGTATGGAATTTAAAAGGGATACAAAAGATTCAGGATTTATATTTGCCATGTGCAGACAACATAATGTCTTTTGAAGAGCTGAGGATCAAATTTAATCTCAATAGAACACATTTTTTTAAATATCTTCAACTTAGAAACTTTATTCGATCAAATCAAAATAAAGCTCTCACTCGACCTATTTATTCATCCTTGGAAAAAATGATGATGAAAGATAGTAAAAGAAAGGGTATTATTTCAGAGTTTTATAACTCATTGACACTATCTTCAAGTGAAAATTCACTGAAAAGATTAAACTACTGGAAAGAAGATCTGCAAATTGAAATTTCAGAGGAACAATGGGAATTGGCTTGTACAGAAGCTCAAACCAAATCAATAAATGCACGCCTTAAATTGATACATTTCAAATGGTTAATGCGGATGTATGTTACACCGGAGGAGTTAAATAGATACAACAAAAATATACCAGATACATGCACAAAATGCACGGAAAGTAAAGGAACCCTATTTCATTGTTTATGGGAATGTAGATTAATAAGAATGTTTTGGGAAGAGGTGAGGGTAACAATTGAAAAAATAATCTCAAAACAAATCATATTGAATCCTAAACTGTTTTTGTTGGGTCTGTACCCAGAAAAGCATAATTTTAATAAAAGTGAAAGAACATTCATAGACCTCAGTTTGCTTAATGCCAAAAAATGTATTGCACTATTATGGAAAAAGACTCAGACCAGATGTGACTCAGTGGTTAAGACAGATGTTAACAAACCTTCCATTAGAAAGAATAACATATATACTGAAATCAAAGGAAATTGTGTTTGAGAATATATGGAGACCTTTTATTGATTATGTAAAAAATTTAAACATAACTCTTGAAGAAGAAGGTGAATGATGTGTGTGGACCTTGTAAATTCCAAACTGGTGAACATAATATGTATACTTATGTGTTGGATTGTCTAGACTAAACAGAGGAGCATTGTTGAAGACTTGATTTTGTTGGTGGTTGTTGGTGTTTTTAGTGCATTTTTTTTTTTTTTGTAGTACTTTAGCGTTAGTGTTTGATTGTTTGTATCATGTTTGTTAAAAAAAAAAAAAGGTTCAATAAAGATATTGTGGAAAAAAAAAATCACTGTGCATCTTAAAACCCAGATTAGTAACAGTTGTCTTAACAAACTGTGCCAAAGGGCCCAAGTCAACAGGTGGGGACTCACTAGAGCCACTGGATCCAAACACCATCATTTCAGTCTTTTCGTCATTAAAATTTAAAAAAGTTTAAAACCATCCACACTTCAATGTAAAAAAAAAAAAACAGGGCTTATTTTATTTCGGATAGTACATTACAGGTTAAAAGAAACTGTATAATATAACAACAAGGTCAAATTAGACAAAGACTCCTTCTACTATACAATTCCACGTGAGTTATCCGAAATGGGTGATGGCTGAAGCCGCAGCTTATATTGCTTATATTGCTTATAATGTCATCAAGACATTAAAGTGGTTTAATTGAGAAGGCCTCCTTCTGCTTTAATGGTATATACTGTAAATCTGACTGTCATCAGTGTAGCAGTGGAAGGAGATACCATGCTTTCTAAGGATTGAACCCAGTGGAAGTAAAGGGAGAAAAGCAAGGGCCCTAAAATTGAGCCATGTGGGACTCCACAAGACAAGGAAGCCGAGGAAAATTCAAAACAAGCCAGACTTACACACAAGGTTCTATCTGCCAAATAGGACCCAAACCATTTCAATGCAGTACCAGAAATCCCCACAAGATGCTGTAGATGGGATATTAAAATGTCATAGTCCACTGTATCAAAGGCGGCAGTTAGGTCAAGCAGGACAAAAATCACAAAATCACCAAAATCCGATACCAGGAGGATGTCATTAAAGACCCTTAACAAGGCTGACTCTGTGCTATGGAGGGTTTTAAATCCAGACTGAAACTTCTCCAGGACACCATTCTCATGCAAAAAAGCTTTTAAGTGAAGATAAACTATTTTCTCCAATATTTTTCAGAGAAAAGGTAACTTTGAAATTGGCCTAAAATTAGCCAACACAGTTTGATGGAGACCAGGTTTCTTTAGCAAAGGTTTCACTACCGCATGTTTAAAATTTGCAGGAGCTGTTATGATCTGGACTTTCTGTCCTCTCCCGCTGTTATTTTTGAAATGCTTGCACAACTCTGTTATCATTAGTTTGTTGGGTTAGTCTCAGTTTCTTGTGAAGGTAGATGAAGGTAGATGTTTCATCTACCTTCATCCTTATGTTTACATGTTTCATGTAAACATCTATGAAGGTAGATGTTTACATGTTCTTATAACACAGGGAGTGTGAAGCTCGTTGCCCGGAGTGCCATGTGACTGGAGAGCAATCCCCGGTTGCATGTCATCATATAAGCTAAACTGCCACAGAATAAAAGTGAAATTAAGGTGGAATAATCAATAACAGTTTCTGGATGTAAAAGAGAAAGTTAAAACGACCAGGAGAGGACAAAATTAAGACCAAAATGCTGCAAAAGGACGCCGTCTTGCCAATGGTATGTGATGAATGTCTTTGTTTGTTTGTATGCAAATTAGATGCGTAAATTTACTCCTATCTGAAACTTTGGATTCTACATCTTTCTAATTGACAGTAAGCCATTACCTCTTACCACTTTCAAGTTATAGCCTTGTAAAGTTCTGACATCTGATGTGAATATTTTCTTGAAAAAAATCTTTACCACTGTTGACCACTAGGGGTTATGTCGCAGTTTGGCGACGTACACAGTTAAAGCGTTAAGTGTTCCTGTACTATTATCTTCATCTTCAGAGCAGAAGGCTCTCATGTTATCTTCATCTTCAGAGCAGAAAGCTCTCATATTGTTATCTTCAAGGCAGAAACCTCCTGTATTGTCATGTTCAGAGCAAAGAGCTCACATATTGTCATGTTTAGAGCAAAGAGCTCCCATATTGTTATCTTCAGAGATAAAGGCTCCCATATTGTTACCTTCGGAGCAAAAGTCTCCCCTGAGGGGTGGCCTAATGGTTAGGGATGTGGACTGGTATGCAGAGGGTCACGGGTTTGGTCCCTGGACCGGCAGGATCAGATCTGGATGGGACAGATAACATAGATGTGTTTGCCCCACCCTCCTTAATCCCACTGTGGTGTCCTTGAGCAAGGCCGTTAACCCCAACTGCTTCAGTGGAGCTGCTCAGTGGCCACAGGTCAGTCTGCGGTTGTACTGGGCAGCTTCCTGGTGTGAATGTGTAACTGTGTGAATGTGAACAGGGCGTCCTTGAAAAAGAGAGGCTGCCTCTCAGTGGAACTACCCTGTATACATGCTAAATAAAAAAAAAAGATGTTATTTTCGGAGCTAAATGCTCCCATGATGTTATTTTCAGAGCAAATGGCTTGTGTGTTATCTTCAGAGCAAAAGGCTCTGAAGTCTCATTTTCAGAGCAATGGGCTTCTGTGTTATTTTCAGAGCAAAAGGCTCCTGTCTTATTTTCAGAGTAAAAGTCTCCTGTTGAGGCGGCATGAAATAATAAGCAGCGATGCTGAGGTTTTAAGTAGAGTTTATTAAATCATACCGCCGTCACAAGCTCCGCTCCCGACGCCGGGCATGCGCGCCGGGAGTGAGCCCAGCGGCTCTCAGAAGAGGGACACAATGTGCGTGTCCAGCAGCAGCAGTTGAGTGAGAGTGAGAGAGTGAGAGTGAGCATGGATTTCAGTGCAGTATATATACCAAACTCAGACAATACATCAAAGGGGTATTCCCAGCAGTTGGTATGATCAAAGAGATTGCAGAACAGGCATGAGACATTTGCATTTGAGAGACCTACATAACAATAGGCAGATTGCTAGCCTCTGCTCCAGGTGCAGGACAAAGAGGTTACAAGGCACATCTACATATTGATCTCAGTCTCTAGGTCACAGTAAGGACAGGACGCATGAACACTATACATGAATGGCACATTACATCACAATACATGAATGGCACATTATATCTCAGTAGTGCAGCGGGAAAAACCAAGAGAAGCGAGCTGATTGTCCTTAATCTGTTGTGGGGGTTAACCGAACCGCCACACGCTCCCCCCCAGAGGGCATGGCAGGGGGCCCAGACCTCGATAGCCATCTATGGGAGCGAGCTGTGGGAGAAGCTCGCTGCAGGTGGAGGGGGAGGGAGGAGGGGTGTAGTAAGTGCCGGCAGGGGACGGTGAAATCGTCCAAGCCGCGCAAAAATTGCTTGCTGCTCCGTGCGTCGAGGGGCTGTCCCGTTGCACGTGCAGAGATCACAAGAAGAAAAATTTGTCTCTGACTCCTCTCGTGGCCATGAAGAAAACAGGAGCGGCGAGGCTGCGTAGCGGCTGTAAGAAAAAAATAGAAGCAGAGGGACTTGGCTTGTTGGCTTTAGGTGCGGCGCAGCCCTAAAGCCCTCGGGAAAAGCTGACGGCTGAATTCCCTTATGTACCGTGGCTGAGACCATTAGAAAATCCAGTGGCGAGCTGCGTGCTTGCTTCAGGTGAACGAGCAGCCCTGAAGGTTCTGTGAGCAGCGGCGGAGGACGATGGCGGTCTCTGGAGCCGTTATTGTCCCGTGCGTGGTGCACCGTCCTCGTAACTCCCCAGTGCGTGCGCCGGGGCTCTTGCGTGGGTGGGCCAGCTGGAGAGGAGACAGGGTTGGGAATCTTGGTGGAGATCAGCGCAGACGGCGCCGATAATATCCAAGTTGAGCTGTGGCTGCAGATTGACCATGGTGCGTTGGAGCTGTGAGAGGGAATAGACGATCTTCGTCCCTCGGGCTCGTGCAGATGTGTTGGAGCGGTGAGAGGGAATAGACAATCTTTGTCACCACTCGGCCGTGGTGCGTTCAGGTCCACGCATTGCGTTCTCCGCTGGCCCTGGAGGTCGCCGTAGCGGAGAGGGGACGAGGTGCCTGCGCTCTCGTGTGGAGGAGCTGTGAGCGCGGCCGGTCCAGCGTGGATGAGCAGATCTCAGACGTGCAGATCTCATCATGAAGAACGGGTCACCAGTGCAGCTGTCCAGATCAGAAGGTTGCTTTGCACAAAACGTGTGCATGTTCGGGGTCACCAGTGAGGCGTTCACTGGCAGCGACACCAGTGAGGCGGCATGAAATAATAAGTAGGGATGCTGAGGTTTAAAGTAGAGTTTATTAAATCATACCGCCGTCACAAGCTCCGCTCCCGGCGCCGTGCATGTGAGCCGGGAGCGAGCCCAGCGGCTCTCAGAAGAGGGACACGATGTGCGTGTCCAGCAGCAGCAGTTGAGTGAGAGTGAGAGAGTGAGCATGGATTTCAGTGCAGTATATATACCAAACTCAGACAATACATCAAAGGGGTATTCCCAGCAGTTGGTATGACCAAAGAGACTGCAGAACAGGCATGAGACATTTGCATTTGAGAGACCTACATAACAATAGGCAGATTGCTAGCCTCTGCTCCAGGTGCAGGACAAAGAGGTTACAAGGCACATCTACATATTGATCTCAGTCTCTAGGTCACAGTAAGGACAGGACGCATGAACACTATACATGAATGGCACATTACATCACAATACATGAATGGCACATTACATCTCAGTAGTGCAGCGGGAAAAACCAAGAGAAGCGAGCTGGCTGTCCTTAATCTGTTGTGGGGGTTAACCGAACCGCCACACTGTGTTATTTTCAGAGCAAAGGGCTCATGTTATTTTCAGAGCAAAAGGCTCATATATTATTTTCATAGCAAAAGGCTTGTGTATTATTTTCACAGCAAAAGACTTGTGTGTTATTTTCAGAACAAAATGCTCCCATGTTATTTTCAGAGAAAGACACTCCCATGATGCTGTTCTCTGTGCAAAGTGCACCTGTGTTTTCTCCCATCTGGTGGCCCATGGACTTTGGTAAGCCACCCGACGCATCATGTTCTTCCATCAGGTGGCTTATGGACTTGGGTAGGCTTCCTGACCCACCTCGCACCCCAGTCTGGCAGCCTTTGGGCTCGGATAGACCACCCGATGCACCGTTTCTCCATCTGGTGGTCCATGGACTTTGGTAGGTCACCAGATGTGCCATTTCCTTCCTGTTGGTGATCTTGGGACTTTGGCCAACCACCTGATGAACATTCTTCTGTTGTTTATGTCCTTGTTTTTGCCTACAGTACCTTTTTCCCCCTCCTCCCGCCCGATTGGAGTGTTCTTTGTTCTGGGGCATCTGGAATACACCTTTAAGGAGAGGGGCATTGTTATGATCTAGACTTTTTGTCCTCTTCCTCTGTTATTTTTGAAATGTTTGCACAATTCTGTTATCATTACTTTGCTGGGTTGTCCTCAATTTCTTAGTTCAGTTACTGTTTTGTAGTCTGTCCTGTCATCCTCCCATACCTCCAGCCACTCACGTGTGTTTTCATTTGACCCTTATTAGTTACCTAGCTGTCCTGCGTTTGTTAATTTCTATGTCTCTTTTTTTTCACCAGCTGTTTTCATTTCTCCCTGTGGCATCATTGCAGAACTTTCCCTCTGATTCAGTTTCATCGTCTGTGATTTATTTGATTGTTTAATAAATCATTTTTCGCACTTTAAGTCCTACCCGCCTGGAAGAGTCATTTTCCTGCCTGCCGGAGGTTGCCTTCTGACAGGAACCACACCAGAAGACAAACTGTTGTTTAAAATTGGTAAAAACCGACTGACCTATACTAGATAAAACCTCTTTAAAAAACTGAGGAGGGAGAGCATCACAAGGGGAACCTGAAGGCTTAATATAAACAACCACATCCTTTAATTGCAACAGGGTCACAGGCTCAAACTGATTAAAAACAGCAGAGAAAGGGACAGAGACAGAGGGGTCAGAGGCAGGAGCTGGGATAAGAACCCTAATAGTGGTGACCTTATCAATAAAAAAAGTAAAAAAAAAGTCATAGCACATTTCAGTGGATGCTTCTAAACTGACAGTCGGTGAGGCATTAAGAGCAGAGTCAATGGTCTTGAATAACACATGCGGGTTATGACGACTGGACACAATAATATTGGACAAATGTTCCCTTTTACCCTCTTTAACAGCACTCTGGTAACCATGCCAGCAGTCCCTTACAATTTGACGAGATATCTGCAGCTTAGCCTTCTTCCACCTGCACTCAGCTTTGCAGCATTCCCTTCTGACTGCCCGAGTGCTGTCATTGAACCATGGCTCGAGTTTGGCTCTGGGCTGCTTAATTTTTGATTGAGCCACAGAATCTAGGATGGTTTGGCAGAAGGAATAAAACCAGGAATTAAGCTCCTCCGTGTCAGAGAGATATTGAATGTGAGGAAGCACAGAGCTGGGTAAAAGCAGACGAAAACTCACCAGTAGTGGAGGGGTTAGAAATCCAGCAGGAGAGCAGGTTTTAACTTTAGTACACGAGAAGGCAGCATCAAATAAAATCGGCATATGATCAGAGAACACACTGTCACAGATCTCCAAGTTAAGCAGACAAACCATGTAAAAGAACAAGGTCTAATGTGTGTCCGTGTTCATGTGTAGGACTATCAGATAAAACTGTTCCAAGTTAAAAGAATAAATAAGGTTTAAAAAGTCATTCACCAGAGGCTTATCCGTACAGCACACATGGATATTAAAATCTCCAACAATAAGGACTCTGTCATACTTAGGCATAATTTCTGCCAAAAAATTGGCAAAGTCTTTCACAAAGTCCTTATTGTATTTTTTTTTTTGGGGGGGGGGGGGTCGGTAAATGACAGTGACTCACCTCAAAGTAATTTGAAAACTGGAGAACGACTATGATAAAAAGCACTGCTTGCATTTAAAGTCATTTTTATAAATAGTCACCATTCCTCCTCCTCGACCCGATGTCCGCAGGGAATTAAAATAAGAGCAAAAAGCCAGTAAAAGTTCAGAAAAAGCGCTACAGTCACCAACACTCAGCCAAATCTCACATATACAGAGGAAGTCCAGACCACGGGAGGCGAAGAAATCTCTGAGAATAAAAGTTTTATTTACCAGTGATCTGGCATTTACCAAGCCAATCCTGATAGGAGTTGGGGCCTATGGTGAAGCAGACTGGGAAGCCCGACACAGCGGCCTCAGGTTCCAGAGGTTCACCCTGCGCTGGCGGAACCAAGGACAGCGGGGCCGGAGCACCTGATTGAAGCCGGTCACAGGTACCAGGCAGGCATCGCTGGGATCCAGGGAGCGCTGAGACACCAACAGGTGAAACAATAATCCATACTGTGTTCAAGAAGCAGCAAAACACGCCAGGGAGAGCTTTAGCTTCACCAACTGACTGCCGCATTTACCGTGGTGACGGTGACAATTCCACCGGGAGGGTGGAGCAGCCAAGCCCGGTAAAGGTGAGAGGGAATTCCAGATAAGAGCGGGGGCAAGGCTTTCTGTCCACCGTACTCAAAAGAAACAAAATCTTTGACAGAGCTTCAATGATCTAATAGAGTTTGGTGATTATAGACCAGCAGAGACTTGATTTGTTGGGTGCAGAAGGTTAAAAACAATAAAAACACATACAGAAGTGTCAGTGACAGATGGCCAGCCACACACACTGGTACCAGCATGCAAGTTATCCATGCCATGAGCACTAACAGACCCCCCATACCATGTCAGATACTGGCTTTTGAACTTAACGCTGATAACAATCTGAATGTTCACTTTCCTCTTTAACCCGGAGGACACGACGTTCATGATTTCCAAAAATATGAAATGTGGACTTGCCAGATCACAGCACACTTTTCCACTTTGCATCAGTCTATCTCAGATGAGCTCAGGCCCAGAGCAATCGGCAGTATTTCTGTCATGAACCTGGGTTTGGTGGTCCCAAACCCAGCTCTGACCCGTGGCCTTTTGGCCGTCTCCCTATTTATTTTCCATCAGGCGCGTCAGGGAGCCCTTTGGGTCCTTCGCTCCCTGACAGCTTGGGCACGCCCCCTCCTCCTGTCAGTGCCATCAGCTGTGTCTTGTTAATGGGTGTTTCACACATGTACATGCACACACTTCATTCATTCTCATTCACACGCTCATACACTCACTCATGCTCACATGCTTTCAATTATGTTCAGCCTACGCATCCACACACCGGTGGTCTCTTCCCTCGTTAGTATTATTACTTAAACGCTGTGTTAGTAGGAAGAGACTGTCGGAGCATTGAGATTCATACACGGCAGCATGTTCCTCTGTGTATGCTTGTATTCACTCCCTACGGATGATCTACAGCCTGTTTTTCCCTCATCCACCGGACTGCACGGACAGTCCCGGATCGCTTCTGCACCGTAATTTAATGTCAGCCTTTCTCCCCGTGCTGACAGCAGCCCTGCGGCACTAGGCTTTCCCTCTCCCGGGCAGTTGAGCATTCAGGAGGCGTCCCTGTATGTCTGGTGGCCTCTATTGTCATTACTGCATCTTGTCAACTCATTGTTCTGTGTGATCATTTGCTGGACTAGTTATTTTTGGGGTTAATGTTTAATAAAGTGCACGTTCTACTCCCACAATTGGGTTTTTCATTCCTTCCTTCGTGCACCACATAATGGCGCACATGGAATTATAACATTCTGGGTGTTGTTGATATATGGCTTTGGCTTTGCATGGTAGGGTTTTAACTTGCACTTGTAGATGTAGACAAACTGTTAACTGACGATGGTTTTCTGAAGTGTTCCTGAGCTCATGTAAGATAAGATAAGATAAGATAAGCCTTTATTAGTCCCACAATGGGGAAATTCCAGGATTGCAACAGCACAGGGATAGCAACACTCAAAGCAACAATCAGAAGGCAAGAAAAAACAACATCTAGTAAACATATGTCCATATTACTATAAATGTATATATATAGACACACAGTGCAGAGCATTATGGTTGGTTGGTGAATGTGCAGCAGAAAGTCTAAGCTCTCTCTCCGCGGATGCGGCGGGCCAGCTGGAAGTCTTTGGGCATGATGGTGACCCCCTTAGCGAAGAAGAGACCACCAGGTGGGCCTCGCTGGTCTCCTGCAGAGCCATGACGGCGAAGCTCAGGAAACGCAGGACGGTCTTGAAGTCCTGAGCGATCTCCCTCACCAGGCACTGGACGGGCAGCTTACGGATGAGCAGCTCCGTGGATTTCTGGTAGCGACGGATCTCTCTCAGAGCCACGGGCCTGTGACGGCGAGGCCTCTTCACTCTGCCGGTGGCCGGAGCGCCTCTCCGAGCAGCCCTGGTGGCTAGCTGTCTCCTGGGGGGCTTCTTCCTCCAGTAGATTTTACGGGCGGTCTGCTTGGTTCTTGCCATCGCTCTTTATTATTCTGTCTTATATTTCTTGCACGCCGCCTAAACTCCAGCCCGGCACCCGCGTCGTTTTCGCTACAGCTCCCGGTATGTCGAGTTTCCCATTAGCACCGGGCGGCGGCCAAGTGCTAGCTAGCACTAGCTCCTCCCCGCTGTAACGTCTCCCGCTGCAAACCGTGGCTCCGTCCGCCGACCCGGGAGACCCCCGGGGCGATCCGTGCATCCGTGATATATATACAGAGTGAAAGGTGTAGAAAGAAGAAGGAAGATAAAAAAAAAAAAAAAAAAAAAAAAGGCTGTTGCAACGGGCAGCCTACTAGTGCGGCGCCACCGGTCGTGTGTGGTATGTGTGGCATGTGGTAATATCCTTTACAGAATGATGTTGATTTTTAATGCTATGGCATTAAAAAGGTCACAGGCATTTAATGTTGGTTTTTGGCCTTGCGGTTTATGTGCAGAAATTTCTCCACATTCTCTGAATCTTTTGATGATATTATGGACTGTAGATGATGAAATCCCTAAATTGTACATTGAGAAATGTTGTTCTTGAACTGTTGGACTATTTGCCCATACAGTTGTTCACAAAGTGGTGAACCTCACCCCATGCAGCTGTGGCGCAGGTGTGGTGTGGTTCACTACTGATTGGAGGGTCAGGGGTTCGATTCCCGCTCTCTCTGCAGTTTGCATGTCGACGTGTCCTTGAGCAAGACACTGAACCCCCAGTTGCTCCTGGTGAGTCAGGCCAGTTCATGTGTATGGCAGCACATCAGTGTGAATGGGTGGACAGTAGGATCTGTAAAGTGCTTTGGTCATCCAGAGATGAGTAAAAAAGTGCTGTATAAGTGAACACCATTTACCATCCTTGCTTGTGAATGACTGAGTCTTTCAGGGATGCTCCTTTTATACCCAATCATGGGAAGCACTGTGCTACAGTGGTTAGGACTGTTGCCTAACAGCTAGAAGGTTCCAGGTTCAAATCCCCAGGATGGTAGGGGTAGTAACCTTTCTGTGAGGAGTTTGCATGTTCTCCTTGTGCTGTGTGGGTTTACTCTGATAGGCCCTTAGAATAGAGGGTTAGTACTAGTGAAGTGCTTTGGTCAGACTTGGGTCCAACCCACATCCTCGCCTTGAGTTAATTTTGTATTTTCTGTGTTTTGATTCTCCTTGTTATTGTTATTATTATTAGTAGTATCTTAGTTCTGTGTTTTCCCTGCATGTGCCCTAAATTATTTGGTCATTAAGTTCATCTGGGAAATGTCCCTGTCTCGTCTTGTGCTCTGTATGTTCATTGTCATTGTTGTCTGGGTCTCTGTCATAAGCATTGTCTGAGTTATGTCTCCCCTGTGATCCTCCGTTCATGTTCTGTGCATCCTCTGTGATTGTGGGTATAGCCCTGTCCATCCTGTCATCTCTGTTTTCCTCATGTGTCAGCCGTTTGTCATGATTGCTCTCCCCACCTGTGTTGTATTGTCTTGATTATTCCCTCTGTCTATATATGTGTGTGTCATTCATTATCAGTCGTGGCGTCCTTGTCAGTGTTGGTGCGTTAATACGCTTCTGATTAGTCTGAATTCATGCCAGTCCTCTTTTCATGCCTTGTTGTGACTTTTTGCCAAGTCTAAGCTTTGTTTCCAGTCCATGAGCTGTGTCTTTATTTTTTGTTTAATAAATCCTCGCAAACCTGAGTTCCAGCATGTGGATCCTGCACGTCAAACAGGTTCATTTTGTCTTCTTTCAATTATTTATTCTTTTTTTTTTTTTTTTCCTTTGAAAGACAAAAGTAAAATAGAAAGATGTCTTTACCTTCTTTACATGTTTCAACTGCACTGCAGCCTTCATCAGAAGAGTCAGCTGATTGCTGCCAGGTGACATTTATCAGCTGATTTTCGTAGGCGGGGCCAGCTCAGCAGATCTGTCAGATCCGCCGAGCCGGCCCCGCCTCCCGCCGTCAGATGGTCTCTGGAGAATGTGGTACCTGGGACCACATTCTCCCCCCTACGAAAATCAGCTGATAAATGTCACCTGGCAGCAATCAGCTGACTCTTCTGATGAAGGCTGCAGTGCAGTTGAAACATGTAAAGAAGGTAAAGACATCTTTCTATTTTACTTTTGTCTTTCAAAGGAAAAAAAAAAAAGGATAAATAATTGAAAGAAGACAAAATGAACCTGTTTGACGTATTACGTGGAAGTTATGGACAAGTTTGCATTAAAGACTTCCGCCGGCTGGAGAAATTGGAGAAAACACGGGCACGCTTCAGAAACCACCTACGATTCAACCTCCGTTGCAGAGATGAGGAGGTCACACCCCAAAGCCTCAATATAAGAAATCCAATCCCGACCAAGAACGCAGAAAAAATCATCAACAAAGCACGGAAAGACCTTATAAAAGAACGTATAAGAATAACGGCAAATAAAGTAGACAAAATAAACAACCAAATCAAAGAGGAAACGGACATGTTTAAGCAACGCTACCCGACGGACCAGAAAACGCAGGAGCAGATAAAAGCACAACTGAAACACGCACACGAACAAGAATTCATCACAACGAAAAACCGCCAATTGAAAAAATTAAAAAAAACTCACAGAAAGAAAGAACGGACGAAGACAAACACACACGGAAAAGAACGATAAGTGGGTCAAAAACCTATCACAACGCACACTCACGGACACGGAGAAAACAGTGCTGAACAGAGGACTGAACTTTGCCATCACACCAGCCAGAATCCCCCATGAAGAATACATCCTCGCAACAGAACTGGCATGTGAAAAAATCCAGGACCAAGGAGAAAAAGCAGCACTCCGGAACGCAGTCGCAGGAATCCTCAAAACGGCCAAATTACCACAAAGCAACGTTACAAGAAAAGAAGAAAAAGCATCAAACTCACTCAAGACAGATAAAACGATCACAATACTCCCAGCAGATAAAGGCAGAACAACAGTAATTTTGGACACGGAAACATACGAAAAACAGATGGAAACCATGTTGGCAGACAGTAACACATACGAAATCATTAAAACAAACCCGACAGAAGAAAAGAAAAAAATGCTCAAAGCCCTTCTAAAACCTCTATTAGAAAGCAATAAAATCACAAAGGACGCATATGATCACCTGATCCCCACAGCCAGCATCACCCCTCGGATTTATGGAACACCGAAAATACATAAAAAGGATATCCCACTGCGGCCAATAATAGACAGCATTGGATCAGTCACATACAACTTATCAAAAGCCCTAGCTGAAATCATCAAACCCCTCCTTGGACTATCAGACTTTCACTGTAAAAATTCAAAAGAGCTGGCACAAGAACTCAAAGACATAAAAATAGAATCAGACGAGATCCTCATCTCACATGACGTCATCTCTTTATTCACAAAGACTCCTATTGACGTCACACTACATATAGTGCAAGAACGCCTCAACAAGGACAGTACCCTAAAAAGATGCACCAACCTCACAGTCCATGACATATCCAAATTACTACAGTTTGTTGCAAAATCCACTTATTTTCAATTCAGAGGAAAAATCTACAAACAAAAAGAAGGATTTGCAATGGGAGACCCACTATCAGCCATCATGAGCAGTTTTTTTATGGAGGATCTGGAAAATAAAGCCATCAACACAGCACCCACAATATGCAAACCCACCCTTTGGAAGAGATACGTAGATGACATTCTGGAAAAAATAAGGAAAGGACATACACAAGAACTCACTGACCATCTGAACAGTACAGACAGTACGGGGAACATAAAATTCACACACGAAGAGGAGGAAAATGGCACCATAGCCTTTCTGGACATGAAAATCCACCACAACGAGGATGGCAGCATAAAAATCACAGTCTACAGGAAACCAACCCACACAGATCAATACCTACTTTGGACATCGGAACATCCCACAGCACACAAGCTATCAGTCGTCAGGACATTATATGAACGAGCCACCATCATCACGGAACAAGAAGACAGACAGGAAGAGGAAAACCACATAAAACATGCACTTATACGCTGCCAATATCCAGTATGGGCCATAAACAAAGGGAAACAGCAAGTCAAAAACAAAGAAAATAAACAGGACACAAGACACAGAACAAAAGCTGAAATCAAAAACAAGGAAACCATAACTATACCATACATACGAGGGATCACGGAACCAATTCAAAGGATCATGAAAAAATACAAAATAAACACAGCAGTCAAACCACACAAAAAATTAAGACAGTTATTAGTACACCCCAAGGACAGAATAGAACAAGACAATAAATGCAATGTATTATATGAAATATCATGCAGATCATGTAACAAAACCTACATTGGAGAAACCGGAAGATTATTCACCACAAGAAAAAAAGAACACCAAAAGGAATGTGAGAAGGAAACGCAAGGACGACTCACAAGATCACAAAAAGAAAAAGCAGAACAAGAAACATTAAAATCAGCTATATCGGACCACTGCAAAAGAAATAATCACATCATGGACTGGGACAACACAAAAATTATTGGATCGGAGAGCAACAGACACAAACGTTGGATCAAGGAGGCAATAGAGATCAGAAAGCGGGGAAAAGACACCATGAACCGAGATGAGGGGGCCTTTATGCTTTCTCACACCTGGGACCACATTCTCCAGAGACCATCTGACGGCGGGAGGCGGGGCCGGCTCGGCGGATCTGACAGATCTGCTGAGCTGGCCCCGCCTATGAAAATCAGCTGATAAATGTCACCTGGCAGCAATCAGCTGACTCTTCTGATGAAGGCTGCAGTGCAGTTGAAACATGTAAAGAAGGTAAAGACATCTTTCTATTTTACTTTTGTCTTTCAAAGGAAAAAAAAAAAAAAAAAAAAAGGATAAATAAATGTGGATCCTGCTTCAACAGGACACCTTGACAGCTTTGAGTGGTCTTTGAGACTAGAAAAAGTGCTATATAAGCACAGATTCTTATATCTTATCCCTCATGACACTCAGCTGTTTCCAATTAACCAGTTCACCTGTGAAATACTCCAGAAAGGTGTTCTTTGAGCCTTCCTCAACTTTCCCAGTCTTTTCTTGACCCTGTCCCAGCTTTTTTGGAACATACTGCAGGCATCAAATTCAACATGAGTAAATATTTGCAACAAAACAATAAAGTTTATCATTTCGAACATTAAATATCTTGTCTTTGTAGTGTATTCAGTTCAGAATTCAGAATATAGGTTGAAAAGTTTTTAAATCATTGTATTTTGTTTTTATGTTTTCAGCATGTCATAACTTCATTGGAATTGAGGTTTGCAGATCAGATCATATTTTATGACTAATTAAAGCAGAAAACCCATCTGCAATGAATTACAATTTAAGAATCAGTGAGTTGTCATTTTTCTCATTTTGGATTGTGCGCCCTGTACAGTCTAATCTGGACTGTTTACGTCCAAGGTTACACTGACACCAACATGGCTATTTTGTATTCTTATCTTCAAAGACAGTAATGAACAAAATCAAATCTGGAAAGCTGCTGGCCATTACAGGAACTTAACTTAAAAGGTTCTGGAAAAAAAGTAATACATTATTCAGCGCAAAGCGAGTGAGCAGAATACAAATACCACATGCTCAGATCCACAAGTTCCGTTATGACAGCCAATCTCTTGCTGGTCTTCAATCAGCTTCAGTTGATAGGTTGTGCAAAAATGAATTAACCAAGCATAAAGTGAATTTATCATTCAGATTTTTCTATTTCTTTCCTGCTGTTTGGTGTTAGTATCTAATAAGTCTGCTAAAGAATAAATACAGAACCCTTAACAGCTGTCCTTACAAGTGCACATTTTACCTGTGGCAAAGTGGATGTTCCTCTCCCTCGGGCAGAGGAGGCAGCTCCGGAGGTGTGATAAAGACTGTGTGCTCACTGCGCTGGGATTCATCAATCTCTATGAGCCGGGTCTCCTCTGGCCTGTCAGCATCCACCTGCAGAACACGATGCACAGACATGAACAGAGATGTCTGCATGATGGTACCAACCCTTCATCCATCACAGCTGAAAGAAGTAGCCAGAATTCCGCTGGGCAGCTGAGAGCTTCCACACAGACATCCTGGCCTTCAGTAAGCATTTCTGTGCTAGTGTAAGTGGCCAAAAAACACCCTTTTTTCATGTCTGTATAATCATAAAAGAGCTTTATTCTGTCCACCATGAACATGCCTCAGGTTGTTGGAGGAATATTGCAGTCACCAGAAGTCAACAGATGGAAGCATGGACAACCTGAAAGTCTAGTGCCTCTGCCCGCAGCTGTCAAGGTTGAAGGGCAAAATTAAACAGGAAAAGATACTAAAGAGAAGCCATAAAACAGGGAGGGAAATGACTACAGTGTGTCATAACATGTGGATGAAAAGTCCTTCTACATTCTCTCTATGCCTTCTAGACAATCTGCTTCTTTCTCCATCACAGTCATCATTTTATGTATATGCAGAAAGTGTATTGTCATAGACAACATTTTTAGGCCAAACTAATAATACAAAAAGAGTGATATCACTGCCCTCAAAACCAGATCATCAATGACGGAACAGCTCATTCTGGCCTGATGAAATCACCCCCAGAGTGCTCAGATCTCCTGACTGCTGACCTTGGCCTTAAGCACAGCATAGATACAGACCCATCCAGGCCATGCTTAAGGTCAAGGTAAATGGCCTAGGAGAAGTAAAGGTTTTCATGAAATCATAAATGCCCAGATCTACTGACTACAGATGTTAATGATTAATTGACTTTTAATTAACTGTCGATAAAAATCTAGTCAACCAAATTCAATTAGTTGTCAATTAATTGATAACTCAGCACTCCTTTTCAATAGTTTATTCTATGAAATGCAGTGGGATCATCTTTCAGTTGGGGGTGCACGCAGTCACCCATTACCGCCTTTCAACTGAAACTAAAAAAGCAGAAGAAGACGTGAAGAACCCAGAGCATATGCGCTGTGCACAGTGAAAAACTTTGTTCTTCTGGGATACGTTGGAGAGCCAAAGCAAGCTTCAACAACACGTGAGGCTGAAGATCCACCCACCTGCTTCAAATCAGCAGGGCATGGAAATGGACTGGAGCAAGGAAAAAGACTACATGAGTTCAAAAATCCATCTTCGCTGCCTTCAACCTGCTGCTAGACGGGGAAGCAGATCAGACCCAAGTTACCAATGAGGTAATGTAACATTTCAACACACAGCAGCAGAGAAGCCCGGCTTGGACTAACGGGACAGGCTGGCATCAGCTTCACAACCGCCAGAGATGGTCAGAGAGCTGCAGCAGACTCTGGGGGAGTGTGTAAAAAAAAAATGCTCTTAAAATAAACCTCTTACTCAGCTGCTGTGATATTTGTGTAACTGTGGCACATAAAGTTGTCTGCTGCAACTTCGAAATGACTATAATCTGTCAGAATAACAACAGACCACCTTCTGATTCATTTCCACTCAGTCTCTGTGATGTGACGCGGTAATGGTGACACCTACTTCATCATCTGAGTTGTCTTATTCAAATGTCCTCTGAGGTGAGGTGGCCAATGACTCACCTTGCTTGCAGGGTCATTTAGCCCGCGTCAAGTGGCGCGCATAACCCTATCAGACAACAGAGGGAGTCCAGATCGTTCTGAGTTAGCCTGAATTGCCGGGGTACTCTGATAATGTTTAACATGCATCAGATGAAGCAGCTCACAGTTTATTTTCCTGTTAAAACAGTCTACTAGTGCATCTCAGTAAATTAGAACACTGTGAAAGTTAATTTTTTTGTAATGTAACTAAAAAAGATACACTTTGATATATTTATTACACAAAGTTGTCATGAATTGCCCCTTGAAGCAGGAACAGAGACCCATGCGCTGAACTGTAGTTTGTGGTATTTATTAACAGAAACACAAACGTCCCAAACAGTGCACTAACACAAAAATCCAAACAGATAAGAAAACAAACTTACGAACGGATGAAGCAGGTACAAAGCTCACCAGAACGGGAAGGGTTCTGGTGGAAATGGGTATGTAAGACTCCAGCAGTGAGGGAGGAAAATTACAACCCTTAAATAGGGTCAGAAACAAATGATAACAAATATGGCAGGTGTGAATCCTCCAACCTCCAAGTCCAAGTCCATGGTCCTCAGCCGGAAAAAGGCGGATTGCCCTCTCCGGGTTGGGGACAGGCTCCTGCCCCAAGTGGAGGAGTTTAAGTATCTCGAGGTCTTATTCACGAGTGAGGGGAGAATGGAGTGAGAAATTGACAGACGGATCGGCGCAACATCTGCAGTGATGCAGATGTTGTACCGGTCTGTTGTGGTGAAGAGGGAGCTGAGCTCTAAGGCAAAGCTGTCGATTTACCGGTCAATCTACGTTCCTACGCTCACCTATGGTCACGAGCTTAGGGTAATGACCGAAAGAATGAGATTGCGGATACAAGCGGCTGAAATGAGCTTTCTTCGTAGGATCGCTTGACTCACCCTCAGAGATAGGGTGAAGAGCTCAGTCACCCAGGAGAGGCTCAGAATAGAACTGCTGCTCCTCCACACTAAAAGGAGCCAGCTGAGGTGGTATGGGCATCTGATCAGGATGCCTCCTGGACGCCTCCCTCTTGAGGTGTTTCGGGCACGTCCCTCTGGGAGGAGACCCCAGGGCAGACCCAGGATTCGCTGGAGAGACTACGTCTTCCAGCTGGCCTGGGAACGTCTTGGTATCCTCTCTGAAGAGCTGGAGCAGGTGGCGGGGAGAGGGAAGTCTGGGCTTCTCTGTTTGAACTGCTGCCTCCGCAACCCGGACCTCCGGAAAAGCGGTAGAAGATGGGTGGATGGATGAAATAGGGATAGAAACAAATGATAACAAATGATAGCATGTGTGAATCACATGAGAGGGCAGAAGGTAACAATGATTACAACAGGGATCAGCTGGGATTAATGAGAGGGAGAAGACGGAACTGACAGCTGACAGGAGCACCGCCCACAACAGAGCAACAAACCCGGAAGTGCCACTGACAGCTGCAGCCCCGGAGTGGGAGAGAAAAAAACACAACAGAATACGAATGTAATGTGATGACCAAACGAAGACAAGTAACCTCAAATATGTAAATAACAAAACTATAATGAACGTAAATAGGAAAATAAATCATATTAAGAAACCATACAGAATATGTGAAAATTAACCAAAGATAAAATAACAGGAATAAGAACTCAAAAATACAACACCATACAATTATAGAAAAAAGGCAAAGAGACAGAGCATGGCAGGATCCTCCCGTGCTCAGATCGTGACAAAAGTGAAATAATTCAGACTGTTTTAAATAAATTGTATGATACTGGTAATAGTTTTTAACATAAATTATAAATCATAATTTACTGAGATGCATCCACACATACAGTAGTACACAGTACACAATTTGTTAAACCACAATAAATGCCATTGTCTGTAGTAAAAAATGCAAATGGTGTCATGATTTCCTGCCTCTCTGAGGCAGGGGAGACAGAAACCCAAATGCAGGAGATGTTGAGTGTGTTTACTGAACAAAAAGGTGATATAACAGTCAAAGCAAACAAACAGGCGGACACAGTACAACGAGGAATCACTGGGATTACACACAGGATGCTCCTGAGCTCACAGGTGAGTACATACAGAGGAAACCCAAGGCGCTACAGACGAGACTGATCAGCGGGGGGGAGCAGAAGAGAAAACACAAAGCGCTTCCAGATGTGACTGGCAAGCGGGGGGAACAAACAGTACTCACAGGGCCAGGAACAGAGCAGTCCATGGCGATAATCCCAGTGGACGATCCAGAATGACAATACAGATGACAATGCAATAATCCAGCAACACACAAGTGCACAGAAAGAGCTTAAATAACACCAGACATCAAGAGTAGAGTGATTGCAGGTGTGAGTGAGTGTGTGCGTAGGAATGTGTGGGTGTGTGTTTGAGCTAGAGTGAGCTCAGGTGTGGGTGATTGTGTGCATGTGTGAAGTATGTGTGTATGTGTGTGCGTGAGTGTGGGTGTGTGAACCTGATCAGGGAGAGGAACAGGCAATGACAGATTGGAATCATCTGTCAGGGACTGACAGGAGAGGGGGGAGTGGCTACCAACAGACAGGATGCACAGAGAAACCATATGGAACGCAAAAGGTTACACAAAACACAGATAATATGGAAACAGGAAACAGTCATGAAGCCAAGCTCGGGAGAATCCCCTGCTCGGTTCATGACAGAGCCCCCCTCCCAATTGGTGGATTCCAGACACCCAGAGCACCATCAAAGAAAGAGACAACCTGCCACCCCCCCCCCCACCCCCAGCAGGAACTGCAATAAGCTACCCAGGGCGGGAGGTGGGGGGAACAGGCTAGTAGGGAACAACAAAGAACAGCTCTGCTCAGGACCCACACCAGAAACGGAAAGCAAATTCACCCCTTCCCTCCCCTCCCCAAGTTCATGAGCAAGAGGCTTGGGAGGCCGCCCAAAGTCCCAGGCCCCACGGTCTGAACGATGAGGCCAGTCAGGTGGCCTACCAGCATCCCAAGCCAGCCGAATAGTCAGGAGGAATGAGTTGGGTGGCCTGCCAGGGAAATTTGGCCACCCAACCCAACGCCACAGTACATCGGGCGGCCGGCCTGGGTTCTTCAGCCACCAGCTCGGGAGAGACGGACCGGGCAGCGGTTCCCCCACAGGAAGACCCAAAACTGGAGAGGGGAGCCGAGGAGAGGGAGCCGAGGAGATGGAGCCCCTGCATTAGACGGCGACGGGGAGGAAATCTCTATGCCCACAGTGGTGAGGAACTTGGGGATAGCTGCACCCATGATGGTCCCGGTCCGGGACATGGCAGCACCCACGATGGTCCCGGTCTGGGACATGGCCACAACCACGGCAACCTCTATGAGAACAGCTGGACCCTGGGTGGCCTTCGGTGGCAATTCTGGACCCTTGGAAACATCTGGCGGAGAGGGAGGAGGGACGACGCCTTCAGTGGTCTCAGGCAGGAGAAAGGTAGCACCCGCGGTGGTCCCAGCTTGGAATTTAGCAGCACCAGCAAAGACCCCGGACTGGAGCTCGGCCACACTCGTGGTGGACCCTGGCTGGGCCAATGCAGCAGCCACGGTGGACCCCGACTGGGCCAGCGTTACACCCACGAAGGGCCCTGGCTGGGCCAACATTGCATCCACGGTGGACTCCGGCTGGGGCACAGTCACACCCTCGGAAGACCCGGCCTGGGTCACAGCTACACCTACGGAGGTCCCAGGCTGGAACGGAACACCCACGACCTCTTCTGTGAAGGCTGGATCCCCGGCTGCCTCAGGCAGAGAACCTGGACCCCCAGAGACCTCTGGAGCGACTGGTTTATCTCCGGTGACCCTGGGAATGAGCTCAAAAACAGAGGGAGAAGAGGGGTCACCGGCAACGACGGAGCCTGGCTGCGGCGGAGCCCGGCAGGGCGAGCTCAGATGCAGCGGGTGGCTGCACCTGGCTGTCCTCATCAAGAGTGAAGAAAGATTGCTCTAAAACTGAAAACAGGAAGACAAAATAGAGCACTTGCCTGAGCTCAAGCTCCACTGCCGTCCAGGACTCCGACAATCCGGGCGAGGATGGAAGTTCGGGCTCAGTCTCTGACTCTGCTGCGGCAGCCTCCACAGCAGGCTTGATGGTGGTTGCCATCCAGTTAACCCCGGCTGCCGTGGTCCTCGCCAGTGACTGCTCCGATGTGGGCGCTGGGGGTTGGTTCCGTGTCTGGTCCTCCAGGACCCTTGGCTCCTCCACCATCCGACGGCTCAGTTCAGGGACCGGCGGGCACTCAGGAGCAGGTGAAGGAGACACAGAGGGAATAGGTGAACCTTTCACAGTAGCAGCAGGAGGACAGCACTCAGGTGACTGCCTAGCCTGAGACCCTCTCTTGGGAGACAGACAAGGTTCATTATTATGAGAGGGAGTAGAATGAAAAAAACACTTGACTGACCTCCTGGGCCTGGATGTTGGCAGCTACAGGTGGCAAGCTATCATCCTCCTCTGTGTCAACAGCTGTTCTGGGCCCCTCAGTGGACAGTGTAGGAACCAGCTCGGATGGCGTGGGAGTGGGCATGTCAGGGGCTACCCTGGATGACCTCTCGGCAGCAGGAGGGGACGTCTTGGCGACAAGAGTTGTGGCTGAAGCAGAGAGGGCGCAGACTGGTGAGACAGCTGGCACAGAGAGTGGCTTCGCTGCAGTAGTAGTCGGGCATGACGTCCAGGTAATGGATGCCGATGAGGAGAAGGGCTTCCTCTGGCATTCTGACGCAGGATGACTATTACGCTGTGTGGTTGGCTCCTCCTGCGTCCGGCGACTTCCTCCCGGGACCAGCGGAGAATTACGAGAAACAGAAGGAAAAAGTGGAGGAGAGGTGACAGCAGCTGGTAGGGGAGACCCAGAGAATTGTAAAATCTGGAGCTCCTCATCAGGAATCAGGCAAACCACTTCAGGAGAAAGTAAAAGGGAGCAAAAAAGGACTTGCCTGCATTCCTGGCAGGTGATGACGTCAGCTGCTGTCTCGGTGTCATGCTCCATCCCCCCAGGAGTAGGACGGGACGTCTGACGGGGAGAAGAGGACACCGGCTCGGGAAGTGAATGGCAGGCTCTCGGACTCCGGGAGTGCTTCTTAGGCTGCCGAGGTTGTGCTGTGAAGGACTCTCTCACCACTTCCTTGAAACGCTGCCGAGACTCACATATTTGGGTGAAGAGTGGCGTCAGCCCCGGGTATCTTCACAGGCTGGGACACGTCTGGATCACCCCGACAGTATTGTCCAATAACCAAAAAACGGTTTCTGGAGAGTGGGTGGCATGAGCTCTGAACGCGAAATCCACTGCCCGCTCGGCCATTGCGCACTCCTCCGTGCTCAGTCCATAAACAGTGAAGACCAAGGCGAGCTGTTTTGAAACACAGGTTGGTGGGAAACATAAAAGATAAAAAAACACACACACTACACCTCCGCTGGGTTTCTATTTTAAGACCAGATTATTTTGTCATGATTTCCTGCCTCTCTGAGGCAGGGGAGACAGGAACCCAAATGCAGGAGAAGTTGAGTGTGTTTATTGAACATAAAGGTGATATAACAGTCCAAGCAAACAAACAGGCGAACATAGTACAACGAGAAATCACTGGGATTACACACAGGATGCTCCTGAGCTCACAGGTGAGTACATACAGAGGAAACCCAAGGCGCTACAGACAAGACTGATCAGCAGGGAGAGCAGAAGGGAAAACCCAAAGCGCTTCCAGACGTGACTGGCAAGTGGGGGGAACAAACAGTACTCACAGGGCCAGGAACAGAGCAGTCTGTGGCAATAATCCCAGTGGACAATCCAGAATGACAATACAAATGACGATGTAATAATCTGGCAACACATAAGTGCACAGACAGAGCTTAAATAATACCAGACATCAAGAGTAGAGTGATTGTAGGTATGAGTGAGTGTGCATAGGAATGTGTGGGTGTGTGTTTGAGCTAGAGTGAGCTCAGGTGTGGGTGAGTGTGTGCATGTGTGAAGTATGCGTGTATGTGTGTGCGTGAGTGTGGGTGTGTGAACCTGATCAGGGAGAGGAACAGGCAATGACAGATTGGAATCATATGTCAGGGACTGACAGGAGAGGGGGGAGTGGCTACCAGCAGACAGGAGGCACAGAGAAACCATATGGAATGCAAAAGGTAACACAAAACACAGATAATATGGAAACAGGAAACAGCCATGAAGCCGAGCTTGTTAGAATCCCCAGCTCGGTTCATGACAAATGGTTCAATAAATCACTGATGTTTATTTTTATTCTGTGTATCAAAAACAGTAATTAACTTTTTATGTATTATAGATAGAAAGGCTTGTACCAAGGGAAATTCAGATTCTCAGGAAAACTGCCACTTATCAATTAATTGTTAATCGATCAATAAGGTGAATCAACTAATGATTAATGAATTAATGAAAGCACCAAGGTGCTGATGCCTCAGTGCCAGAGCTTTGGCGGAGGTATGCATTCTCAGATCATCACCAAAATGTCATGGGTTCCTCTCTAGCCCAAGGACCACCTCTGGTAAAACTTTCATCCGAATCCATCCAGTAGTTTTGGAGTATACGCATGCTCAGTGAAAATAATCTGCAGTTCACATGCCCATACTGTCGGCGGCAGCCAACAGCCACCAAACTGATTTGAACAGCTGCAATCCAAACAAAAGAAGACCATGGTGGCAGACGTTTTAAATGGAGGCGGTGATGGAGGTACGTGAATGCAGTGACAATCAAGATGAACAGGAGCTTTTGCTGTTTAGAGGAAGAAAACAGACGGGCACAAAGACGAACGTTTGTTCACCCAGTATTGGCAGATTGCTCGGTACTTCCCTGTGGCAGGAGCTTCCGGGCGCATATGCAGTTCACTGCAACCATTTGCGGGCAAGGAATGTTGGCAGTTGGAGTTTTTAGTGAGTTTTTAACAAGTTTTACCTCGTCCTTCCTCTGCAAAACTAAACAGCAAAACCAGTGTTAAAACAATCAATGTGATGAATAAATGGTGTGGTTGCTGAATACGTGCTTTTTTTCAGTAACCGCTATTTTATGACAGTTCAGCTAAGATCAGCTGTGACAGGAAGTCACCCATGTGCTGTAAAAAAGTCACACCGCTGCCTCTAGTGGCCCAGCACAGTTATTAGCCACTGGCTTCACTGACGTTAAAGGTGAGTTAAATTTGTGTTTATTGCACAAACAAATCCTTATCACAGAACTCCAGCAAATTAAAAGTCAAGAAAGTATGGCGATACAATGATACAAGCCTTTAGTTCCACTTAATTTTGACCGAGCGAGCTGAAACAGAGGCGGGTGGGAATACACACACACACACACACACACACACACACACACACACACTCACTCACTCACTCACTCACTCACTCACACACACACACACACACACACACACACACACACACACACACACACACACACACACACACACACACACACACACAAACGCACAAACTGATTACCATATGCCTCTCAGTTTCACTGAGGCACAATCAATAACTTGCATCCTACGACTGACGTTTTACAATGACCTTGACCTCAACCTGTATGCAGACCTACCTGAGGGTCATTGTGAGTGAGTTTGATGAGAATTGAGACGAGAGTGTGCTATGATAAGCAATTATCAGACATGTTATCTATAGTGGTGGAAACTGGTACTACTGAGGTGTTATGGAGATTCAGGTTGCTTTGATAGCAGCCTTCAGCTTGTCTGCATTGTTGGGTCTGATGTGTCTCATCTTCCTCTTGACAATACTCTATAGATTATCTATGAGGTTTAGGTAATGAGAGTTTGCTGGCCAGTCAAGCACAGTGAAACCATGGTCATTAAACCAGGTTTTGGTACTTTTGGCAGCGTGGGCAGGTGCCAAGTCCTGCTAGAAAATGAAATCAGTGTCTCTATAAAGCCTGTCAGCAGAGGGAAGCATGAAATGCTCTAAAATTTCCTGGTAGATGGCTGTACTGACTTTGGACTTGATAAAACACAGAGGACCACCACCAGCAGATGACATGGTTCCCCAAATCCTCACTGACGGTGGAAACTTCACACTGGACCTCAAGCAACTTGGATTCTGTGCCTCTCCAATCGTCCTCCAGACTCCGGGAACTCGATTTCCAAATAAAATGCAAAATTTATCCTCATCTGAAAATAGGGTGCTGGACCACTGAGTCCAGTCCGTTTCCTCCTCAGCTCAGGTAAGATACTTCTGATGCTGTCTCTGGTTCTGGACTGACTTGACACAATGAATGTGACAGTTGTAGCCCATATCCTGGATACATCCGTGTGTGGTAGCTCTTGAAGCTCTGACTCCAGCCACAGTCCACTCCTTGTGAATCTCCCCCAAATTCTTGAGTGGTCTTTGCTTCACAATCTTCTCAAGGTTGAGGTTATCCCTGTTGCTTGTGCACCTTTTTCTGCCACACTTTTTCCTTCCACTCAACTTTCTATGAATATGCTTGGATACAGCACCCCGTGAACAGCCAGCTTCTTTAGCAGTGACCTTTTGTGGCTTACCCTCCTCGTGGAGGGTGTTAATGACGGTCTTCTGGACAACTGTCAAGTCAGCAGTCTTCCCCATGATTGTGTCGACTACTGAACCAGACTGAGACGGCTCAGGAAACCTTTGCAGGTCTTTGGAGTTAATTAGCTGTTTAGAATGTGACATCATGAATCTATAATACTGAACTTTTTCCACAATATTCAAATTTTTTGAGAAAGTGAATTTGGGATTTTTATGAGCTGTAAGCCATAACCATCAAAATGAAAAGAAATAAATACTTGAAATAAATCAGTCTGTATGTAATTAATCTATATATGACTTTCACTTTCTGAATCGAATTACTGAAGTAAATCAACTTTTCGATGACATTCTAATTTATTGAGATTCACCTGTATTCACATACAGCATGTATCCTTCAGTATTTTAACTAATCTACCTCAGTAATTCAACTCCAGCTGTGGAAGGCCATCTGATGTGTTTGTTGGTACAGTCAGTAGGTGATTTGAAGTGGGACCCCCTTGTAAGCAAAGTGACCCAATATCACCCCCCTAGCTAACCTGCCTCCCCATCCCCATTCATAGACGTAAATCATGGTAGGGACAGAATCCCCCCCCTCCATATCATCATAACCCTTTCTTTAAAAATCACATTACAAACTGAATAAAATTAATTTGAAGCAGAAATTCTAAGCAAAAATACAAAAAAAGTTATAACTTTGCAACTTTTTCTCATAAATTTACACAATTTTTTAGACATTGTTTTCCTGTGAATTTGTGCACATTTCTATTTCCTGTAAATATGTAGTTCTTCTCACAGATTTTAAACTTTTTTCTCATAAATTTTCAACCTTTTCTTGTAAACTTGCAACTTGCAACTTTTTTCTCAAAAATTTAGGATTTTTCACTTGTAAATTTTTAAACTTTTTTGTAAATTTGCAGCACTGATTTGGATGTTGGTTAAATTTTTACTCAGTGTAATTAAATTGTAAAAAAGAATTGATGTTTTTGAAGTTTTAAATTGGCATGTTTGATCATATTTTTGCACCTTTATTTTTTGCAAATTTGTACCTAATCTACATTTATCTACAGTGGTGTGAAAAAGTGTTTGCTCCCTTCCTGATTCTTCATTTTTTTGTATGTTTGTCACACTTAAATGTTTCAGATCATTGAACAAATTTAAATATTAGACAAAGATAACACAAGTAAACACCAAATGCAGTTTTTAAATGAAGGTGTTTATTATTAAGGGGAAAAAATCCAAACCTACATGGCCCTGTGTGAAAAAGTGATTGCCCCCTATACCTAATAACTGGTTGGGCCACCCTTAGCAGCAACAACTGCAATCAAGTGTTTGCAAAAACTGGCAATGAGTCTTTTACAGCGCTGTGGAGGAATTTTGGCCCACTCATCTTTGCAGAATTGTAATTCAGCCACAGTGGAGGGTTTTCGAGCATGGACCACCTTTTTAAGGTCATGGCACAACATTTCAATCAGATTCAGGTCAGGACTTTGATTAGGCCACTCCAAAGTATTCATTTTGTTTTTCTTAAACCATTCAGAGGTGGACTGGCTGGTGTATTTTGGATCATTGTCCTGCTGCAGAACCCAAGTGCGCTTCAGCTTGAGGTCACAAACAGATGGCCGGACATTCTCCTTCAGGATTTTTTGGTAGACAGCAGAATTCATGCTTCCATTTATCACAGCAAGTCTTCCAGGTCCTGAAGCCGGAAAATAGCCCCAGACCATCACAATACCACCACATTTTACTGTTGTATGATGTTCCTTTTCTGAAATGCTGTGTTACTTTTATGCTGGATGTAATGGGACACACACACACTGCCTCCCGCAGCCCAAAGAAAATCTGTGAGAAAGTGGATTTGGCGACTGCTATAGTCAAGGCGCACCCTGAGTTGTGGAGGTTCCCCCAGTTTGCGGAGCTGCTGGCTATGCTGTCCGTCCTGCAGCAGTTGTTCCCCGGGCTGACGTGGAGGCCGCCTCCAGTGAGCCCAAAGACAATGCAGAAGTGCGCTCCGCGGCAGACGCCCTGCTTCGCCTCCAGTGTGCCCACACCTGCTCCTGCATCATCTGCTCCACAATGCCATCATCCAGCTCCAGACCACCGGAGGAATTCCCCCGCCTGTCAGGCAGCAGTTTCCCCTTCGCCGAGGCAGAAGACTCCAGCAGCAGTGCCCTCCCTGTGTTTTTCCTCTGCGGCTGAATCATCAGCTTCCTCCTTCTCCACAACCGCTGTTTCTCACTTCACCTCAACATTCCCTCCCGCTGCTGAGAGGTTGGCTGCTTCCTCCCCGGCTCCGCCCATCACTGTGGCTGCAGGGGCGGCTCCTTAAGGGTTCTCTGGGAGGCTCTCTTCTACTGAAGTCACGAGAGGGCTGATTCCCAACCTGCTGCGGCAGAAGACATCACAGCCCAGGAGTTCAGGCAAGTGGTTTTTTCCCCCTCATTCAATCAAGCATGAATTATCTTGCCTGACTCCTGATGGTGGGGCTCAGATTAGACAGTCCTCTGAGTCCTCACCATCTGCTGCAGCACTAGATTGTTCACCTGCTCTCTCCATGTCTCCTCATTTCCCCCGAGTGTCCGCCGGCCGCAGAATCGAGCCACCGGACGATGGAAAAGTCTGCAGCTCTGGAGGACCTGGTCCCAGCCCCGCAGCCACAGTCTGGACGGAGGGAGAGTGCTGCAACCGAGCTGAAATCTGTGCTGACGATGGAGCGTCCCCTGGCCTCAACAGAACAGGATCCAGTGCCAGCAGGGAGCTGACCTCCTGTGTCCACGTTGGGCAAGCCACCTGCGTGGGTCACGTCACTGGGGGGTCCCAGAACTGCATCGACCACCATGCCTGCTGCTGGGGCCGCCAGAGCAGAGGTCGAGCTGGACCTCCAGAGGATCAGGCCCAAGATGTCATCGTCCGGATCGATGGAGTCCTGGACGGTGGTGGAGCTCGAGCTCTGGCAAGTGCTCCTTGTTTTTGTTATTTTTTTTTTTTTATAATTTTCTTTTTATTGACATTCTTTAGAAAGTAGGTTTAAGCCATCATTTCATTTGATAATTACAACTGAATGTCCTTTTTTTTAAATGAAAAAGAAATAAGAGAAAAAAAAGAAAAATAAAGGGAGGGTCAGCTTAAACATCTGCATATAGGGAGTAAGTGTTGATGTACACACTCTTGTATATATATTAACTAAGTCTGCTATATCAGTTCTGCAAACTGAAAGTCCGGCCTGAGTGGTGTTACATATTTAGTCCATTTTTCCCATTGTGACATAAACAAATCATTTTTGTAATTGACATAAGCTGTTATTTTATCCATCTTATAAATATCCATTGTAATGTCCATCCACAAATCAAGAGATGGGCTCTCCTGTGAAAGGCATTTTTTTGTAATTGCCTTTCTGATTGCAATCAGTAGAATACATATTAAATATTTGTCCCTCTTTGACCAATCTGCGGGCACAAGCCTAAAGAATAGAGTTTTGCTTTCCAGTGGTAACTGACATCCAAAAATATCTTGTATAGCGTTATGAATTTCCTTCCAATAATTTTGAATAACATGACAGGGCCAAAATATATGATAATGATTTGCATTTGTACTACCACATTTTCTCCAACAAGTTGGGGAGTTCCCTTTGTACTGAGCCTTCTGGGAAGGTGTGATAAAGTATCTAATTAGGCTTTTCCAGCCAAACTCCCTCCAGCTCTGTGAACTACTGCATTTCCATTGATTTGACCATATTAATGTCCATTCCTCTTCCGATATTTCTATTCCTCCTTCTTTTTCCCATTTTGTTTTAACATATAGAGTTGAGTGTCTTTTCAGGTTTATAAGACCTTTATATAAAACTGAAATTAAGCTTTTATCTTTATTTGAGTTATATGCCCTTTTAAATAAATTTAGCAATGGTTTACATGATTCTGCTATACATTTTAACCTGTTACTTACAAAGTGTCTCATCTGTAAGCAGCGATAGAAGTCTTGTGATTCCAACTGATACTTCCCTTTAAGTGTTTCAAAACTAAGTAGTGTGTCATCTTTCACTATCTTACATACAGTGGGGCAAAAAAGTATTTAGTCAGCCACCAATTGTGCAAGTTCTAACACTTAAAAGATGAGAGAGGTCTCCAATTTTCATCATAGGTATACCTCAACTATGAGAGACAAAATGAGAAAAAAAAATCCAGAAAATCCCATTGAAGGATTTTTAATGAATTAATTGGTAAATTCCTCAGTAAAATAAGTATTTGGTCACCTACAAACAAGCAAGATTTCTGACTCTCACAGACCTGTAACTTCTTCTTTAAGAGGCTCCTCTGTCCTCCTCTATCAGTATAAAAGACACCTGTCCACAACCTCAAACAGTCGGACTCCAAACTCCACTATGGCCAAGACCAAAGAGCTGTCAAAGGACACCAGAAACAAAATTGTAGACCTGCACCAGGCTGGGAAGACTGAATCTGCAATAGGTAAGCAGCTTGGTGTGAAGAAATCAACTGTGGGAGCAATTATTAGAAAATTTAAGACTAACTAACTAACTAACTAACCTGCACTTATATAGCGCTTTTCTAGTCACAAAGACCACTCAAAGCGCTTTCATTAATACTAACCCTCTATTCTAAGGGCCTATAGGAAACAAATATCTAGGGACAATTTAGAACAGCCAATTAACCTAACATGCATGTTTTTGGCATGTGGGAGGAAACCGGAGAAATCCCGGAGTAAACCCACGCAACACGGGGAGAACATGCAAACTCCACACAGATCACTGTTGGTCGGGGGCTGGGATCGAACCCACGATCCCACGATCCCCACAATCCCCTGGCCAAGGGTAAACTGTGCTGCCGCAGTGCTAACCACTGCGCCACCGTGCAGCCAAGACATACAAGACCACTGATAATCTCCCTCGATCTGGGGCTCCACGTAAGATCTCACCCCGTGTGGTCAAAATTATCACGAGAATGGTGAGCAAAAATCCCAGAACCACATGGGGGGACCTAGTGAATGACCTGCAGAGAGCTGGGACCAAAGTAACAAAGGCTACATCAGAAACACACTACGCCGCCAGGGACTCAAATCCTGCAGTGCCAGACGTGTCCCCCTGCTTAAGCCAGTATATAAGCCAGAGCATTTGGATGATCCAGAAGAGGATTGGGAGAATGTCATATGGTCAGATGAAACTAAAATAGAACTTTTTGGTAAAAACTCAACTTGTCGTGTTTGGAGGAGAAAGAACACCATACCTACTGTGAAGCATGGGAGTGGAAACATCATACTTTGGGGCTGTTTTTCTGCAAAGGGACCAGGACGACTGATCCGTGTAAAGGAAAGAATGAATGGGGCCATGTATCGTGAGATTTTGAGTGAAAACCTCCTTCCACCAGCAAGGGCATTGAAGATGAAACGTGGCTGGGTCTTTCAGCATGACAATGATCCCAAACACACCGCCCGGGCAACGAAGGAGTGGCTTCGTAAGAAGCATTTCAAGGTCCTGGAGTGGCCTAGCCAGTCTCCAGATCTCAACCCCATAGAAAATCTTTGGAGGGAGTTGAAAGTCTGTGTTGCCCAGCGACAGTCCCAAAACATCACTGCTCTAGAGGAGATCTGCATGGAGGAATGGGCCAAAATACCAGCAACAGTGTGTGAAAACCTTGTGAAAACTTACAGAAAACGTTTGACTTCTGTCATTGCCAACAAAGGGTATATAACAAAGTATTGAGATGAACTTTTGTTATTGACCAAATACTTATTTTACCAAGGAATTTACCAATTAATTCATTAAAAATCCTTCAATGTGATTTTCTGGATTTTTTTTCTCATTTTGTCTCTCATAGTTGAGGTATACCTATGATGAAAATTGGAGACCGCTCTCATCTTTTAAGTGGGAGAACTTGCACAATTGGTGGCTGACTAAATACTTTTTTACCCCACTGTATGGCTGTTCTCCCTCTGTTTGCTCAAACTTCAAATCTTGTGTCTGACTTATTTGGAGTGAAATGTGAGTCATATGCGCACCACTTTAAAATTACTATGTTCTCTTCTAGATTATATTTTGATACTACTCTTCTCCAGATTTTAAGAGTCCACTTAACCCATGGATTTTCTATGTTCTTGATAATGTCTTGTAGGTTACCATCAGCTATTGTCGCTTGTATAGGAGTGGGGCTCATTCCCTCCTCAATACCCTTCCGTTCATTTTTGTTATTTCTATATTGGAGAGATCTTTCCTGGCTTTTTGGTGGGGAGCTCACCTCGCCAGGCTCCACTGCCGCTGGTGACCCTGACGCTGTTTCTCTGCCTGTTCCATTTGTGCTTTTCCCCAGGGTCACCGAGGATCGTCCAGCTTTGCCAGAAGTCTCCGTGGGTCCAGGCTCACCACCCAAGATCACTGTGGGCCCAGCTCCTCCCGCTGAGGTCATCTCAGGTGCTTCGTCCCAGCCCAGGACCTCCGAGGGTGCTGCTCCCCCTCCGGCTGGGTCGTCGCAGGTGCTCCATCCGAATCCAGAACTTCCGTGGGTGCTGCTCCCCCTTCTGCTGAGGTCGTCGCGGGTGCTCTGTTCAAGCCCGGGACCTCTGAGGGTGTAGCTCTGGCCCAGTCCGGGTCCAAAGAAGGTGCAACCTTGCTCCAGTCTGGAGCCACCGCAGGTGCAGCTTTGCTCCAGTCTGAAGCTACCACGGGTGCAGCTTTGCTCCAGTCCGGAGCAACCGAGGGTGCTGCTATGTCCCAGTCTGGCACCACCAAGAGTGCTGCAGAGCAGTCCAAAACCGTCATGGTCCCCTCTCCTCTATCAGACACTGTCATGGTTCACCCTCTTCTGCCAGACGCTGTCGTGGTTCACCCTCCTCAGCCATACACAGTTGCGGTTCCCCCTCCTCTGTCAGATGCCGTCGTGGCTCCCCCTCCTCTGCCCGAGGCCGTCCTGGTTCCCTCTCCTCTACCCGAGGCTGTCGTGGTTCCCTCTCCTCTGCCCGAGGTCATTATGGTTTCCCCTCCGCTGCCTGAGGCCATCGTGGTTCCCTCTCCTCTGCCCGAGGCCGTCGTGGTTCCCTCTCCTCTGCCCGAGGCTGTCGTGGTTCCCTCTCCTCTACCCGAGGCTGTCATGGTTCCCTCTCCTCTGCCCGAGGCCATCGTGGTTCCCTCTCCTCTGCCCGAGGCTGTCGTGGTTCCCTCTCCTCTGCCCAAGGTCATTATGGTTTTGTCTCCTCTGCCCAAGGTCATCGTGGTTCCCTCTCCTTACCCTGACATCGTCATGGTTTCCCCGAATCCTCTATCTTGCCTGCCATTAGTTCTTCCCATTGGGCAGCCGCCTCATGGACCACCCTTTATGTTTAGGTGGCTAAAAAAACTCTGGCAGACCACCTGACAGACTGTGCCACAGGGTTGGGTGGCCCACGTTCTCTGGTAGGCCTCTGCCACTGCAACCAGCACGCAGAGGTTCCCTCGATCCGTGGTCGGGAAAGGGCCCAGAATGTCCACTCCCACCTGCTCCATGGGTGCCCCCACCCAGTACTGCTGCAAGGAGGCATGGAATTGCTGAGTTGGCATTTTCTGAGCCTTGCAGGTGCCACAGCGGTGGACATGGAGCTCTACGTCCTGGCGACACCCTGGCCAGAAGAACCGGGCCCGGAGACACTGCGGAGTCTTCGTCACCCCAAAGTGGCCCGCCCCCACCAACTCGTGGCCCAGCTGGAGCACTTTGGGACAGAGCCCCCAGAAACCAGCAGCTGTCAGACATGACACTGCCCAGCTGGAGCCTGCCACTGCCAATACACAGCACCCTCGGGACAGCGGAGATTGGCCAACTGGGAATGCAGGACCTTGGTCTCTGGGTCCAACGTAGACACAGCCTCTCAGGTGGGCTGCTGGCCCATGTCCAACCTCTGCCAAAATCAGGAGATGACCAGCTCTCCATCCTTCTCGCTCCAAAGTGCGCCGAGGGCCTCTGTGATGTCATCGCTGGGGAAAGCTGACTGATTATCCAAAGAGGAGCTGTGCGCCGCTGTGTTATTCCTGCTCACAGCGGTCTGGAGAGCAGCAGCCCGTGGGACGGCTTGGTCACGGTCCTCTGCCTGCTGACAGTGCAGACAGTCCTCCACAGCACAGGGATGCCGAGACAGCACATCAGCGTTGGCATGGAGGCAGCCTGCTTGATGCACAATCTGAAAATCATAATCCTGCAGTGCCTCTAGCCATCTCGCTAACTGTCCATCGAGCTCTTTAAAATTCAGTAGCCAGGTCAGGGAAGTATGAACCGTCCTGAGCTGGAACCTCCCTCCGTACACAAACGGGCGAAAATGACAAAGCCCCTGGATGACAGCCAACAGCTTTCAGCGAGTGGCACAATAATTCCTCTCGGCTCTGCTGAGAAGGCGGCTGAAAAAAGCAACTGCCTACTCTCCGTGTTCTCCCTCCTGGGATAACACCGCCCTGATGTCCGGGTTGCTGGTGTCCGTGTCCACGATGAAAGGGTGGTTCAGGTCATGATACTGCAGCATGGGGGCTCCGATGAGCGCCGAACAAAGCTGGGAAAAAGCAGCAGCACAGTCCTCACTCCACTCAAACGTGCGGCCCTTCTGCGTCAGCTGATGCAGCGGGCTGGCGATGGTGGCTAAATCCTTCACAAACCTCCTATAATAGGAGGCCAGTCTGAGAAAACTCCATAACTCTCCCACGTCCCGTGGCACCAGCCAGTTTTTCACTGCTGCCACTTTCTCTGGATCGGTGGCAACTCCGGCAGTGCTGATGACATGGGCCAGGAAGGTGGTTTCTCGCAGAAACAAGTGGCATTTCCACGGATGCAGCCACAGCCCGGCCCAGCAGACAGCGTCTAATACTTCCAGGGGGTTGGACAAGGCGCCATCAAGGTCAGCTGCATGAACCAGCAGGTCATCCAGATAAACAAAGCAGCGGCTCCGGGGCACGTGAGCCAGCACTCGCTCCATCAGGCGTTCAAAGGCGGCATGGGCACTGCACAGTCCAAATGGCATCACCTTGAACTATCACAGTCCCTGCCTGATGGAGAAGGCTGTTTTCTGGTGGGCCTCCGGTGACAGCTCTACCTGCCAATAGCCGCTGCTGAGGTCCAGCAAGCTGAACCAGCTGGTGTAATCCAGTGCATCATTGATGCGGGGCAGAGGGTAGTCCTTGTGGGTGACGCCATTCGATGCCGGTAATCCACACAGAACCACCACCAACCGTCCTTCTTCTTAACCAGAAGCACCGGCGGTGCCCAGGGGCTGCTGGACGGCTCAGTAACATCTGCCTCCTGCATTTCCTGTACTTTTTGTTCTGCCGCTGCCCGCATTGAAAAAGGCAGACAGCGGGGGCGGAGCCGGATCGGTCTGGTCTCACTGGTGTCGATCTGGTGCTGCACCAAGCTGGTTTGGGTGCACTCCTCATCCTTGGCAGCGAATACGTCAATATGACAGTCCAACAGCTCCTGCAGCTGGCGTCGCTGTCCTGATTCTAATCTGCTGCAGCTCCGCTGGAACAATTCCTCAACCAGCTACTGTGTTTCTACTGACGCAGCGACCCCCCCCCCCCCGTTGCCCCCCCATTGTCTCAAGCAGCGATGGCGCTTCCTTTGCTCACACTGGTGGTGCTGCTGTGTTCAGTTCTGGCAGCGATCCACCTGGTTTGGTCCATTCTGGCAACCCTTCAATCATGCAGGCCCACGGGTTCCTCGTCTCCTCATCTGGGTCCCACTGCAGAGTGTGATGGTTCTGGCCCCAAGCAGGAGAGACGAGCTGGCGGTGTCGATTGTTGCGCCCCATGCTGTGAGCAGATCTAGTCCAATAATGCAGAGATCTTGGATGTCAGCCAGCCAGAACAGGTGGTTTGTATTCTGGCCGGCCACCCCCCCACAAGAACTCTCCGCCCTCCCAGTCTGGTGCGCTCACCGTTGGCTGTGGTGATGCAGTGCCCGGTGCGTTCCCACCCCTGCGGTCCTGCCTCATCCGTACCGGGCAGCACTCCGGGTTGGACCAGGGAGATGGTAGAACTGGTGTTGATCAGGGCCTGGATTGGAGTACTGTCCAAGCTGCACTGCAGGTACATACCAAATGAGTGTTCAATTTGGCCCAAATGTGGTGACAGTCCATTGGAGAAAATGTCTGTGGGAGGTGGCAGGTCCCTGTTCATACCACCTCGCTCTAGTTTAGCTCCCCGTAGCGGAAGCATCCTTCCTCACGCTGCCATTGTCGTCCTCTCGCTGGCCACGCTGCTGTGGTCTGGCGTAGTTCCACCTCCTCCTCGCTCTCAGCTGTGGACTGGAAAGCTCTCTGCCTCAGTGATGACACATCAGTAGCACAGTCCATCATCGGTCCCACCTGCTCTGCTTCTACCGTGGCAGTCTCCCAGCTGCTTGCGGCGTGAATCCGAATGTGGTCCTGGAGCCAGGCCGGGCAGAGTTCCCGGATGAAGTGCTGAAGGGCAAGCTTCTCCACCGCCCCCGGCTCGAAATCTGGGTAGCCATGCTGTGTCAGCAGCTGTATGTCCACTGCGTAGGCTCCCAGGCTTTCTCGGCTACCTCGCCGGCAGTCGGCCAACAGTTCTCGGGCATGCTCAGCATTAGTCACTCTCCCAAACCACCTCCGGAACGCCCCTTGTAGCACTGGCAAACTGCGACGTTCCTCAAGCTGGAGGTCAGACAGCGTTCAGAGAGCCCCACACTCCAGGGCCAGTGTGACCTGCATGGCGGTCTCCTCTTGCGTCCAGCCATTCAGCGCATCAGCCAGTTCGACTTGGACCAGATAGTCATCCAGCAGGGTTTCACCACCAAAGTGGGGGAGCTTGGCCCATTGGCAGCTCGGTGGGACGCTCGCCTCTTGGTCGATCGCTGCCCCCAGTCCCAATGGAATCGCTGGCCCATCCTGCCTTGAAAAGGGCAGGAAGCAGGGCAGGTTTGCTCTGTTCGGGCCGCCCTGCCTTGAAAAAAGGCGGGGTATGCTGGCCCCATCAAGTCCGCTGCTCCATTCATTACAGCGAGCGGCTCCGGGGGCCAGTGTGTCAGCTCTGTCATCCATCTCCAGCTGAGCAATAAGCCGCTTGAGCTGCTGAATCTCCGTCCTGATTCTTGCTTTCATCGTCTCCGTTATCCCACGCCAGTCACCAGTGTGATGTTGCAAGAGTTCACACAATAAGGAGAGATGGCTGTGACACAACAGGCTTTATTCAACACACACTAACAACACAGAACAGAGGGAAGGTCACTCACACAGACCCTCATCTCACTCAGTGACACAGACACATGATCTATCACATACAGGGAAAACAACACTATTGCAACTGGTCTTATTACACAGTTATAATGGCACAGCAATAACAGAACACACGGATAATAACAGTGTTTGAATCCTCCGCAGCGCAAGCATGCCGGGAGAATTCCCGCCACCTTATCACAGCCCCGACGCTACAGTATTGTATTTGTCACTCAGACGTTTTACACGCTCCTTCTCTGCCTTGCTGGACTGCCTTGTAAGTTTCTTTGTTTATGAGTTTTGTCTGCCCTACCAAGCCAAGTTATGATTTGAGTTTAATAAAATGTTAAATGCTTGCTACACACATTCTATTACCTGCCCCGAGGGCCCAAACGTGACAGAATGACGCAACCAGTTTTGAACTCAGCTAGTGAGCCGGGCAGAAGGAGAAGGCGTTGCCACAATGAGCGTGAGTCTGTGGCCACTGTGGAGGATTTGGCAGCTGCCACTCGTAGCAGCCTCTCTCTGGAGGACGTTTAGGATTGCTGGGGAAGAGGAGCGAACTTGACAACATCTAGACCAAGTTTGCACTCTCGTCCCCAGACCTGGAAACAGACACTTCCTCCACCGCCTCAACAACTGGCTGTCTCCTTCTTGCCAGACCCAGCTTATCAGCTGCCTGTTTTCTCTCTGGTGGAGCGGAGGGAGCTTCCCGACTGTAAGCTGGCGTTTGGGGGCCACGGGAGGAAAGAAGATCCGAGGAAATGCCGCTCCTCTCGTCGCTCCGCCTCTTCACCCACAGCTCCCAGCTAGATGATCTCCGAAGCCACCCAGAGGGAGACATCTGGACATTCAGCAGCAGTAGATGAAGAATCCAGGCAAGTACCTGTTCATTTTTTAACATCAAAGAATGATGGGTCTTGCCGGGTTCCCAGTAGGAGGAGCTGATGGAGGTGGGTTGCCGCTACTGGGTTCTCACCACCGCCTCTACCATTCAATCTGCTGTCTGCTCCATCCCTCAAACCTCACCTACATTCCCTGTGTCTGTCTCTGTTTGTTCTGAGTGTTTGCCTATTCTGGGTGGTAACCGGATCATCTGGGAGTAGTGTGTTGCTTCCGAGGGCCCTCAAGAAGCAGAAGCCTCTACAATGATACCGCTGGACACTACGTTTTGCCGGATTGGGACTGCTGCTCTGGAACCCCTGTGTGAAGGTGATGAGGAGGAACAGGAGGAGCATAGGCAGGCTGTTCTGGCTCAGGAGGAGCCAGAACAGCTCCTATCCACCCTGGCTGGATAGGAGCCAGATCAGGAGCTCAATTACAGTGGCGGTAAGCAGCGGGACTAGCAGCGGAGGGGGCTAGCTGAGGCCCCAGCTGGATTCGAGGTTGGTTGGATTGGATACTGGCAACACCAGCAGAGACTGTTTTACTTTCAACAGGCCAGTAAAAATGCCACCAAAGAAGGAAGAAATGGAAGAGATTAAAAAAATCTCTGAACTTCTTGTCAGAAGAACTGACCAAAGTGGCCAATCAACAGCTTAATTTATTAGGGCTAATGGAGGAAGTCCGAGAATTGAAATTAAAAATTAAGGAAAAAGACAAAAAAATTGCAGACTTGGAGCAACGCATCAAGGATCTTGAACAATATTCTCGTATGGATGATCTAATTATAAGTGGACTAGACATTAAATATCAATCATATGCCAATGCTACAGCAGGAATGAGAGGTGAGGAGGCTCCCCTGAGTGAATCTGTCTCCCTGGAAAACCAGGTGCTTCAGTTCCTTGAAAGCAGAAGTGTAAAGGTTGAAGTAAATGCAATTTCAGCCTGTCATACTTTACCCAGAAAAGATAATAAAACAAAGAAATCAATTGTGATGCGCTTTGTGAACAGAAGGGTAAAGAATGACATACTGAGGCAGGCCAGAAAGCTACGGGGAACAGAAGTTTACCTAAATAAACATCTAACAAAAACTAATGCTGAAATAGCACGGCAAGCACGGATGCTGAAAAGACAAAATAAGATACAGGCAACATGGACAAGAAACTGTAGAGTTTGGATCAAACTAAATGGAACACCTGAGGAAGCAAAGGCCATAATAATAAGAGATCCCACTGACTTAAATAAATATAGATGAACACTGATTAAGAAAATTAAGAGACTATGATAATCCATATCCACACATACGGCAAGAATAGTTCTTTTGTGACATAACATGTTAATGTACTTTAAAAAAACAAAAACAAAACAAAACACTTATGACTGACTTGAGGAGACATCAATTATCCCCAGTTGGAGGAAGTCATTTGACACAGAGTGAGGAAATTCAAACTCTGAAAATATGCCATTATGCTGAACATAAACTACAAGAGATGGAGAATGATATTGATCCTGATAACCACTTCTTCAATAATATTCATAATCATTGTGATTATTATACTGAAAAGCAATTTAAAAGTCAAGTGCAACTAGATGGTAAACTATCAATAATACACTTCAACAGCAGAAGTCTTAACAAAAACTTTCCACAGATTCAGGACTATTTAAAACAGCTAGACAGAAAATTTACAGCTATCACAGTCTCTGAAACTTGGCTTAATGAAGAGCAGGCTCCCCTGATGGCAATAGAGGGATATCAGATGTTTCATATTAACAGATCTCAAAAAAAGGGTGGTGATGTTGCACTGTATATTGATGACCTGTATAGGTGTAAGCTTGTAAATGGAATGTCCTTTGCACTACCAAGGATTTTGGAATGTGTTACTGTTGAGATTGACCAAGATAAAACAAAAAAATGTAATTATAAGTTGTATATATAGAACGCCGGGAACTTGCATTGAGACATTCAGAGATAAATTAGTCGAGCTGTACAATAATATTACTAGTAAGAAAATGGTAGTAATTTGTGGAGATTTCAGTACTGATTTACTAAATCCATATCAACAAAATGTAATTACAGAGTTCATGAACTCTATGTACAGCATGAGTCTATATCCCACAATAACACATCCCAGTAGAATCACAGTTCACACCGCTACACTTATTGACAACCTGTTTGTTAATATTATTGATAAGAAAATAGAAAGTGGATTATTGATAAATGACATACATGATCATTTGCCAACCTTTGCACTTATCCATGGCCACACGGGGGCCAAAACAGAAAAAACTTTAAAATCTTTCAGATACAAATCACAAAATGCAATCAGTTCTTTTAAAGAAGACCTGCTGAAGCAAGACTGGACAGAAGTCTATGTATCAGATGTAAATGAAGCCTATGACACATTTATAAACATTGTAACCACTCTTTATGAAAAAAACTGTCCATTAGTAAAAAAAAAGCTTAAACATAAATTTGCCAATAAGCCATGGTTAACCAAAGGATTACAAAAGGCGTGTAAAAAGAAAAATTATTATATAAATCCTTCCTAAAGAAAAGGACAAAAGAAGCAGAGCAGTGGTATAAAACATACAAAAATAAGTTAACATATATAATAAGATGTAGTAAAAGAGACTATTACAGTAAAGAACTGGAGAAAAACAAAGACAATATTAAAAATACATGGACAATACTTAATATTCTTGGAAATAAAAACAGAAATACAAGCTACCCAATCAATCTTTCAAAAAAAAAAAAAGACTCAGAGTGTGAATGCAGTTTCAACTGCAGATGAATTTAATAACTTTTTTGTTAACATTGGTCCTAATTTGGCTCGAGAAATACCCATTACGGCGCCTACAGGTGATACAATAAGCAAAAACACTGCTATAAAAGACTCCATTTTCATAAAGAACACAGACGAGAGAGAGGTCATTGAAATTGTTAAATCGTTTAAAAGTAAAACATCTACGGACTGTAATGGTATTGACATGCTCTTAGTCAAAACTATTATTGAATGCTTAGTGAAACCACTGACGTATATCTGTAACCTGTCTCTCCAAACAGGTATATTTCCCAATGCAATGAAAATAGCTAAAGTAATTCTGATATACAAGACGGGTGACAGAGGGGAACTTTCAAACTATAGACCAATTTCACTATTGCCGCAATTTTCCAAGATACTTGAAAAAATATTCTGTGAGAGAAGTGACAACTTCATAATGAAGAATAATTTATTGTGTGAGCAGCAATATGGGTTCAGACACAAGAGGAAAACTGCATTTGCTCTAATGGAATTTATAGAAAAAATATCAACTGCCGTTGAAAATAAAGAGTATTCAGTTGGGGTATTCCTGGATCTTAAAAAAGCATTTGGGGCCATTGTTATTCAATATGTATATAAATGATATATGTAAAGTTTTGGAAAAAATGGATTTAATATTGTTTGCCAATGACACTAATTTATTATGCAGCAGAAGCAATTTGAAACATTTTTTGGATACACTCGGAAAGGAATTAGGAAGCTTAAACTGTGGTTTCCATCCACCCATCTTCTACCGCTTTTCCGGAGGTCCAGGTCGCGGAGGCAGCAGTTCAAGCAGAGAAGCCCAGACTTCCCTCTCCCCAGCCACCTGCTCCAGCTCTTCAGAGGGGATACCAAGGCGTTCCCAGACCAGCTGGGAGACATAGTCTCTCCACCGAGTCCTGGGTCTGCCCCGGGGTCTCCTCCCAGTGGGACGTGCCTGAAACACCTCAAGTGGGAGGCGTCCAGGAGGCATCCTAATCAGATGCCCATACCACCTCAACTGACTCCTTTCAATGTGGAGGAACAGCGGTTCTACTCTGAGCCTCTCCCGGATGACTGAGCTCCTCACCCTATCTCTGAGGGTGAGTCCAGCAATCCTACGGAGAAAGCTCATTTCAGCCGCTTGTATCCGCGATCTCGTTCTTTCGGTCATTACCCAAAGCTCGTGACCATAGGTGAGAGTAGGAACGTAGATTGACTGATAAATCAACAGCTTTGCCTTAGAACTAAGCTCCCGCTTCACCACAACAGACCGGTACAACGTCCGCATCACTGCAGATGCTGCTCCAATCCGTCTGTCGATCTCTCGCTCCATTCTCCCCTCACTCGTGAACAAGACCCCAAGATACTTAAACTCCTCCACTTGGGGCAGGAGCCTGTCCCCAACCCGGAGAGGACAATCCACCTTTTTCCGGCTGAGGACCATGGACTCGGACTTGGAGGTGCTGATTCTCATCCCAGCCGCTTCACACTCAGCAGCAAACCGTCCCAGCAAGAGCTGTAGGTCATTGCTGGATGAAGCCAACAGGACAACATCATCTGCAAACAACAGAGATGAGATCCTGTGGTCACCAAGCATGACACCCTCCATTCCCTGGCTGCGCCTACAAATCCTGTCCATAAAAATTATGAACAGGATCAGTGACAAAGGGCAGCCCTGGCCGAGTCACAACTCTCACTGGGAATGAGTCTGACCGAGTGTTGGCAATACGAACCAAACTCTCACAACGGTCGTACAGAGACCGAATAGCTCGTAACAACAAGCCCGATACCCCATACTCCCAAAGCACCCCCCACAAAAATCCACGAGGGCGCGGTCAAATGCCTTCTCCAAGTCCACAAAACACATGTAAACTGGTTGGGCAAACTCCCACGAACCCTCGAGAATTCTCGAGAGGGTAAAGAGCTGGTCCGATGTGCCACGGCCAGGACGAAAACCACATTGCTCCTCCTGAATCCGAGGTTCGACCAACGGCCGGACTCTCCTCTCCAGTACCTTGGCATAGACCTTCCCAGGGAGGCTGAGGAGTGTGATCCCTCTAAAGTTGGAGCACACCCTCCGGTCCCCTTTTTTAAAGAGAGGAACCACCACCCCGGTTTGCCATGCCAAAGGCACTGCCCCCGACCTCCACGCAATGTTGCAGAGGCGTGTCAACCATGACAACCCAACAACATCCAGGGCCTTGAGGTACTCGAGGCGAATCTTGTCCACCCCTGGGGCCCGGCCACCAAGGAGATTTTTAACCACCTTGGCGACCTCAGCCCCTGTGATAGGCGAGTCATCCCCCTCGTCCCCAAACCCTGCTTCCTCTGTGGAAGGCGTATCAGTGGGATTGAGGAGATCCTCGAAGTATTCCTTCCACCGCCCGACGATGTCCCCAGTCGAAGTCAACAGTGTCCCATCCGCACCATACACAGTGTGGACGGGGAACTGCTTTCCCCTCCTGAGCCGCCGGACAGTTTGCCAGAATCTCTTTGAGGCCAACTGAAAGTCTTCTTCCATGGCCTCACCGAACTCCTCCCATACCCGGGTTTTTTCTTCAGCAACCACCTGAACTGCACTCCGCTTGGCCTGCCGGTACACCTCAGCTGCTTCGGGAGTCCCACAAGCCAACCAAGCTTGATAGGACTCCTTCTTCAGCTTAATGGCCCCCCTCACCACTGGTGTCCACCACTTGGTTCGGGGGTTGCCACCACGAGATGCACCGACCACCTTGCGGCCGCAGCTCTGAGCCGCCGCTTCAACAACAGAGGTGGAGAACATGGCCCATTCAGACTCCATGTCTCCAGACTCCCTCGGAATGTGGTTGAAGTTCTTCCGGAGGTGGGAGTTGAAGACCTCCCGGACAGGGGCCTCAGCCAGACGCTCCCAGCACACCCTCACTATACGTTTGGGTCTACCAGGTCTGAATGGCTTCCTCCCCTGCCATCGGATTCAACTCACCACCAGGTGGTGATCAGTTGACAGCTCTGCACCTCTCTTTACTCGGGTGTCCAAGACATACGGTCGCAGGTCTGATGACACGATAACAAAATCGATCATCGACCTGCGACCTAGGGTGTCCTGGTGCCAGGTGCACATATGGACACCCTTATGCTTGAACATGGTGTTCGTTATGGACAGACTGTGGTTAGCAGAGAAGTCCAATAACTGAACACCACTCGGGTTCAGATCGGGCAGGCCGTTCCTCCCAATCATCCCCCTCCAGGTTTCACTGTCGTTGCCCACGTGCGCATTGAAGTCCCCCAGTAGGACAACGGAGTCTCCAAGAGGAGCACCCTCCAGCACCCCAGTCACAGACTCCAAAAAGGGTGGGTACTCTGAAACATCATTTGGTGCATAGGCACAAATGATGGTCAGGACCCGTTTCCCAACCCGAAGGCGCAGGGAAGCAACCCTTTCGTCCACCGGGGAAAACTCCAATGTAGAGGCAGCAAGGTGGGGCGATACAAGAATACCCACCCCTGCTCGTTGCCTCTCGCCCGGGGCAACTCCAGAAAAGGCCAAGCTCCAGCCCCTCTCCAGGAGACTGGTTCCGGAACCGGAGCTGTGTGTTGAGGTGAGGCCGACTATATCTAGCCGGTATCTCTCAACCTCGTACACCAGCTCAGGCTCCTTCCCCACCAGAGAGGTGACATTCCACGTGCCAAAAGCCAGTTTAGAAAGCTTGGGATCAGTCCGCCAAGGTCTCCGCCTTTGACCGCCACCTGATCCACATAGCACCGGACCCCCATGATCCCTCCTGCAGGTGGTGAGCCCACTGGGTGGAAACCCGGCCACCAGACGCTAGCCTTCGAGCCCCTCCCCCAGGCCTGGCTCCAGGGTGGGGCCCCGGTAACCCCATACCGGGCAGGGTACACTGAATCCTTGATATACAATTCATGAGAGTCTGTTGGATCGTTCTTAGTCTGGCCCTTCACGCAGGACAAGTTTGTCTTGGGAGACCCTATCAGAGGCAAATTGCCCCGGACAACATAGCTCCTGGGATCACTGGGGCACGCAAACCCCCCCACCACGATAAGGTGATGATCCATGAGGGGGAACTGTGGTTTGATTCAAACAAATTAACGTTCAGTTTAAGTAAGACAAAATTTATAGTTTTTAACAACCATCACAACAACTCAGTATCTAAACTCAGTGTAAATGGTGTAGAGATTGAAAGGGTATCTGAAACTAAATTTCTTGGTGTAATAATTGATAATAAACTGTGTTGGAAGTCACATATTAATTATATTAAAGGTAAAATATCCAAATCAATTGCAATACTACACAGAGTGAAATATTTGCTGAATCAACCCACATTATATACTTTGTATCATTCATTAATACTCCCATACATGACATATTGTACTGAAGTATGGGGAAATACATATAAAACAAACATATATCCAGTCTTTATGCTTCAGAAGAGAGCTATTAGAATAATAAACAAAGCTGCTTACAGGGAACCAACAAACCCACTTAAAGCTCTCAAGTTGAAAGATCTGGTTGACTTTAAAACTGCAGTAATAATGTTTAAAGTGAAGAATCTATCACTGCCCGCAAATATCGAAAAGTTGTTCCAAATAAGGGAGAAACAATATCATTTCAGAGGAACATGTATATTTCAAAAACCTTCAGTGAGAACTACCACCAAGCAACACTGTGTTTCAGTGCAAGGAGTCAGATTATGGAACGATTTTGGACCTGAATTAAAATCATGTACAACGCTTGGACAATTTAAACAAAAACTAAAGGAAGAAATACTCCAAATGTGGCGGCATGATATAATAAGCAGCGATGCTGTGGTTTTAAGCAGGTTTTATTAATCATACTGCCGTCACGAGCTCCGCTCCCGGCGCCGTGCATGCGCGCCGGGAGCGAGCTCAGCGGCTCTCAGAGGAGGAGGACACAATGTCTGTGTCCAGCAGCAGCAGTTGCAGAAGTGAGATTGAGAGAGCGAGTTACAGAACCTGTGCAGTATTTATACCCAACTCAGACAATACATCAAAGCAGATTCACAGCAGTTGGTACAATCAAAGGGACTGCAGAACAGGCATGAGATATTTGCATTTGAAAGACCTACATAACAATAGGCAGATTTGCTAGCCTCTGCTCCAGGTGTTGGACAAAGAGGTTACAAGGCACATCTACATATTGATCTCAGCCTCTAGGTCACAGTAAGGACAGGACGCATGAACACTATACATGAATGGCACATTACATCACAATACATGAATGGCACATTGCATCACAATACATGCATGACACATTACATCTCAGTAGTGCAGTGGGAAAAACCAAGAGAAGAGAGCTGACTGTCCTGTGTGTTGTGGGGGGGGTTGAATCAACCCGCCACACAAACATATATACAAGATGACATGTAAAATCACATAAGGATTGTCATATCCAGTCTGTGTTGTGTTGTTGCTTAGTTTTTTGTCACGTTTTGTCTTAGTTTTGTTCTGAATTGTAATCGCTCTTGTTTTGTTTTTCTTTTGAATTCTTGGATGGAATATGGGTGGGCAATATAAGCTGCGCCTTCAGCCATCACCCATTTCGGATAACTTATGTTGAACTGTATAATCAGAGAAGTTATTGTCTAATTTGACCTTGTAAGATGTTTTTTTTTCTTTCCCCTTTGTTGTATTATCCTGTTCCTTTCTTTTAATCTTTACTTTTAAACTATCCAAAATAAAAAGATCCATTCATTCATTCATTCATTAAAAGCCGTGGCTCCTTCCAGAGCACGTATCCCGGCTGGGTTGGACCCGGCTGGCTATGGATGTTCCAGCTTCAGAACCTGCTCCATGGTGCTACCCAGACTATTTTCTGTCATGAATGCCCCTACGGAAAGAAGGACAGACCCAGGTGCTGGATTGTGTCTGTGACATTTATTAACAAAAAGAACATAACAGTGCAAAAACAGTGCTGACAACACAAAAATGCAAACAAGAATAGCTTACAAGTAGAGCCTCAGAGCAGGGAGTGCTCAGGAGAAGTAAAACTTCAGAGGCTGGGAGAAGCAGAAAGATGAGAAGACAATCCAAAATAGCCGCACTGCAACAGTGAATCGGCAGAGCTCAAATCCCATACAGTCTAATGAGCTGCAGGTGTGAGTCACTTTCCTCACTTTCCAACATGGACGCTGCTGGTGGCGCTGCTCTGCTGCGACCCGGGCAACCCTGTGCTGCTATTGTGTGTGTATGTTTGTAGTACTTAGTTTTTAGTGCTCAGTCTGAAGCATCATAATGATGTTTTTGCTAAAGGGACTGCTTGTGATCTGGTTGCTCGGGATAATATGCCACTGTACCCAAGTGGATCGGGACATGAGTCCGACCACGCTCCTGAGCTATACTCGAGACCAGCTCCTGCTTCTTCGTTCCAGCCACGTCTCGGCACCCCTCCTGCCTCGGGAGCTCTTACGAAATCCAACGGGAGGACGTAGAAGCTGGTCGCGGAAGAGAGGGAAACGTGGCGGAGTACAACAGAGACTGCGGAGGAGAGAGAATAGGCTGCCACTGCCATCCATGTTGCTCTGTAATGTCCGCTCACTGAAGAGCAAAATGGAGGAACTCAAAATCAACGCCAGGTTTCTATACGAGTACCGGGAGTCATGCCTGCTCGTTTTCACAGAATCGTGGCTTCAGGAGGATGTACCTGACTCGCTCCTATCCGTGGACGGCTTCTCCCTAGTGCGGCAGGACAGGGACGCGCTCTCCGGTAAGATCAAAGGAGGAGGTATTTGTGTGTACATTAAGAACAAATGGTGTTCACAGTTCACTACGAGAGAATCGGTTTGTACCCCGGACATAGAACTGCTGTGCTTAAGCCTGAGACCCTTTTATCTCCCCCGCGAATTTGGAAACATTTTATTATGCACCGTTTATATCCCGCCCAGTGGGAACGCTTTTAATGCGGCGAATGCTATCGTGGACTGTGTACACAGACAACTGGAACGCACTCCTGAAGCACCTTGTTTGATTTTAGGGGATTTTAATCACTGCAAACTGGATGCGGCACTGCCTGGCTTCAGCCAACATGTGAACTGCGGTAGAAGGGGGAAAAATATTTTGGACAAATGCTATAGGAACGTCAAAAATGCCTATATAGCAAGGGTTAAGCCTCCCTTGGGGTCCTCAGACCATAATGTTGTGCATCTAATTCCTACTTACAAGTCTTTGCTTAAAAGCAGCAAACCACAGACAAAGACAATCTTCAAATGGGACAATGAAGGTATAGAAACTTTGAGAGGCTGTTTTTCTTGTACCGACTGGGGACTCTTCCATAACTTGGAGTTGGAGGAGACCACAGATATCATAACTGAGTACATAAAATTCTGTAAAGAAAATGTTTTACCTCAGAAGGTAATCACTATGTACCCCAATAATAAGTCTTGTATTTCCAAGGAATTAAAACGGTACATAGTACAGAAAAAGATTGCTTTTAAGAATGGGGACATGTTAAGTGTGAAAAATATACAGAAAGAAATTAATTACAAACTAAGAACAGCTAGAGATGAGACAAGGAAGAAATTTGAATCTGAATGCCTCGGAAAAAGTTCTAGGAAATTGTGGGACTCAGTTAAAGTAATGACAAAGATGACTCCATCCAAAACCTGCATTAATGTAATGAATGAGGAAGAAAAGGAAAACGAGTTGAATAATTTCTTTTGCAGATTTGAGACTAGAGATTTTTCTCATGAACAAAAAGCTGCTCTGGACGCTATATCAGTTTCAGGCTCTGCAAAAATTATAGTTGACCAGCATGTTGTGGAAAGATTTTTCTCGCATATGTGCCCCAGGAAGGCATCTGGACCAGATGGGATCTCTGGGCGCTTACTGAAGTCATGTAGTGAGGAGCTAGCAGAAGCCTGGAGTCCCATCTACCAGAAGTCTTCAGATACGTGTTCTGTCCCAGTAATTTGGAAAAGCTCTATTATAATTCCTGTACCAAAAAAAGCAAGCTGTAAAGAGAATAATGACTATCGTCCTGTTGCACTGACCTCACTGGTAATGAAGTGCCTCGAGAAGATTGTCATAGACATTCTGAAAACTGATTTTGGAGGACTTTTGGATCCTCTGCAGTTTGCTTATAAAAATAATAGAAGTCCAGAGGATGCTATTTTAACCTTAACTCATTCTGTGTTTAAACATTTGGAGGAGACAACCTCATATGCACGTCTTTGATTGGTTGATTTTAGTTCAGCTTTTAACACACTGCAGCCACACCTTTTAATTAAGAGGTTAAATGATTTTAAGGTGCATCCTGATATTATTAAATGGTACCACTCATTTTTAACTTATCGTAAACAGCAAGTTAGTGTAAATGGAACTTTATCTAAATCTAGAACCCTCAGCACAGGAGCTCCCCAAGGCTGTGTTAGTTCACCATTTTTGTTCACCTTGTATACTGATGAGTGCAGAAGTGTCTATCCAGGCAATCAAATTATTAAATTTTCTGATGACACTGCTATTTTATCACTACTTCAAAAGACTCATGATCTGTCAAGCTATTTTATAGAAATTCAGAGGTTTGTCAATTGGTGTGATGACAGTCATCTCATTTTGAATACTGATAAAACAAAGGAGATGGTGTTTGACCCTCAGGGAGGGTCAAACCACACTATAACACAGGTTAGTTCCTATAAATATTTGGGAGTATTTATTGACAATTCATTAACCTGGAGCACACATACAGTATTGATTACCTCTGTAGTAGACTACAACAGCGGCTTCATTTCTTGCGTAGATTAAGAATACATGGCGTTGATAAAAGGATTATGTTAATATTTTACCAGGCTGTGTTGGAGAGCTGTATTAGATACAGCATTACAGCTTGGTTTGGCAACCTCTCTGTGAAACTAAAGAACAGAGTGTTGCGTTTAATTCATACAGCATGGAAAATTATTGGAGTTAAAGAGTATTTACCCATGCAGATCTTACACGACCAGGCAGCTTGTAGACAAGCTCAAAAAATAATCAGTGACATGAGCCATGTACTAAACAATGAATATGTGCGGCTGCCCTCAGGGAGGAGATACAGAGTTCCCACGTGCAGCTTCAATAGATACAAGAACTCATTTATCCCGACCTCAGTAAAACTTTTAAACTCAGATAAATAGGTCAGGGACACTTATAACTCCTGTTCTTAATGACTGCTGTTATATATTTATGTATGTATGTAATTGTATTATTTATTGGGTTTTATTTCATTTATTATGTACTACATCCATTGTGTATGTGTGGATTGTGTGGTTGCAGCACGGGTGACAAGCCCAAGACAAATTTCCCCTTGATGGACAATAAAGTTTATCTTATCTTATCTTATCAATGAGTGAGCTGGTGACCTAATTAGACCCACTGCCCACAGTTGAGATGGCAGGGAAGTAGTCTGTGGGCAGTAGTGGGAGTGTCTGGGAAGAGGAGGCACAAAAGAAAATAGCCCAAAATACATATACAGAAATAAACAACTCAAACTAACAGACAAACAATACTAGAAATAAAGTGAAGGTCTGAGCTCAGTAAAAACATGAGCTCAGACATGACAAAATATAGTAGAAAAAAGAAAAGTAGCCTAATAAGCACATTTTTTCCTTCATAAACTAACTTTATACTGTGAAATTTTAACAAACAGCATATTTCTACCACTTTTTCACACAGACATTTTAAGTCCAAATTGTTGAAATGTGTCATACTGCTCAGCAAAGAGGGACACAGGTTCAGTAGTTTGTGCACTGTGCTCATCTGCGTCCTCATGTTGGTCAGTGTTAAGAGGAACATCTTCTGTAGCAACACCACACACTGAAATATCTCCTATAAAATAAAGACATTTTTAAATGTTGACAACCCTCCAAACTATTGTTAAAATACCGTTCTAAAGATACAAAAGAGTAAATTAGGTAAAACTGCAGGTCATGAGAAAATGGAACCAAACCTTCTGAAATGCTTGATTTTGAGCAAAGTAATAACAATGCCAACATGAACATTTTTATTGTTGGATGTTCCTAATTAAATTTCCACAAAGGGGACTTCCGGTTATGGCTGCCACGTAGGACGGACGTGTCTCGCTCTGCTCTGCTCCTGGAAAAAAAAAATCGGCAAATAACTCTCTCATTTGGGACAGAACGTATCCCAGCATTTGGGCGAGGATATGTCGGCGAAGCCTAAGGCTGGAAAACCAGGAAAAGGAAAAAGCGAGCCGCCGAAACAGTCCAAATTAACGGACTTTCAGGTCTGTGACGCAGCAAACAAGGCTCCATATATGGCGGAGGAAGCTGGCGGCGGTGCGATTTCTGCGGGGAATGGCGCAGATGCGCTGATGGCTGCCATGAGTTCAATGAGAGCGGACTTTTCCTCTAGATTTGATGGGATTATGACAGCGCTGGAAGGAATAAGAAAGGAATTGGGTGACTGTGTAGAACGAACGGCGCAGATGGAGCTCCGTCTCGCTAGTGCTGAAGATGACGTCACCCGTCTTCAATTAAAGGTGCGCACTTTGGAAAAAAAAAATAAATCTCTGGAAGATAATATTTTGGATTTGGAATCTCGGTCGAGACAGAATAATTTGAGGCTGGTGGGTCTTCCAGAGGAATCAGAAGGTCGGGACGTATGTTCCTTTCTGGAAAAGTGGATTCCGGAGGTGCTGGGCAGCGAGGAGTTGCAATCAGCAGTGGTTCTGGAAAAAGCACATCGTATTGGCCCACGGAGAGATAAGGGACCGCCGAGGACCTTAATTATGAAGTTTCTAAGCAACAGAGACAGGATGAAGATCTTCAACGCTGCACGTGCTAAAGGAGAGATTAAACACCAGGACCAGCAGGTGCGGTTCTACCCAGATTTGGCCACAGGAATCCAGCAATTGAGGAAGCAGTTTGATCCCGTACGTAAGGAGCTGCGCAACCTTGGGATTCGTCATGGTGTAATCTATCCTGCGAGACTGCTGACCACGTATGAGGGCAGAACCCACATCTTCAAGACCCCAGAGGAGGCGCAGGAGTTCATCAAGAAGATCAAAGAAGAAGAAGAGACTGGTGGGAGCTAAGCATGAACAAAATATAAGGTAGAATAACTAAGCATTTGCACAGGCATCTGACTGACTTGAAGTAAATAGTAAGTTTACAAAATATAGATTGTATTATATATTAAAAAAAAACAAAACAAAAACAAAACAAACAAAAAAAAAAAACTAGGATGTACAAAGTTGGTAAAAATTTTGGAGTTAAGTTGGAAAACTACAGAGGAGAGTTAATGTTACGTCATTAAAAGCAGTAGAGTTAGGGTGATTGGGAGGATGAAGAAGGAGTGGCTTAGGCTGTTCCCCGTGGATGTGGAACAGTCGATGGCTATATCGGGAGACAGAATTTTTCTTTTGATTTTGGGGGGTTTGCCACAAGTGTGGGAAGGGGGAATTTGTTTGTGTGTAGTTTGTAGGATGAATGTTCAACCACTCATGTTTTTGCTTCTCTGTATGAGCATGTTTACACTGCAAGGTAATCCCAAACTCTCTATTGATCATGGACCAAAGTGTTAATCTTAATTTAACTTCATGGAATTGCAGAGGTCTACAAAATTTAAAAAAACTTAAACAAGTTATGAATAAAATAAAGGACATGGGTTCAAGAATTGTGTTTTTACAAGAAACTCATCTGATAGAGGAGGATGTTAAAAGAATTAGGAGTAGATGGCAGGGAAGTGTAGTCACCTCTTCATTTTCATCCCGAGCCAGGGGAGTTATGACTCTCATACATAAATCAGTTCCTTTTCAAGTGAAAAATGTAATTGGAGACAAATTTGGAAGATATGTAATCATTCAAGGTTCTTTGCTATTAGAAAATATAAATCTTGTGAACTTATATGGTCCCAATATAGATGACCAGAAGTTCTTTGCTAATTTATTTCTCATCTTATCATCACTTACAGGGCAACATATAATAGCAGGGGATTTTAATTGTACATTGAATCCAGGTGTGGATAGATCAACAGGACTGGATTGTACGCACATTGGATGTAGGATGACTATTAATCATTTTATGAAAGAATTGAGATTGTTAGATATATGGAGAGAAATGAAACCACAAGTTAAAGCCTATTCTTGTTATTCCAGTACCTACAAGACATTCTCACGTATTGATTATTTTTTGATTTCCACAGAATTAAGGTCCAAGATTCAAAACTGCTTTTATGATAACATCGTGATCTCTGACCATGCACCCTGTTGTCTAATATATGTAGATAAAAAATTGATAAAGAAATCAGGTAGATGGCAATTTCAGCATAAATGGCTTCAGGATGAGGAATTTGTCAAGTATATAGAAAAACAGATAGACGAGTTCTTTGACATCAATACTACACAAACATCAGCATGTGTAAAGTGGGAGGCTTTCAAAGCTTTTATTAGGGGACATATTATTAGTTATACAGGATCAAAATCTAAGAAGACTCGAGAGGAGAGAGCTAAATTGGAACATAAAATAAAAAATCTTCAGGAAAAAGTGTATGCAGGAAGTGACCCAAGGTTGGAGAATGAATTACTGATTTTGAGAGCTGAATACGACAAAAAATCAGCGAATAGAGCTGCCTCGAGTCTTCTAAGATTGAAACAATCTTTTTATGAACAAGGTGAAAAATCAGGAAAATTATTAGCATGGCAGATTAAACAATTGGAAATTAAAACACCAATTACCAGTATTATAAGTAATGGACAGGTAGTTATAGATCCTTTAGAAATTAATAGAGCCTTTAGAGATTACTATGAAAAATTATATGATACCAAAAATGAACCTGAATTAACAAAACTAAATGGGTTTTTGAACGAACTATCTATACCGTGTATTCCAAATGAAAACAGGGAGATATTGGAGTCTAAAATTAGTCAAGAAGAAGTTGGGCTAGCCATTGATAATATGAAATCAGGAAAAAGTGCAGGACCAGATGGTCTTCCAGTTGACCTTTATAAAAAATTTAAGAATAAATTAATAAAACCTTTTTTGGAAATGGTTTTAGAAGCATTTCAAAATAATAATTTACCATCATACATAAATAATGCCTTAATTATACTGCTGCCAAAACCAGGTAAGCCCTCTAATAAATGTGAAAATATGAGACCAATAAGCCTATTAAACGCCGACCTTAAGATAATCTGTAAAATTTTAGCAAGACGAATACAAGAAATTTTACCAAATATTATTAATCGAGATCAGAATGGCTTTATAAAGGGTAGACAAGGCTTCCATAATGTAAGAAGACTATTTAATATTATTTATTTTAATAAAGAAGCACCGGATACAGCTCTCCTATCATTGGACGCCGAAAAGGCCTTTGATAGAGTTGAATGGCCCTTTCTTTTTGAAGTACTACAAAGGTTTGGACTTGGAAATAATTTCATAAAATGGGTTCAAATAATATACAATAATGCTACAGCAGAAATCCTAACAAATAACAATATTTCAAAACCAATAAAAATAAATAGAGGATGTCGACAAGGCTGTCCACTTTCACCTTTACTGTTTACTATGGCAATTGAACCTTTAGCGATAGCGATACGTTTACATTCACAAATATATGGAATTAAAGTTGGACCAACAGAACATAAAATCTCCCTGTACGCCGATGACATAATTTTGTTTATGTCGAATCTAAAAAAATCAATTCCAACCTTGTTGAATTTAATAAAGAATTTTGGGGAAATATCAGGATATAAAATAAATAAAACTAAATCTTCAATATTAATGCTAAATGAGACCCAGAGAAATTACCCAGCCCCTGAGGTAAATCAATTCAATGTTGTAAATCAGTTTAAATATTTAGGAATCCAAATTATGCCTAAGCTAGAATCAGTCGCCAGTGTCAACTATGAAGCCTTAATGTCAGATATCAGTGAGTTAACTCAGAGATGGATGTCACTACCAATGTCGATGATCGGGAGAATCAATATACTTAAAAGTAATATTTTACCTAAAATACTTTATTTATTTCAATACATTCCCTTATCACCACCTTTAGATCTATTCTCAAGAATAAAAAAAAAGTTAGTGGAATTTATATGGAACAACAGGAGGGCTAGATTACGTTTGTCTTTATTATATTTACCATTTGATCGTGGAGGTCTGAAATGTCCAAATTTTATGTTGTATTATTGGTCGGCACAACTGAGGTCTATGACATATTATTTTTCATCAAATGATCTCCCTCACTGGACTGAAATGGAATCATACAATTTACCTTTACCTCTTCCCATATTCATATACTCAGATTCGGCAAAAAAATTACAAAAACAAGTTAAAAATCCATTTGTAAAGCATATGATCAAAATATGGTGTGAAGCTAAAAACTATTTAAAAGAACCACAGTTATTGTCACAATTTAGTCCAATATGGGGTAATCAATATTTTAAACCAGGGAGAGCGGACGCAGTATTTAAAGTATGGAATTTAAAAGGGATACAAAAGATTCAGGATTTATATTTGCCAGGTGCAGACAACATAATGTCTTTTGAAGAGCTGAGGATCAAATTTAATCTCAATAGAACACATTTTTTTAAATATCTTCAACTTAGAAACTTTATTCGATCAAATCAAAATAAAGCTCTCACTCGACCTATTTATTCATCCTTGGAAAAAATGATGATGAAAGATAGTAAAAGAAAGGGTATTATTTCAGAGTTTTATAACTCATTGACACTATCTTCAAGTGAAAATTCACTGAAAAGATTAAACTACTGGAAAGAAGATCTGCAAATTGAAATTTCAGAGGAACAATGGGAATTGGCTTGTACAGAAGCTCAAACCAAATCAATAAATGCACGCCTTAAATTGATACATTTCAAATGGTTAATGCGGATGTATGTTACACCGGAGGAGTTAAATAGATATAACAAAAATATACCAGATACATGCACAAAATGCATGGAAAGTAAAGGAACCCTATTTCATTGTTTATGGGAATGTAGATTAATAAGAATGTTTTGGGAAGAGGTGAGGGTAACAATTGAAAAAATAATCTCAAAACAAATCATATTGAATCCTAAACTGTTTTTGTTGGGTCTGTACCCAGAAAAGCATAATTTTAATAAAAGTGAAAGAACATTCATAGACCTCAGTTTGCTTAATGCCAAAAAATGTATTGCACTATTATGGAAAAAGACTCATAGACCAGATGTGACTCAGTGGTTAAGACAGATGTTAACAAACCTTCCATTAGAAAGAATAACATATATACTAAAATCAAAGGAAATTGTGTTTGAGAATATATGGAGACCTTTTATTGATTATGTAAAAAATTTAAACATAACTCTTGAAGAAGAAGGTGAATGATGTGTGTGGACCTTGTAAATTCCAAACTGGTGAACATAATATGTATACTTATGTATTGGATTGTCTAGACTAAACAGAGGAGCATTGTTGAAGACTTGATTTTGTTGGTGGTTGTTGGTGTTTTTAGTGCATTTTTTTTTTGTAGTACTTTAGTGTTAGTGTTTGATTGTTTGTATCATGTTTGTTAAAAAAAAAAAAAGAAAAGGTTCAATAAAGATATTGTGGAAAAAAAAAAAAATTTCCACAAAGGACTCTTTGTTTTTCTAAATGCAATAAAACCTACACGAACTGAATAAGTGCAAAATAACTTGCAAAATTACAACCACCATGTCTATGGTATTGTGATAAATTAATGAAATACACTAAATCCACCACCCAACACGTCTAAAGCACACAGCCACACAGACAGTGATGTTGCTCTCCTTTTCAAACTCTGTAAGAAACCAGAACTGTTTGACATTTTCTAACATGTCATATAATTCTTTTAAATGAGCCCTTCTTGATTTTGGCGTGGCCCCAAGACCTCCTGATCCAGAAGATGTTTTCCTGGTTCACATTTGATATTTTGAAGTTCAGATTCTGTACTCTGGCTGTCTGTACTTTGAAGTAACAATGACATAAGAAATTCAGGGGTTTACACACACTATTCAGACATACAAACCCCAATTCCCATGAAGTAGGACGTTATGTAAAACATGAATAAAAATGATTTGCAAAAGTTAGGTAGAAGCTTTGACATCATTTACTCATTTCCCTTCAACGTCGTAGAACCCAAAGTGCTGCAATATGCTTGCTTTTAATGAAGAGGGTACTGGTCGAATATTCTGTTTCGTGAACAGGCGTCTCTGTCTTGTGTCACGCCATAAATTGTCCAAACATGACAGTTTGCCGTTTCCGACTTCAGCTTACTTTTTTGTAAAAAAAAAAATAAATAAATAAAATAAAATACATTATTAACAATGGTGAAGGAGTAAACGTGTTAATCGCTGGTTAATCCAACACAATATTTTTGATTGTGATTCGTTGTGAATAATCACAAGTGCGGACATGCTTTTTGGCCTCGCTACACTCCGTGCTGAAGCCACTCTGCCCGCCATACACACACCCAGAAGCCAAGTCCACGGTCACAATGCGTGACAAACCCCTCCATGACCCAAAATGAACAAAGAGAGGAAGACCACGCTGCCATGGTCCATGTGCTGACTCTGTCTGCACTCGGGTTGTGCGGTAGTTCCCCATTCTCTCCTCTGGCACACCTCTTTGGCCTCCGGGCTTTTATTATGACAGCATCTCGGCGGTGTTTCCAGCTGTCAGGAGCGGAGCTCCGCTGGATGGCTGGATTCCAATCAGCTGATGATCTTTCTTCAGCTGATTAATCTGTCATACCCTATTTAAAGGAGCAGCTCTGTTTGCTCGGGGCTGTGACCTTATCTGCCTTCCAGTCTGGTTTCCCTAACCCCGAAGCCAGTTCTTCCCAGCGTTCAGGTTCCGTCCTCGCTGTTTATATGTGAGTATCGTGTCTTGTCTTTATTTGTGTTTTGCCCCACGAGGCTCATTATTTTGTCATTCTGTCCTTATTTGATAAATGTACAAACTCAACGACTGCCTGCAGCGTCTCATTAGCGGTCCGTGAGGGCCGCGCCATAACAGTAGGTCGCAGCCAAAAAGAGATGCCGGTGACTGTGAGTTTGCTTAATTGGACTTGTAGTTCCCTTGTTCAGTGTACCAGTGTGCTGGGAGATGGCGTCGCCGCTCAAGGGCTACGCTATAAGCCTGGGCTACGAGCTAGTCATGGCTCTCATCGAGATCGATGGGATCCTCTCCAACGCTCGTAGCCATCCCGTCCCCAGCGGCTTGCGCTGGTACCTGGACCTCACTGAGGCAACAATTAACCGCTATCCTCGCTACACCGACCACCCTGAGATCACGGCGAGGATGGCGGACATCCCTGTGCACTGGGAGAAGCTCCGTGGGCTGGAGGGAAACTCCAGCAGGAAGCCGAAGAGGAGGCATCCTCGCTCCTCGCTTCGGGATCCCATTCTTGTCCCTCATCCTGTCCAGGAGTTTGCACCTCCCAGAGGTCATCCCCAACGGAGTGAGACGTCAGTCGGGATTCCCCCGAAGGATTTACAGCTGATAGCGGCTTCCATCCGGGCCCGGGTGGCTGCAGCTCGCTCCGACTTCCAACCTACACAGATCATGAAGCATGTGACAGCAGCGGTCAGGCTGTTGTTGGATGGGAATCCAGAACTGTATGAATACCCTGAATACGTTGACCTGCTCACCTCGGTTTCCGTGCAGGAGCAGCATTGCCCTGATCTCACCTTCGCCTCGCCCTCTGCCGGTAAATGTCATCACCATGCAGGCTGCAAGCCTTAGCGAGAACCCTGTCCGGATCCAGTCCCGGGTAGCCACACGAACTCTGTCTCCCAGCCAGCTGCAGCCTCCGTGCCTCGTCGGAGGAGTAAGACAGCTGCCTCCGCCTCCGGGTCATCTGTCCCCGCTGTTCTGTCAGCTCCTCGATCCCGGTTTGCCTCGGCTGTTCCTCTCCCCTCCTCGACACCCCCTCCAGCTGCTGTGAATTCCATGAGTCCTTCTCCGGCTGCTCCCGTTCCTGATCCGGTGCGAGAGGCTCCTCTTCGCCTTCCCAAGGGGCCCTCTGTCTCCATCCAGCGGGGGAAGGGGGAGAACCAAGTCCACTGCAGCGGGTTCTAGCTGCCCTCAGCGGATCAGGCAAGTGTCTCTTCATTCTTTTCCTTCACTGGATGAACTGCCTTGTTTGATTCCTGGGGGTGGAGTTCGGGGTTCACAGTCCCCCGAGCTCCCTCCACCTGCTGCAGTAATTAATTATGAACCTGCTACCTTTGTGTCTCCTTCCCCTGAGCGTGGATTACGCCGTCAGATGAGGAGGGAGCCTGAGGACCTGGAGAGCCTGGATCCAGCCCCACAGCCATGACACGGGCAGAGGAGGAGGGCAGACTGCGGATTGGAGCCTGGGCCAACGAGCAAGTGTCCCCGGGGCTCCATGGAGGGACACTCCGACCTGGCAGGTCACGGAGCCCCTGCCATCACGCCGTGCGGGCCCTTGGCGTGGACATCTGCGTCAGGGAATCTCCAGACTGTGGACGCCATCATGCCGGCTGCGGAGCCCGCCGTAGCCAAGTGGGAACCAGATGACGACCTTCTTCCATCGGAACCCGGACTGTTGAAGTCCTGGACAGCGACAGAATTCGAGATCAGGCAAGTGCTCTACTTTGTCTTTCTCCTCTCGATTCTAGAGCATTTTTGCCTGTCTCACGGGGAGACGAGCCGGGTGCAGCCGTCCGCTGCATTCGAGCTTGTCTCGCTGGGATCTGTCGCTGCCGATGATCCTGATCCCGGTTCTTTTTCTTCTCCTGAGCCTTCTCCCAGGGTCACCGGTGCAGAGTCGATCCCGGTCGCTGGGCTGGAGGTTCCGGGTTCGGGTTTGGAGGCTGTCCCTGGTGCTGCGCCGACCCAGTCGGGGTCCATCATGGGTGTGGACCAGGCCCAGTCGGGGTCCATCGCGGGTGCAGCCGTGACCCAGTCGGGGTCCAACGTGGGTGCAGCCATGACCCAATCGGGGTCCATCGCAGGTGCAGCATTAACCCAATCGGGGTCCGTCGTGGGTTGTGTTCCGGCCCAATCGGGGTCCAACGTGGGTGCTATGCTGACCCAGTCGGGGTCCGTCATGGACGCTGCTCTGACCCGGTCGGGGTCCGTCGTGTGTGCGGCACGGTCCCGCTTCGGACCCAACGTGAGCACAGCGCCAGTCCATGTGGGGTTCGGAGAAGGAGCTGCAGATTCTTCGCCGATCAGCGCCGGACTGGTCCCTTCCCCTTTTCCCGTCCCCTTTTCCCTTCCACCTGGAGCCGCTGGGTTTCCCCGTAATTGGCTCGGCTCTCCCTCGCCGCTCCTCGGCGTAGGGAGGCCGTCTCCGAGTTCTCTCCTGTGGTCCTGGTGGTCTGATGACGCGGGTCGGCCGCCTGGGAGACTGTTTCACTGGTTTGGCGTTCTGGGTCGGCCACCCGACAAACTGAACTTTCTGTTCGGCGACCTGGTCCGGCCGCCTGAGGTACTGTGTTTCCTGGCCTGGGACTGGGGTAGACCGCCCGAACTGTTCCTTTTCCCCCTGCAAGCGATTTGGACGCTAGAAGCAGGGCGGCCCCCCAAACTATTTGCTTTCATGCCGTTGTGCTCTGCCTGCTGTCATCCCTGTTTTTTTTTCCTTCTCTTCTGTAATTTTTGGGATGTGCTGGTGTTTTTGTGGAACTATGTACAGTATTTTGCCGCTCCTTAGTGTGTGTTTTTTTTCTCTCTCTCTTTTGATTGATCCCTCCGTAGTCTGGGGGATGTCCTTTTGTTGCCTATAACGGGTTATTTGAATGGATTTAAACTGTTGGTATTCGCCACTATTTAGTGTGGGTTTTTTTTTTTCCTCTCCCTTCCTCTGTTGGAAGGAGGATATGTGGTTGCCATTTATTTCTTCTGGGTCTGTGTATCTTGGTCTGTAGACCTGGTATTTCTGTTTGTGGCTTGTAGGCTTAATATCCCATTATTTGCATTTATTGTCTTGACTGTTTTTTTTCCTGTGCATTGTGGAGTATTTTTGTGTTTGCTACCCCATGCTCTGTAGTGGCTCCATGTTTTGTTTTTTCTGTACTCGCCCTTGTCATTTGGTTCGGGCCCTCCTTAGCCTTTTCCCCCCTGCTCCCTCCCTGGGGCGGTCCTGTGGACCTTCCAGGTAGTGGGGCTCGATGTTACACGGTGTCTGGAATCCACCTCGTGAACAGGGGCAACTGTCATGGTCCGTGTGCTGACTCTGTCTGCACTCGGGTTGTGCGGTAGTTCCCCATTCTCTCCTCTGGCGCACCTCTTTGGCCTCCGGGCTTTTATTATGACAGCGTCTCCGCAGTGCTTCCGGCTGTCAGGAGCGGAGCTCCACTGGATGGCTGGATTCCAATCAGCTGATGATCTTTCATCAGCTGATTAATCTGTCATGCCCTATTTAAGGGAGCAGCTCTGTTTGCTTGGGGCTGCGACCTCGTCTGCCTTCCAGTCTGGTTTCCCTAACCCCGAAGCCAGTTCTTCCCAGCATTCAGATTCCGTCCTCGCTGTTTATATGCAAGTGTCGTGTCTTGTCTTTATTTGTGTTTTGCCCCACGAGGCTCATTATTTTGTCATTCTGTCCTTATTTGATAAATGTACAAACTCAACGGCTGCCTGCAGCGTCTCATTAGGGCCGCATCATAACACACGCACAGCAAGTCCAGCCCCAAAAGAACCCCTGAATGGCTCCGTCGACAAGAACACAGCAACACATGTGCACTGCCACTACAAATCCTGGTACCACAGGCGCACGCCCAATCCCAAGCACCACCTGCCAGCCGAGCACCTAGCAACGACAGCATTCCACACAACAAGAAAAAAAAATCACCACACTGGACAACGCACGACAATACACGCCTGAACAGCTGCACAGCCAAGAAAGCACCAAGAAAGAGTCACCCAGCCGCACTGACTGGATACCACTGGACCTCGGCGATTAATCAGTTATCGTAAATTCCGGACTATTGAGCGCACCTGAATATAAGCCGCACCAACTAAATTTAAAAAGAAAAAAAAATTGTACATATATAGGCCGCACTTGTCTATAAGCCGCAGGTGTCCATGTTGTAACATGAGATATTTACTCAGAAAGATGGTGCACAGAAAGATTTTTTAAATTTTAATTAAATAAATGCTTTTTTACGAACAGTGCCTGTAACACGGCAGTAAAACGACTGCTGGCAGTAACACGGCTGATTAAAAAAATAACCAGCCCACCAGAAAAGTCACTGATCGCTATCTTCATCTTCCTCTTGCGCACTAAAACCACTGAAGTCGTTTTCTTCAGTGTCGGAATTGAAAAGCCTCAGAATGACTTCGTCACACACTTTCTCAGTCTCTCTTTCGCTGTTGCTCTCAATGTCACTTTCGTCTCAAGGCGAATTTGTGCTTGTGCTGTCCTCTTCATCACGCAGCAGTCCAGCCTTTCAAAACCTGTTGGTGATCGTGGATTTTTTCACACTGTTCCATGCTGTCAGGATCCACTGGCAGACTTGAGCAAAAGTTGCTCTTCGCATGCGGCCAGTTTTGGTGAATGATTTCTCACCGCTAGTCATCCAAGCCTCCCACTCAACTCGGAGTGCCACTTTAAATGCACGATTCACACTGATGTCGAGTGGCTGCAAATACTTCATTGTGCCCCCAGGAATCACAGCTGGAATTGAGTTTGTCCTCTTGATGGCTGCTTTCACAGAATCTGTTATATGGGCCCTCATGTTGTCCAAAATGAGCAATGCTTTTTTTCTGTGAAAAAAATCCTCCCGGTTGCTTGCCGTAGCACTCCGTCAGCCATTCCTTCATTAGGCTTTCTATCATCCATCCACCCTTTCGTGCTGACTTTGACGACAATTTCTTTCGGGAGTTTTTCTTTTGGGATAGTCATCTGCTTAAAAATCACCATTGGTGAAAGCTTTTGTCCGGATGCTGTGCAGCTCAGAACACAAGTGAAATGCGTTCTCTCATGGCCAGTTGTTTTCAGTGTGACGGACGATTCACCTTTCTTGTTAACAGTGCTAGTGAGAGGCAGGTCAAGGTACTTCATCCATATTTATGATCTTGGCTGGTCCGATGGAATTTTCAGCTATCTTTGTTTGAGTGAATTTGCGGAAGTTTGTAAGTTTTTCTTCGTAGCCTGGAGGGAGTTGCTGACACAGAGTCGTCCATGCTCTGATGGTCAGGCCTTTTCGTCTCATAAATCTGACACACCACGATGGTCCACCTGTAAAATCTTCAATCTTCTTTTCAGTGGCGATTGTTTTGGCTTTCAGTCGGATCTGCACGGTGGAAACACCTTGGCCGTCTGCTCTCTGTGTGTTCACCCAGTCTTCAACACCGTTTTCAAGTTCGGGCCATCTGCTTTTATTACCTCTGAAAGCTTTTGTTGTCTTTTTGTATTGAGTCAGTTCTTCACGCTGCCGTCTCCAACGTCTCACCATCAATTCATTGATGCCAAGCTTACATGCAGCAGCTCTATTTCCTTTTTCGACAGCCAGATTGATTGCCTTTAACTTATAAGCTACATCATATGCATTTCTTCGTGTGCTATCTATGATGAGGGTGTGTGCATGATGCGCAAAATGACTGTTCAAAACAGTAAAACTAGCGTCAAAACTAGCGTCTTCCTTGGTGCATTATCTCTTCCACCAGTCTGTCTCACGCTTGCGCTTCCTGCTAGAGCGCCCCCTGGAGGCTGTTAGCCTGTAAAAATCTATAGATTAGCCGCATCATTGTTTAGGCCGCAGGGTTCAAAGCGTGTGAAAAAAAGTAGCGGCTTATAGTCCGGAAAACACGGTAAATGCAGTTTCTTTCTTTAAAATTTGCAGCTTTTCACTCTATAAAAGCAAGAAATCTCTATGTGTGTATGCCTGTCATGTTTATAGGACATCATAGGATGGCCTATGATCTCTGCCTGAACATCACAGGACGTCCTATGAACTCAGGCATCATAGGACAACTCGTAATGCCTATATGACGGCACATAGACAAATGTGCCTTTATGATGTCATACACATCAAGCCCACGGCACATAGACAAATGTGTCTTTATGATGTTATATACATCAAGCCTGCCTTCATGTCTTTATGATGTCATATACAGTGAGTCCATGCAGGAAAGCCTCTTTTTGCTCAGATCTATTTTCATGATCCTGTCCATGAACTACAATTACGACGCACCTATCCCTCAACCAGTGGTCTCAATGAAGAAGAAGAAGAAGACCCACCAGATAGAGAGCAATAGAATGATGACAACTGCTGTACATCAGAAAAGATGCCATGAAGATGAAACACCTGAGGTTCCAGCACTACACTGTACCCGTCTGAAACAGGAGGACACCCTTCACCAGCATAGGGTATGACAGACTTTAAAGCACGTTTTTAGGACATCATAGGATGGCCTATGATCTCTGCCTCATCATCACAGCACGTCCTATGAACTCAGGCATCATAGGACGACTCGCCATGCCTACATGACGGCAAATGTGTAACCTTGACGAATGCCAGTCTACACTACAAATGTGTAAAATGCCAAGCAAAGCGCTGATTTTCTCCGGGTGCTCCAGTTTCTTGGTTTCTACGGGCATGCAAGGGTCTTTCTTCCTGAACAGGGTCAAAAGCCACTTTTTCAGGATTGTGCCCATGAACTGGAATTACGACGCACCTATCCTTCAACCAGTGGTCTGAATGAAGAAGAGGAAGACCCACCAGATGGAGAGCAATAGAATGAGGAGAACTACTGCACGTCAGAAAGGATGCCATGAACATGAAACACCTCAGGTTCCAGCAGTAAGCCGCAGCCATGACTGTGAACAACACAGCTGTCTGAGACAGGAGGAGACCCTTCAGCAATGGGCATGCAGAAATACTTGCTTATACTTGGTTTCCACGGGCATGGACAGGTATGCACGGGTATGTACTAGTCTCATAAATTCACAACTTTTTTCTGTTAAATCTTTTTCTATATTATACTTCTTGTGCACTGCCACTTTGCTTGTTGATGTTTACAATTTTTCTACTAAAAAGGAAACTGTGCCTGTTGTGACATCCTACGTCCATTGTTTTGCGTTCAGCTGCTTAAAAACAGTGGCTCTTTTCTACAGGAGTCAAGTTGGACACTGAATTGTGTCAGTATTATAAGTAATGTTACAGTGACATCATTATGCCCTGCTGTTCTGTTGCTTGCACATGCAGTATTTCAGTATTTGTGAGGATTTTCTGGAGAATATTCTGGATAGTTTTTGTCATTTTTGACTTGTTGAGAACTTTAATAAACCTGCAGGTGAAGAAAGAAAGCATATTTGTGCGCTCTCATGTTAAGAGTATAAAAACTTCAAAAATGACCAATTTAAGGTACATTGTATTTAAAAAAAAATGTGATTAACATGCTATTAATCACAATTAACTAGCAATTTCTGAAGATTAATTACGAACAAAATCCTCCATTACTCGCTATTAATTAATATTTAAAGTAACACTTCACCAGAAATTGAGTTGTTTTTTTTTTTTTTGTTAACATGTCTGAAACATGTTTTTTATGACTTACAAGACATACCAAGGGTGAAATAACTCAGACTGTCATGTCTGTGGTTTTTGCTGTGAAATTTCAGTTGAGCTCTACCCCTTGCAAAAAGCAAGTTTGACGGAGCGTTTCTGGTGACGTCACTCTAACAGGTCCGGAGTGTTTTTAGTCAGAACTGTCTCTGGCCTACCTGAAGTTAGCCTCTAGGCCAGGTAGCATTTTTGGGCAGCTGCTTTGAACACTTGACCCAAATTAAGATGGGTTTTACCATTAAAACTGCTTTTAAGGACCGATGCAGTTTCAGTTATTGTCCTTGTCATGAAGCGGAGCACGGAAGGGAGCACCGGGTGCACGCTTCTGTCATTCCTATTATGGTTTGTACTTTTTCTTCTTGGTTTATTTTGTATGTAGTTTGGTTTGGTGTATTTTGGCATCTGAGTCGTCCTCTTGTTTCTGTCCTTAGTTTCCTGTTATTTTATCTTAGATGGGTTATATGTATTTCTGTATTATCTTGTATTTATTTCCCTGTTTACATTTGTCCTTATCTTCAGTTCTCCTTTTGTAACCTCAGGTTTGATTGGTATTGTTTTTTGAGTACTCCTTGGGTTTTGTATGCCTTCTTGGTCATTATTTTCACACTGTGTGTTTTGGTCTGTTTCTGTATTAGGATTATAGTCTGTTCTCTTCATCCTCTCTATCCCCTCACCCCCAGCCAGTCGCAGCAGATGACTGCCCCTCCCTGAGCCTGGTTCTGCTAGAGGTTTCTTCCTGTTAAATGGGAGTTTTTCCTCTCCACCGTCGCCAAGTGCTTACTCACAGGGGATCATGGATGGCAGAGAACTTCCTACAGCTCAACCAGGGCAAAACAAAAGTTTTAATCATTGCTCCTGAAGACGAGAGAGTGAAACTTCTACCAAAATTGCTAGGTCTAAAACCTACACATTGTGTCAAGAACCTGGGCGTTCTTTTAGACTCTGACTTCAATTTTATTTCACACATTAAAAATGTAACAAAAATCGGATTTTACCATCTTAGGAATATAGCCAGAGTCCACTCTTTTCTCTCTCTTGCCAGCACGGAGGTCTTGATGCGTGCTTTTATTACTAGTCGTATAGACTGTTGTAATGTCCTGCTCTCTGGTCTACCTCAAAAAAGAATATCACATCTCCAACTTCTCCTAAATTCAGCAGCACGAGTGTTAACGAGGACCAAGGGGCGGGTGCATATTACACCAGTTTTAGAATCGCTGCATTGGCTCCCTGTGCGTTTTAGGATTTTAAAGATATTCGATTTTAAAGTTCTCTTAGTAGTTTTAAATGCCTCAATGGTCTTGGGCCTTCTTATCTATCTAAGCTGCTCTTATCTTATGAGCCCTCGCGAACCCTGAGGTCCTCTGGTACTGGCCTTTTAATGGCTCCCATAGTCAAGACCAAGACCTTTGGTGAAGCTTCCTTTCTCTATTATGGTCCTCGTCTGTGGAACAGCCTGCCAGAGAGTCTCAGGGCCGCAGAGTCAATAGATGTTTTTAAGAACAGGCTCAAGACCCACCTTTTTAATTTGGCTTTTAATAAACCTGTTTAACTATTACTGAAGTAGCCATTTATGTTCCATTATTTTATGTTCTTTTTGGCGCCATTTGTTCTTAGATTTTCTCATCTTCTTGCTGATGTGTTTTCTCATCTTCTTGCTGATGTGTTTAGTTCAGTGTTTAGTTGGGTTTTTTAGTTCCTGTTTTTATGTGTTCTTAGTTCTTTTTGTACCTTTTCAAATTTTGGCTTTTAACAAACTGTTTAACTATTATTGAAGTAGTCATTTACGTTCCATTGTTTTACATTCTTCTTAGCTCCATTTGCTTTTAGATTTTCTTATTTTGATGTGTTCTTAGCTCAGTTTCTAAGTATGGGTCTTTAGTTCCCTTTGCTCTTTGTGTTCTTAGTTTTATTTTGTATTTATGTGTTTTAGCTCCAGTGTTTCCTCAGGATGGTTGCTCCTTCACGTGGTGCCTCGGTGCCGAGCAATATCTCCTTTATTTTATGTGTGTAATGAGAAGTAGGGGGTGATGTATATGCCCATGTGTGTTGTGTTTGTGGGTATGTTTACGGGAGGGTTGGAAGGGGTGGGGCTGTATCATGTAAAATATGTAATTAAATGTGTCTATTGTTTTTATCTATGTAAAGTACTTTGCGCAGCATCTAATGTTTTAAAAGTGCTATACAAATAAAGTTTGATTTGATTTGATTTGATTTGCTGGGTCTTTCTGCAGTTGTGGGGTTTTCCCTGCATTTGGTAGTGCTATGAGATGACTTTTGTTGTGATATGGCGCTATATACTGTAAATAAAGCTGAATTGAATTGAACTGAAACTGAATAGTCAGTTACCTTTTTGTTTTCCCGTGCTTTTACTTTTATTGTCATCTGTTGCTCCTCTCGGTGTGATAGCTGTCTGTGGCTACTTCCGGGTGTCAACCTTGTGCGCGGACTGTCACACCTGTCAGTAATCTGTTCTAATTACTCATCGCTCATGTTCCCCCACACCTGCAATCACTTGCCATCATTTGTGTTTTCTCCGGTTGTCCTATTTAAAGACCGCTGTGCCACTTCTCGGCGCAGCGGTGTCTTCTCTATGTCAGCCAGGAAACCCCCGGCTCTTCTCTGTTTAAATCCTGCATGTGCCCCACGCTGTATTCTCGTTATCCCCAGATGGAGCCCCCGTCTGCGCAAGCGTTTCTACACGCCCTTCTCTCCGGTTTCCTCCAGTCATTGTAAGTGTAGTGTTTTGTGTTATTTTGTGTTTTTCATTAATAAATGTGCAAACCCACAGCTGGCGATTGGTGTTCTCACTCCGCCCCTGCCAGGGCAGTTTATGTCAGTACACCACTGCCCATATAGTTGCTAGTGGCTGTGGGTTTTGCCCTTTTTTTCCCTCCCGTATTTTTCCTTAAAATCCGTTTTTCTGCTGGCATGGCAGCGTTCTTTGACTACAGTCGGTGTGGGCTTAGTGAGGTGGAGTGTTGGACTGTTAATGTGTTACGTAACATCTTATCCAAGGCTCGTGCTTCTTGCACTCCCGACGCGGCTCGGGAGTGTCTGGTTGGAGCGGCACAAGTGTTTGAAGCATGCTCTAGCCTGTGGAGCCATCCGGAGCTCACGGATCTACTCCTCTCCATTACAACCCCCCCATCCATGCTCCACGGGCTGGGCAAAACCCCTTCCACATCCGTGCCTGCGCTAATGAGGAAGCGGTCCCGGGTAGGGAAATCCCCAGCCTCTCTTTGGCATGCAGCAGCAGCCCCGCCTTCTCCTCCCGAACTGTGGTCCACACCATCTGCTGAGGAGCTGGAGGAGCGCTGCTGGGCTTTATTACCTGAAACGGCACGCTTGCTGGAGTACAAGCCATTGCTCCTTCTAGATTATGTGGCCCAGGTGGAAGGAGGCTCGCCGGGTGAAACGGAGTCTGAGCCGGCAAAGGAGCATCCCCTGACTCTGGCGTTTCACCCACCTCGCCAGACGACCTCCACAGCTCCCGGAAGTGCCTCATCTGGACCCGCAGCGGCAGCCACCATCAAGCCCCAGGAATTAAGGCAAGTATCTACTCATTCTCTAAAATTCCAAAAATGAATTGTCTTGCCTAATTCCCAGTGGGAGGGCTCAGAGGTAGCCGCACGCTGTTACTGAGCTCTCACCACTTGCTGCTGCAATTAATCCTGTTTCCCCACCTGCATCTCCCGTGTCCTCCTCTGCCCTCCTTGAGTGTTCGCCGGTCCTGGGAGGGAACCGCTGGACAACGGAGGGTCCTGTGGTGCCAAAGGGTCCTGTTCCAGTTCTGCAGCCACGCTCTCGATGGGAGAAGAACACCCACTGTGTCCCGAAACCTAAGCCGACAAAGGAGTTTTCCCCGGTGGCATTGGTGAGGCGTTCCCTGGAACCACTATTCAGAGCTGGAGTTCTTTCTGCTTCAGCCACCACGTCCGGTGGTCCACCAGCGTCAGCCACCACGCCTGGAGGTCCACCAGCACCCGTCACCTTGTCTGGGGTCCTGCCAGCATCAGTTGCCAGACCTGGGGGGTCGCCAGCTTCACCTGCCACCATGCCTGCTGCCCGGGCCGCTGCAGCAGAGTTGCCGGAGTCCTGGATGGCGGTGGAGCTCAAGTCAAGGAAAGTTCTCATTTCTTTCTCTCCATTATTAGCCTTAGAGAAATCTTGCCTTGCTCGTGGGGGGGAGCACAGGTCCCAGCTGCCACCTCCTGTGGTGGGGGGGGGCATCGTGCCCCGTGGCCCATTGGCTAAGGGATGTTGGGAGACCACCCAACTGACTGTACTCTTTGTTTGGGTGGCTCTGGAATGCTGGGAGGCCACTACTCCGGTTGTTTAGGTGGCTCTGGAAGGCTGGGAGACCACCTGACCTATGGCATCGTGTGACCTGACGGTCCTGGGATTACAGTAGGCCACCTGACCTGCCTTATTTTTTCAATTAGTCCTAGAGTCTTGTTACACCTCATTCTGTGTGGGTCTTGAGCATTTTTTGTTGTTTCAGTCCCTCCTAGCCTTGGTTCCTCATCACCCTCCCAGGGTGGGTTATTTTTTCTTGTTGTTGTTGGGGGGGGGGGGTTCTTGGTGGGTTGGTCTTTTCTCTTTTTGATGTTACACTGGGGTGTCTGGAAACCACCCCTTGAGGGAGGGGCTCTGTCATGAAGCGGAGCACGGAGGGGAGCACCGGGTGCACGCTTCTGTCATTCCTATTATGGTTTGTACTTTTGCTTCTTGGTTTATTTTGTATGTAGTTTGGTTTGGTGTATTTTGGCATCTGAGTTGTCCTCTTGTTTCTGTCCTTAGTTTCCTGTTATTTTGTCTTAGATAGATTATATGTATTTCTGTATTATCTTGTATTTATTTCCCTGTTTATATTTGTCCTTATCTTCAGTTTGTGGAGTGTGTGAATAAAGAGGCAGATTCATAGACAGACGGTTTATTACACACTTCACATCTCACAAACACAGAACAGAATGAATCATTTCAGCAAGCTCTCCTCTTTTTCCCAACTCCCTCTTCGCAGGTTTCATGGCATTTCTCATCACACAGCATGACATTTGCATTACACTGCATTCAACCCCCTATGTCCCTGACTCCTTCCTGCTATATCCCCAGGAACCCCCTGGGCATTGTTCACCCATGTTTATTCACTGTCTCTGCCTGAGATGCTACATCACCTGACTCCCCACACCGCCCCCCCCCCAGCACCTTATTTAGAACATCAGTCCACACATCCTTTTGGCTTCAGTCTCCTCCCATATCTGTTGTAACTGGGGTTTACCGCCTCCGTGGCGCTGCTGTGCCGGTGGGGGGCTGCTGGGAGTGTGTCTGACTGCAGGTGGGCCGTGGCAGGGGGGGGGACTTCGCTCTGTCTGTGTGGCTGCTCTGGTGAATCGTTTCCCTGGGGAGCTCTCCGTGGGGGTCTTCCACGCCGAGGGGCCCTAGCCAACAGCACTTGCTCGTCCACCACTACAAAGGCGGGTTTGAGTCTGTCTATGCCAATTTTCTCCCGCCGACCCCCCAAGTCTAGCAAAAAATGCTTATCCCCTGTTTCCAACACTCTGAACGGTCCATCATAGGGTGGGGACAATGGAGGGCAGTGGGCGTTGTGTCTGACGAACACAAACTCCGCGTTCTTCAAAGTTTTAGGCACGAAAGCACGCAGAAAACAGTGGTGGGCTGGGCCCAGCAGCGTGACTGTGTTTGCGCTACGCTGCAAAAGCTGAGACGGGCAGCTGTCCGGCGCAGGATTATCTGGCAGAAATTCCCTGGGCAGCCGTAGGGGCTGCGCAAAAACAAGCTCTGCCGGGGAAGCTTCCAAACCCTCTTTTGGCGCGGAGCGCAACCCCAGTAAAACCCACGGCAACCTGTCTACCCAATTTGCATCCGTCAGTGAAGCCCTGAGTGCTGCTTTCAGTGATCTATGAAAACGCTCGCATAACCCATTGGCCTGTGGGTTGTACGCGGTTGTGCGATGAATTGCAACACCCAGGCTGCGGGCCATCGCGGACCAGTGGTCGGAAACAAATTGAGGTCCCCTGTCGGATGTAATGTCCGACAGGACTCCAAAACGCGCCACCAATGCTGTTAAAAAAGCGTGTGCCACGTCCGCGGACGTGGTTGCCGCCAGCAGGACTGCTTCTGGCCAGTGCGTGGTGCGGTCCACCACTGTCAGGAGGTGCGTGTACCCCTGTGATGGCGGGATGGGGCCCACGAGGTCCACGTGAACATGGTCGAACCTCTTAGCCGGTACCTGAAACGGCACCAAGGGAGCCTTCGTGTGTCTGTGTACCTTGGCTCGTTGGCACGCCACGCAGGCTGCAGTCCACTCTTTTACTTGTTTGCGTAGGCTCGGCCACACGAACTTCTCTCCCACCATTTTGACTGACGCGCACACTCCTGGGTGCGCCAGAGTGTGGGGGGGGGGGGGCATGCCGTCTTGCAGCACCCTGCTCTCCAGCCTTAACCCTGTTGGTCCAGACTAGAGTGCGCGCACGTCTGCATCGCTAATGTGCTCCGCGGCCATGGCTGCATAATCTATCCCCATGTAGACAGGGGCCACCACGGCACGCGAGAGGCAGTCCACCACCACATTCAGTTTACCCGACACATGCTGAATATCGGTAGTAAACTCTGAGATTGCGGCCAGCTGTCTCTACTGCCGGCCCGACCACGGTTCTGAAACCTTGGCCATCGCGAACGTTAGTGGGTTGTGGTCCACGAACGCAGTGAAGCTGCGCCCTTCCAACCAGAACTGGAAGTGGCGTATGGCCAGGTGGACAGCCAGCAACTCCCTGTTGAATGCGCTGTATTTACGTTCACTGTCGCGCAAAGTTCTGCTGAAAAAGGCAAACGGCTGCCAAGCCCCGGCGACGCGCTGCTCCACGGCAGCCTCATGGCCACGTCTGAAGCGTCAGTGGTGAGCGCTATCCGGGCCGCCGGGTCTGGATGCGCCAGCAGTGCGGCGTTTGCCAGGGCTGCCTTAACCTCCGAGAACGCCCGCTCTCGCTCTGGGGTCCATTCGACCCCATTCCACGGGTTTCTGTCTCTTGAGCGCGGCGTACAATGGTTGCATGAGCCGCACTGCGCAGGGAAGGAAACGGTTATAAAAGTTCACCATCCCCAAAAATTCTTGCAGTGCCCTGACTGTCTGAGGCCGGGGAAAATCCGCCATGGCGCGCACTTTGTCGGGCAACGGGATCACTCCTTCCGGAGAGACGCGGTGCCCCAAAAAATCAATCTCCGTCACGCCGAACTGGCATTTCGCCGGGTTGATTATTAACCCGTGCTCCTCCAACCTCCAGAAAACCATCGTGAGGTGGGTTTCGTGTTTGTCTTCGGACGCACTGGCTACCAGGATATTGTCCAGGTAGACGAACACGAACGGGAGATCGCGCAGCACTGCATCCATCATGCGCTGGAACGTCTGTGCCGCGCCTTTTAACCCGAATGGCATGCGCAGGAACTCGAATAAACCAAACGGAGTTATTACTGCTGTTTTGGGTACGTCCTCCGCGTGCACTGGGACCTGGTGGTAACCGCGGACCAGGTCTATTTTGGAAAAAATGCGTGCTCCGGCGAGGTGAACGGAAAAATCCTGTATGTGGGGAATCGGGTAGCGGTCGTGTGCTGTGGGGTTGTTCAACCTGCAGAAATCACCGTACGGTCGCCACGACCCCTCAGCCTTAGGGACCATGTGTAGCGGGGATGCCCATGGGCTGTTCGAACGCCTGATGATGCCCAACCTTTCCAGGTTGCCGAACTCCTCGCACGCTATGGCCAGTTTAGCTGCGTCCAAGCGCCGAGGTCTTGCGAAAACAGGCGGCCCAGTGGTGGTGATAAAGTGCTCCACCCCGTGTTTAGCAATGGCCGCCGAAAATGTCGGGACCGTGAGTGCTGGGAACTGAGTGAGCAGTGCATGGAACTTACTGCCTGGAGCTGTGACGTTGGCTTGAGCTGTTGACCGGGTCCCTCGAGCTATACAGGGGAGAAATTCAAAGGACAGTGCATTAACCAGGTGTCTGTTAGCAACATCCACCAGTAAACCATGCACACACAGAAAATCAGCACCCAGGATCGGGCAACACAGTGCTGCTATGATAAAAGTCCACTCGTACGAGTGGCCATGTAGAGATAAGGCCAGTGTTCTCTCACCGAACGTCTTAATCGCCAAGCCGTTTACTGCCACAAGTCCGGGGCCGCTAGGTCCTGCCAGCTGGTCAGCATAGGACGGCAGGATGACGCTCTTCTGGGCTCCGGTGTCGACGAGGAAGCGTCTCCCCGAGCGCGAGTCCATCACGTAGAGCAGCTTGTTCTCTTCACCGGCGGTCGCAGCTGCTACCGATTGCCGGTCTTGGCGTTTCCCGAGCGCTTGAACTGGCACGGTGGCGCACATCTGCGCGCGTTCTCTCTGAAGCGGCGGTGGTAGAAGCAGAGCGTGTCTCTCTGGCGCTCCTTGGCCCCCGCTGCTGCTACCGTTGGTGGCTCCTCGCCTCCTCTGGTCGTCTCACTGGGCTCCGCCGCCGCCGTGTTGACTGTGATCACCCTGGTGGTGAGGATGATCTGGTCTGCCTCCTGGGCTAGTGCACGGTAGTCACGTGCGGCCAGCAACGGCGAATTGGCCAGAACCGCTCTCGCCTCTGTTGGAAGGTTCCGGAGGAAAAGGTGGGCAAACAGAAAGTGTCCGTCGTCCGTGCCCATGAACGCCAGCATCTTCTCCATCAGGTCGACGGCTGAACCATCTCCTAACTCGGTCCGCCCCAGGAGGCTCTCCACTCTCTCACATTCCGAGAGCGTGTAGCGCCGGGTGAGCGCAGCCTTGAGCGCCTCATATTTGTTGCAGGCTGGAGGCTGATCAAGCAGGCTCGCTACCTGCTGGGTTGTGCGAGCGTCCAGCGCTGCTACCACATGGTAGAACTTGGTGTCGTCTGCCGTTACTCCCCGGAGGGCGAACTGGGCCTCGGTGTGGTGGAACCAAGAGCGCGGGTTGTGTTGCCAAAAGTCCGGTAGCTTGACTGAAACCGCACATGCGTTGCTGGGGGTTCCAGTCCGGGCTGTCTGTGGGATGGCTGCTGCGTCGCTGGGGTTTCCCGACCGGGCCGGCTCCGGGGTTCTTGCCTCGTGTTCCATAATTCGTCTAGGGTCACCAGTGTGGAGTGTGTGAATAAAGAGGCAGATTCATGGACAGACGATTTATTACACATTTCACATCTCACAAGCACAGAACAGAATGAATCATTTCAGCAAGCTCTCCTCTTTTTCCCAACTCCCTCTTCACAGGTTTCATGGCATTTCTCATCACACAGCATGACATTTACATTACACTGCATTCAACCCCCTATGTCCCTGACTCCTTCCTGCTATATCCCCAGGAACCCCCTGGGCATTGTTCTCCCATGTTTATTCACTGTCTCTGCCTGAGATGCTATATCACCTGACTCCTCACAAGTTCTCCTTTTGTAACTTCAGGTTTCATTAGTATTGTTTTTTGAGTACTCCTTGGGTTTTGTATGCATTCTTGGTCATTATTTTTGCACTGTGTATTTTGGTCTGTTCCTGTATTAGGATTATAGTCAGCTACCTTTTTGTTTTTCCATACTTTTACTTTTATTGTCATCTGTTGCTCCTCTCGGTGTGATAGTTGTCTGTGGCTACTTCCAGGTGTTAATCTTGTGCACGTGCTGTCACACCTGTCAGTGATCTGTTATAATTACTCATCACTCATGTTCCCCCACACCTGCAATCACTTGCCATCATTTGTGTTTTCTCCGGTTGTCCTATTTAAAGACCGCTGTGCCAAGTGTCTTCTCTATGTCAGCCAGGAAACCCCCGGCTCTTCTCTGTTTAAATCATGCATGTGCCCCACGCTGTATTCTCATTATCCCCAGACGAAGCCCCCGTCTGCGCCAGCGTTTCTACACACCCTTCTCTCCAGTTTCCTCCAGTCTCTGTAAGTGTAGCGTTTTGTATTATTTTGTGTTTTTCATTAATAAATGTGCAAACCCACAGCTGGCGATTGGTGCTCTCAATCCATCCCTGCCAGGACAGTTTATGACAATCCTGAGCCACCATGTACACAACTGGACATGTCCTTCAACTGGTAAGTCTTCACAGGATTTATTCTGTTTAAAGTAGTGCTAGCCACCATTAGCCTTGTGGGATGTGGGTGGGCCCATTCACCGACCCTGGTGTTTGAAGGCGGAGTAAAAGTGACAAGATTGACAATGAAAGGCTTTTTTTTTCAGAAAAAAAAGGCATAAGATACCATTTTAGACAATTTTTATAGAGGATTTATGGCCACCGGAGTGTGTCTTTAAGAATCACATTCTTGACATTTGTATATTGGTTCAGAATCGCCCATGTCCACATCGCAATCAGAAAAACTATGATTTCCCCAACCTTACTGTAGGCACACTAACCAAAGGACAAAAAATCAGTTTTAGGCAATTACCCCATGTTTTTCTGTTGTACCTCTGCTAGAGTTAATTCATCTGTCTGATCAGTGCATTTTTAATCTCAACTGTATGTACGGGCTTCTGCTAGTGAGTTTAGTGGCAGTATATAATAGGAGCATATAACGTGATAGTAAGATAATCCAGCCACAGTTTCACAAATTAATTACCCTTAGAAATGACACACAGACTGAATTATTGTGAATCCCTTTCTGGGTCTGAGAATACAGGAAACAAAACTATGGAAGCTGATATCCAAGGATCCAAGAGCGGCTGAGTCTTGTTCAGAGCCAGTTACAAATGTCACCTGCAAGGACCACTGATCCAAGAGACGTGACTGGGGCTGTGAGTGGATGCATGGACTTTAAAACTGCAAACACACAAATTGTAACCTTCAGCACACAAACATAGTCCAGCAGAGGAGCATGGCCTTATGAGCACATGAGGTCAAACTACTCAAAATGCTCCTACTGGAGCCAGAGATAGGCTGCAGGTCTCACCAAGACTTCATACTGTCACAGTGAAATATGTGAACCCAGGGGATGAGTAGGAAAAAAACTTCAAGCTCTGTTAGCACTTCAGAAATCGTTGAAGCGCTAAAAAACCTTACTCGCAGGACTCATGAAAAATTGAGGGGAGGAATGTCTGCAGAGACCATGCACATGGATTTTCTATGATAGGGGACTTTTACTGTCTGAGACAAATTGCTGTGTCAACAGATTTAAAGTGGCTACCGAAGAGTTCAATACTCATCAAAGGAAGAAAAAAAGTGAAACAAGGTGATACAGTTGGATGTATTGGGAACTAAAAAATACAGTAAATGGGCAAGTGAGAAGGGACAATATGATCTATTAGGCCTTATTTTCTCTCATACTGCATATGCACTACCTTCCACAACCCTCAGCATGTCAAAGAAAGAAAGAAAGAAAGAAAAAAGAAAGAAAAGCCCACTTTCTCATCAATCAGTCTACAGCTCTGAAAAATAAAGAGACCACTATTTCCTTGATTTGGCACAACCATCGGTCTCACCCTCCCCCACCTGTTATACATTCTGTTAATTTACCACCTCTGCACCAATAGATCCCCTTCACCTTTATACTTGACTTTACTACGAGTAGTATGGCATGTAACACAAGTGGGGGCTCATCTGAGATATGACACCTGCACCACTTCCTTAACCCTGTAAGGATTAAAGTTGATTACATGATATGCCTCTCCTGTGGCTGGTGTTGCAGATCCGCACCTGTCATATGATTGGTGTAGCATCATCTCACTTTGGCTCAGCAATAATTATTCTCCTGCTTAAAGACATTTTTGTTTCATCCAGGAATAACGCAAATAAATGGATTTTCTTCCTCCAGGCCACAGCTGAAATCCCCTTTGTTTTGTTAAAACCAGCCTAAGGAATTTCCCCAATGTCCGGCTTCACTTTTATTGCCCCCATAAAACATGCAACAGATCCACGACTCAGCTAATTTCCTTAAACTCTGGAAACGCTGGATTTAACTAGTGAACTTTAAAGTACATTATTACAAACTCAATTCTAAACCTTCATTCTTTTCAGAACTATGAAAATGCAGATGGACTCTGATGTTTTTGATGTGGGAAATCAATGTGTGAAATGCATTAATCTGTGATTTTATATATATATGCATGCTAATGTTTAGATGAATGTTTACTCCTGCATGTTGATTTAGAAGCACTGCTTATAATTTATACTAGTCACTAAAGTTATCTTAGTTTAATACATAAAGGGAAATATTAACTTCCAGTATGTATCAAAGTTTTGCCTCTAAAACCATGTGACTCCCACAGCTAATCTCTGCATGACAACTCTCCATCCCAAAGGACTCCGAACAATAGACTGTTTGTTCATTGGACTAAAAGTTCATCGAGCCCGCCCACGAAGGACGCTCATTGGCTGAGATTCCGGTCAGGCTGGAAGCCCGCGAAACTCAACAGAGCTTATAAAAAGCAGAGAGACCTCTTTTCGCCCCTTTTTTTTCTCTTTTTCGTCAGACCCTGCTTCCCCCCTTTTCGTCAACTTGTTTTTGCTCCGGACACAGCAAGGAAGAACAAAGGACCGTCTGACCACGTGTCGCTTTTCTGAACACAGAGCAGATAACTCGTAATTTGTTTATGTCACTTTGTATTTTTCTTTTTCTCTTAAATACCTAGGAATTCCTATTTCTTTGAGCTCAATTCTTAATCGGAGTTAAACTCCAATTTTTATTCATCACTTTTTCTTTGTTAAACTTTCTGTAAAACCACCGTTTGATTTTAATGTAAACTTAATCTTGACTTTATTTTTATAATATTTTTCTTGACCAAGCACCCACCAGAAGCTACTATTTTTATCTAAAGTCCGAAGCCTTTTTAATTTGAGATTGGATTAGATATCGTTTAATTATTATCGAAGACCTCTTGAGAAGACGCAGCTCCCACATCGCTCTGAAGAAACGTCACCATCTGGCTCCGAGCTCAGTTACAACTCTGGGTCATACAGCCCAGAATCCAGCCCCCTTCGACCGCTTGAATCTAAAGGTCGAACTGTGGACCCTGAAATATCTGCGGGCAGATATTTCCCCTAACATCCACGAAATCTTGGGCTGAGGACGACGACAGAACCATCGTCGACCGGAGATCACGTGAGCTGCAAACTTTAATTCAACTGCTGAATAAACTTCTGAGGTTCGGTAATAATTTGTGTATCTAATCAGATGCAAATTAAGAAGCCCTTAACATAACTCTTCTTTTCATTAAAATTCCGTTTTTATTTTCTTAAGATTAATTTAGGACTTTTTCCATCCATCCATCCATCTTCTACCGCTTTTCCGGAGGTCCGGGTCGCGGAGGCAGCAGTTCAAGCAGAGAAGCCCAGACTTCCCTCTCCCCAGCCACCTGCTCCAGCTCTTCAGAGGGGATACCAAGGCGTTCCCAGACTAGCTGGGAGACATAGTCTCTCCACCGAGTCCTGGGTCTGCCCCGGGGTCTCCTCCCAGTGGGACGTGCCTGAAACACCTCAAGTGGGAGGCGTCCAGGACTTTTCATAATTAATAAACTTTCTCCATAAATTTGTGTTTGTTTTTTTTTAATAATCTGTTAACTCAAACTGATAGAAATTCATTTCTCAGTTTAACCCTGGTTCCGAAAATATTGACATTGTTAATCTATCATTTACAAGATTGATTTTATGATTAATGAAATTACTGCCATGTCTGTTAATCATTTCATTTAATAAATATTTAAAAATGAGAGAAGTTGTTGGGAATTTATTTCATTCCGAGTCTGTTTCAAGCCCAGGTATCGAATTCACGGAAAATTTTTGAGACTGATTATTGATTAATTTATTGAGTGATCAAACAGGTATAAAGTGAAATTAAAGATCAAATTGCTTCTTAAAGATAGAAGCTGGTGCCCCTTACGAGTGTTATTAACTTTTCTGATGTATATGAAATGAGATTTGAGCTCAGATTCCAATACATCAATATAAATTAAATAATTCATACCTGATCATATTTATTATTTATTGATATTTCTATTTTACATTACATATTTTGGTGCTTCCCGTGCGAAGGCCTGGCTGAACTTGACATGACTCAGAATGGAAGAAAGAAATTAATACATAAGCTGTGTGGGATTTTGGTCAATTTTAACTCACAAAAAAAGGTGGTTTAATTGTCTGCAGCCAGTCTATTGTCTGTCTCTGTGTCACGAGGGGGAGGGGGTGAATTCGCCCCCCTGATTACTCCTGCTGTGTGTGTGTGTGTGTCTGCTGACCAAGAGAAGGTGGGGGTGAAGAGACCCCACTCTAGTCAGTTTTTAGTTGTTCAATGCATGCTTAAGAAAAGTGATTACACGCTGAATAATTAAAATAGGCCTGGGAACAAAATAGCGATGAAATCCTATTTGTTTTCCCCATTATTTCAACACCCCACAGGCGAAGCAAACCCTTGGGGGGATTTAATTGAATTAACCATTGTATAAACTTGTTGAATAAAGTTTAGGGAGACTAAAGTTTTCCCGCCTTTGGAAAGCAAGGCGTGGTTTTATGGACTGAAGCTTGAGCTGCATCCACGTGGCAAGTGCACGCTCAGTGTCGCACGCGACCGTCAAGCTGTGCATGAAAAAACTGCGCATGTGTAGATCGGCTCAGCGACGCCATCTTAAGTCTAGGTAGAGTTCCCTGTAGCCGCCATTTTGAGTAGAGATCCTTGACTCTTTGTGACGTCATTGGGTTTCCTCTTCTGGAAGTGCAGACGAAAACTGCCTCCATCTTGTGGTGAAACATAGGGACTGCAATTTTTATTCAAACTTATAATCTTTAAAGACGATTTATAACCAAATTAAGTCTTCAAAGTAACTTCAAAGCAATTCATATTATTCGGAATAAACTAAATTTAACACTAATCCAAACTTTTATGCCAAGAATAAAAGGAAAAGGACCTGTTGGCTTCTGAAAGTTTTTTGTCAGTGGTGAAATCCCACTCATTGCATAGATACCTATAGCAGGAACATATACAAACACCTCTATTGTATTTAATCACTTATATAACCACATATTATAATCTTTTAAGCTAAAAGCAAACATATTTACACACTTTTAAGCAAAAAGTTGCAAACTTTGAAGCTATATGTGTGCTTATGTTGCTGTTTTTAAATGTGATATGGTGTGATTCCCTTCCCACAGAAACCCAGTTTTAGCTTAAGGATTCTAATGCTGATGTTTACTCAAGAGTAGCATTAGAGTAGGATTAAATCTGTGCATTTTGACAAATTTACAGACTTAGTGAATATTTATAATTTTTCCTCTTTCTCAAATTTAGGAAACCACATCAAGCAATTAACACTTAAGAGAAGCTCTAGGTGTTATTTAAACTCATTGTGTCATTTCTGGTTCATGTTTTCTCTACAGGAAAAGAAAAACATTTAACCAACCAGCATAATTTTCAAATTTTTCCCAGGATTTAAAATAAAAGTCAAAAAGGTGCAAACATTGATTATTCTGTAAATAAGAAATTTATAGATCACAATCAAGAAAGATCACTATTGGCTTCAATCCTAAGAAATCCTTGGATATCAAATACTCAAACAATTCACTTGTTTCTAATTTGTAAATATTTTAAACATTTAATGCTTCAAAGGAAAATAGGCTTTAACAAATAAAACCAAAGGAAAGCCTTAACTTTAAAAGAAAGTGGAAACTTATAATCCTAAATCTTTAAAGCATTTAGCCTCTTTTGCTTTCGGATTTCTTTTGTAAATAAAATCCTCACTTTCAACGTGACATTTTGCAAAATCCCAAAGCTAGTTATTGATGACAAATTCCAATACTACACTTGAAGATCAAAAGTAAAGAAGTCAATCCACACCATTGAAATTTCAGTTTTGTTTTGCGAAACAAATTCAATCCAATTTCAATTCAACTTTATTTAACAACATAGTTTAAACGAACAAATTATTTGAAGCATCACTACATTTCTAAATAATTTCAAAATTCTATTTCCCATCCTGCAAGCCTACAAGTTGAAACAAATTCTAAAGGAACTTTCAACTATCACGGTTGTAAAATAAAACACTCAAGGTTAAATCTTGTTGAACAAATTTAAGAATAATCAACAAGTTGAATTTTTTTTTTAAAGCTAAATAACAACAACGGTCAAACATGACGAGTCATCAGACAACCGACCAATTTACCAAACTGGATGACCTTCAAACAACACTGGAAGCATGGACTTCTAATTTAATTTCTAGCTTCACAACACGGGTCAAGGAAACGCAGCCTGAAGAATTGGAGCAACTCACTGAAGAACTTTTGAATGAACACACTGAAAAACCACCAGAAGGCAAGGACCTCACCAGTGTGTTAGGTAAGTTTGCGCTAACATTAGTCGCAAGATTAAAGGTAGCCGAGAACGAGCTAGCAAATCGACAAACAACGATCCTATCTCTCCAAGAAGAGAATGAAACACTGAAGGAAAATCTGGAACAATCTCAAGAGGAGAATGACAAAACTCAAAATCAACTGGATGAAGCATTACAAGATTTGGACCGTGCAGAGTCAGAAAAGGAACGGTTGATGCATAACAATGACACGCTTCATCAAGACAACAATGAACTTGAAGATGCCCTTCAAGACACAAAGAAGGAACTCAGAAGAGTTGAAGGTCAACTTGAAAATGTGAAGAAAGACTACAAGGAATGTCAACTGCTCCTAAAGGAAAGACATGAACACCGGGACATCCACCACGCTCCCTCGCCCGATTCCCGTTTTGAATACGGACGACCGCGTGGACAGCGTGCGTGTGCCCCTTCAGATCGCGACCTTGACAAGATCGCGCGAAATATCACCAAATTTGATCCAGGACCTACGGGTTCACCTGATGCCAAAGTCTATTTACAGGACATTGATTACTACCTGCGTAAGCACCCTGATGCTACAATTGACGATCGCATCTATCTGATCAAACTAACATCTAACAGGTCAGTATCAAAATTCATAGACAGACAGCCGACAAACATCAAAGCAGACTACAGGCTGCTCTGCGAAGCCATCGAAAAGGAGTTCTCTGACGACTGCCTACACGCAGGGCTAACCGCAGCCCTAGCCGTGAAGCAAGGTCGCTCAGAGCCAACACAAGCCTACTACCAGAGACTCCTACTTGCATATTTTGGATCTCAAAATACACCAGGGATGGAAGAAGACCACAATTTCAAGACCCTCTTCATCCAAAACCTCCATCCCACTGTGAGCCATTACCTGGGAGTTACAGCTAACCCAAGGTCAAACTCAATAAGTCAGCTGAGAGAGTTTGCACACTATGCATTCCAAAAACAGCAACAAAGTCGCAACAAGCACGCTGAGCCTGCCACAGTGCTAGCTATTAGCGATGCATCTAACACCTTGGAGTTGGAAGGAGCCCCTCGCTCTACTCCACCTCTTACACCGCGAGTACATCAACAGCCAAAGCATTTTCCCAAGCGACCTCATCAAGGTCAAAACCACACTAGGTCCTCTGGATATCACTTTGGACCAACTTTGCGAAAAACCCGACTACCGTCGTAGACCATATCCACGGGATAGGTCACGAGAACGCGATACGGACTACCATGATGACAGATACCGATACGAAGACACGCGTAACCGCGACAAATGGTCTCCATCCCATCACAGAAGCTCAGAAGCAGAGACCTATCACAAACCTTGGAAGGAAGAAGAAACTTCTACATTCAGTAGAGAAGCTATTGAAATTGTCCAACACCTCCTAGCAGAGATTCAAAACTACAAAGAGAACAAAACTGCTAACATTCTAGCTATATCAGCTGTGCCAACTCAAAACAAACGTTCCAAACGAAGGAAACGCAAGAAGAAAATCCCTCATGCAAATGAGGAAGGACCAAAGGACTCAACACAGTCCAGTGCTGTTATGGCAGCCCAACCACAGGTCACAGACCACTCCTCTAACAACGTGTCGCAACTCTGTGTTGAACCATCGGTTCCACAATTCCTATGTGATTTAAACGAGAGGGGGGTGGCACGGAAATTCTACCTTCCACTGACCCTTGAAGACATGGTGTGTCAGGACGCTGTTTTAGACATCGCTGCTGACATCACTCTCATGTCACACACCCTTTTTGACAAACTACGTGTAGCCGCTAACCGCGCTAACAAATATTTGAAACTGGAACCCTGTTCATTAGCTGTGCGACCATATGCACTCACTAAAACAACCCTGTTGGGCGTATCAATACTAAACATGTCCATTGGACCCTTGACCTTGACACATCCGGTCTACGTGTCCAAACTTGACGCCATTCCATTGCTTGTTGGCAAAGACCTACTGAACCGTTTTGAGCCACTGATTGATTTCAAGAACCTCAAACTATGGGCTCAAATGCAACACCCTCACCCATTTGACCCAACAAGAACAACTGAATCACAGTGCTTTGTTCTGAACACTTTGGACACCCCAAGTCTCACACAACTAGCACTGTTGGAACAACTGCAACCGAGTGAAAGCGACCGCCAAGACCAAGGTGAGTACTGTCCACGAGAAGTCAAAAGTCACCTTCAAATACAAGGTCAAGCCAAACACTCAAATGATCTTGAAAACTCAATGGCCGAGCAGAGTTAAACTCCAATTTTTATTCATCACTTTTTCTTTGTTAAACTTTCTGTAAAACCACCGTTTGTTTGATTTTAATGTAAACTTAATCTTGACTTTATTTTTATACTATTTTTCTTGACCAAGCACCCACCAGAAGCTACTATTTTTATCTAAAGTCCGAAGCCTTTTTAATTTGAGATCGGATTAGATATCGTTTAATTATTATCGAAGATCTCTTGAGAAGACGCAGCTCCCACATCGCTCTGAAGAAACGTCACCATCTGGCTCCGAGCTCAGTTACAACTCTGGGTCATACAGCCCAGAATCCAGCCCCCTTCGACCGCTTGAATCTAAAGGTCGAACTGTGGACCCTGAAATATCTGCGGGCAGATATTTCCCCTAACATCCACGAAATCTTGGGCTGAGGACGACGACAGAACCATCGTCGACCGGAGATCACGTGAGCTGCAAACTTTAATTCAACTGCTGAATAAACTTCTGAGGTTCGGTAATAATTTGTGTATCTAATCAGATGCAAATTAAGAAGCCCTTAACATAACTCTTCTTTTCATTAAAATTCCGTTTTTATTTTCTTAAGATTAATTTAGGACTTTTTCATAATTAATAAACTTTCTCCATAAATTTGCGTTTTTTTTTTTTTTTTTAATAATCTGTTAACTCAAACTGATAGAAATTCATTTCTCAGTTTAACCCTGGTTCCGAAAATATTGACATTGTTAATCTATCATTTACAAGATTGATTTTATGATTAATGAAATTACTGCCATGTCTGTTAATCATTTCATTTAATAAATATTTAAAAATGAGAGAAGTTGTTGGGAATTTATTTCCTTCCGAGTCTGTTTCAAGCCCAGGTATCGAATTCACGGAAAATTTTTGAGACTGATTATTGATTAATTTATTGAGTGATCAAACAGGTATAAAGTGAAATTAAAGATCAAATTGCTTCTTAAAGATAGAAGCTGGTGCCCCTTACGGGTGTTATTAACTTTTCTGATGTATATGAAATGAGATTTGAGCTCAGATTCCAATACATCAATATAAATTAAATAATTCATACCTGATCATGTTTATTATTTATTAATATTTCTATTTTACATTACATTGGTCACAAAGTATGAAAAAAAACAAAATAAACCCTGATGTACCAAGCATTTCACATCACTAGATGGCAGACACATATAGCTTACTGCTCTTCACTGGAGGACTCAGTTCAGCCCACCAGAACCGCGTCGAATCTGATATCACTTCCGGGGCTCAGAAGAAGAGATGTATAAACAATTGCGCAGCATGTATTTCAACAGGGAGGAAGCATTTACTCCAAATTTTGCCAACTATGATTCTAAAATGGATTATTTAGCTTCTGAAGGGAAATATTTACCTTCTAGACAGCATAAGATGGACCGGAGCGGAACACTTTTTGTCTGTCATTGACGAAGCTGCACGTGACGGAGAGGACAATCCTCCCAGTTCCGCGGTGTAATCTAACCACAATCGAGGTGGAATAAATCAGAAGATAAATGTGAGAGTTTCTGGATATGGGAGAGAAAGTGAAAATGACCAACAGAAGACAAATAAGGACCGGGGATGCGCACATGGCGACACATGACGAGTGGTAGGTCTGATGTTTTTATTTGTTTCCATTCTACTGATTTTCTGGTTCATATGTTTTGAACAAAAAAAAAACAACACAAAGACAAACAAACAAAACCGTCCTTTATGTAAATATGTAAATATGTCCAAAGTCCACTTTGGACCGAAAGTTATGTAATCCGATATGGCTGCCGTCACATTATGCAAATTAGATGCGTGAATTTACTCTTATTATAAACAATGGATCATATTCTACATCTTTCTCATTTACAGTAAGCCATTACCTCTTACCACTTTCAAGTTACAGCCTTTGGAATTTGTGATATCTAAACTGAATATCCTCTTGAAAAAAATCTTTGCCACCGGAGGGTGCATGCAGATGGTGCAGATCTGTGACCAGTATTGTCTGTAAGTTTCATGTGAATGGAACTGAGGCTTTTGTTTCGTAGTATTTCAGGGGCGGTGAATATTGCACAAATACCCCATGAGGAGACAAAATGTACCCAGATCTGGTGAGAATAATAGCAGACTTACCTTGCCTCCTTTGTCTCCACCTCGCTCTGAATTGTAAAGCTGCTCGCAAATGTAGCAGGAGGGGAAAGAGAAAGAGGAAACAGACTGAAGAAAAAGCAGATATGGCTAAGGAAAAGTAAGGTAATGCAGTTTTAAAAGAGAAAAAAATTCTACGGCTGTAAAGACATAAGAATATGACTGAGAAAAAAACTCAGATCAACAGGAGCTAAGATATTCTGTTATTAGTCCCTCAACAGGGAAATATCAGAAGAGAAAACTGAAAGGGAAAGCTTGCATTATACTTGCCAAAGCAATTGTGTAATTTCTTATAATAATTTTAAAAAACTCACTTTGTCCGCGCAGTCATCAAAGAAAGCCAGGCTGGCGTCTTTGTCGCTAACGAAAGAGCACTCCTCAATAAAGCGGATGAACATCTGGGTCTTGGTCATTAGAGAGTAGAACTTCTGGTGTGAGCGATCCCGGCTCTTCAAGAACCCTGAGGACATAAATGCTTTACATTAGCCTTTCAAAACAAGCATCTTACACTCCCGAGACTTGAGATTTTCTTGGAATATCCAAGAGATAATTTACCCTTTAATGGGCAATTTAATTATTAAGCTCAAACAATTTTATTTACTGAAAATGAGCAGCAACAAGAGCAACTGACCCTTCCTCCAAAGGTGTGTGAGTTTGTGGTTAAGGAATCCATTATTTCTTAAAAGCTCTGTACACACAACTACCATTCATCTTGGTCTGGCTAATGCATGCCACACTGTTACTAGTATAATGGCCAGTCTGGGATGTATAACAACCTGAGGAAGAACGTCCTTAATAGATGCTGAAAGCAGCTTAACTGAGTACTGAGTCATGGTCAATTATGGGAGTGAGAGCAGGATGGATAGCTGCTGGCTCACAGCACAGAGGTGGAAGCCAAACACTTCCTGCAGCTGCTAAATTATTTAAATAAAGGCAGTGGCCACTTGGAACTTGGAGCATCATCAATTCATCAGCTGTCTTACCTAAAGGTCCATTTTAATGTGTCTCCTTATCTAACCCCATCCCTTTAAAAGTGGTTACGCCAGAGCCCACAAATCTTAAAGGAGATATCCATAAGATCATTTATATAATAAACCACGAAAATACCCATGAACTGTCAGAGATTAATTTAACATTCCTTTAAGTATGAAGTACCACCTCTGTACCCAGTATCTCAAAACCTAAGGCCAGTCTGTAAACTTTAAAACTCACCACAGCTATAATAGAAATTTCTGTAGGACATCAAGTTCCTGGGCTACTAATATGAGGCAGGTTCAGGATTTTGTGTCCTGACTTCATCAAAGACAACATCCCCACTTTGCTTCAGAGAGTAGCAGATTTGTAGTCAAATCTTGCAGCCCTCACAGCTCCCTCCCCTGCCCCTTGGAAGTGCGACACATGAGCATGAGTAGCTCGCACAAGGGAAAGAGTATTTTTAAATTGAACACCAGATAAACAAGTGTTACAAGCTGTTTGCCCTATGATTTTATGGGAAAAAGTAAACTTTCCCCAATTGAGACCTTAGAGTGAAACAATAAAAGTAGGAGACTCCGACAGAACCTCATTACAGAGTTCCCATTACCCACGGAGGAAGACTGCAGCTCAGCACGTCACAGCCAGAGCTCCCCGGGACAATGTTGACCTGAGCCAGGAAAACAACATCCATGACTTTTTTTGTGATGGGTCAAATTGTAACTACAGCTCCTTGCTCAGCATAGGCCCACCTTTGCTGAACACCCTTACTTGTACTATTGATCTCTATCTTATTCTCGCACAGCTGGGCACTAAGCTTGATTCTGGGGACTTTCTGTGTACCCATTTTGGTAACAACATCCTGGCCAGCATCCAAGCCCCTTCTACTCCCCCTGTTTTCTTGTCCAGGGGCCATGATATATATATATATATATATATATATATATATATAAAAAATGCCTGTTTGCCCCAAAAAAGACTGGACACATATGACAATGTCCGCAATTTACTGTCTTTTCCTCTAACATGGACTCCCGCAATTTTGGCTAGTTCCCAAATTCACTCCTGCAGGTGTTGACCATGTCAAGAGTTCAGATGCACAGTAAGGAGCTGTGTGAATCTGAATAATAGGGGTCGACAGCCCCTACAACACTCACTCTGTGTGGGCTGTCTCAGGTCAAGGTATGACTGTAATTATGCATTTGTAGGCCAATTGAATGTATGAATGTTTGCCAGTTTGCCACTGTGTTTCGTTACCTTGTATTCATATATGTGTAATGACAATAAAGTTGAATCTAATCTAATTTTGCCACACAATCTCCCCTTATTTAAATTTTAATCTGGGTTTCTTACTTTCAATCTAAATTTTATTCTACACAAAGAATTTATCAAACTGATTTACTAAGGCTATGAAGAAGGACTGCAAACTTCAAATGAGCAAACTAGCATGTGACGATTATGCACCTATGCCTTAATGAACACACAAAGTGAAGCATTTTTGCTTGTGCCTGAAAATACTGAGTAAATTATACAAGAGTAGTAGTACTGACCCCAAAAAATTTGTTACGTAAGAGTAAGAAAATACTGTATCTTCTTAAAAAGTTACTTGAGATGTGATTTCTTAGTGACACTTAGTTCTGGTGCCACACGAGTTGGCTGCCTTTTGCAACAGCGGCTCAATTCTGAGTCTTCTGAATCTTCCTTCTTCTTTCTGATCCGGTGATAACTTTCTGATCTGGCACATCTTTCACTCTATATATATCACGGACACACAGATCGCCCCAAAGGTCTCCCGAGTCGGCAGACGGAGCCTCTGTTTACAGCAGGAGACGATACAGCAGGGAAGAGCTTGCTAGCACTCAACTGCCACCCGGTGCTAACGGAGAAACTCGACATACCAGGGAACTGAAGCGAAAACGATGCGGGTGTCGGGCTGGAGTTTAGGCGGCGTCCAAAAAATATAAGACAGAATAATAAAGAGCGATGGCAAGAACCAAGCAGACCGCCCGTAAATCTACTGGAGGAAAAGCCCCAGAAGCAGTTGGCCACCAAGGCTGCTCGGAAAAGTGCTCCGGCCACCGGCGGAGTGAAGAAGCCTCACCGTTACAGGCCCGGTACCGTGGCTCTGAGAGAGATCCGTCGCTACCAGAAATCCACGGAGCTGCTCATCCGTAAGCTGCCCTTCCAGCGCCTGGTGAGGGAGATCGCTCAGGACTTCAAGACCAACCTGCGCTTCCAGAGCTCCGCCGTCATGGCTCTGCAGGAGGCCAGCGAGGCCTACCTGGTGGGTCTCTTCGAGGACACCAACCTGTGAGCCATCCACGCCAAGAGGGTCACCATCATGCCCAAAGACATCCAGCTGGCCCGCCGCATCCGTGGAGAGAGAGCTTAGACTTTCTGCTGCACATCCACCAACCACAATGCTCCGCACTGTGTGTCTATATATATATATACTGTATATATTTATAGTAATATGTACATATGTATACTAGCTGCTCTTGTTTTTTCTTGCCTTCTGATTGTTGCTCTGAGTGTTGCTATCCCTGTGCTGTTGCAATCCTGGAATTTCCCCATTGTGGGACTAATAAAGGCTTATCTTACCTTATCTTATTTTATCTTGACAGCTTGACAGGTTTTTCTCCAAATTTTTTTATAACTTTCTTGTAAATTTACTACTTTTCCCTTGTAAATTTGAAAGGGTTTTTGTGTGTGTGTGTGTGTGTGTGTGTGTTTTGCCCTCGTGAATTTAGGACTGTCATATATTTGAGACTTTATTCTCATAAATTCATGAGGTTTTTCTCAAAACTTTCAAAAATTTTTCTTGTAAATTTAATATTTTTTCTCACCAATTTGTGGACCTTTTCTCCTAATATTATCTATACTTTATAATGAATTTATTATGGTTTTTTTTCTGAAAAGTTTGTGGTAAAATTGTGACTTTTCCACATACACTACTCACAAAAAGTTAAGGATATTTGGCTTTCGGGTGAAATTTATGGAAAATGTAAAAAGTTCACGCTACAGTGATATTATATCATGAAAGTAGGGCATTTAAGTAGAAGCATACAATGATGATTTCCTCATCTCAAATAATTTATTGAAATAAAAGCCAACTACAGTGGTGGGTATACCACAACAAAAATGTCCATGTCTCAATAACTTGTCATGTGCCCTTGAGCATCAATTACAGCTTGACAACGACGTCTCATGCTGTTCACAAGTCGACTTATTGTCTGCTGAAGCATGGCATTCCACTCTTCTTGAAGGGTGGTCCTCAGGTCATTGAGGTTATGGGGTGCAGGGTTACGAACCTCTACACAGCAACTCAGGTGATCCCACAGATTTTCTAAGGGATTCAGGTCTGGAGAAAGTGCAGGCCACTCCATTTGAGGTACCCCAGCCTCCAACAGCTGTTCCTTAATGATGCGACCTCGATGAGCTGGAGCACTGTCGTCCATGAAGATGAAATTAAGGCTGTGTGGTTCATGCAGGGGCACAATGACTGGATTAATGATGCTATTCAGGTTGTGCCGGCTTGTCACTGTACCATTCACAAGGTATAGGGCAGCTCTGTATTGACAAGACACACCTGCCCAGACTGTAACACCACCACCACCAAAGGCTCATCTGGTGACAACAGTGGCTGATGCATAGCGCTCTTCTTGACGTCTCCAATATCGTTGGTGGCCATCATTTCTGCATCGTGAATTGACTTTCATTAGAGAACAGCACTGAGGCCCACTGGTCCCTCGTCCAGCGTAAATGCTCCTTGGTCCATGCAAGACCATGACACCTGTGCCTGGTGGTGTGTGGAGCACGCAGACCACGCTGCTGTAAACGTTTCGAATGGTCTGACGTGACACTTGGGTGCCTCTCACCTCCCTTAAATGTGCCTGGAGTTGAGTGGCATTCATCACCCGGTTCCACGGGGCACTGTTCGCAATGAAGCGGTCATCAGCGTGGGATGTGGCCAAGGGACGTCCACTTCTATGCCTTTCTGTGACTCTTCCAGTCTCTCTGTATCTCTGTTGCAACCTGCTGATGACACTGTGACACTCTAAGCTCAGTGGCCACTTCCCTCTGAGAACATCCTGTTTGAAGCCTTGCACTGGCGAGGTACTGTTGATCAATTGTTAGGTGTTGTCTTGATCTCATGATGTCAAAATATGAACAGCATGATGAAGAAAACTGTTTAAATACCAATTCTAACTGAACCAGAAAATTTAATGGTCGATTCATGGATCAAACACCTGATGTGAATTTTCCATTAAGCACCTTCTTAGAGAACAGCAAGTTATGCAAAAAGCACTGAAACATTAAATAGTTGGACATGTACATTCAAAAGGTTACAGAAGGTCAAATTCAGTTCACCTGTAAAGGTTATAGTGCATTTTAAGGTCCATCATGAAATTTCACCCTTTTGGTGAGTAGCATATATCTGAACATTAATCTGCAGAGCCAAAATAAAACAATGACTTTACCTCTGATTTGGCATAAAATTATGTTCAATTCAATAAAATTCATTAAAATGACCAAAGCTGCAGTTGCCTCTGTTGTAATATTACATTATAGCCCAATAATTTTTATGGTCCCCTTGGTCAAAACCTCATAAATGTAGCTAGTATGAATCCTCGCTCTTTAGAAAATAACTTCAGACAGACCCAAAAATATTCCACATTTTGCACAATAATCAAAAGCAGGGCTGGCATCATAAATCCTAACGTGAATTAATGGCGTGAGTTACCTTTGGGAGGAGCTGCTGGCAGGAGGTGTGGCTCTGCTCTCTTCCCGCTGTGCAGGAGAGCACTGTGAAGCTGCATTCACTTACACTCAGAAATCTCGTTTTTCATAAATACACATTATTCATTAGTAAAACAAAGTTTGATGCCAAAAGCTTAGTCTGGGGCTTTGGGGAAGGGGGGGCATAGTAACTCATTTGTGGGAACATGGCCTGTCATGAGTCTGAGCGCGGTGTCTTCACTGAGCTCAGACTCTTTAATTTATTTCTGAGTATTTTATGTCTGTTATTATTATTTTGTCAGTTTCTGTTTATATTCTGTTTATATTTTGGTTCTGTGACACGAGTGCCCTTCCTCCTTTTCCAGACACTCCCATCATCCACTCACTGTCTGTTTCCCAGCCATCTCAGCTGTGAGCAGTTGTGTAATTAGGTCACCTGCCCACTCATCTGCACGCACCTGCTGCTCATTTATTTCACGTTGCCAGCTATTTAAGCACTGCCAGTTCATTCTCTCACTGCAGCAGTCTTGACTCGACTAAGAGTCAAGACTGCTGTCAAGAGCAATTTCGGCTCTGGAGTGCGTTCCCTGTAAGTTATCTTTGCTTGTATTTTTGTGTTCTCTGCACAGTTTTGGATTTTCTTTTTGCCTTGGTTAATAAATGTCACTACTGCAGTCCAGCGCGTGGGTCTGTCTCTCTGCCCCAGAGGGGCCATTCATGACATGGCCTACAAATAAACCCCATGGCGCTGACTCTGCCTGTGTGCCTCATTTGCAACAAAACTATTCTTTTTTTTTTTTTTACCTTTTGTTCTCATTAAAGACAGAAATAGAAAGGAGATGTTTTTACCTTCTTTACATGTTTCAACTGTTGTGAACAATGTTTGATGGACATGCAGCCTAAAAGTGAAACTAAAAGAGGGAAAGTGAAAGTAAAAAACAGAGGCGCAGGAATGGAGACATAACATGGGCTTCCCTTTAGATGGAGCGTTACAGCTGATGAGAGGAAAGTGACCAAAACATAAATGGCATTATATATAACATTATATATAACCGGTGAACTGGAAGCAGGACTATACAAGGACTAACAAGGCCACAGGAAATGAAACAGGGATGACTTCAAAATAAGAGCAAATCTAAAAACTATAGATAGAGAATAAACTAATAATAAACTAATAAATAAACTGAGCACCAGGAGAATACTTATAATAATAATAATAATAATGATGATAATAATAATAATTATAACAAAAATACAACTTAAAGGGTTAGTTCTTTTATTTTCAGATCTACCTCATGCACGGTGGCACTTTGTGAATTTCATCTGAATGTTTACTTAAATACTTAGCTTTAAAGTTTTGCAATAAACTTTCACTTAAAACTTCAGAATGCATGTTTGCATAGTGCTGACCAGTGAAATGCTGCCAATGTTGCAAAGTTTAAATTTAAAAAAGCAGCAGCATTGCTGAACTGAGTAAAATTTGTAATATATTCTTTGACTTTTAAATTTATGTTTTTATATGTATGCAAAATGCAACCAGTCATTACTAAAGTATGTTCTGTACTGTTGTTTTAAATAAAAAGTCACAATATCGGTGTTGGTCTTGAAAAAGTGGTATCGGCTCATTCCTAGTTTGTATCCTTCCTCGTGTCATTATGTGACATATTTCAGCCATTCCTCTTAGCTTTATCACGTAACTCAGACTGGGCATAACCTTGGCTCCATCAATCCCCCAGACATCAGCCATGCTCATTTCAGCTGTGATGTAAACCAGCTTTCACAGGCTCCAATCCAGATTTCAGACTCAAACCTCTCCAGCTGCAGCTCTAACTGGTTATCCAAAAGTTTGCCCACAGCCATGATCCAACCCAAAGATCATCTGGGTGCATTTACTCCGAGGCAAAATGGACCCTTACAAACGTTCATGCATAAACAATGCCATCTGTCTTTGAGGCACCCCAGCTGTCGAGAAGGAGGTGCGACAGATGACACACGGTTGGTTTATGTATTTAGAAAGTCATTAGCACTAATCAGGCACTGCAACTGGACAGCCATGAGTGAATAATGATGAAAGTAAAGTCAGTGTTTCTGGATGGCTGGCATGCGGATCTACCTCACGTTTAACCATATTTTTAAAATTTTTTTTTTTTTTTTTTTTTTTTTTGTGCATTTTTTGTTAAAATGCTCAAATGTCAAAAGTCAGAAGTCCTAAAGCAGAGAACGAGCAGCATATTAGATGATTGCTTGTACAAAAAATAAAGAATAAACCATACAACAGTGTTTCCCAACAAATGGAAAAACACATAAAAACTGCAGGAATAAATGTGACATAGAAGGAGAGGGGTTTAGTACAAACTGACTGGCAAACAGTTCTGCAAGCAAAAAAGACTAGACCACCCACTCTTGGAGAAATTCATTCCTCTTCCCTCTGGATGGAGATTATGGGCCGTATTACAAGGACACGGTCCATTCATCAGTTGTCTCAGGCTCAGTGTGCGTTTATGGGCATTTCCAAGTTCATTTCCTTACCTCAGCAACACAAAAGTGAATTTTCCACCAGGCGCAAGGTGCGAAGAGGCTGGTTAATCCAATGCAAAGTGCTCCTGCCCATCCCTTTAATGCACAGAAGCGCATTATCTAAAATGAACTCTCATCACAGCCAGGGTCATGCTTTCTGTAATTTCCCAGTTTGGGATCAATAAAGTACATCTATCTATGCGGCTGCAAGCAGATGTGGTCGCATCTCCTGTCTCTCAGGGAAGTTACAGTGAAAAGTAAAATGCAGCACACTCTCTGTTCATTGATGATGATGATGAAAATGAAAATGTGGATGGAATAAAAATCTTCAGACTGACACAGTTCCTCCCCATGCCCCACATCCACACCAGAACACACACATGCTCCCTGTTCATTCATTTTCCTCTAAAAAATTCATACATTAATGTCTAATCTATAGACTGCAACAGTAAGTCTGCAATTAAAATGAGAATGTGGATGGAATAAAAAAATAGTGTGTCATCGTGTAATAATCAAAATGACAGGTGATTATATTATGACTATTACAACTCTCTCCATTAAGATAACAGAAAATCTCAATGCGTGCCGTTGCTTCATGAGCTCCAGAGTGGCGTGATTTTAAAACACGCCACTGAAATAGCCTTAAACAATGCACTTCTGATGACAGGCCTTCTTTTGTCTGATCAAAAGTGCATTGTCATAACATGCACCACAACACCGGTGCGCATGAGACTGCACACTGCCACACCTCTTTGAAATGACTCTCCACCTCCCAGTGCAAAGCCGACGCACTGTCTACTGGAAATTACGGCGGGGAAAATAGGTACTGAACACACCAACATGTTTCTCATTAAACATATTTCTGATGGAGCCACTGAGCTGAGATTTTCACCTAAACCTAAACATGGTGGTGTTTTGGAGATTTCCACAGCAGGTAGAACACAGCTGCAGAATTTATAAAGGCAACTCTACCCGCATGCAGCTCACTCAGACCACGAATTCATATCTATTCAGGTGTTTACATTGAGTTAACATGTAATTGAGGCATGTAAAAAAAATTGCGTATTTGTGCTTGGTCTTAATGCACCTTAAGACTTTCACTGTGACGGTGAAGAGTTGATCCTGCTGGCTGCTAAGGACATTTGTCGTGAACTTTTAGGAGAAGATTCTCCTTTCATGAACCACCCAGAGCCCTCAGATCATCAGGGTCAGGCCTACTATCTGTGCCCAGAGTTAGATCCAAACATGGTGAGGTAGTGTTCAGTTTTGATTCCCCTCACATGTGGAACAAACTCCCAAAAAGCATCAGGGCTGCTAAAACTCTTGGCTGCTTTATATCCAGCTTAAAAAACTTTCCTATTTGCCACTGCCTTTCAGTAGAACAGTTGTTAATCTCCCACAATACACTTTATCTGTCTTATTCTATTTCAGCTTGTTTGTGTTTCTCCTTAATATATTTTCTAGTTTGCTTTTAAATTATTGTGTTTCTTTTGCAACTTGCTGTAATGCTTTAATGTTTTATGTAAAGCACTTTGAATTGTCTTGTACAAAGTTGCCTTGCCTTTCAGCCTCCACAACTGAGTAAGCAAATAATGCTATTCTGTTTATTTTAGCCCCCCAAATGAAAGTTTTACGTGTTAGCAGCACCGAGTCACAAAGGGTTGGGGACCACTGCTCTACTGAACTCGTTACGCTGTAGTTCCTATGCGGGGCCAGCAGGGAAAATGATGGGTGTGTTAATTCATCCAGACTGTTTCCTCTGTGGCTCTGACCAGGGATTCACATTCCAGCAACAAGCATTCAGTGCCATTTGTTGAGGTACCTTGCAGGTCAAAGAGTGAGCTGGCATCGGTGGCTTTCTCAGAAGGTGCCTGGGTGATAGGCCGCAAGAAGGAGCGGTATCCCTTCAGGATGGCCGCCATGAAGCGCAGGAAGGCCTCCTGGATCTCCAGCTCAAGCGTGTGGAGACTTTTTCCACAGCTCAGCTCTGAGGAGTCGTTCATACTCAGCTCCAGCAGCCCATCAGGCCGGTACTGACCTAAACAGGCAGAAGAAACACATTTTAGCATCTTTAGACTCCTTTGTAGCTTAGACTGTTATGTTTACTGCATGAGTGATATTTTTATAAGCCAGTATGATCAAAGCCACCTAAACATTTAAATTAGTTTCATATGGCAATTAAATCAAAGGAATAAATATAACCTGGCTCTACATTTCCAAAAGTTCGAGAGGCTTAAATGTCTCAACCAAAACCTCTGGCTTGCATGTCAATATTAAAGCTGGATTCACACTGCAGCGTTAGGACGACTTCTACTGACGTTTTGAAAAATCAGAGAAATTAGTCCAAGGATCGGTGAAATTAAGTTTGTGAGCAGTTTTTTTTAATCCAGCGCACACCAACTTTTACAAACTTTTGCTAGCATTTGCCAACGTTGGATTCAGCATTGGCAAACTTTCGCCAGTTTAGGCTAGTGTATGTGTAGCTGTTGCCAACTTAGGTTAACTTAAGCAAAGGAATACTCAGCGCAGGTCAGCTGTCATCAGTGTCAGGTGATGCTCATATAAAGATCAGCGTTTGTGGAGGATTCTTGCCCTTCTGGACCTGCTTTATGGGTAGATTCACACTACAGTGTTTGAACCAACTTTACTGACATTTTGGCAAACGTGTGGCTCTGCTGGCAAAAGCTGATAAAAGCTGATGATAGTTGGTGTTTGTTGGCGCTGGCGAAAGTTGTGTTCTTTGAAAATTTTCAACATGCTGAAAATTTGTCAACGTTTGGAAATAAATGTTGGTGAAAGTTGTGCTCACTTTCAAAAAGTTCCTGAGCACTCGGCTAAGTTATACAGAGTTTACCAAAGTCAGTCTAAGTTAAGCTCTATTGGCAAACACTGACTGGAATGCCTGTGAAAGCAGATGTTTTTAGTCCGAAACTCACTTCAGACATACACGGACGAAAGAGAAATGGAGAGAAAGGGGAACTTAAAAAAAGAAAAAAAATACAGTGGTGTGAAAAAGTGTTTGCCCCCTTCCTGATTTCTCATTTTTTTGTATGTTTGTCACACTTAAATGTTTCAGATCATCAAACAATTTTAAATATTAGACTGTGGCCACACATATGTGACCTACTTTGTGACTGATGTAAGGCCTCACATTTTAGATCAGAACAAAGACAGAGCTTCCTTGGAGATAACAGGAAGCTTCGAGGATTTTTTTTTTTTTTTTTTTTTGTTACTTATTTGTACCCGTAGGTAGATTTGGTTTTGCAGTCTGGTGACAAGCCACCGGCTGCCGGTCGCTGCGTGCGCGAGCGCCCTAAACCTACATGTTTTTGGTATGCGGGAGGAAACCGGAGAAATCCCGGAGTAAGCCCACGTAACACGGGGAGAACATGCAAACTCCACACAGCTCACTGTTGGTCGGGGGCTGGGATCGAACACACGATCTCATGATCCCCGCGATCCCCCGGCCAAGGGTAAAACTGTGCTGCCACAGTACTAAACCACTGCGCCACCGTGCAGCCATATGAGGATGTTAGCTTTGGTATGCAGGGCTTGAGACTGTGGGGGTGATATTAGAGGATTAAAGAGGAGATGCACTGTTACTGGCGATTATAATGCAATGTGACCTGTGATGATTCTTCTTTGAGATGTTGGCAAATGTGAATAAAGCTGCCATGAGAGAAATCTGTCTCATCATTTCCACATTCCCACAAGACAAAGATAACACAAGTAAACACAAAATGCAGTTTTTAAATGAAGGTGTTTATTATTAAGGGGAAAAATATCCAAACCTATATGGCTCTGTGTCTTCCCGTTGGTGCACATAGTTCTTTCATTGGTGATGCAGCACTTGGATCCCTGCTCTTGAAAAATAAACTCCATTTGGTCAAATCTGACAACTATGAACTTTTCAGCCTATGAACTTTTCAGCCCCATCAGCCTTGCTGTGGCGGAGCAAGCCGAAATGAAAAGTATACCATGGAGGTCTCTGAGCTGATGGCTGCTCACGGGGAAGATGGTGAGTGTTTTGTGATTTTGACCTTTTAAGTGTCAGATTTTATGCACCCCCAATGGCAAAGTGCAGCAACTGTGCCTGTCAACTGACTCTGACGTCCCTGGCTGTACTGATGATTTATACTGATCTGCCAGTTCAGAAGGTGGCAGGCACGCGTTGGAGGACTCATGGATGACACGTAATACACCCAAGAAGAAGAAATCCTTATTTCCTTTTCCTGCTTTGCTTGTTTGAGCCCAGAAAGCAAATATGGCCGCCATTGAGTGTCGTACACCGTCACATAAATGGCTTCATACACGGAAAATAGCTGCGGGATACAAGCGAAATTTACGTGGGATAATCATAAGACTTTGTAGATGTGGTAGAGAGCATAACTGACTGACAGAACGCAAAATAACAACCACGATTGACGAAAATGCAGCGACCACACCAGCCAGCGAGCCCCCCTCCACCAAAAGTAAGTGACAAATTTCTTTCTTTCTTTACATTGTACTGATATTGTGGCTCATATACTTTGAAGATAAAATAACAAAATGCCCCTGTAGATAAAACGGTGTCAAAAAACCAAACCATTCTTTGTGTAAATATGTCCAAAGTCCGCTTTTGACTGAGTTATGTAATTTATATAGCTGCCGTGACATTATGCAAATTAGATGCATAAGTTTATTCCTATCTGAAATTTTGGATCATATTCTACATCTTTCTAATTGACAGTAAGCCATTATCTCTTGTAACTTTCAAGTTATAGCCTTGAAAATCTGAATTATTTTATTGACAAAAAATCTTTACCACTCTTGACCACTAGGGGTTATGTCGCCATACAGCAACTGGGACAGTTAGAGGGTTAAGCATCTTTTACGTTATTTATCAGTGAAAACATCAGCATGTAAAGAACACAACGGGATAACGAGCCACCTTCCAGTAATGAATCCAACCCCACCCACTTGAGGTGATACTCAGTTGAAATGGAAAACCAACCACACCGTGTCGAGCTGAGTAGAGTCGAGGCAAGTTGAGCTGAGTAGGTACCAGTGGAAAAGGGGTTTTAGAGTGTGTTTCAGCCTGCCAGGCCTGTGCCCCCACCACCATCCCTGGGAAGGTGTTTTTTCTTTTTTTTTTGATAGTGTCTAGGGGTGTCTGGAATCCACCCCTTAAAGGGGGGGGGGGTCATGTCAGGGTCTGAGCATGGGCTGGTTACCATGCTTCCTCTTTAAGTTTGTTTTTTTCCATTCTGTGTTTCCCCTACCTCAGTTCAGTTGTTTTGTTTTGTTTTGGGTTTTTTTTGGGGGGGGGGTGAATTTTCTGTATTTATTATTATTCATTATCACAGTCATGTTTTGTTCTTTATTCTGGTTTGAGTTTAATGCCTTATGATTCTCTTTTTATTATTATCATTTATCATGGTTGTGCATTCCCCAGCGCTGTGTTCATGTCTTTGGTTTACCTTTTGTCTCAGCCCTCATGTGGTTCCAAGGTTGTCATAGCCAGGAGCGGCACTGGGGTTAAGCTCCCAGTGCTCATAAAATGCTCCTTACGGCGTGCGTCTCGAAAAGCCTCTGACAACTAAGTCCAACTCCTAGCCTGCCCGTGTGGTTTAGTCTCTAAGCCCGGCGGAACTGCTTTTACTAATAGGAGAAGGGGCGAGGGCGGATCTCTGGCGCCTTAAAACCAGATGCTTCGGGTAGATGGTGGCTCGTCAACCTGGTAAGGTAGCCCATCTAGGGGAAGGTAAACCCTGATTTCAAACCTCCGCTGCCTTGCGGCACACCCGGTCACGGGAAAGGCTTCGGGAGTCAACCCTGAGGAAAAATCCGGAGTCGGAGCCCCTAACTAACTAACTAACTAACCTGCACTTATATAGCGCTTTTCTAGTCACAAAGACCACTCAAAGCGCTTTCATTAATACTAACCCTCTATTCTAAGGGCCTATAGGAAACAGATATCTAGGGACAATTTAGAACAGCCAATTAACCTAACATGCATGTTTTTGGCATGTGGGAGGAAACCGGAGAAATCCCGGAGTAAACCCACGCAACACGGGGAGAACATGCAAACTCCACACAGATCACTGTTGGTCGGGGGCTGGGATCGAACCCACGATCCCACGATCCCCACAATCCCCCGGCCAAGGGAAAACTGTGCTGCCGCAGTGCTAACCACTGCGCCACCGTGCAGCCAAGGCTGTTCTCTGTTGTGCTCAACATCGTTCTGGCAGCTCCTGCGACGGCGCTGGTGCCAAACTATAGCAGCCCTGCTGTTCCTTTAGATTCATCAGTGACGTGGAGAGGGGGGGACATGCTGCATGGGTAACATCTTGTCCTCCATATCTTCCTGCCCAGGCTTGAATCCTACCAATGCCCAACTCTGGAAGGTAGAACACCGGTGCGCATCGGCCTGTTCAGCCACAGGCGGTGCTGTTCCAGCAGAGTAGACGTTTAGGATTCTCTTCCATGGTCATCATAGACCGACGGAGGCCGACGATGCAGCCCTCATGTATTCCTATGCCTGTAGCCACTCCCTGCTGTCTCTGATTCCTGATCCCTATATATACCGGTGTCAGTCTCTGTCAGGTGTGGTGTCCTTGTTTCATGTTGGCGTGTTCCTGTCAAGTTGTGTATTATCCTGCCAGTCTGTAAGTTTGCCTTTGTTCAGTTCATGTGCTGCTTTATTTCTGTTTTCTGTTCTGTAAATAAATCATGGTTTATTAAATCTGCCTCACAATTGGGTCCTCTTCCTCACCCCAGAGGGGCTTTCATGACAGGTGACGTGGCAGGGTGTTTAATCTGAGTGGAAAATAATGCTGTAATATTTAAACCCTGAGGTATTCTGACCAAAGTATGTCACAGACATTTTATTTACACCTCTGGGAAAAGTCCATAATATGTCCACATTAAAGTCTCTAAATCATCTCCAGGGTATCTTAAACTCCATTCATCACTTTTCTTTTGATTCTGTTATCCTTGCACATTTTCCTCCATTCAGTTGCCACTGTCCTGCTCTGTATTCATCAGACACAACGCCAGCAATAATCCCCTCATGGAATAATGTCCCAGTTAGTCGTGTGCCCTGACGTGGTGCTCAGTGTGTTATTGTCAACTTTTTCTGTTATGTGAGAAGGACACCTGCTGAAAGACTGACACCCACTGCTTACTGAGCTGTAGAAACAGAATAAATTAATTTCTGATTCAGTGAATTTGATAATCCATCTAGCCATTGCTAAGATAAGATAAGATAAGATAAGATAAGATAAGCCTTTATTAGTCCCACAACGGGGAAATTCCAGGATTGCAACAGCACAGGGATAGCAACACTCAGAGCAACAATCAGAAGGCAAGAAAAAAACAAGCAAGCAAGAGCAGCTAATATACATATGTACGTATTACTATAAAATATATATATATACACACACACACAGACACACAGTGCAGAGCATTGTAGCTGGATGGAATAAATATATGAATATATGAACACACAGTGCAGAGCATTGTAGCTAGATGGAATAAATATGTAAATATATAAACACCCACAGTACGGAGCATTGCAGCTAGGTGGAATAAATATGCAAGTATATAAACACACACAGTGCGGAGCAATGTAGCTAGATGGAATAATATGTAGATATATAAATATATAAACACACCCAGTGCTGAGCATTGTAGCTAGATGGAATAAATATGTAAATATATAAACACACACAGTGCAGAGCACTGTTGCTAGATGGGATGAAACAGCATAACCGTCTACTTAGTTATCCTACATGGTATGATTATGTGCCCATACATATTCTCACCCTCCATAGCGACCGGTATGTTCCTAGTTGTATGCCGGAGGGGACCATTGTGTAAGTCTATTGCATCTTTTGCATTCAAAAAACTATTAGTTTGTTACGTCTTTTTGCTATCTCTGCGAGCAGCCCTGCTTAGGTTGTACAGTCTGACAGCCGTTGGTAGGAAGGACCTACGAAACCTCTCGGTTGTGCACCTGGGATGATGTAGTCTGCTGCTAAATGAGCTCCTCAGTGCATTCAGTATGTCCTGCATAGGGTGGAACTCGGACTCCAGCAGAGATGACAGTTTAGCCACCGTCCTTCTCTCTCCTATCTCCTCCATCGGATCAAGGCGCTGCCCCAGGACAGAGCTAGCTTTCTTAATCAGTTTGTTCAGTCTCTTCCTATCGGCTGCAGTAATGCCACTGCCCCAGCAGACCACTCCAAAAGTGATGGCTGATGCCACCACCGTGTCATAGAATGACTTCAGCAGCGCCCCTTGTACACCAAAAGACCTGAGTCTCCTCAGCAGGAACAGCCTGCGCTGTCCCTTCTTGTAGAGTGCATCAGTATTGTGTGACCAGTCTAGTTTATTGTTCAGATGAATACCCAGGTACTTATAGGATGTCACCATCTCGATGTCTGTTCCCTGTATATTTACTGGTACTGTGAGGGGCTGCCCATGCCTGCGGCAGTCCACCACCAGCTCCTTAGTTTTCCGCGTTGATCTGGAGGCAGTTCCGATGGCACCAGTCCACGAAGTCCTGGATAAGCCCTCTGTACTCAGCTTCATCTCCATTGGAGATGAGGCCAACGATCGCAGAGTCATCAGAGAACTTCTGTAGATGGCAGTGTGTTGTGTTGTGTGAGAAGTCCGCAGTATAAAGAGTGAACAGGAAGGGAGCCAGCACCGTTCCCTGGGGGGCCCCCGTGCTACTGATGATCGTGTCGGACACACAGTCCCGGGTTCTCACAAACTGAGGCCGGTTCGTGAGGTAGTCCAGGATCCATGATGACAGGTGCTGGTCCACCCCTGCGCGCAGCAGCTTGTCCTTCAGGATCATCGGTTGGATGGTGTTGAAAGCACTGGAGAAGTCAAAGAACATGATCCTCACCATATTCCCGGGCTTCTCCAGGTGGGACAGAGAACGGTGAAGGAGGAAGATCACCGCATCCTCCACCCCAATGTCATGCTGGTAGGCGAACTGGAGTGGATCCATCGCTGGTTCCACCAGGGGGCGGAGGTGAGCAAGGAGCAGTCTCTCCAGGGTCTTCATCAAGTGGGACGTCAAGGCCACCGGTCTGTAGCTGTTCAGGTCTTTGGGGTGGGAAGTTTTTGGTACAGGTACCACACAAGATGTTTTCCACAGCTGTGGTACCCTCCCCAGTTTCAGGCTCATGTTGAAGATATACGTCACAATCCCACACAGCTGGTCTGCACAGGACTTGAGGAGCTTTGCGCTGATGCCGTCCGGTCCCGGCGCCTTCCTCGCCTTGATCTTCCTCAGCTCCGTCCTCACCTGGGTCCTGGTCAGGGTCAGGATGGGGGGCTGTGTGTTGGGAGTGGGGGGGTGTTGGTGGAGTGGGGAGTGGGCAGCAGGACTTGATTTCTTTAGAGGCAGCAGTGGTTGTTGTGCAGTCAGGGGGGAGGGCGGTTGGTCAAATCTATTGAAAAACAGATTCAGGTTGTTCGCCCACTCCCTGCCCCCTGTGGCCTGGGGGGAGGTATTCTGGAGCCCCGAGATGGTTTTGAGGTTTCTCCAGACCCCGCTGATGTCGCTCTGTTGCAGCTTGTCCTCCATCTTCTTCCTGAAGCTGTCCTTGCCTTCGCTGATCTTTCTCCTCAGCTCCCTCTGTACGGACTTCAGCATCTCCCTGTTCCCTGACCTGAAGATCCTCTTCTTCTCTCTCAGAAGTGTTTTTATCTCAGGGTTGATCCAGGGTTTGTTGTTTGAGTGACGCCGTATGGTCTTGGTGGGAACGGATTTGTCCACACAGAAGCTGAGGTAGCCCGTGAAGGTGTGAATGAGGCCATCGATGTCCTCACCATGTGGATCGCAGAGCTGCTTCCAGGCGGTGGCTTCAAAACTAAACTAAACTAAAGGGCTAAGGGTGGATTCACACTACGTTTGGGCCAACTTTTACTGATGTTTTTGCAAACATCTGGCTTGACTGGCGAAAGGTGGTAAAAGTTAATGATGGTTGGTGTTTGTTGGCAAACGCTGGCGAAAGTTGTGTTCTTTGAAAATTTTCAGCATGAAAATTTGCGGACGTTTGGAAATAAACGGTGAAAGTTGTGCTCAGTTTGTAAAAGTTCCTGAGTGCTGGGCTAAGTTATGCAGAGTTTACCTAAGTCAGTCTAAGTTAAGCTCCATTAGCAAACGTTGACTGAAATGCTGGTGGAAGCAGATGTTTTTAGACCGAAACTCACTTCACACATGCACAGTCAAAAGAGAAATGGAGAGAAGGGTGAATTTAAAAAAAAAGAAAAAAATATATACTCCCAAAAATGTGACAGCCCAAAAGAAAAAAAAAATCTCCTCATTGAGAAATTTGCTGTTCTTAATTTTCTGCTCCATGCATAATCATTCTCCTGATTCCATTGTGGGGAATCAAACATTACATCCTGGATCAGAGTGTTACAGAGGAACTCTGTGTCCTAGGTCTTCTCCACCAGACGGCCACACCCCCGGACTCGAATGCTGTGTCTCATCCCAAATGGACACGCTGTAGATGGCGTGAGCGGTGACAAAAGAGAGGAAAAGGTGAAGATATCCGAACGAAGCTAACCGCTAGCCCACACAGACTGCTGATTCCTTCCCTCATTCTGGCCAACGTTTGCTCACTAGACAACAAAATAGACCACATACAGCTCCTGAGAACTACGCAACGTGATGCGCAGAACTGCTGTGTTTTTATCTTTACGGAAACGTGGTTAAATGACATTATACTGTACTCTGCCATTCAGTTAGCACGGCTAACATGCTATCGTAGTAACAGAGTGTTCACGGAAGGAGGGAAAACCAGCGAGGGAGACGTGTGTGTCTACATCAGTGACGCTTGGTGCCGTGATGCATATAGCATCAACTCCCTTGGCTATAATCTATAAAATGACTCTTTCCCTCCAAGAAACTGTTTTACCCAAAAGTCTGGTCAAGGATTGCTTTACATTCCAGGGAAAAAGGTATGGGAGATAAGAATCCCATCTCGTGCAAGGAACGGATTAGTTTGCCTCATAAACAAACTGCAGCTTCCTCCCAACCAGACAATTTATAGTTTAACCCCTTGCACTCTGGTCAATTTCCCTAAAAATAACGTACCCAAAGTAAATCAAAAGCTGTTCTTCAACCCTTTGCAGCATCTTCATGGGGTTGGTCTCATTTAAAAGAAAACACTTTGATTTTTTTGGCAAAATAGTCATAATCTCTCTAAGTGCTCCTGCCACTGAGTAACAGTCATCTAAACATACTGAACTTGAAGAAAATAAATTTCGCCTGGGTGGGTTTTTTTGGGATACAAATGCTTGCAAATAACACACAGCTTCAGATCCGGGCTGGAAAATGCAACAGAAATGTAGAACCGGACTTCCAGTTATGGCGGCCACGTAGGAAGACGTGTTTCACTCTACTCTGCTCCTAAAAATAAAAAGTCGGCAAATAACTCTCTCAATTGGAACAAAACCTATCCCAGCGTTTGGGCGAGGATATGCCGGTAAAGCCTAAGGCTGGGAAATCAGGTGGAGGAAAAACTGAACCGCCGAAACAGTCCAAGTTAACGGACTTTCACGTTCGTGACGAAGCAGAAAAATCTCCAGATATGGCGGAGCAAGCTAGCGGCGGAGCGGTGACTGCTGGCGACGGCACAGGTGCGGTGCTCGCTGCCATTAGCTCAATGAGAGCAGACTTTTCCACTAAATTTGATGGGATTATAGCAGCGATAGAAGGAATGAGAAAGGAAATAAGCGACTGTATGGAACGAGTATCGCAGGTGGAGCTCCGAATTTCCAGCGCTGAGGATGACGTCACCAGCCTACAATTAAAGGTGCGCACATTGGAATTAAAAAATAAATGTCTGGAAGATAATGTCCAGGACTTAGAATCCGGGTCGAGACGGAACAACCTGAGGCTGGTGGGCCTCCCGGGGGGAACGGACGGTGGGGACCCATGTTCCTTTTTGGAAAAGTGGATTCCAGAAGCGCTGAACAACGCGGAGCTGCAGTCATTGGTCATCTTAGAGAGCGTACACCGAATCGGCCCACCGAGAGATAATAAGGCACCACCGAGGACACTGATTATGAAGTTCCTCAGCTACAGAGACAAGATAACGATCTCCACGCGGCGTGAGCCAAAGGAGAAATTAAATACCAGGATCAACAGGTGCGGTTCTAACCAGATTTGGCCACAGGAATCCAACAATTAAGGAAACAGTTTGACCCCACCCGTAAAGAGCTGCGCAACCTCGGGATTCGTCATGGAGTGATTTATCCTGCAAGACTGCTGGTCACATATAAGGGCAGAACCCACACCTTCAAGACCCCTCAGGAGACGCAGGAGCTCATCAAGCAGATCCAAGAAGAGACTGGTGGGGGCTAAGCATGAAGCATGAACAAAATATAAGTTAGAATATTTAAGCATTTGCACAGGCATCTGACTGATCTGAAGCATATAGCAAGTTTACAAAATACAGATTGTATTATATATTAAAAAAAAACAAAAAAAAACCTATGGTGTACAAAGTTGCTATAAAATTTTGGAGTTAAGTTGGAAAACTACAGAAGAGAGTTAATGTTACATCATTAAAAGCAGTAGAGTTAGGGTGATTGGGAGGATGAAGAAGGAGTGGCTTTGGCTGGTCCTCGCGGGTGTGGAGCGGTCGATGGCTATAGCGGGAGACAGAATTTTTTTTTGATTTTGGGGGGGGATTACCACGAATGTGGGAAGGGGGAATTTGTTTGTGTGTAGTTTGTAGGATGAATGTTCAACCACTCATGTTTTTGCTTGTCTGTATGAGCATGTTTACATTGCGAGGTAATCTCAAACTCCTTATTGATCATAGACCAAAGCGTTAATCTTAATTTAACTTCATGGAATTGCAGAGGTCTACAAAATTTAAACAAGTTATGAATAAAATAAAAGACATAGGTTCAAAAATTGTGTTTTTACAAGAAACTCATCTAATAGAGGAAGATGTAAAAAGAATTAGGAGAAGATGGCAAGGAAGTGTATTCACCTTATCATAGAAAATATAAATCTGGTGAACTTATACGGTCCCAATATAGATGATCAAAATTTCTTTGCTAATTTATTTCTTATTTTATCATCACTTACAGGGCAACATATAATAGCAGGGGATTTTAATTGTACATTGAATCCCAGTATAGATAGATCAACAGGACTGGACTGTACGCACAATGGATGCAGGATGATCATTAATCATTTTATGAAAGAACTGAGATTGCTAGATATATGGAGAGAAATGAAACCACAAGTTAAAGCCTACTCTTGTTATTCCAATACCTACAAGACATTCTCACGTATTGACTATTTTTTGATCTCAACAGAATTAAGGTCCAAGATTCAAAACTGCTTCTATGATAATATTGCGATCTCTGATCATGCACCCTGCTGTCTAATATATGTAGATAAGAAATTGACAAAGGAACCAGGTAGGTGGCAATTTCAGCATAAATGGCTTCAGGATGAGGAATTTGTTAAGTACATAGAAAAACAGATAGATGAGTTCTTTGATATCAATACTACACAAACATCAGCATGTATAAAGTGGGAGGCTTTCAAAGCTTTTATTAGGGGGCATATTATTAGTTATACAGGTTCAAAATCTAAGAAGACTCAAGAGGAGAGAGTCCAATTGGAACATAAAATAAAAATTCTTCAAGAAAAAGTGTATGCAGGAAGTGACCCAAAGTTAGAGAACGAATTACTGATTCTGAGAGCTGAATATCTAACTAACTAACTAACCTGCACTTATATAGTGCTTTTCTAGTCACAAAGACCACTCAAAGCGCTTTCATTAATACTAACCCTCTATTCTAAGGGCCTATAGGAAACAGATATCTAGGGACAATTTAGAACAGCCAATTAACCTAACATGCATGTTTTTGGCATGTGGGAGGAAACCGGAGAAATCCCGGAGTAAACCCACGCAACACGGGGAGAACATGCAAACTCCACACAGATCACTGTTGGTCGGGGGCTGGGATCGAACCCACGATCCCACGATCCCCACAATCCCCCGGCCAAGGGTAAACTGTGCTGCCGCAGTGCTAACCACTGCGCCACCGTGCAGCCATATGACAATATGACAAAAAATCAGCGAATAGAGCTGCCTCGAGTCTTCTAAGATTGAAGCAATCTTTTTATGAACAAGGTGAAAAATCAGGAAAATTATTGGCATGGCAGATTAAACAATTAGAATTTAAAACACCAATTAACAGTATTATAAGTAACGGACAGACAGTTGTAGATCCTTTAGAAATTAATAGTGCCTGTAGAGATTATTATGAAAAATTATATGAAAATGAAACTGACTTAACAAAACTAAATGGGTTCTTGGATGGATTATCTGTACCGTGTATTCCAAATGAAAACAGGGAGATACTGGAGTCTAAAATTAGTCAAGAAGAAGTTGGGCTAGTCATTGATAATATGAAATCAGGAAAAAGTGCAGGACCAGATGGTCTTCCAGTTGACCTCTATAAAAAATTTAAGAATAAATTAATAAAACCATTTTTGGAAATGGTTTTAGAAGCATTTCAAAATAATAATTTACCACCATACATGAATAATGCCTTAATTATACTGTTGCCAAAACCAGGTAAACCCTCTAATAAATGTGAAAATATGAGACCAATAAGCCTATTAAATGCTGACCTTAAGATAATCTGTAAAATTTTAGCAAGACGACTACAAGAAATATTACCAAATATTATTAACCGAGATCAGAATGGCTTTATAAAGAGAAGACTGTCATGTGGTGGCCCTCGCGAGCCACCATAAGACGCCACAAAGTCACCAGTGAGTTTTTCAGTGAGTTTTATTACGGTGAAAAGGTGATAACACAAGCTGCTGAGATAATGACAAGAGTCTTCACATAACAGGAGGCATAGGGCTATACAGCACACTATAGGTCCAGAGCAGGAGACAGTCACACACAGACAGGCTTGGTAATAATAACACACAGGCTGCTAAGGCGGAACTACAGGTCAATTCACGCCGGCAGGAATAAGGCTAACAAGCACACTTACTGGTACCGGGGAACGATGGTCAAACCCAAAGCAGACGAGGTGTGAAAATAGTCCAGACATCCGCAACGTGACAGTGAGTGAACAGGTAAGTGAACAGACACTGCTGCGTCCTACCGACGCCAGTGCTGGGCTTAAATGGGCGAAGCACTAATGACGATAATGACACTCAGCTGACCGACCGTTGACAGGCGGAAGCCCCACCGAGCACTTTCACAATAAGAGCCCGGAGAGGCCAGAATACCGCCCGCAGCTGTCAAGGCCGGCAGTGAGACATAGCTTAGCCCAAGCGCGATCAGAACCGACGCTCGGGTCATAACAGTACCCTCCCTCCACGGGCGGACTCCGAACGCCCCAATGAACCACCCTGCCCCCCCCCCCCCAGGGTGGGAGGTTGGGGGACAGGTGCGGAGGGAGAGAAACCAACCCAAGAATAAGACAAAGACCAGACAAAAAAAAACATACAAGAAATACATGGAAACACACGATAACTATGGAAACAAAACAAGGAATAAATACATACACATGACTCTGGAAAAAAAAAGGAAAGAAATACATGACCAACTGTGGAAACACATGACTATACAAAGGAATACATGACTGTAACTATGGACACAAAAGAAATACGTGCTAAACACGGCGACTATGAAAAAACAAAAACACACGAAACCAAAAATGCATGTAAACACCTGGAAACTATGAACAAAACCCCCATACTATAGCCCCTCAAAGAAGGAGTGGAGAACAAAACAACAAAGACAAAACTTGACCATAGCCCCTCAAAAAGAAGAGGGGAGGAAAGAACAATAGCAAAACAAAACCAGACTAAGGATTGCAAAACACATGGGGCAAACCAGATTGCCCTGACCTAACTTGACTATGGCAAGACTGTGGCCTTCCAAAAAAAAAAAAACAAAAAAACATGAGGCAATCCAAAATTGCTCTGACTTGACTATAACTAAACTATGGCCTCCAAAAAAAGAACAAGAGGCAATCTAAAATTGCTTAGACTTGACGATGACTATGACTGTGGCTTACAAAAAAAAGAACAAGAGGCAATCTAAAATTGCTTAGACTTGACTATGACTGTGGCTACGTGAAACAACAAAAATTGCTAGACGTACTAAACATGACTTGGCACCGTATGGGCCCACAGATAGTCCCACAGTACATGATCAGGTGGCCTGCCCCAGTCCCAGGCCCCCAGAAACAAGTCCTCTGGTGGCCGAACCAGGTCACCCCGTAACAAGCACAGTTTATTGGGTGGCCAACCCAAGACGCCGAACGCACCAAGCAGTTCCTCGGGTGGCCGACCCGCATCCCACAACCAACAGGACCGTGGAGGGATTGCATGCAGCCGCTCACCTGAAAACGACAAGACAGGAGAGCGCCGATCTGCCAAACAAAACCCTCTAACGGCCCCCAGCTGGCGGCTCCTGAGAGGGGGACAACCAAAAACTTGGACCCCCTCGAATCCTGATTGGGTCGCAGCCGCACCTGCACTGGACCCCCACTGGACCTCGTGGGACCCCGACTGGGTCACTGCTGCACCCACGTCGGACCCCGACTGGGTCACCTCGGCCCACGCGTCGGACCCCGACTGGGTCACCTCGGCCCACGCGTCGGACCCCGACTGGGTCATCTCAGCCCACACGTCGGACCCCGACTGGGTCAGGACTGCTCCGGCGACGACCTCCATCTCCGAACCTGGAACCCCCAGTCCCGTGACCTTGACTGGCTCCGGACCGGTAACGCTGTGGAGGTGCTCAGAAAACAGGAGAGGACCAGGATCAGTTCCACCGGCAGCGCCAGAGCCCAGCGAGACGAGCTCGGGTGCAGCGGACAGCTGCCCCTCACTCGCCTCCCCATGAGGCAGGCAAAAATGCTCTAACACACCATACAGGAAAACAAGAAAGAGCACTTGCCTGCACTCGGGCTCTGGAGCCGTCCAGGACTTCGCCGATCCAGGTTCAAGAAGAAGCTCGTCGTCGGGCTCCCACTCGGCTGCGTCGGGTTCCACAGCCGGCCTGATGGTCTCTGCAGCTGGATCCTCACGCGCTGGCGTCCACGCCAATAACCCGTTTGGTGTGGGGGCAGAGGACCCTGGACCTGCTGACTCGGGCTGCATCCCTGAGGAACCCTGGGGACGCTCTCTCGTCGGCTCTGGCTCCTCACTGCAGTCCGTTCTGCTCTGTCCAAAGCAAGGCTGCAGGGCCGGGATATTTCCCAGAGCTGCAGGCCTCCCCCTTGTTCGACGGCGTGGGACTGACGCCGAGGACCGCTCCGCAGGAGGAGACACAGAGGCAGCAGGTTTAATACAAGTGGCTACAGCTGGGAAAAGTGACTCAGGGAGCTGCAAACCCCGAGCTTCACCCCCAGGAGTCAGACAAGACAGATCACTATTATCAACAGGAAAGTGAACTTGGACTTGCCTGTCTCCCGGGGGGAGGATGTTGTCAGCTGTAGCGGACGTTGCTCCTTCCCTCGCTCGCTGGATGGTAAAAAAGGATCCAAGGATGGAGCCCACCGGCACAGGACTCAGCTCACTCTCAGCAGCTGGCTGGTTGAGGGGGTCATCCCGGCGGCCCGGAACTGGATCCGGAGCAGGAGCTTGCCGAAGATGCGCCCGGCCGTGACGCCGACGCCTTCGCCGGCCCCCAGATGGTGCGAACTCCCGAAACGGATCGAGGGCAGGATCGGGATCCATAGGCAAAGAGCAGGAGTGCCTCTTCTCCTGCTTCATGCCGCGTTCCTCCTCCATCATCAGGAATATTTCGCGTTGTGCGGCGATGTCCTCCCTCCTCGCGTCGACTTCCGGGTGGTTGGCGTAGCGGGGAGAGAGATGACAGAGAACATCTTCGGCGGCGTCCAGGTACCAATGTATGCCGTGGTCATAGTCCAGCAGGGAAGCGGAGATGAGCAGCTCATCCACGACTTCCAAAACACCTGTCAGCACGTGGCTCTTCGGCGACGGCATTCCTCACATACACAGGACCCAGACAGGAAAAAGCAACGTCCAAAACTCAAACCCACTGGTGAATAGCGTCTCGGGTTGGCGTCACCGTAAACGCTGTTTTGGCAGCAGTGTACTGTCATGTGGTGGCCCTCGCGAGCCACCATAAGACGCCACAAAGTCACCAGTGAGTTTTTCAGTGAGTTTTATTACGGTGAAAAGGTGATAACACAAGCTGCTGAGATAATGACAAGAGTCTTCACATAACAGGAGGCATAGGGCTATACAGCACACTATAGGTCCAGAGCAGGAGACAGTCACACACAGACAGGCTTGGTAATAATAACACACAGGCTGCTAAGGCGGAACTACAGGTCAATTCACGCCGGCAGGAATAAGGCTAACAAGCACACTTACTGGTACCGGGGAACGACGGTCAAACCCAAAGCAGACGAGGTGTGAAAATAGTCCAGACATCCGCAACGTGACAGTGAGTGAACAGGTAAGTGAACAGACACTGCTGTGTCCTACCAACGCCAGTGCTGGGCTTAAATGGGCGAAGCACTAATGACGATAATGACACTCAGCTGACCGACCGTTGACAGGCGGAAGCCCCACCAAGCACTTTCACAATAAGAGCCCGGAGAGGCCAGAATACCGTCCGCAGCTGTCAAGGCCGGCAGCGAGACATAGCTTAGCCCGAGCACGATCAGAACCGACGCTCGGGTCATAACAAAGACAAGGCTTCCATAATGTAAGAAGACTATTTAATATATCTATTCTAATAAAGAAGCACCGGATACAGCTCTCCTATCATTGGACACGGAAAAGGCCTTTGATAGGGTCGAATGGCCCTTTCTTTTTGAAGTCTTACAAAGGTTTGGACTTGGAAATAATTTCATAAAATGGGTTCAGATAATATACAATAATGCTACAGCAGAAATCCTAACAAACAGCAATATTTCAAAATCAATAAATATCAATAGAGGATGTCGACAAGGCTGTCCACTTTCACCTTTACTGTTTACTATGGCAATTGAACCTTTAGCGATGGCAGTACGTTTACATCCACAAATACATGGAATTAAAGTAGGACCAACAGAACATAAAATCTCCCTGTATGCCGATGACATAATTTTGTTTATGTCGAATCTTAAAAAATCAATTCCGACCTTGTTGAATTTAATAAAGAATTTTGGGGAAATATCAGGATATAAAATAAATAAAACTAAATCTTCAATATTAATGCTAAATGAGACCCAGAGAAATCACCCAGCTCCTGAGGTAAATCAATTCAACGTTGTAAATCAGTTTAAATATTTAGGAATTCAAATTGTGCCTAAGTTAGAATTAGTTGCCAGTGCCAACTATGAAGCCTTAATGACAGACATTAATGAGTTACTTCAAAGATGGATGTCACTACCAATGTCGATGATCGGGAGAATCAATATACTTAAAAGTAATATCTTACCCAAAATACTTTATTTATTTCAATACATTCCTTTACCACCACCTTCAGATCTATTCTCAAGAATTAAAAAAAAGTTAGTGGAATTTATATGGAACAATAGGAAGACTAGATTACATCTGTCCTTACTATATTTACCATTTGATCGTGGAGGTCTGAAATGTCCAAACTTTATGTTGTATTACTGGTCAGCACAACTGAGGTCTATGACATATTATTTTTCATCAAATGATCTCCCTCACTGGACTGAAATGGAATCATACAATTTCCCTTAACCTCTTCCCATATTCATATACTCAGACTCGGCAAAAAAATTACAGAAACAAGTTAAAAATCCATTTGTAAAGCATATGATCAAAATAGGGTGTGAAACCAAAAAATATTTAAAAGAACCACACCTATTGTCACAATTTAGCCCAATATGGGGTAATCAATATTTTAAACCAGGGAGAGCGGATGCTGTATTTAAAGTATGGAATTTAAAAGGGATTCAAAAGATTCAAGACTTATATCTGTCATGTTCAGATAACATAATGTCTTTTGAAGAACTGAGGATCAAATTTAATCTTAATAGAACACATTTTTTGAAATATCTTCAGCTTAGGAACTTTATTCGATCAAATCAAAATAATGCTCTCACCCGACCTACTTATTCTTCCTTGGAAAAAATTTTGACAAAAGATAGTAAGAGAAAGGGTATTATTTCAGAGTTTTATAACTCATTGACACTATCCTCAAGTGAAAACTCACAGAAAAGATTGAATTATTGGAAAGAAGACCTGCAAACTGAAATTTCAGAGGAACAATGGGAATTAGCTTGTACAGAAGCTCAAACCAAATCAATAAATGTACGCCTTAAATTGATACATTTTAAATGGTTAATGCGGATGTATGTTGCACCGGTGGAGTTAAATAGATATAACAAAAACATACCAGATACGTGCACAAAATGTATGGAAAGTAAAGGAACCTTATTTTATTGTTTATGGGAATGTAGAAAAATTAGAATGTTTTGGGAAGAGGTGAGGGTAACAATTGAAAAAATAATTTCAAAACAAATCATATTGAATCCTAAATTGTTTTTGTTGGGTCTTTATCCAGAAAAGCATAGCTTTAATAAGAGTGAAAGAGCATTCATAGACCTCAGTTTGCTTTACACCAAAAAATGTATTGCACTATTGTGGAAAAAGACTCATAGACCAGATGTGACTCAGTGGTTAAGACAGATGTTAACAAACCTTCCACTAGAAAGAATAACATACATACTGAAATCAAAGGAAAATGTGTTTGAGAATATATGGAGACCTTTCATTGATTATGTAACGAATTTAAACATAACTTTTGAAGAAGAAGGTGAATGGTGAAGAAGGTGAATGATGTGTGTGGACCTTGTAAATTCCAAACTGGTGAATGTATATGTATACTTATGTAATGGATTGCCTAGACTAAACAGAGGAGCATTGTTGAAGACCTGTCTTTGTTAGTGGTTGTTGGTGTTTTTAGTACATTTTTTTTAAAATTAGTTTAGTGTTAGTGTTTGAGTGTTTGTGTTATGTTTGTAAAAAAAAAATATTGTTCAATAAAAAATATTGTGGAAAAAAAGAAATGTAGAACCAAGTGTTATCCAGCTGAGGTCAAAATTTTGTAACAATACCACAAAAAATGAATATATTACACAGTTTTATACTCAGGTTGTTCCCAGGCATTTTTGAACTGTGCCAAATTGTGCCAAATGGCACAGTTTGGAAAAACGTCTGTAACTTTTGAATGATTCAATATAGAAGCTTCATCCTGGGCTCTAATTGACATAATGCACGGCTCAGGAGACACACACGCAGGCTCAGGGTAGATCTAATAGCTTTATTTAACAACAAGTGTGTATGAATGTGTGTCTGCGGAATGTGAATGTATTGGTGGTGGCTTCTGCGTCGGGCAGTTCATTCATTCATTCATTCATTCATTCATTCATGAACAAACAAGCCCCCACACACAAAGAAGCATGCCACGTAAAAAATGTGTTTTTTTTTAACAAGAAAAAATAACCTACAGTGCACTAAAAATTATACTAGAATATTTGCAATGTAGAAGATAACAACTCCTACCCCCCACCCCCATTACAGAGGACGGACATCGCCCATCGCTACATGACGGAAGGCGGTGACGGTGCTCCGCGGTCTAATACGCACAGTTGGACTAAAATATCTGCAATAATATCTGCAATCTGCTACAGAACAGTAGCGGGGGGGGGGGGTGCGTTCACGGTCCGGACGCGGCGCACGAACCGTGTCCAGTCCGTGCACCGCGGTACACGCTCTGTGCGCCGCGGTCTACTATGCACAGTTGGACTAAAATATCTGCAATATATCTGGAATCCGCTACAGAAGAGTAGCGAGGGGGGGGGGCGTTCACAACATGACGGGGGGGGGGCATTCGCAACATGACGGACCCGGACTGGAGTGGTCCGGGTCCGTCATGTTGCGATAACGCACAGTTGTAATTTACCGATCGGTAAAAAGTCATTTGGATTACAATTTTCAGGGATAAAGAATAATTTAGCTTATAACACTCACCTGTCCACAACAGCAGCGTAGCTGGCGAACTTCTCTTCCTCATTGTCAGACGAACATGAAGCTGGTCCGCTTGTTACGGACTCGTGGTTCTGGTCACGCGACCCGGTCAAACCATAATTCCATTATTGCGGTTTTGCGCTTACATGATTGCGGTTTTGGCGAACGATTTTTCAAAACAAATAAAAACAGTAGTAAGAAAAAAAGACTGGCGAACGCCTGTGTGTCACCCAGCCTTACACAAAACAGCTTTCGAACTTCTGTGCTTCAATTGGCTGGCTGTATTAGCAGCCGTTGGTAGGCGGGTCCTTCTTGCTAGGTTTTCAGTCATTGGTTCTTCAAGGTTTCAGAAACCCAATTCAAGGCTCTTATTAGTCGAATGAGAGGTCAATCACATCTAAACCAATCAAAGCACTCCTTTGGCTTTCTGTTCGCGGCTGTGTCTGTAGTGGAAGAACGGAAATGCAGCTTTTTTTTTCCCTTCAGTGCGCCCTAGGACGCACAGTGTGCATCCTAGGGCGCCCTCGTGCGCTCTAGGATGCAGAGACGTACCCGCCCGCGGTACACCGAAGTGCAACAGGTTAACAATCTTTGAGACATTTCACAGACTCCTCACCCATTCCACAAGTCCCTAGGAATTATCCACAGCTCAACATTACCCCCTGGTGGACATCTACGGAATATGTTTTCATTACTTTTGCAGCTGATGAACTGTTATTTCTGATTTAACATTAACTATTTCTTCAAGTTTCATTTCTTAGGACAATCCTAAGGACACTATTTGCTGAAGATCACCGCTTCTGTGTTGGCCAACGATGGTTTGGGATATTTCATTAACCACTGATTTAAATGTGTGCATGTTTTGTTTTGTTTTTTTAAAAAATGCTTAAATGAGGCTTATTCCAGTGCATGTTAATTATAAGTACCAGTTTATAAAAGCATGATCACTGAAGTTAGCTTAGATTCCATATTAAGTAGATAATAAATTTTCAGTGTATTAAGATGTGTTATCATCCTGTTGGAAAGTACTCCAGTCATCTGACTGGCTCAGCCAATCACTAGCCAGCCGCTGCTGGGCAACAGCTCTCTCATTTTTATTGGACGGTTACAGACAAAGGACTGTCTTCTTATTGGCCCACAGTTCATTCAACCCTCCAACGATGGAAAACAACTGGTTCCCGTTCTACCGGAATCTACTGGAGGAAAAGCCCCAGGAAGCAGCTAGTCATCCAGGCTGCCCGGGAAAGTGCTCCAGCTGCTGACGGAGTGAAGGAGACCCCAACGACAACAAACAGTTCACGTGAGCCCTATCTACAGTGGGGTAAAAAAGTATTTAGTCAGCCACCAATTGTGCAAGTTCTCCCACTTAAAAGATGAGAAAGGTCTCCAATTTTCATCATAGGTATACCTCAACTATGAGAGACAAAATGAGAAAAAAAAAATCCAAAAAATCACATTGTCTGATTTTTAAAGAATTTATTTGCAAATTATGGTGAAAAATAAGTATTTGGTCAATAACAAAAGTTCATCTCAATACTTTGTTATATACCCTTTGTTGGCAATGACAGAGGTCAAACGTTTTCTGTAAGTCTTCACAAGGTTTTCACACACTCTTGCTGGTATTTTGGCCCATTCCTCCATGCAGATCTCCTCTAGAGCAGTGATGTTTTGGGGCTGTCGCTGGGCAACACGGACTTTCAACTCCCTCCAAAGATTTTCTATGGGGTTGAGATCTGGAGACTGGCTAGGCCACTCCAGGACCTTGAAATGCTTCTTACGAAGCCACTCCTTCATTGCCCGGGCGGTGTGTTTGGGATCATTGTCATGCTGAAAGACCCAGCCACGTTTCATCTTCAATGCCCTTGCTGATGGAAGGAGGTTTTCACTCAAAAGCTCACGATACATGGCCCCATTCATTCTTTCCTTTACACGGATCAGTTGTCCTGGTCCCTTTGCAGAAGAACAGCCCCAAAGCATGATGTCTCCACCACCATCCTTCACAGTAGATAGGGTGTTCTTTGGATGCAACTCAGCATTCTTTCTCCTCCAAACACGACAAGTTGAGTTTTTACCAAAAAGTTCTATTTTGGTTTCATCTGACCATATGACATTCTCCCAATCCTCTTCTGGATAATCCAAATGCTCTCTAGCAAACTTCAGATGGGCCTGGACATGTACTGGCTTAAGCAGGGGGACACGTCTGGCACTGCAGGATTTGAGTCCCTGGCGGCGTAGTGTGTTACTGATGTAGCCTTTGTTACTTTGGTCCCAGCTCTCTGCAGGTCATTCACTAGGTCCCCCCGTGTGGTTCTGGGATTTCTGCTCACCGTTCTCGTGATCATTTTGACCCCACAGGGTGAGATCTTGCATGGAGCCCCAGATCGAGGGAGATTATCAGTGGTCTTGTATGTCTTCCATTTTCTAATAATTGCTCCCACAGTTGATTTCTTCACACCAAGCTGCTTACCTATTGCAGATTCAGTCTTCCCAGCCTGGTGCAGGTCTACAATTTTGTTTCTGGCGTCCTTTGACAGCTCTTTGGTCTTGGCCATAGTGGAGTTTGGAGTCTGACTGTTTGAGGTTGTGGACAGGTGTCTTTTATACTGATAACGAGTTCAAACAGGTGCCATTAATACAGGTAACGAGTGGAGGACAGAGGAGCCTCTTAAAGAAGAAGTTACAGGTCTGTGAGAGCCAGAAATCTTGCTTGTTTGTAGGTGACCAAATACTTATTTTTCACCATAATTTGCAAATAAATTCTTTAAAAATCAGACAATGTGATTTTCTGGATTTTTTTTTTCTCATTTTGTCTCTCATAGTTGAGGTATACCTATGATGAAAATTGGAGACCTCTCTCATCTTTTAAGTGGGAGAACTTGCACAATTGGTGGCTGACTAAATACTTTTTTGCCCCACTGTATTTGCTTCATCTGCTGAGTAATGATGTTCATCGCCTTAAAACATATGCCAAGATCTGTCTCAGGTTTGGAAGTAGTTCATAGATCTGATCAAAGATATAGGATTAGAGAGAATTAATATTCCTTTGTGGAGAATGTGTTCAAGGATGAGGCTGAGTTTATTCCTCAGATTCAGCTTTATTCACAGATCACATCTCCAACAATCTCAAAGCAAGTCAAGAGAAAGTTTTCATCTCACATCAGGGGTTTTATACCCCAGGCACGAAACAGCAGTCACATGGTGTTTAATCAAACATACAGTCACATGGTACTTAATCTCAATCACAAAGTAACCCCTTTGATCTCACACCATTGTCCTCTAGTCTCTGTGGTCCGGAAATCTTCCCCGGTCGTCTCCCGGAAACAAAGGCCGAATCTCACACTCTTCTGCTGAATCCCAGAGTCTCAGTCCCTTTTGTTCCATGAGACATGAAGCACACAATAAACATACAGCAATACATTTGTGGAGAATATGTAACCAACATATGTGCCACACCTTTTTATTAAATTCCATTTTAATTTTAGAGTAATTCAGAATTTCACTTTCACATAATTAGTTTATAATTTTCTTCATAAATTGGCATCCAATTTTCTTCATATTTTTGTTAGTTATTTCACAGTTTTCCATTGCATTGCAGTTAAAATTCAAAATCTGGTTTCTCTTGGTTCTACAAATATGATTACACTCTGTTGCTCAATAACCAGTTACAACATGAATATGATGGGTAATGTTGATCACTTCACCTGCTTACAAATTATTTGAATGTAATGTCATTTAACCTGAATCTGAGTATTAAAATTTGTTAACGGTAGAGAGAAGTTCAGTGGATTTCTTTTTCCTGTGTTTGCTTCTAAAGTCACCCAGTAGAATTCACAAACATTTGAGACTGATTGATTGAAGGTATAAAGATTAATTATAAACAAATTGTCCAAAATTGGACTGGTGCCCCTATATCGAGTGCTTTATCTATTGTTTTGTGAGTGTTTGTGGTGACTGATCAATGCTCTGTCACCACACAAACACCTCTTAAGTCCAAATTAAATAATCCTTTTTACCTTATAATTAAATATCACTACAATGCAACTGCTGTACACAAACACTTTTCTCCATTGGTGGCGTTTATGATCATCAAGTGCCGACCCTTTTATATTCTGAGAGAATTTTCATCTGTCCTACTAGTCGCTGTGTATGCCCCGCCTACTGGCACTGGCAAGAGGAGCAAAGCACTAAAAGAACTCTATCAGGCCATCAGCGAGACACAAACAGCGCATCCAAAAGGATTCCTCATCACAGCAGGAGACTTCAACTATGCAGATTTAAATGCCCTCCTACCAAATCCACACCAACATGTAGACTTTTCAACAAGAGGAGACAATTTGCTGGACCTGGTGTACACAACTCACAAGAAAGCATACAGAGCCTCCCCCCTTCCCCTCCTGGGTCTCTCTGATCACATCACCATGTTGTTAAGGCCTGCATACAAACCCAAAGTGAAAACAATCAAACCAACAAAAAAGCAGGTATGTGTGTGGCTAGAGGGGGCCTCTGATGCTCTGAAAGACTGCTTCAGCAATACAGACCGGGCCACTTTCAAGCACGCAGCCACACACAGTGGACACACAAACCTAGAGGAGTACACTGAGGTTGTTGTAGCATACATAGCCAAATGCATTGATGATGTTACTCACTGCAAGACCATCACTGTTTGTTCCAATCAAAAGCCATGGATAACAGCAGAGGTCCACAGACTCCTGAGGGCTTGGGACGCAGCCTTCAGGGCTGGCGACATAGCAGGACTAACACCCAGCTAGGGCCAACCTGTCCCGTGGCATCAAGGAGGCAAAACAACAGTACAGCAAGAAAATATCCAGCCACTTCAGCAACACCAGAGATGCACCTTCCTTCTGGTGTGGCATACAGACCCTCACCAACTACAAACCTCCCCCTCAGACCAGTGCGAGTGACATCACACTGCTTAACAACCTAAAAGATGTCTTCGGCCACTTTGAAACAGACCACTCCTCCTCCAGATGAGCAGGCCATAAGTCTGGATCCGGCTAGTGTTAAGAGGACGCTCTGCAGGATCAACCCACGCAAGGCAGCTGGACCAGGCAATATACCTGGTCACGTCCTGAAGGACTGTGCAGAGGAGCTCAAGAATGTCCTGGCCGACATCTTCAACATCTCCCTGAGTCAAGCTGTTGTTCCCACATGTTTCAGAACTGCCACCATAATACCAGTCCCAAAGAAGCCCGTTCCATCCAGCTACAATGATTACCGGCCCATAGCACTGACCCCCACTATAATGAAGTGCTTCAAGCGGCTGGTCATACAGAACATCAAGTCCACCCTCCCCCCCTCCCACTACCCATCTCAGTTTGCATACAGGTCAAACAAATCCACAGAAGATGCTATCGCTGCTGCTCTCCATCCAGCCCTCACCCACCTGAACTCAAAGAACTCCTACGTGCGAATGTTGTTCTTGGACTTCAGTTCAGCATTCAACACAATCATCCCCCAGCACCTAATACAAAAACTCAGACACTTGGGACTCAAAACCTCTCTCTGTAACTGGGTGCTGAACTTTCTCACAGGGAGGCCACAGAACATGCGGGTTGGCAGCAACACATCCAAGACATCACACTGAGCACAGGGGTCCCACAAGGGTGCGTGCTCACCCCGCTGCCCTTCACTCTGCTGACCCATGACTGCGTACCAGCCTACAACACCAACCACATCATCAAGTTTGCAGATGACACAACGATGTTGGGACTCATCACCAACAACTGCTGCTCTCTGACACGGGGATGAGCGACTGAAGTTGGGCTACTTCTGAATACAGTGGCGGTGAGCGTCGGAGCTAACAGTGGAGGAGCTAATAGCAGAGGAGCTAACTGAGGTCCCAGCCGGACTGGAGCTCAACTACAGAGGCGGTAAGCTGCAGAGCTAAAAGCCGAGGAGCTAACTGAGGTTCTGGCCGGATCGGAACTCAACTACAGCTGCGGTAAGCGGCGGAAATAACAGCAGAGGAGCTAACAGCGGAGGAGCTAACCGAGGCCCCAGCCAGGTCGGAGCTCAACTACAGTGGCGGAGCTGACAGCAGAGGAGCTAACTGAGGCCTCAGCCGGATTGGAGCTCAACTACAGCTGCGGTAAGCGGCAGAAATAACAGCAGAGGAGCTAACCGAGGCTCCGGCCAGATCGGTGCTCAACTACAGTTGAGGAGCCTAGTGGAGGAGCTAACTGAGGCCCCAGCTGGATCCGAAGTCAGTTGGACCAGATACCGACAGCACTAGCAGAAATTATCCCTGCTATCATCAGATACCCGCTATCAGGCTACGACCCAAGCTAACGGTCTCCATTAGCCACCGGGAGAGCTTCGTATTCACCGCCAGATAGAACAACGCTAGCTAGAGGCCTCCACTAGCTACCGAGGGAGCCTTGGCTTCCTCGGCTTCACTGGCAGATCCAGCTACCAGATGACAATGCCAGTTAGTGACCATCACTAGCCATCGGAACAGCTTCAGCCTCACCGCCAGATAACAGCTATAATTAGACGAAAAAGCCAGCTGACAGCCTGCACGAGCCATTGGACGTATTTTGGCTCCTGTACTAGCCAACAGGTGAGCCTCTCCTCTGATCCCAATCAGACTAGTCAATATGCCTCCGAAAAAGAATCAGACAAATGAAGAGGAGTTGGAGGAGATCAAACTCTCACTAAATTTTATGTCTGAAGAAATTATCTAAGATAGCAAAACAACAAACTCTGCTTATTGGCCTTATGGAACAAGTGCGTGGATTAAAAGCTGAAATTATGGAAAAAGACAAGAAAATTAATTTCTTAGAAAGACGTGCGGATGAATTAGAACAATATACAAGCATGGATGATGTCATTGTGAGCGGTCTTAACACCAGACACCGCTCCTATGCACGTCTGACAGCTGGAGTTGGTAACCAGGATGGGGAGGATGAGACACTGGTAGAATCACAAACTCTTGAGCAGCAGGTGTTAACTTTTTTTCAACTCTAAAAACACTGTTGTGGACAGTAAGACTATTTCAGCTTGCCACACGTTACCTAGAAAAGACAGTAAACCCTTAGATGCATAAGCGGGGTAACAATTACCCCAGCGGTTGTTTTTTTGCAATATCTTTGTAATTTTAATTTTTTATCATTTAATCCTCCATGTATTCCTCAAATAGGTTGTGTTTGACATGAGGCCATTTGGATTTGTATCTAATTGTTATATTTTTTTAAGTAATTGCATTTTTTGTATCAGTACCACACTTTTCCATATGTGGGGTCAAAAATGACCAGAAGCTTTTCCCCTGCTGTCCCCTTTTGAATCTCACCACGGTTATCAGTAACACTGTAGACGCTGCAATTAGCATCTCAGATTGGATGCCAAGGGTAAACAGAGAGGGTAAACAGATGAGGACAATAGGATTTTTAGATGCATATGTGGGGTCAAAAATGACCCCAAGCTTCTCCCAAGCTGTCTATTGTCCCCTTTTAAATTTCACCACGGTTATAAGTAACACTGTAGACACTGCAATTTGCATCTCAGACTGGATGCCCAGGGTAAACAGAGAGGGTAAACAGATGAGAACAATACAGTGTATACAGTGAGGACAATGTAGATATTGTTAGATGCAGGGGTCAAAAATGCCCGAGCGGTTGTTTTTTTTTGCAATATCTTTGTAATTTTAATTTTTTATCATTTAATCTTCCATGTATTCCTCAAATAGGTTGTCTTTGACATGAAGGCATTTGGATTTGTATCTAATTGTTATATTCTTTTAATTGCATTTTTTGTATCAGTACCACACTTTTCCATATGTGGGGTCAAAAATGACCCCAAGCTGTCCCCTTCTTTTGTTGACCAAAATATAATTTAAAATAATAATAATAATAATAATAATAATAATAATAATAATAATAATAACTACCCAAAATATAATAAAAATAATCACCTTTAACCAAAATGAAAGAAATTTCTTAAGTTTACAGCATAAAACACACACATTCTAGTTGGGGTCATTTTGACCACACTCATGGAAGAGTGTTGGAATTGGTTGGTCATGCATCTAAGGGTAAAGGAAAACCAGCGATTATCATCCGATTTGTCAACAGGAAAACAAAAACTGATCTTCTGTGACAAGCAAGAAAACTGAGAGGAACGGCTGTCTATGTAAACGAGCATTTAACAAAAAAGAACTCTAAAATTGGGCTGCACGGTGGCGCAGTGGTTAGCACTGCGGCAGCACAGTTTACCCTTGGCCGGGGGATTGTGGGGATCGTGGGATCGTGGGTTCGATCCCAGCCCCCGACCAACAGTGATCTGTGTGGAGTTTGCATGTTCTCCCCGTGTTGCGTGGGTTTACTCCGGGATTTCTCCGGTTTCCTCCCACATGCCAAAAACATGCATGTTAGGTTAATTGGCTGTTCTAAATTGTCCCTAGATATCTGTTTCCTATAGGCCCTTAGAATAGAGGGTTAGTATTAATGAAAGCGCTTTGAGTGGTCTTTGTGACTAGAAAAGCGCTATATAAGTGCAGGTTAGTTAGTTAGTTAGTAATAGCTAGACAAGCCAGGGCTCTCAGAAAACGGAAAAATATAGTCGACATGGACAAAGAACTGTAAGGTGTGAATAAAACTGCTTGGCACTCCAGAAGAAGCTAAAGTAATAATGATTAGGGATATGGAGGAATTAAACAAATTTAAACCTTAGCTCTTATGCACGAATAACAGTGCAGTTAGATTATGAGTGGAAATTTTTGTGGGTTTTTTTTGTTTTTTTGTCTTGTTTTGTTTTTGTTTTGTTTTTCTCTTTGGTGTACACTGCTTGCACAACTTATGATCAGCACTTTAACCCATCATCCTTCCTCATTTAATAATGGAAGTGTATTAGGTCAAATTGAAGCTGAAACCTTTGTAAATACTGAACAGCAACCACAAGATATTTTAGGGGATATTGACCCAGATAACTACTTTAATTATATGAACAATAAGTGTACTTATGATGAACAACAATTAAATGGAATTATGAACTCGGATCAGACACTGACAATAATATATATATTAATAGTAGGAGTCTCTATGCCAAGTTTCTGATTAGAGCCTCGCGTACTTTGGTTCTGGCTTTCAGGCGGGCGAGGTTGAAAAGCCTGCTGTCAGATCTTGTGTGCAGGTAGATTCCCTCTGTTGCTGTGCTGAAGGCATGCCTCAGGAGCATAGCAAAGAAAATCCCAAAGACGGTTGGCGCAAGTACACAGCCCTGTTTCACTCCACTGCGTATGTTGAATGGCTCTGAGACGTTGCCATCGTGCTGCACTATCCCCTGCATGTTGGTGTGAAACGATTCGATGAGGCTTTGCAACTTCGGTGGGCATCCTATCTTTGGCAGGATCTTGAAAAGGCCCTCTCTGCTGACCAAATCGAACGCTTTGGTGAGGTCGATGAAGGCGACGTACAGGGGCATGTTCTGTTCTCTGCATTTCTCCTGGAGTTGGCGGATGGAGAATATCATGTCTACCGTCGATCGCGCAGCGCGGAAGCCACACTGAGACTCGGGGTAGACACGCTCGCAAGCTTCTGTAGACGAATGAGAACAACTCGTGCATAGACTTTACCAACAATGCTGAGGAGGGAGATGCCCCTGTAGTTGTTGCAGTCGCTTCTCTCCCCTTTGTTTTTGTAGAGGGTGATCAGAGACATGCTGTTCGCAGACGACGCTGCAGTCGCAACCCACACACAGCAGGAGCTTCAGACCCTGATGGACCGCTTCTCCCAGGCATGCAAGGACTTCGGGCTTACCATCAGCCTGAAGAAGACTAACGTCTTGGCACAAGGCACGGAAGCACCACCAACCATCACCATCGACGACTACGAGCTGGAGGTTGTGAATCAGTTCACGTACCTGGGGTCCACGATCAGCAACAACCTCTCCCTTGATACAGAGATCAACAAGAGGATTGGAAAATCAGCCTTCACACTCGCTCGCCTCACCACACGAGTGTGGGAGAATCCCAAACTCTCTGTCAAGACGAAGATGGCAGTGTACAACGCCTGCGTCATCAGCACACTGCTCTATGGGAGTGAGACGTGGACAACATACGCCCGGCAGGAAAAGAGACTGAACTCCTTCCACTTGCGCTGCATTCGCCACATCCTGGACATATCCTGGCAGGACAAAGTGCCCAACACAGAAGTTCTGTCCCGCGCCGGCCTTCCCTCCATGTTCACTCTACTCAGGCAGCGCAGGCTCCGCTGGCTAGGCCACGTTCACCGTATGGAGGATGGCAGAATCCCCAAAGACGTCCTCTACGGAGAACTGGCAACTGGCAGGAGAGACGTTGGCCGCCCACAGCTGCGCTTTAGAGATGTCTGCAAGAGAGACATGAAGGAACTGGAGATCAACACAGAGGGCTGGGAGGACCTTGCAACGGGCCGCTCCAAATGGAGAGGCACCCTGACCAGACAGCTCAAGGCGAGTGAAGAGAGACTGACTGCTGCAGCAGATGAAAAAAGGACCCGCAGGAAGAACCGCCACAGACCCAGCAGCACGGAGACCACCCACAAGTGCGACCTGTGTGACAGGGACTGCCATTCGCGCATCGGCCTGTTCAGCCACAGGCGGTGCTGTTCCAGCAGAGTAGACGTTTAGGATTCTCTTCCATGGTCATCATAGACCGACAGAGGCCAACTATGCCATGTTTGATAGTATTAAGGAGTTTTTAACCTCTTGCACGCCGGTGTACCACGGGCGGACACGACTCTGCGTCCTAGAGCGCACTGAAAAAAAAAGCTGCATTTCCGTTCTTCCACTACAGACACAGCCGCGAACAGAAAGCCAAAGGAGTGCTTTGATTGGTTTAGATGTGATTGACCTCTCATTCGACTAATAAGAGCCTTGAATTGGGTCTCTGAAACCTTGAAGAACCAATGACTGAAAACCTAGCAAGAAGGACCCGCTTACCAACGGCTGTGAATACAGCGAGCCAATTGAAGCACAGAAGTTCAAAAGCATGCGTCCCTTGCATAAAATCTGTTTTGTGTAAGGCTGGGTGACTTTTTTTCTTACTACTGTTCTTATTTGTTTTGAAAAATCGTTCGCCAAAACCGCAATCATGGAAGCACAAAACCGCAATAATGGAATTATGGTTTGACCGGGTCGCGTGACCAGAACCACGAGTCCATAACAAGCGGACCAGCGTCATGTTCGTCTGACAATGAGGAAGAGAAGTTCGCCAGCGACACTGCTGTTGTGGACAGGTAAGTGTTATAAGCTAAATTATTCTTTATTCCTGAAAATTGTACTCAAAATGACTTTTGACCAATTGGTAAATTACAACTGTGCGTAGTAGACCGCGGCGCACGGACTGGACACGGTTCGTGCGCCGAGTCCGGACCGTGAACGCCACCCACCCCCCCCGCTACTTTTCTGTAGCGGATTGCAGATATTATTGCAGCTATTTTAGTACAAATGTGCGTAGTAGACCATGGTGCACGAACCGTGTCCAGTCCGTGCACCGCGGTACACGGTTCGTGCGCCGCGTCCGGATCGTGAACGCCCCCCCCACCCCCTGCTACTCTTCTGTAGCGGATTGGAGATATTTTAGTATAATTTTTAGTGCACTGTAGGTTATTTTTTCTTGTAAAAAAAAAGCCACACATTTTTTACGTGACATGCTTCTTTGTGTGTGGGGGCTTGTTTGTTCATTTATTCATGAATGAATGAATAAACAAACCCCCCCACACACACACACAGCCCTTCACCTTTCATTAGACCCCAAGATGAAGCTTCTATATTGAATCATTCAAAAGTTACAGATGTTTTTCCAAACTGTGCCATTTGGCACAATTTGGCACAGTTCAAAAACGCCTGGGAACAACCTAAGAAAAAAAGCTGTGTAATATATTCATTTTTTGTGGTATTGTTACAAAATTTGGACCTCAGCTGGATAACACTTGGTTCTACATTTCTGTTGCATTTTCCAGCCCGGATCTGACAGCTGTGTGTTATTTACAAGCATTTGTATCCAAAAAAATACCCAGGCGAAATTTATTTTCTTCAAGTTCAGTATGTTTAGATGACTGTTACTCAGTGGCAGGAGCACTTAGAGAGATTATGACTGTTTTGCCAAAAAAATTCAAAGTGTTTTCTTTTAAATGAGACCAACCCCATGAAGATGCTGCAAAGGGTTGAAGAACAGCTTTTGATTTACTTTGGGTACGGTTTTTTTTGGCGTTTTTAGGGAAATTGACCAGAGTGCAAGGGGTTAAATCAATTTAACACCCATTTAGGATTATAGCAATAACTGAAACATGGATTAATGAAGAAAACGATGTCAATTTTGAACTACATGGATATGAAATGTACACACAAAATAGGAAATGTAAAAGTGGTGGTGGGGTGGACTTCCGGTTATGGCTGCCACGTAGGACGGACGTGTCTCGCTCTGCTCTGCTCCTGGAGAAAAAAAATCGGCAAATAACTCTCTCATTTGGGACAGAACGTATCCCAGCATTTGGGCGAGGATATGTCGGCGAAGCCTAAGGCTGGAAAACCAGGAAAAGGAAAAAGCGAGCCGCCGAAACAGTCCAAATTAACGGACTTTCAGGTCTGTGACGCAGCAAACAAAACTCCATATATGGCGGAGGAAGCTGGCGGCGGTGCGATGTTTGCGGGGAATGGCGCAGATGCGCTGATGGCTGCCATGAGTTCAATGAGAGCGGACTTTTCCTCTAGATTTGATGGGATTATGACAGCGTTGGAAGGAATAAGAAAGGAATTGGGTGACTGTGTAGAACGAACGGCGCAGATGGAGCTCCGTCTCGCTAGTGCTGAAGATGACGTCACCCGTCTTCAATTAAAGGTGCGCACTTTGGAAAAAAAAAATAAATCTCTGGAAGATAATATTTTGGATTTGGAATCTCGGTCGAGACAGAATAATTTGAGGCTGGTGGGTCTTCCAGAGGAATCAGAAGGTCGGGACGTATGTTCCTTTCTGGAAAAGTGGATTCCGGAGGTGCTGGGCAGCGAGGAGTTGCAATCAGCAGTGGTTCTGGAAAAAGCACATCGTATTGGCCCACGGAGAGATAAGGGACCGCCGAGGACCTTAATTATGAAGTTTCTTAGCAACAGAGACAGGATGAAGATCTTCAACGCTGCACGTGCTAAAGGAGAGATTAAACACCAGGACCAGCAGGTGCGGTTCTACCCAGATTTGGCCACAGGAATCCAGCAATTGAGGAAGCAGTTTGATCCCATACGTAAGGAGCTGCGCAACCTTGGGATTCGTCATGGTGTAATCTATCCTGCGAGACTGCTGACCACGTATGAGGGCAGAACCCACATCTTCAAGACCCCAGAGGAGGCGCAGGAGTTCATCAAGAAGATCAAAGAAGAAGAAGAGACTGGTGGGAGCTAAGCATGAACAAAATATAAGGTAGAATAATTAAGCATTTGCACAGGCATCTGACTGACTTGAAGTAAATAGTAAGTTTACAAAATATAGATTGTATTATATATTAAAAAAACAAAATAAAAACAAAACAAACAAAAAAAAAACTATGATGTACAAAGTTGTTAAAAATTTTGGAGTTAAGTTGGAAAACTACAGAGGAGAGTTAATGTTACGTCATTAAAAGCAGTAGAGTTGGGGTGATTGGGAGGATGAAGAAGGAGTGGCTTAGGCTGTTCCCCGTGGGTGTGGAACAGTCGATGGCTATATCGGGAGACAGAATTTTTCTTTTGATTTTGGGGGGTTTGCCACAAGTGTGGGAAGGGGAAATTTGTTTGTGTGTAGTTTGTAGGATGAATGTTCAACCACTCATGTTTTTGCTTCTCTGTATGAGCATGTTTACACTGCAAGGTAATCCCAAACTCTCTATTGATCATGGACCAAAGTGTTAATCTTAATTTAACTTCATGGAATTGCAGAGGTCTACAAAATTTAAAAAAACTTAAACAAGTTATGAATAAAATAAAGGACATGGGTTCAAGAATTGTGTTTTTACAAGAAACTCATCTGATAGAGGAGGATGTTAAAAGAATTAGGAGTAGATGGCAGGGAAGTGTATTCACCTCTTCATTTTCATCCCGAGCCAGGGGAGTTATGACTCTCATACATAAATCAGTTCCTTTTCAGGTGAAAAATGTAATTGGAGACAAATTTGGAAGATATGTAATCATTCAAGGTTCTTTGCTATTAGAAAATATAAATCTTGTGAACTTATATGGTCCCAATATAGATGATCAGAAGTTCTTTGCTAATTTATTTCTCATCTTATCATCACTTACAGGGCAACATATAATAGCAGGGGATTTTAATTGTACATTGAATCCAGGTGTGGATAGATCAACAGGACTGGATTGTACGCACATTGGATGTAGGATGACTATTAATCATTTTATGAAAGAATTGAGATTGTTAGATATATGGAGAGAAATGAAACCACAAGTTAAAGCCTATTCTTGTTATTCCAGTACCTACAAGACATTCTCACGTATTGATTATTTTTTGATTTCCACAGAATTAAGGTCCAAGATTCAAAACTGCTTTTATGATAACATCGTGATTTCTGATCATGCACCCTGTTGTCTAATATATGTAGATAAAAAATTGACAAAGGAATCAGGTAGATGGCAATTTCAGCATAAATGGCTTCAGGATGAGGAATTTGTCAAGTATATAGAAAAACAGATAGACGAGTTCTTTGACATCAATACTACACAAACATCAGCATGTGTAAAGTGGGAGGCTTTCAAAGCTTTTATTAGGGGACATATTATTAGTTATACAGGATCAAAATCTAAGAAGACTCGAGAGGAGAGAGCTAAATTGGAACATAAAATAAAAAGTCTTCAGGAAAAAGTGTATGCAGGAAGTGACCCAAGGTTGGAGAATGAATTACTGATTTTGAGAGCTGAATACGACAAAAAATCAGCGAATAGAGCTGCCTCGAGTCTTCTAAGATTGAAACAATCTTTTTATGAACAAGGTGAAAAATCAGGAAAATTATTAGCATGACAGATTAAACAATTGGAAATTAAAACACCATTTACCAGTATTATAAGTAAGGGACAGGTAGTTATAGATCCTTTAGAAATTAATAGAGCCTTTAGAGATTACTATGAAAAATTATATGATACCAAAAATGAACCTGATTTAACAAAACTAAATGGGTTTTTGAACGAACTATCTATACCGTGTATTCCAAATGAAAACAGGGAGATATTGGAGTCTAAAATTAGTCAAGAAGAAGTTGGGCTAGCCTTTGATAATATGAAATCAGGAAAAAGTGCAGGACCAGATGGTCTTCCAGTTGACCTTTATAAAAAATTTAAGAATAAATTAATAAAACCTTTTTTGGAAATGGTTTTAGAAGCATTTCAAAATAATAATTTACCATCATACATAAATAATGCCTTAATTATACTGTTGCCAAAACCAGGTAAGCCCTCTAATAAATGTGAAAATATGAGACCAATAAGCCTATTAAACGCCGACCTTAAGATAATCTGTAAAATTTTAGCAAGACGAATACAAGAAATTTTACCAAATATTATTAATCGAGATCAGAATGGCTTTATAAAGGGTAGACAAGGCTTCCATAATGTAAGAAGACTATTTAATATTATTTATTTTAATAAAGAAGCACCGGATACAGCTCTCCTATCATTGGACGCCGAAAAGGCCTTTGATAGAGTTGAATGGCCCTTTCTTTTTGAAGTCCTACAAAGGTTTGGACTTGGAAATAATTTCATAAAATGGGTTCAAATAATATACAATAATGCTACAGCAGAAATCCTAACAAATAACAATATTTCAAAACCAATAAAAATCAATAGAGGATGTCGACAAGGCTGTCCACTTTCACCTTTACTGTTTACTATGGCAATTGAACCTTTAGCGATAGCGATACGTTTACATTCACAAATATATGGAATTAAAGTTGGACCAACAGAACATAAAATCTCCCTGTACGCCGATGATATAATTTTGTTTATGTCGAATCTAAAAAAATCAATTCCAACCTTGTTGAATTTAATAAAGAATTTTGGGGAAATATCAGGATATAAAATAAATAAAACTAAATCTTCAATATTAATGCTAAATGAGACCCAGAGAAATTACCCAGCCCCTGAGGTAAATCAATTCAGTGTTGTAAATCAGTTTAAATATTTAGGAATCCAAATTATGCCTAAGCTAGAATCAGTCGCCAGTGTCAACTATGAAGCCTTAATGTCAGATATCAATGAGTTAACTCAGAGATGGATGTCACTACCAATGTCGATGATCGGGAGAATCAATATACTTAAAAGTAATATTTTACCTAAAATACTTTATTTATTTCAATACATTCCCTTATCACCACCTTTAGATCTATTCTCAAGAATAAAAAAAAAGTTAGTGGAATTTATATGGAACAACAGGAGGGCTAGATTACGTTTGTCTTTATTATATTTACCATTTGATCGTGGAGGTCTGAAATGTCCAAATTTTATGTTGTACTATTGGTCGGCACAACTGAGGTCTATGACATATTATTTTTCATCAAATGATCTCCCTCACTGGACTGAAATGGAATCATACAATTTACCTTTACCTCTTCCCATATTCATATACTCAGATTCGGCAAAAAAATTACAAAAACAAGTTAAAAATCCATTTGTAAAGCATATGATCAAAATATGGTGTGAAGCTAAAAACTATTTAAAAGAACCACAGTTATTGTCACAATTTAGTCCAATATGGGGTAATCAATATTTTAAACCAGGGAGAGCGGACGCTGTATTTAAAGTATGGAATTTAAAAGGGATACAAAAGATTCAGGATTTATATTTGCCATGTGCAGACAACATAATGTCTTTTGAAGAGCTGAGGATCAAATTTAATCTCAATAGAACACATTTTTTTAAATATCTTCAACTTAGAAACTTTATTCGATCAAATCAAAATAAAGCTCTCACTCGACCTATTTATTCATCCTTGGAAAAAATGATGATGAAAGATAGTAAAAGAAAGGGTATTATTTCAGAGTTTTATAACTCATTGACACTATCTTCAAGTGAAAATTCACTGAAAAGATTAAACTACTGGAAAGAAGATCTGCAAATTGAAATTTCAGAGGAACAATGGGAATTGGCTTGTACAGAAGCTCAAACCAAATCAATAAATGCACGCCTTAAATTGATACATTTCAAATGGTTAATGCGGATGTATGTTACACCGGAGGAGTTAAATAGATATAACAAAAATATACCAGATACATGCACAAAATGCATGGAAAGTAAAGGAACCCTATTTCATTGTTTATGGGAATGTAGATTAATAAGAATGTTTTGGGAGGAGGTGAGGGTAACAATTGAAAAAATAATCTCAAAACAAATCATATTGAATCCTAAACTGTTTTTGTTGGGTCTGTACCCAGAAAAGCATAATTTCAATAAAAGTGAAAGAACATTCATAGACCTCAGTTTGCTTAATGCCAAAAAATGTATTGCACTATTATGGAAAAAGACTCATAGACCAGATGTGACTCAGTGGTTAAGACAGATGTTAACAAACCTTCCATTAGAAAGAATAACATATATACTGAAATCAAAGGAAATTGTGTTTGAGAATATATGGAGACCTTTTATTGATTATGTAAAAAATTTAAACATAACTCTTGAAGAAGAAGGTGAATGATGTGTGTGGACCTTGTAAATTCCAAACTGGTGAACATAATATGTATACTAATGTATTGGATTGTCTAGACTAAACAGAGGAGCATTGTTGAAGACTTGATTTTGTTGGTGGTTGTTGGTGTTTTTAGGGTTTTTTTTTTTTTTTGTAGTACTTTAGTGTTAGTGTTTGATTGTTTGTATCATGTTTGTTAAAAAAAAAAAGGTTCAATAAAGATATTGTGGAAAAAAAAAAGTGGTGGTGGGGTAGCACCGTATGTTGATAGAAATTTAAAAAGTAAAAAAGTGGACAGCATGACATCAACAGTGAATGGAATTATGGAATATTTAACAACTGAAATTACGATGGAAAAAAACACAATAGTAAGTTGTATATATAGACCACCGGGATCTGATATGGAAAAATTTAGAAATGGTATGGAAAAGATATGTACAAAAATAAGACAAAAAGATATCTTTATTTGTGGTGACTTTAATATAGATTCAATGAAAACAAAACAACATAAACCAACTGAAGATTTCTTAGATACAATGTATAGCTTAACCTTATTTCCAAAGATTACTGTCAAATCTGCCCCTTTCGGGGCACAAATGAGACGCCAGATGCCAACAGAGAGTTTGTTGTTTATTACAAAAAAGACAAAAGTAATGAGCCACGAGGAGCGAAACACATAAGCTAAACACTCGACCACGGAGGGTCAAAATAACTGGCAATACAAAGAGTCACAGAGAAACTTACAAACAGTGAGGACGGAACCTAACGCTGAGACTGGAGCCGGACGTGGGGACTCCAGCCTGATTGGGTGTGAGATCGCGGCAAAGAATGAATCTCCACTGCAATCTTAAAAAGAGCAACATCTAATGATTACCAGGTGAGGAAAACAATGTAATCGCAGGATAGCGATCAACTGTGGCAGCCTGCGGACCGGTTGACAGCCAGAAGTCTGGCCGCAGCGCTGTCACAGTAAAAGCATCAGGGAAAGATGTCAAATATTAACCAGGACTAGGAATACGAGGAAAAAGGAGAAACACTGAGTGACTCGAGCGCGGAGCAGATCCGCGCTCGGATCATCACAATTACAAAACCTATGAGAATAACGACACACTGTGCTACCTTGATAGACAACATTTTTACCAATGTTATTGAATATAATATGGTGAGTGGTATACTAATAAATTACATTAGTGACCACCTGCCTGTATTTGTTTCTTTAGATGTTAATTATGGGGTTAATGAGAGTAAGAATAATAATAAACCATGTAAAAAGATAATTTATAAAAGAATACAAACAGAAGACACAATCAGTGCTTTTAAAGATGACTTAATGTTACAGAACTGGGATGTGGTCTATAGAGAGAAAGAAGTGGACAGGGCATACGATAAATTTATTGATATATTTAAATTATCATATGATAAAAACTGTCCAATTAAAGAAATTAATAAAACATATAAATACAAAAACTGCCCGTGGTTAACCAGGGAGCTACAAAATGCTTGTAAAAATAAAAATTATAAAAATGTCATTAAATTAACCCCTTGCACTCGGGTCAATTTTCCTAAAAATGCCAAAAAATAATGTGCCCAAAGTAAATCGAAAGCTGTTCTTCAACCCTTTGCAGCATCTTCATGGGGTTGGTCTCATTTAAAAGAAAACACTTTGAATTTTATGGCAAAAAAAACATGATCTCTCTAAGTGCTCCGGCCACTGAGTTACAGTCATCTAAACATAGTAAACTTGAAGAAAATAAATTTGGCCTGGGTGTTTTTTTGGATACAAATGCTTGCAAATAACACACAGCTTCAGATCCGGGCTGGAAAATGCAACAGAAATGTAGAACCAAGTGTTATCCAGCTGAGGTCCAAATTTTGTAACAATACCACAAAAATTGAATATATTACACAGCTTTTTACTCAGGTAGTTCCCAGGCGTTTTGGAACTGTGCCAAATTGTGCCAAATGGCACAGTTTGGAAAAACATCTGTAACTTTTGAACAATTCAATATAGAAGCTTCATTTTGGGCTCTAATGAAAGGTCACACTCAGGGCTGTCTGTGTGTGTGTGGGTGGGGGGTTTGTCCCCCACCCCCCCGCTCGCTACAGAGGATGGACTTCGGCCATCGCTACACAACGGATTAGCCTCATGTGGTGATGTGGGACAGCAGCGCAATCACCGCGGCTCCCCCCCACTCGCTGCAGAAGAATAGCGGGGGTGCGGTGGGGGCGTTCACAGTCTGTACGCGGCGAACAACCCCTTGTACAGCGGTGCACAAACTGCGCCGCGAAGCACAGTTGTAATTTACTGATCGGTCAAAAGTCATTTTGGATTACAATTTTCAGGGATAAAAAATAATTTGGCTTATAACACCTTACCTCTTCACAGCCACATTGTCCTGGCCAACTTCTCTTCCTCACTGTCAGACGAACGCGACGCTGGTCCGCTCTGGTTCTGGTCTCGCGACCCGGTCAAAACATAATTCCATTATTGCAGTTTTGTCCTTCCATGATTGCGGTTTTTGGCGAACGATTTTTCAAAACAAATAACAGTAGTAATTAAAAAAAGACTGGCGAAGGCGTGTGTGCCACTCAGCCTTCGTCGTCAGCCTCCGTCGGTCTATGACCATGGAAGAAATCATAACGTCTCATAACGTCTAATCCTTTTTTGATCCGCTCCAGCAGTCAGTCTTCACCCAGCCTTAAAAAAAACAGCTCGCGAACTTCTCTGCTTCAATTGGCTCACTGCATTCACAGCAGGTGGGTCCTTCTGGCTAGGTTTTCAGTCATTGGTTCTTCAAGGTTTCAGAAACCCAACTCAAGGCTCTTATTAGTCAAATGAGAGGTCAATCAGATGAACTAATCTGTTCGCGGCTGTGTCTGCAGCTTTTATTTTCAGTGCGCGCTTGGACGCCAATACATCACCATCACCACCTACATCACCATCTACACCATGAGTCCTAGAGCGCACGAGAGCGCCCTCGTGCGCTCTAGGACACAGAGACTTGCCCGTCCGCGGTACAACGGAGCGCAAGAGGTTAAGAACTAAAGAATCTGAAAAAAGATATAAAAACATACAAAAATAAATTAACTGAAATAATATGAACTAGTAAAAAATTATACTATAGGCAAATGTTAAATGAAAATAAGAACGATATAAAAGAAGTCGGGGACATATTAAATAAATTAAGGAAAAATGGAACTAAGAAAACAATATATCCACAGTATTTTACTGATAATTGTGGTGATAATTATGATAAGAACATGGTAGTAAATAAAATGAATAATATTTTTGTAAATGCCGGACTGTGGTGACCCACCACAATCTACACAAGCATTCTTCACACTCAGCAGGGCTGGAGGAAATGGAAGACAATTGGCATACAGAGGACAATGCACAGACGGACAAAGAGCCACAGGAGGCAGTCAGACGGGACTGTGTGCATGTGTCCTTGAGCCAACCAATGTTATGCTAATCACGTGTGTCGACTGTTATGCTAATGTGCCATGCATTCTCTCTTCCTGTATCACTGAAAAAAGAGCTTGTGTGACATGTCTCAATAGCACAGTACAACACAGTAGCACACAGAGCTACGATGTGTGTCTCATTTTGATGGAGGAAATAAAACTCTGCAACCTTCCAGCTCATCTCATCTCGCCTGATCTTATTCCTCCACACTGGTGACCCGATGTGTCATGGTGTGCCCCTCACCTGATCTTTTACCTCCGCACTGGTGACCTGACGAGAGAGAATGACCGTCTGCTCCCTCTCACCACGCTGTGGACCCCAGTGGACCAGAGAACACCTGCAACCTCTTCATCCACACCGGAGCATGCCCTCCGGAGTGGGCAGCGCTGAGACCGACACGCACCATGAATGGCAACACGAGCGAACCAAAGGAAGCAGCCTGAATGGGGAAATCATCAACGCTGTCTGCGTTGATTTCCACCAAGCACCCCAACCCTGACGCACCTTGCGACAGCGGACCTCCCGCGCACAGAAGCCCCACACGCACACCGCAGGATTACGAGGACAGTGCAACTGCCAGCTATGTGGTCACTGCGCCAAGTGCGCGCCACACACCGGGACAAACCGGCTCCACAGACTGATACAGCGTCCTCCGCCGCTGCACATGCCCGAGAAGCACGGCCGATCGCCATCCTCGGAACCTTCAGGGCTGCTCACGCACCTAAATCAGACGTGCAGCCCGCACACAGGACTTTGTATGTGTTTCTCAGCCACGGCGCACAAGGGGAATTTAGCCAATTGCTGTCCCCGATGACTTTAGGGCTGCTTCCACACCTAAAAGCCAAACCGCCAAGTCCCTCACACAGCTGCAGTTGTTTCACAGCCGCTACGCATCCTCGGGGAATTTGGCCGTCACCTTCCCCACATCCTCGAGGGACCAAGCCGCGAGAGGAGTCAGAGACTTAATTTTTTAAAAAAAATTTTCTTTTTCACAGCCGCTGTGGATCACCGCCAGGGTGACCGGAAAAGTCCCTCACCACTGCGGATCCACACGCAATTTTTGTGCGGCCCAGACACCTTTGACGTCCCCGGCTGGAACTCACTTACTCCCACCCCCCTCCCCCTCCTCCTCCACAGCGCTCTCCACGCACCTCACTCCCACAAAGCGTACCGGCCCCGTGCGCCCATGATCCACGGCCGTTCAACGTGCTGGAACTCGGAGTGGTGCACACTGTCCTTTCCACCCCTCCCCTGTCCCCCCCACAGACTGACGCCCTCCAACACACCTCTACAGCAGGACAGTTCTACCGGACCTGGAGCCCAAATGACAGGGGGGTTCACAGCCCCTTCTGAGTGTTCTGGAGGGAGCCCTGTGGTGACCCACCACAATCTACACGAGCATTCTTCACACTCAGCAGGGGTGGAGGAAACGGAAGACAATTGGCATACAGAGGACAATGCATAGACGGACAAAGAGCCACAGGAGGCAGTCAGATGAGGCTGTGTGCATGTGTCCTCGAGCCAACCAATGTCACGCTAATCATGTGTATTGACTGTTATGCTAATGTGCCATGCATTCTCTCTTCCTGTATCAGTGATAAAAGAGCTTGAGTGACATGTCTCAATAGCACAGTACAACACAGTAGCTCAGAGCTACGATGTGTGTCTCATTTTGATGGAGGAAATAAAACTCTGCAACCTTCCAGCTCGTCGCATCTCGCCTGATCTTATTCCTCCACAGGACCAGCGTTGACAGCAAAAACTCCAAACCAAGGAAGAGACACCGTGAGTGAAACATTGATTGGAAACAACCCTCGGTCAGTCTTTCTCTCAGCGGTGGATGAATTAGAGGTAAAATCTGTTGTTGAAAACTGTAAAAATAAATTATCTACTGATTGTGATGGTACTGATATGGCACTAGTTAAAAGAACTGTTGATGGCAAATTAAAACCATCTACATATATTTGTAATCAGAATCAGAATCAGAATCAGCTTTATTGCCAAGTATATTTACAAGTAAACACACGAGGAATTTGACTTGACATTGGACGCGCACGTTAGGCGCATCCAATGACGCGTCGCCATACAAGGCGCCTGTCAACAGTGGAGGTAAAGAGGGGAGGGGAGGGGGAGGAAAACACAATAGGAGAGAGAAAAAACATAGTAATCAGAATAAACGCTCGTATATGAGCCAAATTTTGACTACACAGAAAAAAACCCTCATGCATTAGCAGACAATAGATACAATCACACAGCAGAGAGAGGGAGAGCAGTGTGTGTATATATGCATGTCATTGTGTAGTGTGAGTGTAACAGTTGTTAGTGGGCAGCAGAGGGCGCCTCCAGGCAGTGGATAGATGTTATAATCATGTGACTTATAAACAAGACCAGAGATCAGAGTCTATCTCTCTTTTCCTCTTCCTTGCAGAAGGCACATGGGCATTGTCCTTGAGAGACCAATCCGCTGACGACAACAACTGATTGTTGATGTATGGGTAGACATAAGCCACTTCTCCGGCGTTATCTTATCGAGGAGGAATGTAAACAAGAGTACCAAAACACAAGGTCAAATCTGCACAGTGCACTCAGAGAATAAAAAAATTTCTCTCTCTTCGATTCTGTGCTTCAATTTCATACAGGCTTGAATCATACTTTAGATCATTCTCTGGAGAGCACTCAGCGATCCACAGATGTTATCCACCTACCGAAACATAGGTAAAACATGTCCAGAGAGTTCGTTCTCTCTTCAATGCATGCCAGGTAGTAAATTCCATGTTAATCCTGCCGCTGACAGTCAGTGCTCCCCCCAGCTGGACGAATTGTTGAATTTGTTAAGGGAGCTACGCCGGGGTCCGCATTTGATTAGCTCACCCAGATAATTTCGATACACTAGGAAAACTCCAGGGGCCAAAACAGAAGATCCTGTGATCAGTTCAATCTCAGTCGAATCACACAGACACATGAATTCCAATGCCATGAGTCTCCCTTGGGTTCCCCCTGACCCGCTTCTTCTTTTAAAGGTGACAATCGCATATAAGCCGCTTTCCAGATCCATAATTTCCATTTGGATTAAGATTCAGCCAGGAGAAGAGTGACATTGCAAACTGGGATCAGAAGGGAGAGGATTAGGAGGGAGAGGGAAGAAAAGCGTCTGCTCTCTCTCAGAAGCGGAAGTGAACTATCTATCATTTCAAACTGGCTCATTCCCGCAGAAAATGAAAATAGCAAAAGTAATACCATTATTCAAGCAAGGAAATAAACACCACTACACAAACTACAGACCAGTATCGCTTCTCCCACAATTTTCAAAGATTCTGGAAAAACTCTTCAACAACAGATTAGAGGACTTTTTAAATAAACATGATCTGCTTAATCAGAATCACTACGGATTTAGAGCAGAGTGCAACATCACTGGCAATAATGGAAGCAACAGAGGAAATAATAAATACCTTAGATCAAGGAAAATATGCAATTGGTGTATTTGTGGCTCACATATTTGAGATGCTTAAGCTGCATATGTATATTACTGCTACCTCACGTCTTAGAAGGAACAATAAGTCTGGACCTCCGGGGGATAACAGGAAGGTGTGAAATCCGTCTTTAGAAATGGTTCTGAGAAGACTTCCTGACCACCAGGCTTTTAGGTGGAGGACAGAAGACCTGGGGGGTGATGTATTGTCTCGGGGGATTGAATGACAATGTGATTCTGTACTTTGATGTCCCGGGTATAAAAAGGGGAGATGTGGGATATTCTGTCTCTTTTCTGATTGAGAGGATGTTGGAGAGACGTGAATGATTAATAAACCTGAATTGAGAAATAAATTCAGCCTCTTCATTACACGCTCTCTACATATTTATAGATTTTTGAAAAGCATTTGATACAATAAATCACTCAATACTTTTTGATAAACTGCAATTGTATGGTATTAGGGGAGTGGCACTGAATTGGGTTACAAGTTATTTATCTAAGAGACAACAGTTTGTGAAGATGGGAGAATATCGGTCTGGATGTGTGGGAATTACTTGTGGGGTCATAGCCTGTGAGGTTATAACCGTTTCCTCCCCCACACAGCGCAGCAAATGCAACCATTGTATGCCGCGCTTAAAAAACAAAAACCCTCAAATGCGATCGAATGGTCCCCGGAACGGGAGCGCGCATTCTCGGAGGTCAAAAAAGCCCTTGCAGACGCTGCGTTGTTGGCTCATCCAGACCCAACGGCCCGCATAGCGCTCACCACTGATGCGTCAGACGTGGCCATAGGGGCGGTAGTGGAGCAACATGTTGCCGGGGCTTGGCAGCCGCTGGCCTTTTTTAGCAAGACCTTGCGCGAGGCCGAGCGAAAATACAGTGCGTTTGACAGGGAGCTGTTAGCGCTCCACTTAGCCATTCGTCACTTCCAGTTCTGGCTAGAAGGTCGGCGTTTCACCGCGTTTGTCGACCACAAACCACTCACTTTTGCGATGGCCAAAGTTGCGGAACCCTGGTCGGGCCGGCAGCAGAGGCAGCTGGCTGCAATTTCAGAGTTTACTACTGATATTCAGCATGTAGCGGGTAAACTTAACGTGGTGGCAGACTGCCTCTCTCGCGCCGTAACCGCTCCAGTTCGCGCAGAGGTGGATGGTACTTCCACGGCCGCGGAGCAAAATAGCGGCGCGGAAGCGTACGCGGCCCCAGTCCTCGTGGGGATAGATTATGCAGCCATGGCCGCAGATCAGGGTAGCGAGGCAGACGTGTGCGCGCTCCAGTCTGGACCAACAGGGTTAAGGCTGGAGAGCAGGAGGCTGCAAGATGGTATGCCCCCCTTAATCTGCGATGTCTCTACTGGACGACCCCGTCCGGTAGTGCCGGCCGCGTGGCGCCGTCGTGTTTTTGACTCGATTCACTCTCTGGCACACCCGCGGGTGCGTGCGTCGGTAAAAATGGTAGGGGAGAAGTTTGTTTGGCCGAGCCTGCGCAAGCACGTTAAAGAGTGGGCAAGAGCCTGCATGGCTTGCCAGCGGGCCAAAATACACAGGCACACTAAAGCCCCCTTAGAGGCATTTCACATCCCGGCCAAGAGGTTTGATCATGTGCATGTCGACCTCGTAGGCCCTCTACCGTCATCGCAGGGGTACACGCATCTTTTGACAATGGTGGACCGCACCACGCGTTGGCCTGAAGTGGTCCCACTGGCATCAACCACAGCCGCAGAGGTGACCCGCGCGTTTTTAACGGCTTGGGTAGCGCGTTTTGGGGTCCCATCGGATATTACGTCCGACAGGGGACCTCAATTTGTTTCTGACCTTTGGTCAGCGATGGCCTGCAGCCTTGGGGCAACAATTCACCGCACTACCGCGTACCACCCCCAGGCTAATGGTTTATGCGAGCGTTTTCGTAGGTCATTGAAAGCAGCCCTCAGAGCGTCGCTTACGGATGCAAATTGGGTAAACAGGCTACCATGGGTTTTATTAGGGTTGCGTCCTGCACCTAAAGATGACTTAAAAGCCTCCCCAGCTGAGTTGGTGTTTGCACAACCACTCCGGCTGCCAGGCGAGTTCCTTCCTGATAACCCGGCGCCAGAACGTCCCCCTGCTCAGCGGTCACTGAACGACACGGGAGTGGACACGCTTCCGGGCCCCGTTCATCACACTTTTCCGCGTGTTTTTGTACCTAAATCTTTAAAAAACGCCAAGTTTGTTTTTGTCAGGCACGACGCTCAGCGTCCCACCCTGCGACCACCTTACGATGGCCCATATAGAGTGCTGGAAACAGGTGATAAACATTTTTTGCTAGATTTAGGGGACAGGAGGGAAACAATTTGTATAGACAGACTTAAACCTGCTTTTGTGATGGCTGATGAGGCGGTGCAAGTGGCGAGGGCTCCTCGACGCGGCAGACCCCCAGGGAGCATGCCCCAGAGCCCCCACAGAGATTGTCTAACAGTTTTCATCCTCAGATAGCGGATTCACTGCAGGACGGTGCCGCGGGAGCGGCTAAGCCCGCTTACAGCAAGTTTGGAAGACGGTTGAAGCTCAGACAGCCTATGGACTGATATTTGTGATTTTATCATGTGGTGTTGGCTATGTTGTATTGTTTCATCTTCGACGTTTGGGGGTGGTGGTCATGTGGCTCACATATTTGAGATGCTTAAGCTGCAATTGTATATTACTGCTACCTCACGTCTTAGAAGGAACAATAAGTCTGGACCTCCGGGGGATAACAGGAAGGTGTGAAATCCGTCTTTAGAAATGGTTCTGAGAAGACTTCCTGACCACCAGGCTTTTAGGTGGAGGACAGAAGACCTGGGGGGTGATGTATTGTCTCGGGGGATTGAATGACAATGTGATTCTGTACTTTGATGTCCCGGGTATAAAAAGGGGAGATGTGGGATATTCTGTCTCTTTTCTGATTGAGAGGATGTTGGAGATACGTGGATGATTAATAAACCTGAATTGAGAAATAAATTCAGCCTCTTCATTTCACGCTCTCTACATATTTATAGATTTTTGAAAAGCATTTGATACAATAAATCACTCAATACTTTTTGATAAACTGCAATTGTATGGTATTAGGGGAGTGGCACTGAATTGGGTTACAAGTTATTTATCTAAGAGACAACAGTTTGTGAAGATGGGAGAATATCGGTCTGGATGTGTGGGAATTACCTGTGGGGTCCCCCAGGGGTCAGTATTGGGCCCCAAATTATTTAACATATATATACAGTAAATGATATATTCCAAGTTTCCAAATTATTAAAAATATTATTTGCTGATGATACTAATATATTTTATTCTGGAAATAATTATAATCAACTAATCAATTCTCTAAATAATGAATTAAATAAGCTTATAAAATGGATGGATAGTAATAAATTATCACTAAATGTAGATAAAACTAAGGTAATGATATTTGGTAATTGTAAAAATAAAGAAGATATACATATTCACATAATGTAATTATTGAAAATGTTAAGGAGATCAAATTTTTGGATGTAATACTGGATGATAAAATTAGTAGGAAACCACATGTCAGATACATACAAAACAAAGTCGCAAAAAATATTGCAATTATAAATAAAATTAAGCAAGTCCTAGATTACAAATTGCTTCATATCTTGTATTGCTCATTAGTACTTCCACACTTGACCTATTGTATAGAGGTCTGGGGTAACAATTATAAAAGTACACTTAATTTATTGCTAATATTACAAAAAAGGGTAGTCCGTGTTATACACAAAGTTGGGTATCTTGAACATACTAATTTATTGTTTTTGCATTCAAAGTTATTGAAATTACAGGATCTGGTTGATTATTATGTATACAGCACAGTTAATGTTTAAAGTCAGTAAAAACTTTTTGCCACACAATATACAAAATCTTTTCAGTGAGAGAGAAGGTAAATACAATTTACGGGGCAATACAAAATTTAAAATGAACCTAGTAAGATCTACTAGGAAAAGTTTTTGTATGTCTGTGTGTGGGGTAAAATTGTGGAATGGGTTGGGGGAGAAACACAGGCAATGTCCAAATATCCATATATTTAAATCAACATATAAAGAAATGATTTTTGAACAATATAAAAATAAAGGACAGTAATATTACATTGTGTCTTCAATGAAGAAAGGTTGTTATTGTTGAATATATATGCTGAGTATTATCATTATCAATATCATTATTACTAGAATATTACAACGGTATTATAGTATTATGATTGTTGTTTAAGATGAAATCATTTGAAGTATTATATAGGCCAGGTGGTATTATTATTATTATTATAATTATTATTATTATCATTATTGTTGTAGAACACTATGTTGGACTTAATGGAACTTCGTTGCAGTGGTTTAGATCTTATTTATCTGATAGGTTCCAGTTTGTTCATGTAAATGATGAGTTTTCTCTCAGCTCAAAGCTTAGTCATGGAGTTCCACAGGGATCTGTGCTTGGCCCTACTCTTTTTAGTTTATATATGCTTCCGTTAGGCAACATTATTAGAAAGCACTGTATACATTTTCACTGTTATGCAGATGACACACAATTATACCTGTCAATGAAGCCAGATGATACTAATCAATTAGCCAAGTTAGAAGCCTGTCTTAAGGAAATCAAAGTTTGGATGACTTGTAATTTCCTGCTATTAAATTCAGATAAGACTGAAGTCATTCTTGTTGGTCCAAAAAACCTTAGAAATTCCTTTCCAAATCAAACTTTCAGTTTGGATGCAGTTACTCTTTCTCTTAATAGCTCTGTGAGGAACCTTGGAGTTATTTTTGATCAGGATTTGTCCTTCAATTCACATATTAAATTTGTTTCTAAGACTGCCTTCTATCATTTGCGTAATACTGCCAAGATTAGGAGCATCTTGTCTCAGAGTGACGCTGAGAAGCTGATCCACGCTTTTGTTAGCTCGAGATTAGATTATTGTAATTCTTTATTATCAGGCTGTCCTAAAACATCTTTAAAAAGTCTTCAGCTGATCCAAAATGCTGCAGCAAGAGTTTTAACAGGTACTAGAAAGAGAGATCATATCTCTCCGGTTCTGGCCTCCCTTCATTGGCTTCCCATAGAGTTTAGAATTAAGTTTAAAATCCTTCTTCTTACTTACAAAGCTCTAAACAATCAGGCTCCTTTTTATTTAAAAGATCTGATACTACCGTATCATCCTAACAGAGCACTACGCTCCCAAAATGCAGGTTTACTTGTAATACCTAGAATCTCCAAAAGTACAATGGGAGGCAGAGCCTTCAGTTATCAAGCTCCTCTCCTGTGGAATCAGCTGCCAATCTGGATTCGGGAGTCAGACTCGATCTCTGTTTTTAAGAATAGGGCTAAAACCTACCTTTTTGATATAGCCTACAATTAGGGAGGGATCATGTGTTTTCTGAACCCTCCCTTAGTTATGCTGCTAATAGGTTTAGTCAGCCGGGGGACCTCCAGTAATGCACTGGGCCTCACTCCTTTCCTCACTCTCTATGAAATATTTTTTTTTTGCTGGTCATTAACATTTGTTTGTTCTCTCCCATAGATTGAGTCCCCATCGTGCTGTTTGCTCTCTACATGTCTGTTCTTTTCTTCTTCTCTATCCCCTCACCCCCCAGCCAGTCGCAGCAGATGACTGCCCCTCCCTGAGCCTGGTTCTGCTGGAGGTTTCTTCCTGTTAAAAGGGAGTTTTTCCTCTCCACCGTCGCCAAGTGCTTGCTCACAGGGGATCGCCTGATTGCTGGGGTCTTTCTGCAACTGTGGGGGTCCTCCCTACAGTTGATAGTGCTATGAGATGACTGTTGTTGTGAAATGGCGCTATATAAATAAAGTTGAATTGAATTGAATTGAATTGTTGTTGTTGTTATTCTAACTACTATATGACTACCTATTATTATGGTTATTATTATTATTATATGGTTATTTATTGCGCCTAGGTATTGTAAGCCATGTGGGGGTATATGGTGGTATATATGGTGATTATGATGATGATAATCCATCCATCCATCCATCTTCTACCGCTTTTCCGGAGGTCCGGGTCGCAGAGGCAGCAGCTCAAGCAGAGAAGCCCAGACTTCCCTCTCCCCAGCCACCTGCTCCAGCTCTTCAGAGAGGATACCAAGGCGTTCCCAGACCAGCTGGGAGACAAAGTCTCTCCACCGAGTCCTGGGTCTGCCCCGGGGTCTCTTCACAGTGGGACGTGCTTGAAACACCTCAAGTGGGAGGCGTCCAGGAGGCATCCTAATCAGATGCCCATACCACCTCAACTGACTCCTTTCAATGTGGAGGAGCAGTGGTTCTACTCTGAGCCTCTCCTGGATGACTGAGCTCCTCACCCTATCTCTGAGGGTGAGTCCAGCAATCCTACGGAGAAAGCTCATTTCAGCCGCTTGTATCCGTGATCTCGTTCTTTCCGTCATTACCCAAAGCTCATGACCATAGGTGAGAGTAGGAACGTAGATTGACTGGTAAATCGACAGCTTTGCCTTAGAACTAAGCTCCCTCTTCACCACAACAGACCGGTACAACGTCTGCATCACTGCAGATGCTGCTCTAATCCGTCTGTCAATCTCTCGCTCCATTCTCCCCTCACTCGTGAATAAGACCCCAAGATACTTAAACTCCTCCACTTGGGGCAGGAGCCTGTCCCCAACTCAGAGAGGACAATCCACCTTTTTCCGGCTGAGGACCATGGACTCGGACTTGGAGGTGCTGATTCTCATCCCAGCCCCTTCACACTCAGCAGCAAACCGTCCCAGCAAGAACTGTAGGTCATTGCTGGATGAAGCCAACAGGACAAAATCACCTGCAAACAACAGAGATGAGATCCTGTGGTCACCAAGCATGACACCCTCCATTCCCTGGCTGCGCCTAGAAATCCTGTCCATAAAAATTATGAACAGGATCGGTGACAAAGGGCAGCCCTGGCGGAGTCCAACTCTCACTGGGAATGAGTCCGACCGAGTGTTGGCAATACGAACCAAACTCTCATAACAGTCGTACAAAGACCGAATAGCTCGTAACAACAAGCCTGATACCCCATACTCCCGAAGCACCCCCCACAAAAAAACACGAGGGACGCAGTCGAATGCCTTCTCCAAGTCCACAAAACACATGTAAACTGGTTGGGCAAACTCCCACGAACCATCGAGAATTCTCGAGAGAGTAAAGACTTGGTCCGATGTGCCACGGCCAGTACCAAAACCACATTGCTCCTCCTGAATCCGAGGTTCGACCAACGGCCGGACTCTCCTCTCCAGTACCTTGGCATAGACCTTCCCAGGGAGGCTGAGGAGTGTGATCCCTCTAAAGTTGGAGCACACCCTCCGGTCCCCTTTTTTGAAAAGAGGAACCACACCCCGGTTTGCCATGCCAAAGGCACTGCCCCCGACCTCCACGCAATGTTGCAGAGGTGTGTCAACCATGACAACCCTACAACATCCAGGGCCTTGAGGTACTCAGGGCGAATCTTGTCCATCTCCGGGGCCCGGCCACCAAGGAAATTTTTAACCACCTTGGCGACCTCAGCCCCTGTGATAGGCGAGCCATCCCCCTCGTCCACAAGCCCTGCTTCCTCTGTGGAAGGCGTATCAGTGGGATTGAGGAGATCCTCAAAGTATTCCTTCCACCACCCGACGATATCCCCAGTTGAAGTCAACAGCGCCCCATCCGCACCATACACAGTGTGGACAGGGAGCTGCTTCCCCCTCCTGAGCCGCCGGACAGTTTGCCAGAATCTCTTCGAGGCCGACCGAAAGTCTTCTTCCATGGCCTCACCAAACTGTGCGCATGTGGAGAGGAGCAAACAATGGAACACATCATAGAGGCTTGCCCGCTCCAAAGACTGGAAGGAGGATTACACACCCTCCATACAGCAAACCAGGAGGCAACTGCTTGGCTTAAGGACTTTGCATTCGCTAAATAAATAAATAACCAAACTCCTCCCATGCCCGGGTTTTTGCTTCAGCAACCACCCGAGCTGCACTCCGCTTGGCCTGCCGGTACACCTCAGCTGCTTCGGGAGTCCCACAAGCCAACCAAGCTTGATAAGACTCTTCTTCAGCTTAATGGCCCTCCTCACCACTGGTGTCCACCACTTAGTTCAGGGGTTGCCACCACGAGATGCATCAACCACTTTGCAGCCACAGCTCTGGGCCACCGCTTCAACAATAGAGGTGGAGAACATGGCCCATTCAGACTCCATGTCTCCAGACTCCCTCGGAATGTGGTTGAAGTTCTTCCGGAGGTGGGAGTTGAAGACCTCCCGGACAGGGGCCTCAGCCAGACGTTCCCAGCACACCCTCACTATATGTTTGGGTCTACCAGGTCTGAATGGTATCCTCCCCTGTCATCGGATCCAACTCACCACCAGGTGGTGATCAGTATGATGATAATATTGTCTATAATTATATTAAACATATCAAAAATATTTACTTATTATTATTACAACTATTATTAGACATTGGTATTATTGTCACTATAAACATCGTTGTATTATCTCTATTGTATAATTTAATTATAAGATGCATTATGTATTATGGTATTGTATAATGAATGTAATTATGGGATGGATAATGACTCGAATGATATTATAATTTATTGGGTATGGAGAAGGGGTGGGACTAGATAAGCCTTGGCTTCTTCCCACTCCTTTTGAACAAGGACATTTTTTTGTTTATTTTTTTTTGTTTTGATTTCTTGTTTTAAATTTTTTTGTCTTGATGTTCAAATAAATAAAATCAATCAAACAACGAGGAAGCCAACTACAGAAATGAGGTGAGCCAACTGGTCCAGTAGTGTAGACAATAACCTCTTCCTGAACGTGGGAAAACCAAGGAGACTGTGGTCGACTTCAGGAGGGGACACACACAGCATCCCCCTCTGATTATCGATGGAGCAGCTGTGGAGAGGGTGAGCAGCACCAAGTTCCTGGGGGTGCACATCTCCAAGGACCTCTCCTGGTCCAACAACACCACATCCCTGGCCAAGAAGGTTCAAACTCGCCCCTATTTCCTCCGCAAACTGAGAAGAGCACAAGTCCCACCCTCCCCCCACCCCCCATCATGTGTTCTTTCTACCGGGGCACCATTAAGAGCATCCTCACCAGCTGCATCACAATGTGGTACAGAAGCTGCACCGCCTCCTGCCGGAAGACACTACAACACACATTGAAAGCAGCCAGCAAGATCATCGGTGCCCGCCTGCCCCACCCCCACTCGGACATCTACCTCACCCGCCTCACTCACAGAGCCATCAACATTGCAGGCAACACCTCCCAGCCCTCACACTCCCTCTTCAGCCCCCTGCCCTCGGGGAAAAGGTACCGGAGCCTCCGGGCCCATTCCACAAGACTGCTAAACAGCTTTGTTTACCAGGCCACCAGAACCCTTAAGTTTGTCCACTGCCCCCCCCCCCCGCCACCCTTTCCCGGAGCATAATGCACTCACCTGCACAATAACTACCTCAGCTGTTGCCACAAAAAGACTGGTACACCAACAGTAATACATTTGTTGCCGTATGTCTCGGCACTTTACTGCAATCATTTGCACAAATGCCATATCTGCTGCTGTCTGTCTGTCATTGCAATACCGATCACGTGCAGTCTTATCTGTCACTGTCTGCTCCTACACTACCGCATTGAACTGCAACTATGAGTATTACTGCTCTACTTTTCTGCATATAGGATTGCTGGTCTCATCGTTTATTGTTTTATCTTTATTTGCACTATGGGAGGTCTGCTCTCTGCCGGGGAAGCTTCTAAAGCCTCTTTTGGCGCGGAGCGCAACCCCAATAAAACCCACAGCAACCTGTCTAGCCAATTTGCATCTGTCAGTGAACCCCTGAGTGCTGCTTTCAGTGATCTATGAAAACGCTCGCATAACCCATTGGCCTGTGGGTTGTACACGGTTGTGCGATGAATTGCAATGCCCGCAGCCTGGGAGTTTGGAGATGGAGGAGATGGACACAACAGCAACACTTGAGTTTATTGCCTCCGCCAAGGAGGTAATGCTTTTACTGCCATTTGTCTGTTTGTCTGTCTGTCTGTCTGTTACCAACATAACTCAAAAAGTTATAAACGGATTTTGATGAAATTTTCAGGAAAGGTGTATAATGGCACGGGGAACAGATGATTAGATTTTGGTGATGATCTGACATTGCATACCTCCATCAAGGGCTTTGTTTGTATTTGTGCAGCAGGATTACACAAAAACTACTGGATGGATTTGGATGAAATTTTCACCATAGGTGGTTCTTGGCCTACAGAGGAACCCATTACATTTTGGGGATGATCTTTTTTTTTTTTACTTCCGGCGCCACACGAGTCGGCTGCCTTTTGCAACAGCGGCTCAATTCTGAGTCTTTTTATCTTCCTTCTTCTTTCTGATCCGGTGATAACTTTCTGATCCGGCACACCTTTCACTCTATATACTGTATATCACGGACACACAGATCGCCCCAAAGGTCTCCCGAGTCGGCGGACGGAGCCTCTGTTTACAGCAGGAGACGATACAGCAGGGAAGAGCTAGCTAGCACTCAACCGCCACCCGGTGCTAACGGAGAAACTCGACATACCGGGGAACTGAAGCGAAAATGACGCAGGTGCCGGGCTGGAGTTTAGGCGGCGTGCAAGAAATATAAGACAGAATAATAAAGAGCGATGGCAAGAACCAAGCAGACAGCCCATAAATCTACTGGAGGAAAAAGCCTCCAGGAAGCAGCTGGCCACCAAGGCTGCTCGGAAAAGCGCTCCGGCCACCGGCGGAGTGAAGAAGCCTCACCGTTACAGGCCTGGTACCGTGGCTCTGAGAGAGATCCGTCGCTACCAGAAATCCATGGAGCTGCTCATCCGTAAGCTGCCCTTCCAGCGCCTGGTGAGGGAGATTGCTCAGGACTTCAAGACCGACCTGCGCTTCCAGAGCTCCACCGTCATGGCTCTGCAGGAGGCCAGCGAGGCCTACCTGGTGGGTCTCCTCGAGGACACCAATCTGTGCGCCATCCACGCCAAGAGGGTCACCATCATGCCCAAAGACATCCAGCTGCCCCTCCCCATCCGCGGAGAGAGAGCTTAGACTTTCTGCTGCACATCCACCAACCACAATGCTCCGCACTGTGTGTCTATATATATATATATTTATATTAATATGTACATATGTATACTAGCTGCTCTTGTTTTTTCTTGCCTTCTGATTGTTGCTCTGAGTGTTGCTATCCCTGTGCTGTTGCAATCCTGGAATTTCCCCATTGTGGGACTAATAAAGGCTTATCTTATCTTATTTGCACTCCGGGTAGCATTGCTGTACATAGACTGCTGTTGTTGTTTTTCCTGCCTTATTCCTTCTTCTTTTTTATATTGTGCACACCACTGAAGAGAGAGAGAGAAACACCATTTCAGTTCTCCTGTATGCCCTGTACGTATAGTAGTATTGACCAATAAAATCTTTGAATCTTTGAATTTATGGACATCTATTTATTTTAAATTATTTCTTTGCATGTATCGATTAGTTGGGTTGTGACCAACATCTGGTGAAAATTTCATGTCAATAGCACCTTTAGAAATACATTTACTGAGAAAAATGGTGACACGTTCGATATTTATTTTACCTGGTGAATATAGGGAGTAGTAATAAAAATAGCAGTTGCTCCACCAACTCGCTAGTGGCACTGTAGGTGCGGGGGTTGCAACGCTCACTGGAAAACATCAATAAAATGGGTGGAGATTAAGTTGGGAAAGATGGTATCATTCCAGTGGGCTCCTGTTCTCAGATCAAAACCAGAGCCAAAGGTCAAAGGCTGACTCTAACAAAGTGGAAGGGTTGTGTTTTTTCAAAGTTTTTCCCTTGGTAACTGCTGCAGCTATCCAAACTGATGCACAAAAGCACTGAAAAACTGAAAATTCCATCATACTGTATCTGTTCATTAATTAGACCACAGTAATTTGGACAAATTAGCATGAAGAAAGTAACCTGTCCTACTCACCATCCATCAGCTGGTGGTAGAGACTGCTCAGCACATTCATTAGGTTTTTACAGGCTTTCTTTGGCAGGATCTTCCATGTGAGGGCTCGTTTATCTTCATTGCTGAAAGAGCAGAAATATACCCTGAGCTCTGGGAAGGCCAAAACCAACATGAACATGAGTGGCGTGGCCTTGCAGGGATTTCAGACCACCCCAAAGCTGTTTGACCGGCCATGAGGCCAAAAATGACGTGAAGGATTACCGCCTCTATCTGATGCACCAGAAAATTGCATTCTCTTCATATTAAAACAAGTCCGACACTACAAAAACAACCAATTCCACACAATCTGTTGAAAAAAGGCCCCAATGTCTAAAGTTAGAACTTATGACCTGGCAGCTGTGAGGTCTGAAAAGAAACATGTAAGGAAGGAGAAGTGCTTTAGATTGTAGCTGTAAGTATGTGTGGCCTACTGTAATGGAGTCAGCACCCCACATTACAGCACAGACCCGCCACACTTCTGTCTTCCATAATCAACTACAGCAACTTTCAGACTTGTGCTTACTGGAAGATGGTGTTAGTGTCGAGGTCCACACAGCTCACATCCGGTGGAGGGTCGTAAAGATCGAAGTAGCGAGAGTCCACACCTACAATGAAGGGACATGGAGCACTCAACACATCCGCCAATGCCAGGGGGCAAAGAGGAATATACGGGCAGGGCCAGTGGAATGGAAAGATCATCTAAAAAGGAGATCAAATAACACATAATAAACATCACCATTTTTAAAATCAGTCGATAAATTGTAAATGACAGTCTGACAGTGTGAAAAAAATCACAGGAAAAATACATTTATAAAAAATGCGAGTTTATGTCCAGTATGACTTTGATGAGTCTGATATTTAGAATACGAAGCTCTAATAATTAGTGACAGACATCTGCCATCTTCATTCTTCCTCGTCACCCAAACTGCAGTCATCACAGCTAACAAAGTAAAGTTACATTTTAGTCATTTTCTGCAACATGTAATTATGACTGACAAAATAGCTTGGAGGAGAAAAGCCTGCAGTATGCAAGACAACATGCAGTTTCTCTAAAGAATAATTTATTAAGCATCTTAAATAATTAACAGCTCACCTCACCATCAACTTCTCTTGAATCCTGGGTTTGTTTGAAATGATTTCAGAATGTTTTTATCTTCCAAGAGATAAAAATTTAGCACTATCAGAACTACCCAACAAAGATCTTCATTGTGACAAGAGTGTTCACTGTCAGGCTAATGTTTTAGATAGATAGATAGATAGATAGATAGATAGATAGATAGATAGATAGATAGACGGTACTTTATTGATCCCAAACTGTATTGTTTTTATTTGATATTATATGACATGTGTGTAGTGGAAAAATGAAAATATACTGTATATGGTCGTATTACTTTTTATTTACCCCACTGACAGGGTAAACTGTAACATATACCAGGTTAAACTGTGACAAGTTGATAAATTTGCAAGACTAAATACAATCCGCAACTCCAATTCCAAAGTTCCTTTGTGTAAACTTTAAATAAAAACAGGATGCAATGATTGAAAATCTTTTTCAACCTATATTCAACTGAATACACTACAAACACAAGATATTTAATGTTCAAACTGCTAAACTTTATTGTTTTGTTGCAGATATTCACACATATTGAATTTGATGCTTGCAACATGTTCCAAAAAATCTGAGACAGGGTAAAAAAAAAAAAAGACTGGAAAAAACCATGTTTTTAGAACATTCCACAGGTGAACAGGTTAAGTGGAAACAGGTGAATGTCACAATTAAGTATAAAAGGAGCATCCCTGAAAGGCTCAGTCTTTCACAAGAAGGGACAGGGTGAGGTTCACCAGTTTATGAATAATTACATGGACAAATAGTCCAACAGGTCAAGAACATTTCTCAGTGTACAATTCCAAAGGAATTTTGGGACTTCCTCATCTACAGTTTATATTCTACTTCTTCCACTACCATCTTGTAAATCTTCCCTTTCACTCTTGCTGCTATCTTTCTGTCACCAATCACCCCCGACACTCATCTCCACCCACTCCACCCTGCCTGCACTCTCTTCTTCACCTATCTTGTGCATTTTCCATTGCTTTGGATGGTTGACCCCAGGTATTTAAACTCATCTACGTTCACTACTTCTTTGCTTTGCATCTTCCCCGTTACACCTGCCTCCTCTCATTCACACTCATGTAGTCCATTTTCCTTCTATTGGCTTTCATTCCTCTTCTCTCCAGAGCATATCTCTACCTCTCCAGGTTCTCTTCCACTTGCTCCTTACTCTCACTGCGGATCACAATGTCATCTGCTAACATCATGGTCCACGGAGACTCCTGCCTGACCTCGTCTGTCACTCCTAAAGCACACTTCACCACCGTCTCGCTGTTCTCATACATATCCTGCACTACCCTCACATACTTCTCTGCCACTCCTGACTTTCTCAAACAGTACCATCAACATTCTTAGAACAAACTCTACTTTCATCTCCCTGACTATCTCACTTTTTCTTTGCTAACCTCTTCTGTTGAATACTTTCCTGTACCTCCTCATTCCACCACCAAGTCTCCTTGTCTTCCTTCCTCTGTCCACTGGATACACCACATACCTTTCTGCCTGTTTCCCCTCAATACTTTTGCTGTACTTTTCCAGTCATCTGGTAATTCTTCCCTGAACTCTGTGTGACCTTTTTCCGTCTGTAACTTCCCCCCACTTAATCTTTGGCTCTACCTTCACTCTCTTCCTCTTCTTGCTTTCCAAAGTCAATCTACAGAGTACCATCCAATGCTGTCTAGCTACATTCTCCCTTGCCACCACCGTCCAGTCTCCTGTCTCTTTCAGAGTTCTTCTTTCAGCTGCTCCCTTTAGGGGTCTCCACAGCAGATCATCTGCCTCAATCTCACCCTATCTCTTCATCTTCCTCTGTAACACCAACCCTCTCCATGTCCTCCTTCACTACATCCATCAATCTTCTCTGTGGTCTTCCTCTTTTCCTCCTGCCTGGCAGCTCCATCTTCAACATCGTTTGTCCAATATCTCCACTATCCCTCCTCTACACATGTCCAAACCTTCTCAGCCTTGCCTCTCTTACTTTGTCTCCAAACCCCTCAACCTGAGCTGTCCCTCTGATATACTCATTTCTAATTCTGTCGCTCCTAGTCACTCCCAACGAGAATCTTAGCATCTTCAACTCTGCCACCTCCAGTTCCATCTTCTGTCTTTTTGTCAGCACCACTGTCTCCAAACCATACATCATAGCAGGTTTCACTACCATCCTTTCACTCTAGCTGCTATCCTTTTGTCACAAATCACCCCTGACACTCGTCTCCACCTTTGGTACTTTGGCACCTTTGATGGTACTGCTGTGGATGGTTGACCCCTGGTATTTAAACTCATCTACTTCAGTCCTTCCATCTTCACCGTTACACCTTCCTCCCTCTCATTCACACTCATGTATTCCGTCTTGCTACTGACTTTAATTCCTCTTCTCTCCAGAGCATACCTCCACCTCTCCAGGTTCTCTTCCACCTGCTCCCTACTCTCACTACAGATCACAATGTTATCTCCAAACATCATGGTGCACGGGGAGTTCTGCCCGACCTCATCTGTCAGCCTGGCTATCACCATGGCAAACAAGAAGGGGCTCAGAGCTGATCCCTGATGTAATCCCACCCCCACCTTGAATCCATCACTCACTCCTACAATGCATCTCATCACTGTCTCGCTGTCCTCATACATGTCCTGCACCACCCTCACATATCTCTCTGCCACTCCTGACTTTCTCATAGAGTACCACACTTTCTCTCTTGGCACCCTATCATCTCCTTTCTCTTGATCCACAAAGACACAGTGCAGCTCCTTCTGACCTTCTCTATACTTTTCTATCAGCACTCTTGTTCTTGAAAGTGCTTTGGTCATCCAGAGATGAGTAAACTGCACTATATAAGTGAACACCATTTACCATTTAAAGCAAACACTGCATCTGTAATACTCTTTCTTGGCATGAAACTGTACTGCTGCTCACTGATTGTCACCTCTCCTCTTAACCTGGCTTCAACAACTCTTTCCCATATCTTCATAGTGTGGCTGGTCAACTTTATGCCTCTCTAGTTACCACAGCTCTGAGAATCCCCTTTGCTCTTGAAAATTTGTACCAAAACACTTCTTCTCCACTCCTCAGGCATCCTCTCACTCTCCAAGATTGTGTTAAACAATCTGGTTAAAAAGTCCACTGCCATCTCTCCTAAACATCTCCATACCTCCACAGGTATGTCATCTGGACCAACCACATTTCCATTCTTCATCCTCTTCAAAGCTGCCCTCACTTCTGCCTTGCTAATCCTCGGGACTTCCTTGTTCATCATCTTTCCTTCATCCATCATCCTTTCTCTTTTTCTCTATTTATCAATTCATCATTCATCAGTTATTCATCTTTATTCTTTCAGATTTCTCCTTCTGCATAAGATGTAGTCCACCTGTGTGCACCTTCCTCCACTCTTGTAAGTTGCCCTATGCTCCTCTCTCTTCTTAAAGTATGTGTTCAACACAGCCATTTCCATCCTTTTAGCAAAATCCACAACCATCTGTCCTTCCATATTTCTGTCCTTAAGACCAGACCTACCCAGGACCTCCTCATCTTAAAGTCTGCTCCAATCACCACTCTCTCCCCCCTGGGAACACTCTCTACTACTTCATCCAACATACTCCAGAATTCCTCTTTCTCTTCCACCTGACATCCGACTTGTGGAGCATACGCACTGACAACATTCAACATCACACCTTTGACTTCGAGCTTCAAACTCATGATTCTGTCTGACTCCCTCTTTACCTCCTGAACACTCTTCACATACTCTTCCTTCAAGATTACTCCTACTCCATTTCTCTTCCTTTCTGCACCATGGTAGAACAGTTTAAATCCACCTCCAATGCTCCTGGCCTGGCTTCCCTTCCATCTGGTTTCTTGAGCACAAAGTATATCTACCTTTTGTCTCTCCATCATATCAGCCAACTGCCTTTATCAGTCATAGATATTTCTATTTGTATTTGGCCCTTTCCCGCCTGGATGGGACCCCGCCCCCCCCCCCCCGGGCTTTTCTCCCACCCCCAGAACTGGACTGAGTGTAGTGTGTTATCTAAATGACTTCAGTTGACATAACAATGTAATCTTTATTGTATTCTTAATGCAGAAAGTACAAAATATTTACAATAGTAACAATTTCAGTTTCAGTTTAGTTTATTCACACACATCACACATTATCAACAGCATGAATGAATTACAATATGAGTTATCAACAGCATGATTAGCAGTAGGTTCCAAGGTTATCATAGCCAGGAGCGGTACTGGGGTTAAACTCCCAGTGCTCATAAAATGCTCCTTACGGCGTGCGTCTCGAAAAGCCTCTGACAACTAAGTCCAACTCCTAGCCTGCCCGTGTGGTTTAGTCTCTAAGCCCGGCGGAACTGCTTTTACTAATCGGAGAAGGGGCGAGGGCGGATCTCTGGCGCCTTAAAACTAACTAACTAACTAACTAACCTGCACTTATATAGCGCTTTTCTAGTCACAAAATAAAACCAGATGCTTCGGGTAGATGGTGGCTCGTCAACCTGGGAAGGTAGCCCATCTAGGGGAAGGTAAACCCTGATTTCAAACCTCCGCTGCCTTGCGGCACACCCGGTCATGGGAAAGGCTTCGAGAGTCAACCCTGAGGAAAAATCCGGAGTCGGAGCCCCTAAGGCAGTTCTCTGTTGTGCTCAACATCGTTCTGGCAGCTCCTGCGACGGCGCTGGTGCCAAACTATAGCAGCTCTGTTGTTCCTTTGGATTCATCAGTGACGTGGAGAGGGGGGACATGCTGCATGGGTAACATCTTGTCCTCCATATCTTCCTGCCCAGGCTTGAATCCTACCAACGCCCAACGCTGGAAGGTAGAACACCGGTGCGCATCGGCCTGTTCAGCCACAGGCGGTGCTGTTCCAGCAGAGTAGACGTTTAGGATTCTCTTCCATGGTCATCATAGACCGACGGAGGCCGACGATTAGCAGTATACAATAGGCTTTTTTTTTTTTTTACATTGTTTTGGAGTGTGAACGGGTCATTCCAAATAAGCTATTTAAAGCTTTTAGTAGGGAGCCCAATTCTACAATGAAATAATGACGGAAATCAGTCTAATTGTATGTTCGGGGTCATCACCCCGAGCATGACTTGTGGTTGTTGGGTTTAATCACTGCTTATTAATTCCAGCTGGCGGATTGAGCCCTTCTTTTCGCCAGTCCCACAGCCATGCCTCCTCCTCACCAGGCATCCACCAGCAGTATGGTTCACCACGTACACACTCACACACTCATGCATGCACGCACGCAGGCACACATACACACACACACTCACATTCACACTCACGCACGCATACACACACTGTTCAATCAGTCATTCACCGGGTGGCCACACAGTTGTGTCCATTTGCCCTCATTCTGGGTTTGTGTATTTATAGGGTAGAATGTGACCAGCTGGCGTGGCAACTTTGCAAGTCAACTCCAGACGTCCAGGCTCGCTTTAGTGGGTTCACCCTTGGACTAATCGTGTTGTTTCTCCAGAGCCTATCCGCTCCAATGCTTTGTAAGTCCTTGTGCCTTTTTCTCCGCTCCTGTCCATTTGGAGCGGGTTAGGCATCCTTTGAACCAGTTGAGTTTGTAGTTGGGTGTCTCACTCCCTTCTCTATGTGACTGTATTTGGACTTACTACACTTTCACCCACTGTAAATAAACACGTTACTTACTCTGCGTTTTGGGCTCGCTGCTATTCCTTATGTTTGCTGCGCAGTTTGCGCAGTGAACATGACACTAATGTCTTTGTGTGAAAGAACAAACAAACATATGACAGACATATAGCACATAATCCCAGCATTTGTTTACACTGAAACAGTAGGTGAGTTCAAGATATATAGTCAAGTTATTAAATACTATTGGAGTGAATCAACATATAAAACAAAATTACAATGGTGTAACAACTCATCAGTAAGGAAGTTTGTGTAACAAATAACAGATTATTTATACAATGATAGGAGTTGCGTTTTTAGTTTTTTCTTGAAGACAGAGATGGAAGGTGACATTTTTAGATTCTCATCAAGCTCATTCCAAATCTGCAGTCCTCTGCACACAATACTAAACCTGGTGGATTTTAGTCTTCGTTTTTCCCAGTAATTTGGTTTTTATTTCTAGAGGTATAGGTGTGCATGGGAAGGAAGGTTGGAATGAGTTCACATAATTTATAGTTGAGTTTGTGGACAACCTGATACATTATACAGGCATTCTGGAAGTAATTATGTTTAGCAAGTCTTATAACGATGGAAAAGATGACTAGTAGGAGAATTATATTCAGACCATGATAAGGCACGTATGACTTTCTTTTGGAGAATTTCTAGCTTTTTTAGGTGAGTTGGAAATGTGTTACACCATATGATATTGCAGTAATGTAAGTGAGGCTCAAATAAAGTTTTATATAGAGTGAGAAGTGCTGAAAGTGGTAGAAAATGTCTCATTTCAAAAAACAGAGCAGCGTATTTGGCCAGTTTCTTGGTTAGATCATCAATGTGACATTTGAAATTGAGAAATTCATCAATGAGGACACCCAAGAATTTTATAGAGCTAACTCTTGTAATATTCTGTCCATTAATTTTGGGGCAAATTTCCTTAGTGTCTGGCTTTTTATTGGAACGGAATACAATATAATTAGTTTTACTGATATTAAGTGAAAGTTTGTTACACTGAAGCAAAACAACAACAGCAAACAGTACTTTATGTAGCAGAGACGAGGAGCTAGCAATGTCATTTATATACAAAATGAATACAACTGGTCCTAAATTGGAACCCTGGGGAACCCCATGATCGATGGACTTATATGATGACTTGTGGTTATTTATATAAACATACTGAAATCTTCCAGACAGATAATTAATAAACCAACTTAATACAAGGCCTCTGATACCGTAATGTTGTAATTTATTAATTAGGATGTCATGGTTAATGGTATCAAATGCTTTAGACAGGTCTAAAAAAAATGCCAATACCATAGTTGCCTCTTTCAATTGCATCATTGATTTTTTTTCAATTAGGTCAAGTATTGCCATATAGGTAGTGTGTTTCTTTCTGAAGCCATACTGCGATGGGATAATAATGTTGAACTTATCAAGGTAACTGGTAAGTCTGTTATAAACTACTCTTTCCAAAACCGTTGAAAGAGTAGGCAGAGTGGATGTTGGACAATAGATTAGATTAGATTCAACTTTATTGTCATTACACATGTATGAATACAAGGTAACGAAATACAGTTTAGCATCCAATCAGAAGTGCAAAGGACAGCAGTGCAGTATATACGGTAATTAACAGTATGTGCAATTTAAGCAAATATATGCAAATATATGCAGCAGTGCAGAAAGTTAAGAGTACTGTTATGTGCAAATAATGTGCAATAAGTTAGATGTAGTTATGTAGTTATGCAGTTATGTACAGGTGAGGATGGTAAAAGATGATTGTAAGAGAGTCAGCGGGGAACTAAGTTCAATAACGTGACAGCTGTTGGAAAGAAACTGTTCCTAAACCTGCTGGTTGTAGTCCGAAGGCTTCTGAAACGTCTTCTGGAGGGGAGAAGCTGGAACAGTCCATGAGCAGGATGGTTGGAGTCCCTAAGAATGCTGCGTGCCCGGCGCAGACATCTTTTCCTGTAGACGTCCTCTATAGCTGGAAGTGGAGTCCCTGTGATGCGTTGGGCGGTTTTCACCACCTGCTGCAGCGCCTTGCGGTCAGCTACAGAGCAGCTCCCATACCAGACTGTGATACAGTTGGTCAGGGTGCTCTCTATCACGCAGCGGTAGAAGTTGCCCAGGATGTCAGTTGACAGATGGTTCTTTTTCAATGTCCTCAAGAAGAAGAGGCGCTGATGGGCCTTCTTGATCAGGCTGGCAGTGTTAACTGACCAGGACAGGTCCTCCGAGATGTGGGTCCCCAGGAATTTGAAGCTGGGGACACGTTCAACAGCTATGCCATTGATATGGATGGGGTCATGTGTCTCTTCCCTCTCCTTCCTGTAGTCCACTATGAGCTCCTTGGTTTTGCTGGTGTTAAGGAGCAGGTTATTGTCAGCGCACCAAGTAGCCAAGTGCTCAACCTCTGCCCTGTAATCTGACTCGTCGTTGTCCCTGATGAGTCCAATCACCGTGGTGTCATCTGCGAACTTTATGATGGAATTGGATCCATACATAGGCCTGCAGTCATGGGTGTAGAGGGAGTAGAGGAATGGGCTGAGCACACAGCCCTGTGGTACACCAGTGTTGAGTGTGATGACGGAAGAACGGTTGGGGCCTGACCTAACATGCTGGGGTCTGTTGGTCAGAAAATCCATGATCCAGTTGCAGGTGGAGGTACTGATTCCCAGGTCCCCAAGTTTAGTGAGCAACTTGGAGGGGATAACTGTGTTGAATGCTGAGCTGAAGTCAATAAACAGCATTCTTGCATAGGTGTTCTTGTCATCCAGGTGTGAGAGTACATAGTGCAGCGCTGTAGAAACCGCATCCTCTGTACTCCTGTTGCTCCGGTAGGCAAACTGATGAGGGTCCAGTGTAGGGGGAAGGCTTTTTTTGAGCTGTGCCAAGACCAGTCGCTCAAAGCACTTCATGACTATGGGCGTCAGTGCCACAGGGCGATAGTCATTTAGGCATGATGATGTTGAATGTTTCGGCACTGGTACTATTGAAGTGGTCTTGAAGCACGCTGGTACCACGGCCTGGGCCAGGGATAGATTGAAGATGTCTGTGAAGACCCCTGCCAGCTGCTCAGCGCATGCCCTCAGCACACGCCCAGGAATGCCATCAGGGCCAGCAGCCTTACGTACGTTGACATGACTCAGTGCATTACGGACGTCGGTGTGGGTGAGTGTGAGGTGGTGGAGGTCATCAGAGGGTGGGAAATTGATGTTCTTTTCGTTGTTGTCCTTGTCAAAACGCGCATAGAAGTTATTTAGCTCATTGAGAAAGGGCACAGTCATGGCTATAGGTAATAATTAGTCAAATCAGTCTTATCACCTGATTTATAAATTGGTATAATTTTGTGCAATTTTTGCAATTTGTGGCACTACTCCAGAGATTAGAGACAGATTAATGCGGTAGGTAAGAGGGTCTAGTATTAAATTAATGACACTTTTCAAAATTTTGCTGGAAATTTCATCAGCTCCAGCAGAGTTTGAGTTCTTCATGTCCTTGATGATTTTCCAGACTTCCTCACAATCACTTGGCTTCAGGAAGAAAGAATTCCGGTAGTTTCCTGATAGATAGTATTTGAAAGAGGCAGCCTGGGGTTGGTTAATTTTATTAAATAAATTTTCTCCAATAGAGACAAAATAATTATTAAATTTGTCAACGAGAGTGGCATTACTGGTGAGATTACTGACTGCGTTATTGTTTGGAATTGTGGGAGCTTTTTGGTCCCTATTTAGAACCTTATTTAGTATTTTCCAGGATTTCTTGCAATCACCCTGTGATGCATTTATAAGTTCTGCATAGTAATTACTCTGACTCTTTCTAATAATATGTGTTAATTTATTTCTATAATAAGTATATACATTTTTATTGTTAATATTTGGATTTTTTATGTAGCGTCTATATACAGTAATTTATTTTTGTACTTAATAGACTTTAGTCTGCCCTTAGAAAGCCATGGATGTTGAACAGTACAATTACATGTGATAGTCTTGACAGGAATTGTCCTCTGGATATTTCCTTGGTCAAGGCGTCAAACGCAGCATCAGCATCACTACAACTGTACATACTATCCCATGCAAGTCCTCACTCAGTCATAAGGTTTCTTCATTAAGTAATTTTATTTTTAGTTTATGTCACGAGATTGAGGGCCTAATGGCAAGGTCAAGAAACAGAACAATGGGGAAGTGGTCAGAAATCTCGGAGAGCACTATTATATTATAATAAATATTATAATAAATATTTACAATAGTAACTAACTAACTAACTACTACTAACTAACCTGCACTTATATGGTGCTTTTCTAGTCACAAAGACCACTCAAAGCGCTTTCATTAATACTAACCCTCTATTCTAAGGGCCTATAGGAAACAGATATCTAGGGACAATTTAGAACAGCCAATTAACCTAACATGCATGTTTTTGGCATGTGGGAGGAAACCGGAGAAATCCCGGAGTAAACCCACGCAACACGGGGAGAACATGCAAACTCCACACAGATCACTGTTGGTCGGGGGCTGGGATCGAACCCACGATCCCACGATCCCCACAATCCCCTGGCCAAGGGTAAACTGTGCTGCCGCAGTGCTAACCACTGCGCCACCGTGCAGCCCAACAAAAAAATCAAAACTATAAGTTGAAAATAAATACAACAGGAATGCAAACAAATAAAAATATATGTGAAAACCAAAAATTCAAAAGTCTTCAATTGTAGAAAATTACAAAAAAAAAATGTAAAAAAAAAAAGATACAGAAAGTTGAAAAAATACATACAAAATATAGACATAAATATGGAAACAAATAATTCACAAGTCTTCATTTACTGGAAACTAGTGCATTGCCCGTAGAACCAAGTATTCTTGTCTGAAACAGGTATCCCAATCAGGCTTTCCAGGCCCAAATGCAGGCTGTGTTTGAAAGTGGAACACAAAGAGGTGTAGCCTATATGTAGACAATCACATGTTAGACTTTGACAAATATAAAAGGGACTGAATGGCACTAAGATTTATTTGATTGTGTGAATATTAATTACAGAGTACGGTACTTGAAAATGAATGGGACATCCAATATTATCGTCGGCCTCCGTCGGTCTATGATGACCATGGAAGAGAATCCTAAACGTTTACTCTGCTGGAACAGCACCGCCTGTGGCTGAACAGGCCGATGCGCGAATGACAGTCCCTGTCACACAGGTCGCACTTGTGGGTGGTCTCTGTGCTGCTGGGTCTGTGGCGGTTCTTCCTGCGGGTCCTTTTTTCATCTGCTGCAGCAGTCAGTCTCTCTTCACCTGCCTTGAGCTGTCTGGTCAGAGTGCCCCTCCATTTGGAGCGGTCCGTTGCAAGGTCTTCCCAGCGCTCTGTGTTGATATCCAGGGCCTTCATGTCTCTCTTGCAGACGTCTCTAAAGCGCAGCTGTGGGCGGCCAACGTCTCTCCTGCCAGTTGCCAGTTCTCCGTAGAGGACGTCTTTGGGGATTCTGCCATCCTCCATACGGTGAACGTGGCCTAACCAGCGGAGCCTGCGCTGCCTGAGTAGAGTGAACATGGAGGGAAGGCCAGCGCGGGACAGAACTTCTGTGTTGGGCACTTTGTCCTGCCAGGATATGTCCAGGATGTGGCGAATGCAGCACAAGTGGAAGGAGTTCAGTCTCTTTTCCTGCCGGGCGTATGTTGTCCACGTCTCACTCCCATAGAGCAGTGTGCTGATGACGCAGGCGTTGTACATTGCCATCTTCGTCTTGACAGAGAGTTTGGGATTCTCCCACACTCGTGTGGTGAGGCGAGCGAGTGTGAAGGCTGATTTTCCAATCCTCTTGTTGATCTCTGTATCAAGGAAGAGGTTGTTGCTGATCGTGGACCCCAGGTACGTGAACTGATTCACGACCTCCAGCTTGTAGTCGTCGATGGTGATGGTTGGTGGTGCTTCCGTGCCTTGCGCCAAGACATTAGTCTTCTTCAGGCTGATGGTAAGCCCAAAGTCCTTGCATGCCTGGGAGAAGCGGTCCATCAGGGTCTGAAGCTCCTGCTGTGTGTGGGTTGCGACTGCAGCATCGTCTGCAAACAGCATGTATCTGATTAGAGCCTCGCGTACTTTGGTTCTGGCTTTCAGGCGGGCGAGGTTGAAAAGCCTGCCGTCAGATCTTGTGTGCAGGTAGATTCCGTCTGTTGCTGTGCTGAAGGCATGCCTCAGGAGCATAGCAAAGAAAATCCCAAAGAGGGTTGGCGCAAGTACACAGCCCTGTTTCACTCCGCTGCGTATGTTGAATGGCTCTGAGACGTTGCCATTGTGCTGCACTATCCCCTGCATGTTGGTGTGAAACGATTCGATGAGGCTTTGCAACTTTGGTGGGCATCCTATCTTTGGCAGGATCTTGAAAAGGCCCTCTCTGCTGACCAGATCGAACGCTTTGGTGAGGTCGATGAAGGCGACGTACAGAGGCATGTTCTGTTCTCTGCATTTCTCCTGGAGTTGGCGGATGGAGAATATCATGTCTACCGTCGATCGCTCAGCACGGAAGCCACACTGAGACTCGGGGTAGACACGTTCGGCAAGCTTCTGTAGACGAACGAGAACAACTCGTGCGTAGACTTTGCCAACAACGCTGAGGAGGGAGATGCCCCTGTAGTTGTTGCAGTCGCTTCTCTCCCCTTTGTTTTTGTAGAGGGTGATGATCTTGGCGTCCCTCATGTCCTGTGGTACGGCACCTTCCTTCCAGCACTGGCAGAGGACATCATGCAATGGCAGCAGTAGGGCAGTCTTGCAGTGCTTGATCAGGTCAGGGGGTATGCCGTCGTTGCCGGGTGCCTTGCCAGCGGTCAAGCTATCAATGGCCTTGCTGAGTTCGTCGATGGTTGGCTCGGCGTCAAGTTCGTCCATGGATGGCAGGCAGTCGATGGCATCAAGGGCTGACGGTGTCACGGTGTTCTGTCTAGAGTAGAGGTCGGAGTAATGTTCCACCCATCTCTCCATCTGCTTGTTCTTTTCTGTGATCATCTCCCCAGTGGAAGATTTGAGGGGGGCCGTCTTGCTCTGAGCCGGACCAAGTGCTTTCTTGATGCCATCGTACATACCACGGATGTTCCCTGTTATGGCAGCGGTTTGAATGTCTTGGCTGAGCTGAGTCCAGTACTCGTTGGCACAACACTGAGCAGTCTGCTGAACTTTGCTTCTCGCAGCCCTGAGAATCTGGAGATTCTTCTCGTTTGGGTACTTCTTGTACTCAGCAAGTGCTGAGCGCTTGGCTTCAATGACGGGGGTCATCTCGGTCAACTTGGCATCAAACCAGTCCTGTGACTTCGAGGTCTTCCTCCCAAAGGTAGCCAAGGCTGTGCGGTGGATGGTGTTTCGCAGCTCTTCCCACTTCTGCTTTGCAGATTCTCCTTCTTGTGGTACACCAAGTTCCTTCTCAAAGGTGGAGGCAAACTGCTCAACAAGTTCTGGTTGGGCCATCTTGCTGGTGTCAATCCATGCCTTTCCAGGCTGTCTAGCACGATGGAATTTCTTCAGCTGCAGCTTGACCTTGCAACACACCAATGAATGGTCTGTGTCGCAATCTGCACTCTGGAACGAACGGGTGATTAGCACGTTCTTCAGTGAGGTGCGCCTGGTCAGGATCAAGTCCAGCTGGTGCCAGTGCTTTGAGCGCGGATGTTGCCAGGAAACCTTGTGTTGGGTCTTGGTCTTGAAGAACGAGTTTGTGATGCACAGATCGTGATATGTGCAGAACTCGAGCAGCCGCTGTCCGTTGTCGTTCATTCTGCCCACGCCAAAAGGTCCAAGACAGGAGGGCCAGGAGTCGTGGTCAGCACCCACTCTGGCATTGAAGTCTCCAAGGAGAATGAGTTGTTCAGAGTTGGGGATGATCCTGACAGTTGTTGCGAGATTCTCGTAGAACTCGTCTTTTGCCTCTGGTGTGGCTGTCAGTGTTGGGGCATACACACTGACGAGGGTGACTGGGCCTTGAGTGGTATTAAGGCGGAGGGTAAGGAGTCGTGCAGAGCCAGTGCTGCCCGGTTCCACCATCTTCAGCAAGATGTTCTTCACTGCGAAGCCCACTCCGTGTTCCCTGTGTTCGTCACTGCCCTTTCCTTTCCAGTAGAATGTGTAGTCCTTCTCTCTCAGTGTGCCTGCGTCAGCCAACCGTGTTTCCTGGAGAGTGGCGATATCCACTCCCAGTCTCTTCAGCTCATTATTGATGATGGCAGTCTTCCTGGTGTTGTTGATGTCCTTGAGGTTAGCAGCGAGTCCTGTCATCATAGTGCGGACGTTCCAAGTTCCCAGTTTTAGAGTTGGTCTCTTTTGTTTTATTGTCTTGCCTGGTGCGAAGGTTCTCAGCCTGTTGTTCGGACTTCTCCTTATCCCCATGCACCCAATGAGGAAAGCAAGCTGTGGCGGGACAACACCTTATTGGCTGGGGGCTGCCCAGCTTGAGGCGGGCGGTAGCTGTCCAGTGAGATCTGATGATCCCTCCCACCGTCGGGAACAACCCCTGGCGCCGCGCTCTACGCCAATTGAGCGGTGGCTTATAACCGGTAACTGTCATTCCCCGTGTTTTGTCTATGCCAAAGGCGAAGCTGGAGTGTCCTCTCCAGTGATCCGGTGTTCTACCTTCCAGCGTTGGGCATTGGTAGGATTCAAGCCTGGGCAGGAAGATATGGAGGACAAGATGTTGTCCATGCAGCATGTCCCCCCTCTCCACGTCACTGATGAATCCAAAGGAACAGCAGGGCTGCTACAGTTTGGCACCAGCGCCATCGCAGGAGCTGCCAGAACGATGTTGAGCACAACATAGAACTGCCTTAGGGGCTCTGACTCCGGATTTTTCCTCAGGGTTGACTACCGAAGCCTTTCCCGTGACCGGGTATGCCGCAAGGCAGCGGAGGTTTGAAATCAGGGTTTACCTTCCCCTAGATGGGCTACCTTCCCAGGTTGACGAGCCACCATCTACCCGAAGCATCTGGTTTTAAGGCGCCAGAGATCCACCCTCGCCCCTTCTCCTATTAGTAAAAGCAGTTCCACCGGGCTTAGAGACTAAACCACACGGGCAGGCTAGGAGTTGGACTTAGTTGTCAGAGGCTTTTCGAGACGCACGCCATAAGGAGCATTTTATGAGCACTGGGAGCTTAACCCCAGTGCTGCTCCTGGCTATGACAACCTTGGAACCCATCCAATATTAGCGACTGTTTAAAAACCCTTGTTTATCTGTTTGTCAGACTTATGTGTGTGATCTTTTATGACTTATATTCTTGTAGTTTGAGGAATGGGAGTTGTTCGGTCACCATTATAATTGTTTTAGTTTATATGTGTAGTTTATAGTCTATCGTCAATAAACTCATGCAGTACTATAACACGACATGTTTACAAATATTTGAGATCTATTGTAGTGCATCATTCTATATTGTAGCAATATTTTGTTATTAAAAGGTTTTTAAAACTGTAATCAATCAAATTAACTACAAAACACCCAACATTATTATACACAGCAGAAGGACCTGATTGACTGCAACCGTTGCATCAGTGTTGCCCATTTGTCAGTAAATATTTAACTAAGAATGATTTATATTGCGATTCGGGCATTTTTGTGTCCTGTTTGACCATTCTGCTCCACAGTCATGGTGGTATTATTATTAAGTTAGTTTTTAGATACTCACTGGGGAAGAGCACCATCGGGGACTCGCGGTCCTGCAAAAGACAGTGGTACCACACGGGTGAAGAAGCAGTCGGGACTCCTGTCTACTACTGTCTGGACAGGCTGGGCGTGCCTCCCTAAGAAGGATTGTGGTCCGCCCGGTCGGGCCGCTGTTTCTCCCGGCATGTCCTGTGTTGGATACATCGGTGTTCTTTGTCAGACCTGGATCCCCGCTGATGCTCCGCCCAGTCTGCTCACATGCCTCGTGTTCTCCACATATACCGAATTATCCTTTAGACCTACGCAATCACGGCAACTTGATGGTGTAATTTTTTAAGCATTAAATCTTTAGTATTATCGTTTTCTTGTTTCCTTGTTTTGCTCACAGAGTGCTCTGGTGACTGATGCCATGATGCCGTGTATTATCCAATCAGTACAGAGTCAATCCGAAACCCCGCCCACACCTCACAAATCCAGAGCATGAGGACAGAGTGATGACTAAACTTCTGGGATGAACACCCTGGTAACCCCAGCAAAACACGTGTAAAATCTGAGGCCAGTCTGACAAAAGGTTTGGGAGATATGTGAGGAACAGACAGACACACACACATTCCTTGCATTTATAGATAGATGCCTATCAAACAAAAAGACACAAAGTTGAAAAATGTACATAAAAATCTTATAAGATAATACTTTATTGTCCATTTTCATGGACAACTGTCTTGCTTTACCATTCAACAATTGAGTCAAAAAACATTAAAGACATTAAAAACATCACAATAAGACAACAATTTCATTCAAATAACAAATCCACAAAAACACATTTAAAATCTGTGGTCAATATATGTATAAAATATGCCCTCAAGAGTTAACTAGTACAAGCAAAGCTGCACGGTGGTGCAGTGGTTTAGCACTGTGGCAGCGCAGTTTTACCCTCGGCCGGGGGATCGCGGGGACCATGAGATCGTGGGTTCAATCCCAGCCCCCGACCAACAGTGAGCTGTGTGGAGTTTGCATGTTCTCCCCGTGTTGCGTGGGTTTACTCCGGGATTTCTCCTGTTTCCTCCCGCATACCAAAAAAAAACCCAAATATGTAGGTTTAGGGCGTTCGCGCACGCAGCGACCGGCAGCCGGTGGCTTGTCACCAGACTGCAAACCAAATCTACCTACGGGTACAAATAAGTAACAAAAAAAAAAAAAAAAAAAAAAAACCTTAATGCTAAGCACACAACTCACTGCTGATTGAGCAGTGAAATAGAATTTGGGAGGAACAAATTGCTTATATCTGTTCTTCCTACATTTAGGGACCCGAAAACGTTTCCATGATGGCAAAAGCTGATATTCTTCATGCAGGACATGGGAAGGATCTGTAGCAATCTTTTTTTGGGACTTTTTTTTAAAAATATTTTTTATGGGAGGTTTTCAACCTTCTGTAACCTTTTTATATTTTATACATTTTCTACAAATCAAAAACTTGTGATTCATTCATGTTTCTACATGTTCTTATTTGTCCTTCTATTGTATATACATCTATTTTTAACTTTCAGTTTTTATATTTTTATGATTGTCTATATTTTCAACTTTCCTTATCAAGAATACAGTAAAGACAGAATTACATTGCTATGTCAACTGAAATCATTTCAAGTGTGGAATTAGATAACACACTACACTCTTTTAAAGGTGCCTTCACGCCAAACATGAATAGGTGGGGCAAATCTATTATAAAGTCAATGGAAAGAGGCGAGCACAGGCGAAATCGTGCATTCGTGCGTTCACATTCGAGGCACAGCGCTAGCTTTGAAATTCTGCCATCACTGGAGTAAAAGTATTGTAACGTGCTGCTCGACATGGCGACGTCCCACCGGGAGATTCGAACTCACGCCTCCCGCTCCGGAGTCCCGCACCCTACCTGTGTCGCCAATAGGGTCAACCCACTTGGCAAGCCAAGTAGGGTGCTCATATTGAGTTCGCTACACTACTCCCCTCTGGTTCTCGACATCGTCCCGATGTCAGCGCCCCATTACTGCTTTGGACAGGAGATCCCACTTCTGACACCAATGTAACGTGCTGCTCGACATGGCGACGTCCCACCGGGAGATTCGAACTCACGCCTCCCGCTCCGGAGTCCCGCACCCTACCTGTGTCGCCAATAGGGTCAACCCACTTGGCAAGCCAAGTAGGGTGCTCATATTGAGTTCGCTACAGTATCAACAGTGGAGAGTAAACTAGTTTGAAAATAAGACTGACACTCACCTGGAGACAGAAAGACTGGGAGCTCTGCAGCTGAATTGGGATGTCGGAGTTATTTAGCCACGGATTCCTACCACGGACGTGCTAGCAAGCTAGCAACGGAAGCACCCATCGTCTTGTAAAGTTTTGGAGACAGGGAGAACTTTTTTCAGGTGAGCCCTGCGTCGGATAATGTAAACCTAAAGCATGACAGTATTTTGGGGATTTCCACAGTAGGCTGAACACTGCTGTAGAAGTTATAAAGGCAACTTTGCCTGTCTGCGTCTCACCCAGACTGTAAATCCATGTCTATTCATGTATTTACACTGAGTTAAAATGTCATCGTGCTGCGCGGAAAATTCGCCCATTCACGTTTGGTGTGAAGGCACCTTTAGTCTGGGTCAGGAGTGAAAAGAACTTGGGAGAGGAAAAGGGGGGGCAAACTGAGGACTGGGGGAATGGACGGGGGAGAGACAGTCTAGAACCCACCTCCACTGTGGGGGCAACAGGTGTGGCAACAGTGAGGTCACTAGGAAACTCTACAGTAGAGATGAATGCAGTAACTTACAGACACCAGGGCCTCAGTAACGCTGGTTAGTACAGCGGGTCGCAAAGAGTGCACCAGGATCTTGTGCTCAGTGACGGCGAACACCAATAGGGTGACAGCATTCTCTGGTCCAAGGTTCTGAAGCAATGTGGAAAAACGCCCGCCACTGCAGAGAATACACACAGACATTTTCAGAGTTCAAATGTGTTTAAAAAAGTAAACAAAAGATGCGTACAACACAAAAGTGTTCTTCAATCTGCTTTGTTGCTGTGAACAGAATTTAGGTTCTAGTAAACACCAATTTCACTGGCATTCCAGTTCAACACCGGCTTAATTTCCCCCCAGGAATTGGTCAACATTTAATAAACAGAATTTTTGTGCACTATTGATATACATGACATCTTTTTTTCCAGGGGCAATTGTTCAACGTTGCTACAGACCAAATAAATATACAGACGTGGAAAAAAATTGTTGGTACCCCTCTCTTAATGAAAGAAAAACCCACAATGGTCACAGAAATAACTTGAATCTGACAAAAGTGGTAATAAATAAAAATTCTATGAAAATTAACCAATGAAAATCAGACAATGCTTTTGAATTGTGGTTCAACAGAATTATTTAAAAAAAAAACACAAACTCATGAAACAGGCCTGGGCAAAAATGATAGTACCCTTAACTTAATATTTTGTTGCACAACCTTTTGAGGCAATCACTGCAATCAAACGATTTCTGTAACTGTCAATGAGACTTCTGCACTTCTCAGCAGGTATTTTGGCCCACTCCTCATGAGCAAACTGCTCCAGTTGTCTCAGGTTTGAAGGGTGCCTTCTCCAGACGGCATGTTTCATCTCCTTCCACAGATGTTCAATAGGATTTAGACCAGGGCTCATAGGAGGCCACTTTAGAATAGTCCAATGTTTGGCTCTTAGCCATTCTTGGGTGTTTTTAGCTGTGTGTTTTGGGTCATTATCCTGTTGCAAGACCCATGACCTGCGACTAAGACCAAGCTGTCTGACACTGGGCAGCACATTTCTCTCTAGAATACCTTGATAGTCTTGAGATTTCATTGTACCCTGCACAGATTCAAGACACCCTGTGCCAGATGCAGCAAAGCAGCCCCACAACATAACAGAACCTCCTCCATGCTTCACAGTAGGAACAGTGTTCTTTTCTTGGTATGCTTCATTTTTGTGTCTGTGAACATAGAGCTGATGTGCCTTGCCAAAAAGTTCCAGTTTTGTCTCATCTGTCCATAAGACATTCTCCCAGAAGCTTTGTGGCTTGTCAACATGCAGTTTGGAAAATTCCAGTCTGGCTTTTTACCTCCGCCAGGCCGAAAAGGCCAGGAGGAGGTTATGTTTTTGCCGAGGTTTGTTTGTCTGTCTGTTTGTCTGTTGGTTAGCAAGATAACTCAAAAACTTTTGGACGGATTTCCATGACACTTTCAGGCGTTGTTGGAAATGGTACAAGGAAGAACTGATTAAATTTTCGGGATGATCCACATCACCGTCTGGATACAGGAATTTTTTAAAGCATTTTTTAACACTGTGACATACGGCCATTTTCAACATGTGCGCAGGCGCAATGGAGGGCGCTGGTCGTCGTGTCTGACCAACACAAACTCCGCGTTCTTCAACGTTTTAGGCACAAAAGCACGCGGAAAACACTGGTGGCCTGGGCCCGCCAGTGTGCCTGTGTTTGCGCGACGCTGCAAAACCTGACACGGGCAGCTGTCCACCGTCGGATTATTTGCCAGAAATTCCCCGCCCAGCCATAGGCGCTGCGCATTTGGCAGAAATTCACTGGCCAGCCATACGCACTGCGCAAAAACGAGCTCTCTGCCGGGGAAGCTTCTAAATTCTGTTTTGCCGCGGAGTGCAACCCCAATAATATAATATAATATAATATAATATAAAACCCACGGCAACCTGTCTACCCAGTCAGCATCCGTCAGTGGAGGAGATGGACACAACAGCAACACTTCAGTTTATTACCTCTGCCAAGGAGGCAATGCTTTTACTACTGAACCACTAATCCTATCACTATCAGATTGATCGTCATTGATTAATTGTCTATGTTTATTGGACTGTCCCTGTCAAAGAAACAAATAATCATTGTGAATCCAATTGCTAGTCATATGTTTTCATGGTCAAGGAATCTGAAAACGTACACACAAACACTGTATGGGGGGAAATGTGGCGCTTGGCGGAGGTCTGCGCTCTCCGAGTGCTTTTCTAGTTTATGATTTGTTTTCAACAGTGGTGTCCTCCTTGGTTGTCTCCCATGAAGTCCACTTTGGCTCAAACAACAACAGATGGTGCGATCTGACACTGATGTACCTTGACCTTGGAGTTCACCATGAATGTGTTTAGAGGTTGTTCTGGGCACTTTTGTTACCATTCGTATTATCCGTCTCCTCCTGCGGCCACGTTCAGGGAGGTTGGTTACAGTCCCGTGGATCTTACATTTCTGAACAATATGTGCAACTGTAGTCACAGGAACATCAAGCTGCTTGGAGATGGTCTTATAGCCTTTACCTTTAACATGCTTGTCTATATTTTTCTTTTTCTTTCTAATCTCCTGAGACAACTCTCTCCTTTGCTTCCTCTGGTCCATGTTTAGTGTGGTACACACCATGTCACCAAACAGCACAGTGACTACTTGTCACCCTTTAAATAGGCCGACTGATAAGTTTGTAGACACCTGTGATGTTAATTAGAGGACACATCTTGGTTGAACATGTCCCTATGGTCACATTATTTTCTTTTCTAGGGGTACCATCATTTTTGTCCAGGCCTGTTTCATGAGTTTGTTTTTTAAAATAAATCTGTTGAACCACAAGTCAAAGGCATTGTCTGATTTTCATTGGTTAATTTTCATAGAATTTTTATTTATTACCGCTTTTGTCAGATTCAAGTTATTTCTGTGACCATTGTGGGTTTTTCTTTCATTAAGAGAGGGGTACCAACAATTCTGTCCACGTCTGTACAGTGACTTGCAAAAGTATTCACCCCCCTCAGATTTTTCCCTATTTTTTTAGATTGCAGCATAATGCTACAATCGTTTAATTTTTTTTCTCCTTAATGTACACTGAGTATCCTATAATGACAAAGTGAAAACATAATTTTAAGATTTTTTTTAAAATGTGTTAAAAAGGAAAAACCTGAACTATTACATGTGCAAAAGTGTTTGCAAAAACACTTTGCAGAAACGCTTGAAATTTAGCTCAGGAGCCTCCCATTTGTTTTGAGAAAAGGTGCTATGTAAGTGAACACCATTTATACACCCTAATACAGCTACTCAGTGTTTTTTTAACAGCCATGAGTTCTGTTCTGTGACATCATGTGCACACCTTCTATAGACGGCCTCCCAGCTGACCATATCAGAGCAAAAACTAAGCCATGGGGTCACAGGAAGTGCCTACAGAGCTCAGGGACAGGGTTGCTGCAATGCACAGATCTAGGGAAGGCTACAAAAAACGTCTGTTTCACTGAAGATTCCCAAGAGGGCAGTGGCCTCCATGACACTCATATAGATGAATTTTGGCACAACCAGGTCTCCTCCAGCAGCTGGTCGCCCAGCCAAACTGAGCAAGTGAGCGAAAGGGGCCGGAGTGAGAGAGGTGACCAAGAATCCCGTGGTCACTCTGCCTGAGCTGCAGAGATCCTGTGTGGAGACGGGACTGAGTTACAGAAGGACAACCATCACTGCAGCCCTCCATAGATCTGGGCTTTATGGAAGAGTGGCTAAACAGAAGCTTCTCAGTGCAAAACACATGAAAGCCTGCTTGGACTCTGCCTCCATTTTCTTTGAAGATCCCAATACTTACTGATCGAGAGCAGTTTTCAATTTTTCAATATAATTACTATGGCAGAACCAAATTATGATAAGTCCATCATCCACAAATGTGCAACAAAGTATACAACCCATAAGTGTCACGATCGGAGCATGGGGGTATTCCGCCGTGCTCTGTCTCCTTGCCTTTTTTCTATATTTGTATGGTGTTGTATTTTTGAGTTCTAATTCCTGTCATTTTATCCATGGTTGATTTTTGTATATTTTGTATTGTTTCTTATCCCCCCGGTTTATGCCATCATTGCTTTGCTACTTATTTTGGTATTTGTTTGTCTTTATCCCTCAGTCTTTATTTAATGGTATTTAGCTCTTTATCTTTGTGCTGTTGTGCTCTCTCTCTGGGTTGACAGCTGTCAGTGGCACTTCCAGGTTTTTGCTCTGTTGTGGGCGGTGTCCCTGTCTGCTGTCAGTCCCGTCTTCTCCCCTCTCATTGCTCCCAGCTGACTCAAATCTGTGATTATTGTTTCTTCCTGCCCGCTCATGATATCCACACCTGCTGTCTATTTGTGTTCAGTTGCTTCTGGCTGTATTTAAGGACAGTCTCTCCTCTCTCTTATTGCTGGAGTCTTTAAGTATCGTTTGTGTCAGAACCCTGTTCCCGTTCTGGCATTTAGTATCCGTGTGAATCCTGTGTTCTCTGTGTCATTCATAAGTTTGCTTTGTACACTACTTGGATTTTGTGTTTGTGCACAGTTTGGACTTTCTGTTCGTTAATAAATTTCACAACTAGCAGTTCAGAGCCTGGGTCTCTCTCCTCTTTGCCCCGAGGGGCATTCCATGATAATAAGTCTGTGTAGATTCATGTTTTAAGCATCCAGTGTCACGACCTGAACGCTATCTTTTCTCTGCGTTCAGGTTGTCCAGTGTCGCTCCTGCTCCGGGGTAGTCCGTGCCGGGTCTTCCATGGCCCGCTCTTTGACAGCGCCCAGCTGATTGCCAGCTGTCTAGTTCAGCTGCGCTGGGACAGCTGTCTCCTATTCCCAATCATCTCCCCATTTAAGCGAGCAGCCGGGAGTTACTCGTTGCTGCGACCTCGCTATGGGAAGACGTTCCTTGTGTTTCCCACGACTGTTAGCTCCTACGACTAGCTTCAGTTCGCCGTTACCTCGGCGCTTCACCCAAAGTAAGTGTTGCGACTCGGCGTGTGTTTTTCCCTTGCCGCCTCTCTAGCCTTTCTCCCTGGGTGGTATGTTACCCTTAGTTCTGTGTGTGTTTTAGCCCCACGTGGCTCTTTACTTTGCTGTCCGTTATTTAGTGTAGTGTGTGTCTTGTGTTAATAAATTACGCTAATTCACTGGTCGCCCTCGTATCTCCTTTCTGGCTCGTGAGAGCCAGAGTTATGACAGTAGGTCGCAGCCATAGTGAGACGGCCGCGACCGTGAGTTGGCTGTAATGACTCGACGCCTTTTTTTCCCCTTCCTCTGGGTGCGGGCGAGCCAGTATCATGTCTCCCTCCAAGAGACTCATGCGGCACCCAGGCCACGATCTCTCGGAGGCTCTGGACCTTGTGGACGGAACGTTGTTCACCACGGACCTCTACGATGCCCCCAGCGAGATACGCTGGCGCCTGGAGCTCGCCGAGGGTATGCTTAACCGCTTTTCTCGCTACTTCCTTCTCCCCGAGGTTAAGGCGAGGAGGGCAGACATCTCTGTGGCCTGGGAGAGGCTCCGTAGGCTGGAGGAGAACTCCGGCAGGAAGCCGAGGACAGGACGCCATCGCTCCTCGCTTCGGAATCCCGCTCCTGCCGCCGATCCAGTCCAGGAGTTCGCCTCACCCAGGGGTGATCCCCAGGATAGAGTGACGTCAACCGGGTTTCCCCCGGAGAAGATGAGAGTGACAGCGATGCGCATTGCGGATCGAGTGGCAGCCGCTTCTTCCGCCGCCGTTCCCCCCGTAGCCATGAAGAACGTGATTGCGGCGGTCAGGCTGGTCGAGAAGAACCCGGAGCTGAACGATTATCCGGAATACGCTGACCTGTTGGCTTCGCTCATCGCACAGGAGCGACGTTTCCCCGACCTCACGTTCAGAAGACGTCGCTCCCAAATTCCCCACTCATCTCAGCGAGAGCCCCGTCCGAATCCCGCTCCAGGAAACCACACGAATTCCGCCTCCCAGCCTGCTGTTGCTCCCGTGTCTCGCCGAAGAAGTGAATCAGCTGCTCCCGCTCCTGGGCCCGCTCTCCCCGCTGTCCCGTCAGCTTTGGGCCCCCAGCTCTCCTCAGCTGTTTCACCCCCCTCTTCGTCATTCACTCCGGCCGCTGGGAGAAGCGCACATTCATCTCCAGGTGTTCCAGGTCCCGATCCGGTGCGGGTAGCACCGCCTCATCTGTCCGGGGGGTTTCCCACTTCTATCCGGTTGGGAGAAGAGAGACTCAAGTCCCTTGTAGCGGGTTCCACCGGCCCTCCGGGAATCAGGCAAGTGTCCTTTCATTCTCCTCCCATTATGAGTGAATTGCCTTGTTAGATTCCTGGGGGAGGAGTTCAGGGTTCACAGTCCCCTGAGCTCTCTCCTCCCGCTGCAAAAACTGAATATGAACCTGCGTCCTCTGTGTCTCTTCCCCTTGAGTGTGCCCCGGTGCCAGGTGTACACCGCTGCGCGAGGAGGAGGCGGCCTGCGGCCCTGGAGGGTTTTGCCCCAGCCCCGCAGCCACGTTATGGGCAGAGGAGAAGGTCGAACTGCCTGTTGGAGCCAGCGCCGACGGTTATGCGTCCCCGGGTCTCCACGGAGGAATGGTTCGGCCCAGCAGAGTCCAGATCTCCTGCCTCCACGCCAGGTGGGCTGTCGACGCGGTCTTCGGCGTTTGGAGGTCGTTTGACTGTGGAAACCATCATGCCGGCTGCGGAGCCATTCGCAGTCGAGTTGGAGCCGGAGGACGGAGTCCTGCACGCTGAGCCCGGAGCATCGAAGTCCTGGATGGCGGTAGAACCCGAGATCAGGCAAGTGCTCTATTTTGTTTTTCTCTTCTCTATTCTGGAGCATTATTGCCTGTCTCTCGGGGGGGGCGGGCCGGGTGCAGCCGTCTGCTGCGCTCGAGCCTGTTCCGCCGGGCTCTGCCGCTGCCGGTGATCCTGATCCCGGTTCCTTTTGTCCCTCTGAGCCTCTCCCCAGGGCCACCGGGAGTGCTGTCTCGGTCCAGCTGGAGTCCACCGGGAGTGTTTCGCCGGCCCGATCGGGGTCCACCAGGGGTGCTGCGCCGGCCCGATCGGGGTCCACCGGGGGTGCTGCGCCGGTCCGGGTAACAGTTAGTGTGGGAGCTGGAGGATTGTGTTTGCCTGACGTCGGGCTGACTTCGTCCCTTGCCTCCATCATTTCTCCTCCTGTCGCTGTTGGGGTTCCTCTCACCCGGGCCAGTTTCCCCCTACCCTTGTTGCCATTAGATGGCAGGCTAACTTTGCCCCTGGCCTCCATCTCTTCTCCCCCTACTACTGTGGGGGGTTTTCTCACCTGGGTCAGTTTCCTCCTGCCTTTTCCCTCAGGGAGGAAGCTGCACCAAGACTTCTCCCTCAGCTCTCCGTGGTCTGAGGTCACGGGACGACCGCCTGGGAAGCCATCTGGCTGGTTCGGTGGTCTGGGTCGGCCTCCGGAGAAACTGTGTCTCCTAGCCTGGGACTCGGGTAGGCCACCCGAACTGGTGTTGTGGTTCCTGGCCTGGTGGAGTTCAGGCCGCCCGCCGGACAAGCTGTCATCGCCTGCCTCACTCCACCTGCTGTCATTCCTGACAGACTGACTAACTGTTCATAGCCTTGTGTTTTGTATGCCTCCATTATTTAATTTCATTCAGGACATCAAGGAACTTTCTGTGTTAGAGTCCTTATTGGGATGTCATTTCTACCGAGAATTTTTCTTTAGACAATTTTCTGTGTTTACGATCCCTGTATGGATCCCTATTCTAATTTCTCCCTTAAGTAGCATTTGCTTCACATTGCCTGGCCTCATTCCGAGTAGTCTTGTTTTTCTGTATTTATATCCTCCTCCAGACTGTTTAGTGACACTTTTTGTGCTAATACGTGTTTGAGGAGTTGTTCCTTTTGTATTTTTATGCCCGGACTGCCTCCTTTGTATATTATTCTGTTCTGGCCGGGGTTACATGTGTAAGTCTATTTAAACCATATGTTCAGAGTTTTGTAGTTTTTGGCCTTCGGGACATGAGTTTTTTTTTTTTTTTTTATTGTCCTCACCCTAAGTTATTGTGAACTTTTTCCATGACTATGTTGCTATGTTTCTGCATTTTGGTTCTTGTCGTTTCTCCTCACCTCCTGTGGTCACCTGCACAGACCGTCTGGCCTCTGCAGAGGAGGGGGTGATGGTTTTTTTTGGGGGGGGGGGGTTTAAGATTATTATGGTATCTGACCCTATACTGTATCTAGGTTTTTTTTCTTCCCTGCCTCCTTTTTCTGGTCCCTCCCTTTCTCCCAGATCTGCCCCCACCGCCCTCCCTGGTCTTCCCTCGGGGGGGGGGGGGGGGGTTAGGCCGCTCCAGGAGGCGCGGCTCGGGGGAGGAGTACTGTCACGACCTGAACGCTATCTTTTCTCTGCATTCAGGTTGTCCAGTGTCGCTCCTGCTCCGGGGTAGTCCGTGCCGGGTCTTCCATGGCCCGCTCTTTGACAGCGCCCAGCTGATTGCCAGCTGTCGAGTTCAGCTGCGCTGGGACAGCTGTCTCCTAATCCCAATCATCTCCCCATTTAAGCGAGCAGCCGGGAGTTACTCGTTGCTGCGACCTCGCTATGGGAAGACGTTCCTTGTGTTTCCCACGACTGTTAGCTCCTACGACTAGCTTCAGTTCGCCGTTACCTCGGCGCTTCACCCAAAGTAAGTGTTGCGACTCGGCGTGTATTTTTCCCTCGCCGCCTCTCTAGCCTTTCTCCCTGGGTGGTATGTTACCCTTAGTTCTGTGTGTGTTTTAGCCCCACGTGGCTCTTTACTTTGCTGTCCGTTATTTAGTGTAGTGTGTGTCTTGTGTTAATAAATTACGCTAATTCACTGGTCGCCCTCGTATCTCCTTTCTGGCTCGTGAGAGCCAGAGTTATGACATCCAGGTCTTAGACTGTTAAAAAGTAGCTATTAAACTCACTGAGATTAAAAAAAAAGATTTAAAAAACAAGATGTTTCAGTGTTCATCCAAACACCATCCTCAGTTGTAATGAGTAACAGGAAGTAATTCTGGCAAGAAATGCAGAACCAAGTCACATGACCAAATCACATGACTTCTAAGCTGTAGTGTTCTACTAGCTAGGGGAGCATCTTTTAACAGAGGAGGAGGTTTAAGACACCACCTCTCACCAGCCTACACCACCTTATTGCCATTAGTACCTCCATGCTTTCAGAAGAATCCATCTGGCTCTTCCTCACAGAGGGGAGGGAACATCTCCTCTGGCTAGTAGAACACTAAAGCTTAGAAGTCATGTGATTTGTTACATCACAGGTCATGTGACTTGGTTCTGCATTTCTTGCCAGAGTGTGTGTGTGTACATATAATATATAATATACTATGCTGCAATCCATCATGGACAATCCTGATCACCCCCTCCACCACACACTGGACAGACAGCGGAGCACTTTCTCCAGCAGACTGCTACAGCTTCACTGCTGAGCAGTTAGGTACCTTACACAATGGTCCCCTCCGGCATACAACTAGGAAAATACCGGTCGCTATGGAGGGTGAGAATATGTATGGGCACATAATCATACCATGTAGGATAACTAAGTAGATGGTTATGCTGTTTCATCCCATCTAGCAACAATGCTCTGCACTGTGTGTGTTTATATATTTACATATTTATTCCATCTAGCTACAATGCTCAGCACTGGGTGTGTTTATATTTATATATCTATATATTTATTCCATCTAGCTACAATGCTCCGCACTGTGTTTTTATATATCTACATATTATTCCATCTAGCTACATTGCTCCGCACTGTGTGTGTTTATATACTTACATATTTATTCCACCTAGCTGCAATGCTCCGTACTGTGGGTGTTTATATATTTACATATTTATTCCATCTAGCTACAATGCTCTGCACTGTGTGTTTGTAGCGGTTTGATTAAACCCCCCACAACACACAAACAGAACACAGAGACAGTCAGCTCGCACTCCTGGGGTTTGTTCCGCTGCACGCTGAGTTTACAGCCTTGAAGTTAAAGTGTTCATGCATTTTGCCCTTACTGTGACCTAGAGACTCAGATCAATATGTAGATGTGCTGGTTAGCCTCTTTGTCTGACACTTGGAGCGAGGTCTAGCTAATCTGCCCATTGTGATGTATGTCTTACAAATGCAAATACCTCCTGCCTGTTCTGTTGTCCCTTTGATCATTCTAAACTGTGGGGTACGTCTCTTTGATGTATTGTTATGATCAAGTATTTAAGGTGCAACTCTGTAACGCAATCTCTCTCTCTCAATCTGACTTCAACCCTGCTGCAGGACACAGATTTTGTGTCCCCTCTTCACTGAGAGCCTGAGGAATTCGGCTTCAGCCTGCTCACGCTATGGCTGGAGCCGAGTTCCCGTGACGGCGGTATGATTAATAAAACCTGCTTAAACCCACAGCATCACTACTTATTTTTGCATGCCGCCTCACTGGTGACCCCTCGAACACGCACACGTTTTGTGCGAAAGCAACCTTCCGAGCTGGACAGCCACACAGCTGCGTTGGTGGCCCCTTGAAGACGCACACGTTTTGTGCAACGCAGCCTTCTGTTTTGGATGGCCACGCTGGCGAACCGACGCTAAAAAAAACGAGCGGCCAGCGAACGCAACACCCGGGCATGAATGCTCCGTCGCCTGAGATCTGCACAACCACGCTGGACCGGCCGCTCTCACTGAGAGCGCACGCACCTCGTCCTCTCTCCACGACGGCAACCTCCAGGGCCGACGGGGAGCGCAGCGCGTGGAACTGAACGCACCATGGCCGCACGAGCGACAACGATCGTCTCCTCCCTCTCACCGCTCCAACGCAGCTGCACGAGCCCGGGGCACAAAGATCGTCTATTGCCTCGCACCGCTCCAACGCGCCTCCACGAGCCCGAGGGACGGAGATCGTCTACTTCCTCACACCGCTCCAACGCAGCTGCATGAGCCTGAGGAACAAAAGATCGTCTATTCCCTCCCGCCGCTCCAACGCCTCTGCACGGGCCTGAGGGACTAAAGATCGTCTATTTCCTCTCAACGCTCCAACGCACCATGGCCAAATCTACAGCAACAGCTCAACCTGGATTTTATTGGCGCCGTCTGCGCTGATCTCCGCCAAGTTTCTGCACCCTGACTCACCACTCCAGCGGCCCACCCACGCACTGAACCCCCGCGCACGCATCGGGGAGTTACAAGGACGGCGCATCACGCATGGGACAAGTAACGGCTCCACAGACTGCCTTCCTCCTTCGCCGCTGCCTTTCAGGGCTGCTCGCTCACCTGAGGCACGCATGCAGCATACTGGAAGGATTTGTTAACAGTCTCAGCCACGCCACAGACCGCCATCGTCCTCCGCCGCTGCCCACAGAACCTTCAGGGTTGCTCGTTCACCTGAAGCAAGCACGCAGCTCGCCACTGGATTTTTTAATGGTCTTAGCCACGGCACAACGGGATTTCAGCCGTCAGCTGTTCCCAGGAGCTTTGGGGTTGCTTCAGCACCCAAAGCCAACAGTCCCTATGCTTTGTTTACTTTTTCTCTTACAGCCGCTCCTGCTTTTCTTCATGGCCACGAGAGGAGTCAGAGACTAATTTTTCTTCTTGTGGACCGCTGCACGTTCAACGGGACCAGCCCTTCGACATTGCGGACCCACAAGCAATTTTTGCGCGGCTCAGGACGATTTCACAGCTCCTGCCGGCACTTACTACCCCTCCCCTCCCTCCCCCTCCGCCTGCAGCGAGCTTCTCCCACAGCTCGCTCACACAGATGGATCATCGAGGTCGCGGCCCCCTACCGTTTCCCTCTTGGGGGGGAGCGTGTGTGGCGGTTCGTTTTAACCCCACAACAGACTAAGGACACTCAGCCCTCTTTTCTCTGTTTTCCTGCTACACTACTGAGATGCAATGTGCCATTCATGTATTTGTGATGCAAACATGCATGTATTGTGATGTAATGCGCCATTCGGTATAGTGTGCATATGGCTTGTCCTTACTGTGCTTTTTCTGAGCATCTTACATATGTAGATGTGCTTTGGTGTATTAATGTCTACAGGTAGACGAGTTTCTTCTGTCTCACCTATGTGATGTTAATCGTTGCCTTTCATGCATGGTATTCACATCGCGGAGCAGCAAACACTTTTGGTGCGACTACCCCCCCCTCCTGCACAGAGCTTTTCCCTGCTCGCTGCCCAGACTGCAACATCGAGGTCACGGTCCCCTACCGTTTCCCTCTTGGGGGGGAGCAGTGTAGCGGTTTGATTAAACCCCCCACAACACACAAACAGAACACAGAGACAGTCAGCTCGCACTCCTGGGGTTTGTTCCGCTGCACGCTGAGTTTACAGCCTTGAAGTTAAAGTGTTCATGCATTTTGCCCTTACTGTGACCTAGAGACTCAGATCAATATGTAGATGTGCTGGTTAGCCTCTTTGTCTGACACTTGGAGCGAGGTCTAGCTAATCTGCCCATTGTGATGTATGTCTTACAAATGCAAATACCTCCTGCCTGTTCTGTTGTCCCTTTGATCATTCTAAACTGTGGGGTACGTCTCTTTGATGTATTGTTATGATCAAGTATTTAAGGTGCAACTCTGTAACGCAATCTCTCTCTCTCAATCTGACTTCAACCCTGCTGCAGGACACAGATTTTGTGTCCCCTCTTCACTGAGAGCCTGAGGAATTCGGCTTCAGCCTGCTCACGCTATGGCTGGAGCCGAGTTCCCGTGACGGCGGTATGATTAATAAAACCTGCTTAAACCCACAGCATCACTGCTTATTTTTGCATGCCGCCTCATGTTTATATATTCATATATTTATTCCATCCAGCTACAATGCTCTGCACTGTGTGTCTGTGTGTGTGTGTATATACGTATATATTTTATAGTAATATGTACATATGTATATTAGCTGCTCTTGCTTGCTTGTTTTTTTTTCTTGCCTTCTGATTGTTGCTCTGAGTGTTGCTAACTAACTAACTAACCTGCACTTATATAGCGCTTTGCGCTATATAAGCTATATAAGTTGCTATCCCTGTGCTGTTGCAATCCTGGAATTTCCCCGTTGTGGGACTAATAAAGGCTTATCTTATCTTATCTTATCTTATCTTACAGGGAATCTTTCCTGCCATACACCATTTCACTGTACAATAACTCACTCTGATGTTGAATTCTGGTCATAATTCAATTCAATTCAACTTTATTTATATAGCGCCATTTCACAACAACAGTCATCTCATAGCACTATCAATTGTAGGGGGAACCCCCACAGTTGCAGAAAGACCCCAGCAATCAGGCAATCCCCTGTGAGCAAGCACTTGGTGAAGGTGGAGAGGAAAAACTCCCTTTTAACAGGAAGAAACCTCCAGCAGAACCAGGCTCAGGGAGGGGCAGTCATCTGCTGCGACTGGCTGGGGGGTGAGGAGATAGAGAAGAAGAAAAGAACAGACATGTAGAGAGCAAACAGCACGATGGGGATTCAATTTATGGGAGAGAACAAACAAATGTTAATGATCAGCAAAAAAAAAAATACTTCATTGAGAGTGAGAAAAGGAGTGAGGCCCAGTGCATTACTGGAGGTCCCCCGGCTGACTAAACCTATTAGCAGCATAACTAAGGGAGGGTTCAGAAACACATGATCCCTCCCTAATTGTAGGCTATATCAAAAAGGTAGGTTTTAGCCCTATTCTTAAAAACAGAGATCGAGTCTGACTCCCGAATCCAGATTGGCAGCTGATTCCACAGGAGAGGAGCTTGATAACTGAAGGCTCTGCCTCCCATTGCACTTTTGGAGATTCTAGGTATTACAAGTAATACTGCATTTTGGGAGCGTAGTGCTCTGTTAGGATAATATGGTAGTATCAGATCTTTTAAATAAAAAGGAGCCTGATTGTTTAGAGCTTTGTAAGTAAGAAGAAGGATTTTAAACTTAATTCTGAACTCTATGGGAAGCCAATGAAGGGAGGCCAGAACCGGAGAGATATGATCTCTCTTTCTAGTACCTGTTAAAACTCTTGCTGCAGCATTTTGGATCAGCTGAAGACTTTTTAAAGATGTTTCAGGACAGCCTGATAATAAAGAATTACAATAATCTAATCTCGAGCTAACAAAAGCGTGGATCAGTTTCTCAGCATCACTCTGAGACAAGATGCTCCTAATCTTGGCAATATTACGCAAATGATAGAAGGCAGTCTTAGAAACAAATTTAATATGTGAATTGAAGGACAAATCCTGATCAAAAATAACTCCAAGGTTCCTCACAGAGCTATTAAGAGAAAGAGTAACAGTATCCAAACTGAAAGTTTGATTTGGAAAGGCATTTCTAAGGTTTTTTGGACCAATAAGAATGACTTCAGTCTTATCTGAATTTAATAGCAGGAAATTACAAGTCATCCAAGCTTTGATTTTCTTAAGACAGGCTTCTAACTTGGCTAATTGATTACTATCATCTGGCTTCATTGACAGGTATAATTGTGTGTCATCAGCATAACAATGAAAATGTATACAGTGCTTTCTAATAATGTTGCCTAACGGAAGCATATATAAACTAAAAAGAGTCGGGCCTAGCACAGATCCCTGTGGAACTCCATGACTGAGCTTTGAGTTGAAAGAAAACTCATTATTTACATGAACAAACTGGAACCTATCAGATAAATAAGATCTAAACCACTGCAACGAAGTTCCATTAAGTCCAACATAGTGTTCTAATCTATCAAGTAGAATATTATGATCGATAGTATCAAAAGCTGCACTAAGGTCTAAAAGGACAAGTACAGAAACTAGTCCATTATCAGATGCAATGAGGAGGTCGTTAGTGACCTTCGCTAAGGCTGTTTCAGTACTATGATGGATTCTAAACCCAGACTGAAACTCTTCAAGTAAACCATTTCCCTGCAGGTGGTCAAATAATTGCGTAGCAACAACTCTTTCTAAGATTTTTGAAATGAAAGGGAGATTAGAGATTGGTCTATAGTTAGCTAAAGCTCCTGGATCTAGCATTGGCTTTTTGAGTAAGGGTTTAATTACAGCCGTTTTAAAAGCCTGCGGTACATGGCCTAAAGTTAATGAAGAATTGATTATATGAAGAATAAGGCTACCAATAAGTGGGAAGACTTGTTTAAATAACCTGGTCATAACTATGCTGCCATACTGCACCTTACAGTATAATTGGTGCCTCACATTTCCCCCTGCACCTGATAGTTCTGCATTGTACAGCGGGTATGATTCATGTATCTAAATGAGTCAGCATCTATTCATCATCATGTATATAAGTTATTTAGCAGTTTTACTTTCCATGGGTAATCCCTTTGTCTATTATGCTGTGTGTTTCTGTCGTTTTGGTCATCTACTGTCATGCTGCTGTTACACTGTAATTTCCCAGTTTGGGATCAATAAAGTACATCTATCTATCTATCTATCTATCTAGTTTAGTATATATACAGTAGTGTGAAAAAGTGTTTGCCCCCTTCCTGATTTCTCATTTTTTTGTGTTTGTCACACTTAAATGTTTCAGATCATCAAACAAATTTAAATATTAGACAAAGATAAGACAAGTAAACACAAAATGCAGTTTTTAAGTGAAGCTGTTTATTATTAAGGGGAAAAAATCCAAACCTACATGGCCCTGTGTGAAAAAGTGATTGCCCCCCTGTTAAAATATAAATTAACTGGGGTTTATCACATCTTTGGAAAGCTGAGTTCAATTTCTCTAGCACACGCAGGCCTGATTACTGTCACACCTGTTCTCAATCAAGAAATCATTTAAATATGACCTGCCTGATAAAGTGAAGTAGACCAAAAGATCCTCAAAAGCTAGACACCATGATGTGATCCAAAGAAATTCAGGAACAAATGAGAAACAAAGTAACTGAGATCTATCAGTCTGGAAAAGGTTATAAAGTCATTTCTAAAGCTTTGGAACTCCAGAGAACCACAGTGAGACCCATTTTCCACAAATGGGGAAAACATGGAACAGTGGTGAACCTTCCCAGGAGTGGCTGGCCGACCAAAATTACCCCAAGAGCGCAGCGACAACTCATCCAAGAGGTCACAAAAGATCCCACAACAACATCCAAAGAACTGCAGGCCTGACTTGCCTCAGTTAAGGTCAGTGTTCATGACTCCACCATAAGAAAGAGACTGGGCAAAAATGGCCTTCATGGCAGAGTTCCAAGACAAAAACCACTGCTGAGCAAAAAGAACATAAAGGCTTATCTCAGTTTTGCCAGAAAACATCTTGATGATCCCCAAGACTTTTGGAAAAAATACTCTGTGGACTGACGAGACAAACACTGAACTTTTTGGAAGGTGTGTGTCCCATTACATCCAGGATAAAAGTAGCACAGTATTTCAGAAAAGGAACATCATATCAACAGTAAAATATGGTGGAGGTAGTGTGATGGTCTGGGGCTGTTTTGCTGCTTCAGGACCTGGAAGACTTGCTGTGTTAAATGGAACCATGAATTCCTGAAGGAGAATGTCTGGCCATCTGTTCGTGACCTCAAGCTGAAGCGCACTTGGGTTCTGCAGCAGGACAAGCATGACCTTAAAAAGGCGGTTCATGCTCGAAAACCCTCCAATGTGGCTGAATTACAACAATTATGCAAAGATGAGTGGGTCAAAATTCCCCCATGGTGCTGTAAAAGACTCATTGCCAGTTATCGCAAACACTTGATTGCAGTTGTTGCTGCTAAGGGTGGCCCAACCAGTTATTAGGTTTAGGGGGCAATCACTTTTTCACACAGGGCCATGTAGGTTTGGATTTTTTTTCACCCTTAATAATAAACATCTTCATTTAAAAACTGCAGTTTGTGTTTACTTGTGTTATCTTTGTCTAGTATTGAAATTTGTTTGATGATCTGAAACATTTACTGTTAGTGTGACAAACATACAAAAAAAAATGAGTTATCAGGAAGGGGGCAAACACTTTTTCACACCACTATATATACAGTCATATATACGTATACTGTATATACACACATACACACACCTTATAGATTTGCAAAATTATTCATGTCAATTTGTGTCTTTTTTGATATTTTATGTAACTTTATCATCAGTTTGCTGTTTTCTTGTTAATTTGTGAGAATTTTACCTTCATTTGGATTTGGATTACTTTTTTTTTCCTTCCACAATATCTTTATTGAACCTTTTTTCTTTTTAACAAACATGATACAAACAATCAAACACTAACACTAAAGTACTACAAAAAAAAAAAAGATGCACTAAAAACACCAACAACCACCAGCAAAATCAAATCTTCAACAATGCTCCTCTGTTTAGTCTAGACAATCCAATACATAAGTATACATATTATGTTCACCAGTTTGGAATTTACAAGGTCCACACACATCATTCACCTTCTTCTTCAAAAGTTATGTTTAAATTTTTTACATAATCAATAAAAGGTCTCCATATATTCTCAAACACAATTTCCTTTGATTTCAGTATATATGTTATTCTTTCTAATGGAAGGTTTGTTAACATCTGTCTTAACCACTGAGTCACATCTGGTCTATGAGTCTTTTTCCATAATAGTGCAATACATTTTTTGGCATTAAGCAAACTGAGGTCTATGAATGTTCTTTCACTTTTATTAAAATTATGCTTTTCTGGGTACAGACCCAACAAAACAATTTAGGATTCAATATGATTTGTTTTCAGATTATTTTTTCAATTGTTACCCTCACCTCTTCCCAAAACATTCTTATTAATCTACATTCCCATACACAATGAAATAGAGTTCCTTTACTTTCCATGCATTTTGTGCATGTATCTGGTATATTTTTGTTATATTTATTTAACTCCTCCGGTGTAACATACATCCGCATTAACCATTTGAAATGTATCAATTTAAGGCGTACATTTATTGATTTGGTTTGAGCTTCTGTACAAGCCAATTCCCATTGTTCCTCTGAAATTTCAGTTTGCAGATCTTCTTTCCAGTAGTTTAATCTTTTCAGTGAATTTTCACTTGAAGATAGTGTCAATGAGTTATAAAACTCTGAAATAATACCCTTTCTTTTACTATCTTTCATCATCATTTTTTCCAAGGATGAATAAATAGGTCGAGTGAGAGCTTTATTTTGATTTGATCGAATAAAGTTTCTAAGTTGAAGATATTTAAAAAAATGTGTTCTATTGAGATTAAATTTGATCCTCAGCTCTTCAAAAGACATTATGTTATCTGCACATGGCAAATATAAATCCTGAATCTTTTGTATCCCTTTTAAATTCCATAATTTAAATACAGCGTCTGCTCTCCCTGGTTTAAAATATTGATTACCCCATATTGGACTAAATTGTGACAATAACTGTGGTTCTTTTAAATAGTTTTTAACTTCACACCATATTTTGATCATATGCTTTACAAATGGATTTTTAACTTGTTTTTGTAATTTTTTTGCCGAATCTGAGTATATGAATATGGGAAGAGGTAAAGGTAAATTGTATGATTCCATTTCAGTCCAGTGAGGGAGATCATTTGATGAAAAATAATATGTCATAGACCTCAGTTGTGCCGACCAATAATACAACATAAAATTTGGACATTTCAGACCTCCACGATCAAATGGTAAATATAATAAAGACAGACGTAATCTAGCCCTCCTGTTGTTCCACATAAATTCCACTAACTTTTTTTTTATTCTTGAGAATAAATCTAAAGGTGGTGATAAGGGAATGTATTGAAATAAATAAAGTATTTTAGGTAAAATATTACTTTTAAGTATATTGATTCTCCCGATCATCGACATTGGTAGTGACATCCATCTCTGAGTTAACTTATTGATATCTGACATTAAGGCTTCATAGTTGACACTGGCGACTGATTCTAGCTTAGGCACAATTTGGATTCCTAAATATTTAAACTGATTTACAACATTGAATTGATTTACCTCAGGGGCTGGGTAATTTCTCTGGGTCTCATTTAGCATTAATATTGAAGATTTAGTTTTATTTATTTTATATCCTGATATTTCCCCAAAATTCTTTATTAAATTCAACAAGGTTGGAATTGATTTTTTTAGATTCGACATAAACAAAATTATGTCATCGGCGTACAGGGAGATTTTATGTTCTGTTGGTCCAACTTTAATTCCATATATTTGTGAATGTAAACGTATCGCTATCGCTAAAGGTTCAATTGCCATAGTAAACAGTAAAGGTGAAAGTGGACAGCCTTGTCGACATCCTCTATTGATTTTTATTGGTTTTGAAATATTGTTATTTGTTAGGATTTCTGCTGTAGCATTATTATATATTATTTGAACCCATTTTATGAAATTATTTCCAAGTCCAAACCTTTGTAGGACTTCAAAAAGAAAGGGCCATTCAACTCTATCAAAGGCCTTTTCGGCGTCCAGTGATAGGAGAGCTGTATCCGGTGCTTCTTTATTAAAATAATATTAAATAGTCTTCTTACATTATGGAAGCCTTGTCTTCCCTTTATAAAGCCATTCTGATCTCGATTAATAATATTTGGTAAAATTTCTTGTATTCGTCTTGCTAAAATTTTACAGATTATCTTAAGGTCGGCGTTTAATAGGCTTATTGGTCTCATATTTTCACATTTATTAGAGGGCTTACCTGGTTTTGGTAGCAGTATAATTAAGGCATTATTTATGTATGATGGTAAATTATTATTTTGAAATGCTTCTAAAACCATTTCCAAAAAAGGTTTTATTAATTTATTCTTAAATTTTTTATAAAGGTCAACTGGAAGACCATCTGGTCCTGCACTTTTTCCTGATTTCATATTATCAATGGCTAGCCCAACTTCTTCTTGACTAATTTTAGACTCCAATATCTCCCTGTTTTCATTTGGAATACACGGTATAGATAGTTCGTTCAAAAACCCATTTAGTTTTGTTAAATCAAATTCATTTTTAGTATCATATAATTTTTCATAGTAATCTCTAAAGGCTCTGTTAATTTCTAAAGGATCTATAACTACCTGTCCATTACTTATAATACTGGTAATTGGTGTTTTAATTTCTAATTGTTTAATCTGCCATGCCAATAATTTTCCTGATTTTTCACCTTGTTCATAAAAAGATTGTTTCAATCTTAGAAGACTCGAGGCAGCTCTATTCGCTGATTTTTTGTCGTATTCAGCTCTCAAAATCAGTAATTCATTCTCCAACCTTGGATCACTTCCTGCATACACTTTTTCCTGAAGACTTTTCATTTTATGTTCCAATTTAGCTCTCTCCTCTCGAGTCTTCTTAGATTTTGATCCTGTATAACTAATAATATGTCCCCTAATAAAAGCTTTGAAAGCCTCCCACTTTACACATGCTGATGTTTGTGTAGTATTGATGTCAAAGTACTCGTCTATCTGTTTTTCTATATACTTGACAAATTCCTCATCCTGAAGCCATTTATGCTGAAATTGCCATCTACCTGATTCCTTTGTCAATTTTTTATCTACATATATTAGACAACAGGGTGCATGATCAGAGATCACGATGTTATCATAAAAGCAGTTTTGAATCTTGGATCTTAATTCTGTGGAAATCAAAAAATAATCAATACGTGAGAATGTCTTGTAGGTACTGGAATAACAAGAATAGGCTTTAACTTGTGGTTTCATTTCTCTCCATATATCTAACAATCTCAATTCTTTCATAAAATGATTAGTAGTCATCCTACATCCATTGTGCGTACAATCCAGTCCTGTTGATCTATCTATACCTGGATTCAATGTACAATTAAAATCCCCTGCTATTATATGTTGCCCTGTAAGTGATGATAAAATAAGAAATAAATTAGCAAAGAACTTTTGGTCATCTATATTGGGACCATATAAGTTCACAAGATTTATATTTTCTAATAGCAAAGAACCTTGAATGATTATATCTTCCAAGTTTGTCTCCAATTACATTTTTCACTTGAAAAGGGACTGATTTATGTATGAGAGTCATAACTCCCCTGGCCCGGGATGAGAATGATGAGGTGAAGACACTTCCTTGCCATCTACTCCTAATTCTTTTTATATGAATGAATGAATGAATGAATTTATTTATTTATTTCGGATAGTACATTACAGGTTAAAAGAAACTGTATAATATAACAAGGTCAAATTAGACAAAGACTCCTTCTACTATACAATATATATATCCTCCTCTATTAGATGAGTTTCTTGTAAAAACACAATTTTTGAACCCATGTCTTTTATTTTATTCATAACTTGTTTAAGTTTTTTTAAATTTTGTAGACCTCTGCAATTCCATGAAGTTAAATTAAGATTAACACTTTGGTTTATGATCAATAGAGAGTTTGGGATTACCTTGCAGTGTAAACATGCTCATACAGAGAAGCAAAAACATGAGTGGTTGAACATTCATCCTACAAACTACGCACAAACAAATTCCCCCTTCCCACACTTGTGGCGAACCCCCCAAAATCAAAAGAAAAATTCCGTCTCCCGATATAGCCATCGACCGCTCCACACCCACGGGGAACAGCCTAAGCCACTCCTTCTTCATCCTCCCAATCACCCTAACTCTACTGCTTTTAATGACGTAACATTAACTCTCCTCTGTAGTTTTCCAAATTAACTCCAAAATTTTTAACAACTTTGTACATCATAGTTTTTTTTTGTTTGTTTTGTTTTTGTTTTTTTTAATATATAATACAATCTATATTTTGTAAACTTGCTATTTACTTCAAGTCAGTCAGATGCCTGTGCAAATGCTTAATTATTCTACCTTATATTTTGTTCATGCTTAGCTCCCACCAGTCTCTTCTTCTTCTTTGATCTTCTTGATGAACTCCTGCGCCTCCTCTGGGGTCTTGAAGATGTGGGTTCTGCCCTCATACGTGGTCAGCAGTCTCGCAGGATAGATTACACCATGACGAATCCCAAGGTTGCGCAGCTCCTTACGTATGGGATCAAACTGCTTCCTCAATTGTTGGATTCCTGTGGCCAAATCTGGGTAGAACCGCACCTGCTGATCCTGGTGTTTAATCTCTCCTTTAGCTCGTGCAGCGTTGAAGATCTTCATCCTGTCTCTGTTGCAAAGAAACTTCATAATTAAGGTCCTCGGCGGTCCCTTATCTCTCCGTGGGCCAATACGATGTGCTTTTTCCAGAACCACTGCTGATTGCAACTCCTCGCTGCCCAGCACCTCCGGAATCCACTTTTCCAGAAAGGAATATACGTCCCGACCTTCTGATTCCTCTGGAAGACCCACCAGCCTCAAGTTATTCTGTCTCGACCGAGATTCCAAATCCAAAATATTATCTTCTAGACATTTATTTTTTTTTTCCAAAGTGCGCACCTTTAATTGAAGACGGGTGACGTCATCTTCAGCACTAGCGAGACGGAGCTCCATCTGCGCCGTTCGTTCTACACAGTCACCCAATTCCTTTCTTATTCCTTCCAACGCTGTCATAATCCCATCAAATCTAGAGGAAAAGTCCGCTCTCATTGAACTCATGGCAGCCATCAGCGCATCTGCGCCGCTCCCCGCAGATATTGCACCGTTGCCAGCCTCCTCCGCCATATATGGAGTTTTGTTTGCTGCGTCACAGACCTGAAAGTCCGTTAATTTGGACTGTTTCGGCGGCTCGCTTTTTCCTTTACCTGGTTTTCCAGCCTTAGGCTTCGCCGACATATCCTCGCCCAAACGCTGGGATACGTTCTGTCCCAAATGAGAGAGTTATTTGCCGATTTTTTTCTCCAGGAGCAGAGCAGAGTGAGACACGTCCGTCTTACGTGGCAGCCATAACCGGAAGTCGGATTTGGATTACTTTTGGTAAATTTAGTAAAGGTAAAATTTTAATTTACCTTTATTAAAATTGAGCACTTTGGAAGAACAAAAGGGTATGACCAATTCCAATCTTATACCAATTTTGAAAACTGAATAGCAGAGTTGTTTCTTTCTTTCAGCTGCTCCCTTTTGGGATCACCATAGTGGATCATCATGTGATATTGTGATGAGCCACAGATCAGCTTGGCAAGGATTGTTTTTTAAATGCCAGATGCCCTTCCTGACATGACCTTCCCCATTTATCTTGGCTTGGGACTGGCACAGGGAGTATACTGGCTTGTGCGCCCACTGTGGCTGAGTAACCAACTTTCCTTCCCTCGTTCCATTATGCTGAGCACCAAGCAGGAAGCACCATTTTTATATGGTCCTTAGTATGACCCGGCCGGGGCTTGACCTCCCGTTGTTGGGGCGGTTGCTCTACCACTAGGCCACCAGTCTGGTTGAAAACCATCAGAGTAATGAATGACAATGAAAATTTGAAGCTGATTACTTGGATAAAACTAAAATGTGCATGCTTACGCTCATTCTACCGGGGTACCACTGAGAGCATCCTCACCAGCTGCATCACAGTGTGGTACAGGAGCTGCACCGCCTCCTGCCGGAAGACACTACAACGCACAGTGAAAGCAACCAGCAAGATCATCGTGCCCACCTGCCCCTCTCTCGGACATCTACCATACCCACCTCACCCGCAGAGCCATCAGCATTGCAAGCAACACCTCCCACCCCTCACAGTCCCTCTTCAGCCCCCTGCCCTCGGGGAAATGGTACCAGAGCCTCCGGGCCCACTCCACAAGACTGCTAAACAGCTTTGTTTACCAGGCCATCAGGACCCTGAAGTCTGCCCACTCCCCCCAACCCCCACCACTGGACCGTAACACACTCACCCACACAATAACTACCTCAGCTGTTTGCACAGAAAGACTGGCACACCAACAGTAATACATCTGCTGCTGTATGTCTCTGCACCTTACTGCAACCATTTGCACAAATGCCATACCTGCTGTTGTCTGTCATTGCAATGCTGATCATGTGCAGTCCTATCTGTAACTGTCTCCACCTACACTGTAGCGGTTTAGACAGGGCTGCAGTTCTCTGTCCACATTTTGTTTCTTTTTTGGACTCATTATCATTATTATTATCACTGTCAGTACTGTTATTATCTGCGTTCCTGCTTTTCTCAACATTTCAGGTTTATCTGTGGCGACAGCACTTTCAGTTACTTCTGCTCCTCATTAGTTGTTCTTTGTGTTGTTAATTATTCACAGCTCTTACTGACTGTGTTAAATCACCACCTGCCTTTATATTCAAACATTCGCTTCACTTTCAGTGCAGCATTTTACTGTTAAGTTCAACCGTTAAGAAGCCTGTTAGTTTTCATCTCTACGCACACAGTTATGATTATATTTTGTCATTTTTCTCACGCGTAGCTTGACATGGTTTAGGATTTTGTTTCTGTTATCCTGCCGTGCAGCTTCGTTATTTTTCCAGCCTCATGCTACGTTTGTGTTTTCCTTAATAAATTATGTTTCTTTTTCACCTGGTGAGTGGGTCCTGTCCTTCCCCCCGAAGGGAGCGCCATGACAGAATAATGCCACCAATAAAGGACCCAGTGGGCCAAAGGAACAGGAGAGGGAGGGGGCAGGAGGAGGAAGATCTGCGGGCTGTTGGCATGCTGTGGGACTTGGTTACTACGGCTGGCAGTTCACTTTCCCTGGACAAGGCAGAAGATTGTCTGGGAGCAGCTGCTAACATCCTGGAGGCTTGCCCACACCTGTACACTCTTCCCTGGCTGTGGGGGCTCCCACTCCCTGCTTTACCACCACCATTGCCCTCCTCTTTGTCACCTGTTGAGCCTGAGGATGGCAGCTGGTCCCAACCCGAACAGGACTCAGCAGGTACGGACTATTGGAGTTTTGGACTGAATGCGGATGAGGTGTGGGCTGCTCAAACCATTGAAGATCTTATTTCAGATGCCTGCACCTCCCATTCGCTGGAGGCAGCCCTAAGTTTCCTGAACCCCGCAGCCAAGATAATACAGCCTGCGGGGCTACCCCGAGCTGGGCGGGCTGTTACTTTCGGTCACTAACCTCCGGCATATGTACTGTGAAATGGTGAGGAATGCACCTGGGTCGTCGAAATGTGTGCCAACGAAGAAGCGTCCCCGGCCTCCGGCATCCTTCTCTCCTCGCCATCTTCCAGTTCCAATCCCAGCCCCGCCAGCCCCACAGCCACCCCACAGGCTGAAGACAGGGGCACCATCTACACCGGAGCCTGTGCAGACGGATAAGCGTCCCCTGGCCCAGGCGCTTTTCTCTCCAGCTCCTCCCCGCTGTGCTACAACTTCTCACCAAACAGTCACCGTAGCCACCTGGAGTGATCCATCTGGTCTCCAGCAGTGGATTTTACAGCAGCGGCAGCCTCAGCGGCAATGAAGCTGGGAACAAGGCAAGTGCCATTTTCTAATTTTTTAACATCTAATAGTGAGAGATCTTGTCTTGTCCTCAGTGAGGAGACTCAGCTGCCTCCTCTTATTGCTGCTGAGCCCTCAAATGTTTTTCCTGCTGTCATCCCCTTGTGCATTCCACCGCTCACCTCAACCTCTTGTTTCCCCAAAGTCATCTCTACCTCAGCTGGGTCCATGGCAGAGGAGGTAAGCTCAAGCACGGTTACTGCTCCTCTCCACGTGCATGTTCCTGTAGTGACTGTCCCACCTCACGTGCACGCTCCTGCAGAGACTGCTTCGCCTCACGTGCACGCTCCTGCAGAGACTGCTCCTCTTGATGTCATCATCCCAACATCGGCAGCACCGGGGTCCTCACCAGCAGAGGAACAGGAGTTAAGGCAAGTCCTGTTTGTTGTTTTAATATCTGTATTAAAGAGGTCTTGTCCTGCTCCTAGTGGGGAGACCCAGTTGCAGCCTCCATCTACTTCTTAGCCCTCACCACTGAGCTCTTTTGCTGACTGTCTGGGTGTGACTCCTACTTCAACCTGTACCTCTTCCCCCCAGTCTGAGGTGAGTGCATCAGAGGAGGATTCCTGGGCGTCTGGAACGGATGTGCCCCTGCCGCCCCAGCCTGAGGTCAGCGCACTCCGACCATCTGATGCAGAGGTCAGCGCACTCCAACCATCAGATGCAGAGGTCACCGCGCCTAAACCATCAGCACATGAGGACAGTGTGACCTAGCTGTCCCATCCAGAGGTCAGTGCACTCAAATCATCATTACCTGGGGTCAGCGCGTCTTAGCACTTGTCTAATACATGCTGTTTCCTGATTTGGGGGCCCATGGATTCGGGTAGACCCCCTGAACCACCTTATCCCATGGTCTGGTGGCCTAGGGACTCTGGAAGGCTTCCAGATCCATCTTGCTTCTCGGTCTGGGGGCCCATAGATAGGTAGATAGATGTACTTTATTGATCCCAAACTGGGAAATTAAAGACGGACTGGGGCAGACCCCCTGACCCACGTTGTTCTCCAGTTCGAGGGCCATTGGACTTTGGTAGACATCAAAAAAGGATGTCTACCAAAGTCCAATGGCCCAGTGTGGAGTGTGTGAAATCACAAGCAGGTTCATTTCAAAATGATTTTATTTCACACTCACATCTCACGAGCACAGAACAGACTGAACCTTTTTACCAGAGACTCTCCTCTTAAGTTTCACGGCTTACATCACACACAATAGGACATTTACATCACACTGCATTCAACCCCCTACATCCTTGACTCCTTCCCACTCTCTCACCAGGAGACTCCTCTCCTTTGTCTCCCATGCTTATTCACTGTCTCTCATCTGAGATGCTAGAATCTGACTCTCCCAAGGTGCTACAAATACCCCCCCCCCCCCCAGCATCTTAGATAGGACAATCGAATAACAGTTCACATGCTGTGATAGAACAACAGAACATCAGTCCACATGCTGTTTGGGCTTCCGTCTCCTCCCGTATCTGCTGTAACTGGGTTTTACCGCCTCCGCGGCGCTGTTGTGCCGATGGGAGGTTGCTGGGAGGGTTGCTGACCCATTGTTGTTCCAATCTGATGGCCCATGGACTTGGACAGACACTCGACCCACTTTGTTTTGGGTCTCGGGGCTTTGAACTTTATTTGGCGCATGAACAGTGTTGGTTTTGGACTTGATGTGGGGGGAAGGGGGTGTTTACAGTTTCTTCCGGCCCTCCTGGCCTTTCCCCCACCACCCACCCTGTGAGGGTTTTTGGGCTTTCTTTTTTTTTTTCTTTTCTCTAATGGGTGCTACCCTAGGGTCGTCTGGGTTCCGACCCTTAAAGAGTGGGATCTGTAATGGTTTAGACAGGGCTGCAGTTCCCTGTCCACACTTTGTTTCTTTTTTGGACTCATTATCATTATTATCATCAAAGGACTGCAAAATAGTGACGCTGTATAAAAACAAAGGTAGCCGAAGCGACTGCAACAGTTATCAAGGGATATCATTGCTTAGTGTCACCGGAAAGGCATTTGCGCGTGTGGTTCTCTCCGTCTTCGGAAACTCGCGGAAAGAATTTACTCTGAATCTCAAAGTGGTTTCAGATCCGGGCACTCCACGATTGATATGATCTTTTCTCTCAGACAGCTACAGGAGAAATGCAGGGAGCAAAATAAACCACTTTATATTGCATTCATCGACCTGACAAAAGCTAACTAACTAACTAACTAACCTGCACTTATATAGCGCTTTTCTAGTCACAAAGACCACTCAAAGCGCTTTCATTAATACTAACCCTCTATTCTAAGGGCCTATAGGAAACAGATATCTAGGGACAATTTAGAACAGCCAATTAACCTAACATGCATGTTTTTGGCATGTGGGAGGAAACCGGAGAAATCCCGGAGTAAACCCACGCAACACGGGGAGAACATGCAAACTCCACACAGATCACTGTTGGTCGGGGGCTGGGATCGAACCCACGATCCCACGATCCCCACAATCCCCCGGCCAAGGGTAAACTGTGCTGCCGCAGTGCTAACCACTGCGCCACCGTGCAGCCCAAAAGCCTTCGATACAGTTAGCCGCGAAGGACTGTTCCAAGTTCTCAAGAAGATCGGGTGTCCCCCCCAACTGCTGCAAATTATTGAATCCTTCCATGCCAACATGAAAGCTATTATCCAGTTTGATGGGAGCTTTTCAGAACCATTCAACATCCGCCGTGGAGTAAAACAGGGCTGTGTGCTTGCTCCTACCCTGTTTAACGTATACTTTGCCGTCATGCTACAGTATGCATTTGGTACTCGGAACGATGGTGTCTGCTTCCACACAAGGTCTGATGGCAAACTGTTCAACCTATCATGACTGAGTGCAAAATCCAAGATCCGAAAAGTATCCATCAGTGAGATGCTGTTTGCCGACGATGCAGCGCTGATAGCTCACTCGGAACTGGAATTACAATCAATGATCAACACACTCAATAAAGCCTGCAACGACTTCAGTCTGACCATCAGTCAGCAGAAGACCAAAGTAATGGCCCAAGGTGTCTCGAACCCCCCCTACGATAAATATCGAAAACCATCCACTGGATGTGGTTCATGAGTTTACATATCTCGGATCCAAAATATCGGATGACCACTCACTCAACAACGAGCTCAGTAGAAGAATCAGCCTTGCTGCAACGACCTTCGGAAAATTCACAGAAGGTATGGCTGAACCAAAAACTGTCGAGGCACATGAAGATCATTGTTTACAGGGCATGCGTCCTCAGTACCTTGCTATATGGCAGTGAGACATGGTGTCTATACGCCTCGTAAGAGCGACAGCTCAACGCCTTTTATCTCTGCATGCTGAGAAGTATTCTTAACGTTAAATGGAGCAACCGTATCACAAACAATGAGATACTCTCTCACGTGAGCTTACCAAGCCTGTTCACCTTGCTTCACGAACGTCGTCTCCGCTGGTTGGGACACGTCCATCGGATACCGGATGGGAGAATACCGAAAGACATTCTGTACGGAGAGCTTGCATCCGGCAAATGAACTCAAGGTCGACTGCATCTCCGTTTCAAGGATTTATGCAAAAGAGACATGAAAACACTGGGCATGGACGTGATAAACTGGGAGGATACTGCAGACGACCGAAACCGCTGGAGACATGTGCTGAAAGACGGACTCAGAAGGGGAGAAGAGCACCTTCGCCAGTCTACCGACGAAAAACGATCACTCGAAAGGATGCATTGAAAAAGACACCACAACCAAGTGCCTACATTTGCGACTTCAGCTCTGCATTCAATACCATTCGCCCCGCTCTGCTCCAGGACAAGCTGTCCCTGCTCAACGTGCCTGACTCCCTCTGCAGGTGGATCACCGACTTCCTGACGGACCGGAGGCAGCATGTGCGGCTGGGAAAGACTGTCTCAGACTCTGTTAGCATCAGCACCGGATCACCCCAGGGCTGTGTACTTTCCCCCCTGCTCTTCTCCCTGTACACCAACTCCTGCACCTCCAGCCACCAGTCTGTCAAGCTGATCAAGTTTGCGGACGACACCACCCTCATCGGGTTCATCTCCAACGGCGACGAGTCCGTCTACAGGAGAGAGGTGGCCCAGCTGGCGTCCTGGTGCAGCCACAACAACCTGCAGCTGAACGCTCTGAAGACAGTGGAGATGATCGTGGACTTCAGAAAAGTCACAGCCCCTCTGCCCCCCCTTACCCTCACAGACTCTCCCATCACCACTGCGGATTCCTTCCGCTTCCTGGGCACCACCATCACCAGGGACTAACTAACCTGCACTTATATAGCGCTTTTCTAGTCACAAAGACCACTCAAAGCGCTTTCATTAATACTAACCCTCTATTCTAAGGGCCTATAGGAAACAGATATCTAGGGACAATTTAGAACAGCCAATTAACCTAACATGCATGTTTTTGGCATGTGGGAGGAAACCGGAGAAATCCCGGAGTAAACCCACGCAACACGGGGAGAACATGCAAACTCCACACAGATCACTGTTGGTCGGGGGCTGGGATCGAACCCACGATCCCACGATCCCCACAATCCCCCGGCCAAGGGTAAACTGTGCTGCCGCAGTGCTAACCACTGCGCCACCGTGCAGCCCAAGGGACCTCAAGTGGGAGCCGACCATCAGCTCCCTCATCAAAAAGACCCAGCAGAGGATGTTCTTCCTGCGGCAGCTGAGGAAGCTCAAGCTACCCACCAAGATGTTGGTGCAGTTCTACACGGCCATCATCGAGTCCATCCTCACCACCTCCATCACTGTGTGGTACGCAGGAGCCACCGCCAGGGACAGACTGAGACTGCAGCGCATTGTGCGCGCTGCTGAGAAGGTGATCGGCTGCAAGCTCCCATCCCTCCAGGACCTGTACATCTCCAGGACCCGGAGGCGTGCAGGTCGGATCATAGCCGACCCTTCACACCCTGGACACGCACTGTTTGCCCCCCTCCCCTCAGGCAGAAGACTTCGGTCCATTCAGACTAAAACCTCCCGCTACATGAACAGCTTCTTCCCCTCTGCCATCAGACTGCTGAACACTAAGTGACTTATTAGACTCTTGTGCACTACGTACAGCAGCTCAACCGGACTCATGACAATTATCACTGTTTTCTTTTTGCACTACCAACTGCACTATGTGGAACTCCACAATATCTGCTGCTTGTTAATATATTTAAAAATTGCATAGATTAGTATTACTTATTCATATTCTACCTTTTATTGCATGCATAGTTTTTTATTTTTATCTTTAGTGCTACTCCATGTTTAATGTTGCAGCATTGCACCGAGACAAACTCCTAGTTTGTGTATTACATGAACAATGGCAATAAATCTCATTCTGATTCTGATTCTGAACGTTGCAACCGTGACTGTCACTCGCATATTGGCTTACACAGCCACAAGCAATGCTGCCGTAACCCCGTTATTCCAACTCAAGGCGCAGATCCATAGTCTCCCGAGACTGAAGGATGCCAACAACAGTACTATTATCTGTGTCTCTGCTTCTCTTATCATTTCAGGTTTATCTGTGGTGACAGCACTTTCAATTACTTCTGCTCCTCATTAGCTGTCCTTTGTGCTGTTAATTATTCACAGCTGTTACTGACTGTGTTAAATCACCACCTGCCTTTATATTGAAGCGCTTGACTCACTTTCACTGTGACATTATACTGTTAAGTTTAACTGTTAAGAAGTCTGTTAGTTTTCATCTCAATGCTCACAGTTGGGGTTACTTTTTTTTTCCACAATATCTTTATTGAACCCTTTTTTTTTTAACAAACAATCAAACACTAACACTAAAGTACTACAAAAAAAAAAATGCACTAAAAACACCAACAACCACCAACAAAATCAAGTCTTCAACAATGCTCCTCTGTTTAGTCTAGACAATCCAATACATAAGTATACATATTATGTTCACCAGTTTGGAATTTACAAGGTCCACACACATCATTCACCTTCTTCTTCAAGAGTTATGTTTAAATTTTTTACATAATCAATAAAAGGTCTCCATATATTCTCAAACACAATTTCCTTTGATTTCAGTATATATGTTATTCTTTCTAATGGAAGGTTTGTTAACATCTGTCTTAACCACTGAGTCACATCTGGTCTATGAGTCTTTTTCCATAATAGTGCAATACATTTTTTGGCATTAAGCAAACTGAGGTCTATGAATGTTCTTTCACTTTTATTAAAATTATGCTTTTCTGGGTACAGACCCAACAAAAACAGTTTAGGATTCAATATGATTTGTTTTGAGATTATTTTTTCAATTGTTACCCTCACCTCTTCCCAAAACATTCTTATTAATCTACATTCCCATAAACAATGAAATAGGGTTCCTTTACTTTCCATGCATTTTGTGCATGTATCTGGTATATTTTTGTTATATCTATTTAACTCCTCCGGTGTAACATACATCCGCATTAACCATTTGAAATGTATCAATTTAAGGCGTGCATTTATTGATTTGGTTTGAGCTTCTGTACAAGCCAATTCCCATTGTTCCTCTGAAATTTCAATTTGCAGATCTTCTTTCCAGTAGTTTAATCTTTTCAGTGAATTTTCACTTGAAGATAGTGTCAAGTTGGGGTTACTTTTTACTATTTTTCTCACACACAGCTTGGCATCGTTTAGGTTTTTGTTTCCGTTATTCTGCTGTGCAGCTGTGCAGCTTCATTATTTTTCCAGCCTTGTGCTACATTTGTGTTTTCCTTGAAAAATTATGTTTCCTTTTAGCCTGGCGAGTGGGTCCTGTCCACCCCCCCCCTCCCCGAAGGGGGCACCATGACAACACTACCGTATTGAACTTGCAACTACGGATATTGTGGCTCCACTTTTCTGTATATAGGATTGCTGGGTTTTATTAGTTATCTTTATTTGTGCTACGGGTAGCATTGCGGCAGCACAGCAACTCACCCTTGGCCATGGGATCCCTGGTTCGATCCCAGCCCCTGACCAACAGTGATCTGTGTGGAGTTTGCATGTTCTCCCCATGTCTGAGTGGGTTTACTTTCTCCGGTCTCCTCCCACAGGCCAAAAACATGCAGGTTAGGTTAACTGGAGACTCTAAAAGTGGCCCTAGGTGTGAATGTGTGTGTGAATGATAAAGGGATAGCGCCGTACCGTGGCTGCTTCATCCACCCAGGTGGATGCCCTCAATTTTCCCTCTGGGGATCAATAAAGTATACAAAATCAAAAAAAAAAAAATACTGTACATAGACTGCTGTTGTTGTTTTTTCATCCTTAGTCCTTCTTTTCTTATATATTGCGCACACCACTAAGAGAGAGAGAGATGGCATTTCATTTCTCCTGTATGTCCTATGCATACAAAAGTAGTGACAAATAAAAATCTTTCAATCTTTTGAATCTTTAAAGTCTGAAAAAGAGCATGTGGACGAGGCAAAAACCATTTTGAAAATGAGTGTTTTGAACAAATGAAGTTCTCTCTCCCACCCAAAATGTACCTAGAAAAAAGTGGAGCAAAAAACGCATTCTGCTTCTGGGTTTGTAGGCACCAGCAGCACAGGGGATGTTGCATGAGCAGAGGAGTAAAATGACTTCCTCCTCCTCTAGTGGAAGAAAAGTTTGGCTGTATCCTGTCATGGAACTCAGTCAATGAAGTGAAACTGAAAAGAAGAAAGCTCCTAAAACATGACAGGGATTCAAAAGCAAACTTCAAACTCTGTCACCTTGAGTTAGGAAGAAGCTGAAGTCTGGAGTGACACTTGCAATCCAGTGATTGCATGATGATTATCAAATGATTAACCAAGTTGGTTAAAAGAGGAAAAAAAGGTATCTCGCAAAGTGTCACAATGTTTGGTACATGGAGCAGACAGAGGGAGAAAAGGACCCAGAGTGTAGGCAATGTCCAGTTCATGATTTATTGAAATAAATAACTAAACACAGGCTGAAGCAGAACATGGAAACAAACTAATTGAAATGCTGAAATAAACGAGAAAACAAAATGCAGCTCAATGGCTGGAAAACACATTAAACTAAACTTAGACACAAGGAAATAAACTAAGAAAACTGAGCACTAAATGTACCAACCCTTGGGAAACTGAGGAACCAGAAACACAGGTAGAATCCAAGACATAGGAAATGAAAGCCCAACACAATATGACCAAACTGACCTTATAGGAAACTAACAACAATGGGAAACAACTGGGAACATGGGTGAGAGGAATCAGGTAGACGAGGAAATTACATAACCTAAAAAGTAAAGCAGGGGATCAGGGACACGGACTACAGGAAATAACCTAACAAACTAAACAGAAAGTAAATCTACAGTGGATATAAAAAGTCTGCACACCCCTGTTCAAATGCCAGGTTTTTGTGATGCTGACATGTTTCGGGACCCAGTGAGCAGACACAGACTCAAAAGTAAATTCACTTATCTTTATTGTGTGCTGAGTGTGTGCGTGCATGCATGTACAGTGGGGCAAAAAAGTATTTAGTCAGCCCCCAACTGTACAAGTTCTCCCACTTAAAAGATGAGAGAGGTCTCCAATTTTCATCATAGGTATACCTCAACTATGAGAGACAAAATGAGAAAAAAAAATTCCAGAAAATCACATTGAAGGATTTTTAATGAATTAATTGGTAAATTCCTCGGAAAAATAAGTATTTGGTCAATAACAAAAGTTCATCTCAATACTTTGTTATATACCCTTTGTTGGCAATGACAGAGGTCAAACATTTTCTGTAAGTCTTCACAAGGTTTTCACACACTGTTGCTGGTATTTTGGCCCATTCCTCCATGCAGATCTCCTCTAGAGCAGTGATGTTTTGGGGCTGTCGCTGGGCAACATGGACTTTCAACTCCCTCCTAAGATTTTCTATGGGGTTGAGATCTGGAGACTGGCTAGGCCACTCCAGGACCTTGAAATGCTTCTTACGAAGCCACTCCTTCGTTGCCTGGGCGGTGTGTTTGGAATCATTGTCATGCTGAAAGACCCAGCCACGTTTCATCTTCAATGCCTTGCTGATGGAAGGAGGTTTTCACTCAAAATCTCACGATACATGGCCCCATTCATTCTTTCCTTTACACGGATCAGTCGTCCTGGTCCCTTTGCAGAAAAACAGCCCCAAAGTATGATGTTTCCACCCCCATGCTTCACAGTAGGTATGGTGTTCTTTCTCCTCCAAACACGACAAGTTGAGTTTTTACAATAAAGTTCTATTTTGTTTTCATCTGACAATATGACATTCTCCCAATCCTCTTCTGGATCATCCAAATGCTCTCTAGCAAACTTCAGACGGGCCTGGACATGTACTGGTTTAAGCAGGGGGACACGTCTGGCACTGCAGGATTTGAGTCCCTAGCGGCGTAGTGTGTTACTGATGGTAGCCTTTGTTACTTTGGTCCCAGCTCTCTGCAGGTCATTCACTAGGTCCCCCGGTGTGGTTCTGGGATTTTCGCTCACCGTTCTCGTGATCATTTTGACCCCACGGGGTGAGATCTTGAGTGGAGCACCAGATCGAGGGAGATTATCAGTGGTCTTGTATGTCTTCCATTTTCTAATAATTGCTCCCACAGTTGATTTCTTCACACCAAGCTGCTTACCTATTGCAGATTCAGTCTTCCCAGCCTGGTGCAGGTCTACAATTTTGTTTCTGATGTCCTTTGACAGCTCTTTGGTCTTGGCCATAGTGGAGTTTGGAGTCTGACTGAGGTTGTAGACAGGTGTCTTTTATACTGATAAAGAGTTCAAACAGGTGCCATTACTACAGGTAACGAGTGGAGGACAGAGGAGTCTCTTAAAGAAGAAGTTACAGGTCTGTGAGACCCAGAAATCTTGCTTGTTTGTAGGTGACCAAATACTTATTTTACCGAGGAATTTACCAATTAATTCATTAAAAATCCTTCAATGTGATTTTCAGGATTTTTTTTTTCATTTTGTCTCTCATAGTTGAGGTATACCTATGATGAAATTTGGAGACCTCTCTCATCTTTTAAGTGGGAGAACTTGCACAATTGGTGGCTGACTGAATACTCTTTTATCCCCACTGTATGTGCAGATGTTGCAGCCAGGGCGAGCAGAGCACCGTACAGCCTGGCAATCCTATGGACGAGCAAAGACAGGGAGGATTAGTGTCAACACTCAGAAGGGAATGTACAGTGATGTTTTAGGGCTTACTGTCGATGAGATGGTGAGCAGCTCAGGCTTGGCCCCAAAGGCTCCAGCCAGGCAGACAGCATCTACAGGCCTGGTTGCGATGGAGGTGTTGTAGCAGTGTAGTGAGGGCTCGGTCCGCCGCCAGGAGAGAGGTCCGCCGCCACGGATCTCCGCCTGTGCACAGGGGATTAGAGCGTAGAAAGGTGGTGAAGGAGAAGATGGCTTACTTGACGTGGGGGAGAGAGCACTCCCAGACGAACAGTGAAGAATCACTGGCTCCTCATGAGGACGACGATGAAGAGGGGAAACCTCTGGGAAACTATGACAAGGAAAAGGAGCTCAGGAAGCAGACAAAGTGATGTGCCAGTCTCATCAGACCAGGGAGAAAGACGACTCCGTGCTTAAAAAGCTCCGTACATGAGGGAGAGCAGGTGTGCGCGCAGCTGTGGAGAATCAGGCAGGCAGAGCGAATCATCACAGATGGTGGGGAGCCATGTGGTCACCCAGCACAAGGCAGACTGATACTATTCACGCTCAACAGGGATTGCATACGGACAGGGAGCTCCTGGGGAACAACCAGAACAATGGGCTATTGTTTAGACATCCCCGGATTAAGAAGAGGACGTCCGGCGCCAGTTGGTCATGCTAATCATGTGTATTGACTGATATGTATACCAATATGCCAGTGTGCCATGCATTCTCTCTTGTCTGTATAGAAGAGCTTACAATACATGCCTCAAGAGCGCAACACAACACAGCACACACAGCACAACACAGCGCACAGCGCTACAGTGTGTCTCATGATGTTGGAGGAAAATAAAAATCTGCAACCTCTCAGCTCGTCGTACCTTGCCTGAACTTATTTGTTCCTCTACACTGGTGACCCTTGATGAAGAATGGAACATAAGGCGAACACCCCGGAGATGACCCCGACCGGGAAAGCCCCAACACGCGTCATGGTACAACCCTCGCCTAATCTCTTCCCTCCACACTGGTGACATGACGAGAGAGAATGACCGTCTGTTCCCTCTCACCGCACTGTGGACACAGAGGACCAGAGAACGGCTGCAACCTCTTCATCCTCACTGGAGCGCAGCGCTGGGACCAAAACGCACCAGGAACCACACGAGCGAACGAAGGAAGCAGCCTGAACGGGGACAAACAAGCCCCGCACGCACACCGCAGGATTACGAGGACAGCGCAACTGCCAGTTATGTGGTCATGGCGCTAAGCGTGCACCACGCACAGAGAGGAACCGGCTCCACAGACTGATACATCGTCCTCTGCCATTGCACATGCCCGAGAAAAACGGCTGATCGCCACCCTCGGAACCTTCAGGGCTGCTCACACACCTGGAGCGGACGTGCAACCTGCACACAGGACTTTGTATGGGTTTCTCAGCCACAGCGCACAAGGGGAATTTAGCCTATTGCTTTCCCCGATGACTTTAGGGCTGCTTCCCGCACCTAAAAGCCAAACCGCCTCACACCCTCACACAGTTGCAGTTGTTTCACAGCCACTACGCATCCTCGGGGAATTTGGCCACTCGCCTTCCCCACATCTTCGCTGGATCGAGCCGCGAGAGGAGTCAGATAAAATGTTTTTTTCACAGCCGCTGTGGATCTCCGTCAGGTTTACCGGGAAAGTCCCTCACTATCACGGATCCACACGCAATTTTTGCATGGCCCAAACACCTTTGACGTCCCGGGCTGGCACTCACTTACTCCTACACCCCTCTCCCTCCTCCTCCACAGTGCTTTTCCCGCACCTCACTCCCTAAAGCCAGCTGATCGCCGTCTTGTTCCATTACGCATGAAATGCACTGGCCTGTGCGCCCATGATCCATGGCCGTTCAACGTAATGGAATCCGGAGCTGGAGCCAAACGACGGTGGGGTGGGGGGGGGTCACAGCCCCTTCTGAGTGTTCTGGGGGGGAGCCGTGTGGTCACCCAGCACAAGGCAGACTGATACTATTCACGCTCAACAGGGATTGCATACGGACAGAGAGCTCCTGGGGGACAACCAGAACAATGGGCTATTGTTTAGACATCCCCGGATTAAGAAGAGGACATCCATTGCCAGTTGGTCATGCTAATCATGTGTATTGACTGATATGTATACCAATATGCTAATGTACCATGCATTCTCTCTTGTCTGTATAAAAGAACTTACTATACATGCCTCAAGAGCGCAACACAACACAGCACAACACAGTGCACAGCACTACAGTGTGTCTCATGATGTTGGAGGAAAATAAAAATCTGCAACCTCTCAGCTCGTTGTACCTCGCCGGAACTTATTTGTTCTTCTACAATGTAAAAAAAAAAAAAAAATGAGACCAAGATAAATCATTTCAGAACATTTTCCACCATTAATGTGACCTGTACAACCCAATTGAAAAACAAACTGAGATCTTTTAAGGGGAAAAATAAAAAAAAAATTACAATAACCTGGTTGCATAAATATGCACACCCTTGAACTAATACTTTGTTGTAGTACCTTTGGCTTTTATTACAGACTCTACAGTCTTTTTGGGTAGGAGTCTGTCAGCGTGGCACATCTTGATGTGGCAATATTTGCCCACTCCAAATCTGTCAGATTGTGAGGGCATCTCCTGTGCACAGTCCTCTTCAGATCACCCCACAGATGATCCAGCGAATTCAGGTTTGGACTCTGGCTGGGCCATTTCAAAACCTTAATCTTCTTCTGGTGAAGCCATTCTTTTGTTGATTTGGATGTGTGCTTTGGGTCATTGTTGTGCTGAAAGATGAAGTTCCTCTTCATCTTTCTAGCAGAAGCCTGAAGGTTTTGTGCCAACACTGACTGGTACACACGTGGACAAAATTGTTGGTACCCCTCTCTTAATGAAAGAAAAACCCACAATGGTCACAGAAATAACTTGAATCTGACAAAAGCGGTAATAAATAAAAATTCTATGAAAAATAACCAATGAAAATCAGACAATGCTTTTGAATTGTGGCTCCACAGAATTACTTTAAAAAACAAACTCATGAAACAGGCCTGGACAAAAATGATGGTACCCCTAGAAAAGATTGAAAATAATGTGACCATAGGGACATGTTCAACCAAGATGTGTCCTCTAATTAACATCACAGGTGTCTACAAACTTGTAATCAGTCAGTTGGCCTATTTAAAGGGTGACAAGTAGTCACTGTGCTATTTGTGACATGGTGCTTACCACACTAAGCATGGACCAGAGGAAGCAAAGGAGAGAGTTGTCTCAGGAGATTAGAAAGAAAATTATAGACAAGCATGTTTTTTTTTCCACAATATCTTTATTGAACCTTTTTTTTTAACAAACATGATACAAACAATCAAACACTAACACTAAAGTACTACAAAAAAAAAATGCACTAAAAACACCAACAACCACCAACAAAATCAAGTCTTCAACAATGCTCCTCTGTTTAGTCTAAACAATCCAATACATAAGTATACATATTATGTTCACCAGTTTGGAATTTACAAGGTCCACACACATCATTCACCTTCTTCTTCAAGAGTTATGTTTAAATTTTTTACATAATCAATAAAAGGTCTCCATATATTCTCAAACACAATTTCCTTTGATTTCAGTATATATGTTATTCTTTCTAATGGAAGGTTTGTTAACATCTGTCTTAACCACTGAGTCACATCTGGTCTATGAGTCTTTTTCCATAATAGTGCAATACATTTTTTGGCATTAAGCAAACTGAGGTCTATGAATGTTCTTTCACTTTTATTGAAATTATGCTTTTCTGGGTACAGACCCAACAAAAACAGTTTAGGATTCAATATGATTTGTTTTGAGATTATTTTTTCAATTGTTACCCTCACCTCCTCCCAAAACATTCTTATTAATCTACATTCCCATAAACAATGAAATAGGGTTCCTTTACTTTCCATGCATTTTGTGCATGTATCTGGTATATTTTTGTTATATCTATTTAACTCCTCCGGTGTAACATACATCCGCATTAACCATTTGAAATGTATCAATTTAAGGCGTACATTTATTGATTTGGTTTGAGCTTCTGTACAAGCCAATTCCCATTGTTCCTCTGAAATTTCAGTTTGCAGATCTTCTTTCCAGTAGTTTAATCTTTTCAGTGAATTTTCACTTGAAGATAGTGTCAATGAGTTATAAAACTCTGAAATAATACCCTTTCTTTTACTATCTTTCATCATCATTTTTTCCAAGGATGAATAGATAGGTCGAGTGAGAGCTTTATTTTGATTTGATCGAATAAAGTTTCTAAGTTGAAGATATTTAAAAAAATGTGTTCTATTGAGATTAAATTTGATCCTCAGCTCTTCAAAAGACATTATGTTATCTGCACATGGCAAATATAAATCCTGAATCTTTTGTATCCCTTTTAAATTCCATACTTTAAATACAGCGTCCGCTCTCCCTGGTTTAAAATATTGATCACCCCATATTGGACTAAATTGTGACAATAACTGTGGTTCTTTTAAATAGTTTTTAGCTTCACACCATATTTTGATCATATGCTTTACAAATGGATTTTTAACTTGTTTTTGTAATTTTTTTGCCGAATCTGAGTATATGAATATGGGAAGAGGTAAAGGTAAATTGTATGATTCCATTTCAGTCCAGTGAGGGAGATCATTTGATGAAAAATAATATGTCATAGACCTCAGTTGTGCCGACCAATAATACAACATAAAATTTGGACATTTCAGACCTCCACGATCAAATGGTAAATATAATAAAGACAAACGTAATCTAGCCCTCCTGTTGTTCCATATAATAGACAAGCATGTTAAAGGTAAAGGCTATAAGACCATCTCCAAGCAGCTTGATGTTCCTGTGACTACAGTTGCACATATTATTCAGAAATTTAAGATCCACGGGGCTGTAGCCAACCTCCCTGGACATGGCTGCAGGGGGAAACTTGATGAAAAATGGAAGAGACAGATAATACGAATGGTAACAAAAGAGCCCAGAACAACCTCTAAACACATTCATGGAGAACTCCAAAGTCAAGGTACATCAGTGTCAGATTGCACCATCTGTCGTTGTTTGAGCCAAAGTGGACTTCATGGGAGACAACCAAGGAGGACACCACTGTTGAAAACAAATCATAAAAAAGCCAGACTGGAATTTTCCAAACTAACTAACTAACTAACTAACCTGCACTTATATAGCGCTTTTTAAACTGCATATTGACAAGCCACAAAGCTTCTGGGAGAATGTCCTATGGACAGACGAGACAAAACTGCAACTTTTTGGCAAGGCACATCAGCTCTATGCTCACAGACACAAAAATGAAGCATACCAAGAAAAGGACACTGTCCTTACTGTGAAACATGGAGGAGGTTCTGTTATGTTCTGGGGCTGCCTTGCTGCATCTGGCACAGGGCGTCTTGAAACTTTGCAGGGTACAATGAAATCTCAAGACTATCAAGGTATTCTAGACAGAAATGTGCTGCCCAGTGTCAGACAGCTTGGTCTCAGTCGCAGGTCATGGGTCTTGCAACAGGATAATGACCCAAAACACACAGCTAAAAACACCCAAGAATGGCTAAGAGCAAAGCATTGGACTATTCTAAAGTGGCCTTCTATGACCCCTGATCTAAATCCTATTGAACATCTGTGGAAGGAGCTGAAACATACCGTCTGGAGAAGGTATGTTTCCTGAGACAATTGGAGCAGTTTGCTCATGAGGAGTGGGCCAAAATACCTGCTGAGAGGTGCAGAAGTCTCATTGACAGTTACAGAAATCGTTTGATTGCAGTGATTGCCTCAAAAGGTTGTGCAACAAAATATTAAGTTAAGGGTACCATCATTTTTGTCCAGGCCTGTATTTGGAACTCTTCATAATTCCCTCCACCTTGACTAAGACCGCAGTTCCAGCTGAAGAAAAACAGCTCCAAAGCATGATGCTGCCACCACCATGCTTCATTGTAGGTATGGTGTTCTTTTGGTGATACGTTGTGTTTGCGCCAAATATACCTTTTGGAATTATGGCCAAAAAGTTCAACCTTGGTTTTATCGGACCATAACATATTTTCCCACATGCGTTTGGGAGATTTCAAATGTGTTTTTGCAAAATGTAGCCGGGCTTGGATGCCTTTTTTTTTTTCATAAGATAAGGCTTCCGTCTGCCACCCTACTGCATAGCCCAGACATATGAAGATGAGAGATCGCTGTCACATGTACTAATCAGCCAGTACTTGCCAGAAATTCCTGCAGCTCCCTCAATGCTGTCGGCCTCTTGGCAGCCTCCCTGACCAGTTTTCTTCTCGTCTTTTCATCAATTTTGGAGGGACGTCCAGTTCTTGATAATGCCACTGTTGTGCCATATTTTCTCCACTTGATGATGACTGTCTTCACTGTGTTCCATGGTATAGTTAATGCCTTGGAAATTCTTTTATACCCTTTTTCTGACTGATACCTTTGAACAATGAAATCCCTCTGATGCTTTGGAAGGTCTCTGCGGACTATGGCTTGTGCTGTAAGATGTGACTACAAAAATGTCAGCAAAAGCCTACTAGAACAGCTCAACTTTATTTGGGGTCAATCAGAGGCACTTTAAATGGTGGCAGGTGTGTGCTGACTCCCATTTAACATGAGTTTGAATGTGATTGTGATTAATTTTGAACACAGTCACATCCCCAGCTATAACAGGGTGTGCATATTTATGAAACCAGCTTATAATAATTTTTTTTATTTTTTTCCCCTTAAAAGATTTCAGATTGTTTTTCAATTGGGTTGTACAGGTTATAGGTCACATTAATGGTGGAAAAAGTTTTGAAATGATTTATCTTGGTCTCATTTTTACATCAGAAAAACCTGGCATTTGAACAGGGGTGTGTAGACTTTTTATATCCACTGTATATAAAAAGTAACCAAGGCAGGGAGTGTTATCCAAATAAACCTAAGAGGATGGAGACTAAGGAATAATTATGGCTGGGCGATAATATGATAACGATAATTATCACAAAATAACTTTTCCTTGATACAGACATAAAACACTGTCAATAGAACATCGATAGAGCTCTTTCGTTTCGTGTTTTGACAGACAACACGAAAAGCCAGTGAAAATTAGAGTACACCGCACCCAACCAGTCATGTGGCTGGAATACAGTTAGTCACGTTCAACTGATGCACACAACAGTGGGTGTAAGAGCACAACACAGATTATTTTTTCCTTTCTCACAGTTAAGGACAAAAGCATATTGGTGGGTTGCAAGCAAAGTGCCGGTTGAGACCTAAAAGGTAATATAAATATGGAAAGTTTTGTGTCTGAAACAGTCTGTTTTCAGCCTGCCATTAATAATAAGCCTGTAATGTAATCCATTAATTAAATGATCTTGCTATGTGTACAAGATGATTTAAGTATGCTGTGGGGGTGGCTGTGGTGCAGGTGTAGTGTGGCTGACTACTGATTGGAGGGTCAGGGGTTCCATTCCCACTCTGTCTGCAGTCTGCATGTTGAAGTGTCCTTGAACAAGACAATGAATCCCCAGTTGCTCCTGGTGGGTCAGACCAGCGCCGCTGTATGGCAGCTCACCACCAACAGTGTGTGAATGGGTGGATAGCAGGATCTGTAAAGCGCTTTGGTCATCCTCTTCTTCTTCATAGCAGTCTGTCGGGGGTGACAGTGACTGTTTCATTTGTCCAGAGATGAGAAAAAGCGCTATATAATTGAACGCCATTTAAAAGTAACGTTATGGGGGACCCATGCTGTGGTATTCATCTCAGACTGGAAGGAAGGGAGATGCAGTAATTTCCTCCGACGGAAGAGCATGGGGATTAAAGGGCTGGGGGACAAAAGGAATTGTGATGTGGGAATGAACTGTGATGCAGGACCTCGGGTAGCAGGGATGGGTGAGTGTTTTCTGATTCTGGAAGATGTGAGAGAGTGAATAAAGTTCATCTGCTCTGAATGCTCGGCCTGGTTATTCCTCTCTCTACACTGGTGACTCTTGATGAATAATGGAACACGAGGCGAACACCCCGGAGATGACCCGGATGGGAAGCCCCAGCAATGCGTGCGCTGTTTCAGTCAAATTACCAGACGTTTGGCTGCACGACCCAAAGTCTTGGTTCCTTCACACCGAGGCCCAGTTCGCGCTCCGGGAAATAATGGCAGATGACACCAGATATTACTATGTGGTCGCAGCACTGGGCGCTCGCACGACTCAGCAAGTAGCAAGCCTGCTCCAACAGCCCCCAGCCCGCGACAAATACGGGGCTCTCAAAACCACGCTGACCCGGCGCTACATGCTCTTGGACTGCGAGAGAATGGAGAGGCTCCTGACGTGCTCCGAGTTAGGAGATGGGTCGGCGGTCGAACTGATGGAGACGATGTTGGGATTGATGGCACGGACGACGGGCATTTTCTATTTGCCCACCTTTTCCTCCAGAACCTCCCAACGGTGGCCAGAGCGCTCCTACCAACTCACCATTGCTGGCCGCATGTGACTACCGTGCGCTAGCCCAGGAGGCAGATCAGATCATCATCACCACCAGAACCCTCACAGTGAACGCAGCGGCGTCCGAACCCAGCGAGACAGCCAGCAGAAGTGAGGAGCCAGCAATGGTAGTGGCAGCGGGGGCCAGGAAGTGCCAGAGAGACACGCTCTGCTCCTACCACCACCGTTTTGGAGAGGATGCCCGCTGATGCGTGCCACCGTGCCAATTCAAGCATTCGGGAAACGCCAGGACCGGCAATCGGTAGCGGCTGCAACCGCTGATGAAGAAAGCAAGCTGCTCTACGTGACAGACTCACGCTGGGGGAGACGTTTCCTCGTAGACTCCGGCTCCCAAAAGAGCCTCATCCTGCCGTCCTACGCCGACCGACTAGCGGGAACTAGCGGTCCCGTGCTGATGGCCGCAAACGGCTCAGACATTAAGACTTTTGGTGAGAGGACACTGACTGTATCCCTGCACGGCCGTATGTACCAACGGACATTCGTCATAGCGGCATGCAGTTTCCCAATCTTGGGCGCTGATTTTTTGTGTGCACACGGACTACTAGTCAATGTTGCTAACAGACGCCTGATTAATGCAATGTCTTTTGATTCTCTCCCCTGTACAGCTCGAGGAACCGGGCCAACAACGCTAGCTAACGTCACAGCTCCAGGTGGTAAGTTCCACACACTGCTCACCCAGTTCCCAGCACTCAAGGTCCCGACGTTTTCGTCAGCCATCACTAAACACGGGGTGGAGCACTTTATTACTGCCACCGGGCCGCCCGTTTTCGCACGACCTCGACGCCTGGACGCAGCTAAACTGGCCATAGCGCACGAGGAGTTTGCCAACTTGGAAAGGCTGCGCATCATCAGCCGATCAAACAGCCCGTGGGCATCCCCACTACATATGGTCCCTAAGGCCGAGGGATCGTGGTGACCTTGTGGAGATTTCCGCAGATTAAACAACGCCACAGTGCACGACTGCTACCCGATCCCCCATATTCAGGATTTTTCCGTTCACCTCGCCAAGGCACGTATTTTTTCTAAGATAGACCTGGTCCGTGGTTACCACCAGGTCCCAGTGCACGCAGAGGACATACCAAAAATGGCAGTAATAACCCCGTTTGGTCTGTTTGAGTTTTTACGCATGCCTTTCAGGTTAAAAGGCACGGCACAGACATTCCAACGCATGATGGATGCGGTGTTGCGCGATCTGCCATTTGTGTTTGTCAACCTGGATGACATCCTGGTGGCCAGCGTGTCCAAGGACGAACACGTAATCCACCTCAGGACGGTTTTCCAAAGGTCAGAGGAGCACGGGTTAATAATCAACCTGGCGAAATGCCAGTTCGGCGTGATGGGGATCGATTTTTTAGGACACCGCATCTCACCGGAGAGAGCGATACCCTTGCCGGAGAAGGTGCGCGCAGTGGCGAATTTTCCCAGGCCTCAGACGGTGGGGGCGCTGCAGGAGTTTTTGGGGATGGTTAACATTTATAACTGTTTCCTCCCCCACACAGCCCAGCTCATGCAGCCGTTGTACGCCACACTCAAGAAACGGAAACCGGCCGACAGAGTCGACTGGACTCCTGAGCGGGAGCAGGCGTTTTCTAAGGTTGAAACAGCCCTGGCAAATGCTGCACTACTGGCACACCCGGACCCGGCAGCTCGGATAGAGCTCACTACCGACGCCTCGGACGTGGCCATAGGGGCCATCGTGGAGCAGCACGTCGCCGGTTCTTGGCAGCCACTCGCCTTTTTTAGCAGGTCTTTGCACAACTGTGAGCGTAAATACAGCGTGTTCGACAGAGAGTTACTGGCTCTCCACCTGGCCATACGCCACTTCCAGCTCTGGCTGGAAGGGCGCACCTTCAGTGTGTTCGTGGACCACAAGCTGCTAACGTACGCGATGGCCAAGGTTTCGGAACCATGGTCGGGCCAGCAGCAGAGACAGCTGGCTGTGATCTCGGAGTTTACGACCGACATTCAGCATGTGGCCAGTAAACTTAATGTGGTGGTGGACTGCCTCTCGCGCGCATTAGTGGTCCCAGTCTACGTAGGGATAGATTACACGGCAATGGCCACGGAGCAGATCGGTGATGCGGACGTGTGCGCGCTCCAGTCTGGACCAACACGGTTAAGGCTGGAGAGCAGAGTATTGCAAGACAGCCCCCCCCCCCCCAATCTGTGATGTCTCCACAGGACGCCCAGGCCCGGTGGTCCCTCGTGCTTGGCGCTACCGCGTTTTTGAGTCCGTTCACTCCCTGGCGCACCCAGGAGTGCGTGCGTCAGTCAAAATGGTGGAAGTTCATCTGGCCGAGCCTGCGCAAACAGGTGAAAGAGTGGGCTGCAGCCTGCGTAGCGTGTCAACGTGCACAGGCACACAAAGGCCCCTTTGGAGCTGTTCCATATCCCGGCTAAGCTGTTTCATATCCCATGGACCTCGTGGGCCCCCTCCCGCCATCGCAGGGGTTCACGCACCTTCTGACAGTGGTGGACCGCACCACACAATGGCCAGAAGCAGTCCCGCTAGCTTCCACCGCGTCCGCAGACGTGGCATGTGCTTTTTTGACAACATGGGTGGCACGTTTTGGCACACCTTCGGACATCACGTCCGATCAGGGTCCGCAGTTTGTTTCTGACCTCTGATCCACGATGGCCCGGAGCCTGGGCGTAACAATTCATCGCACGACCGCGTACAACCCACGTGCTGAACACCCATCCATCCTCGCATTCACGGCATAGTGCAGATGCAGGGACACTACCTGGCCCGGCCCACCACTGTTTTCCCCGCGCTTTTGTGCCGAAAACCTTGAAGGACGCAGTGTTCGTGTTTGTAAGGCACGATGCCCACTGGCCCCCATTGCGCCCACCCTACGATGGCCCATTCAGAGTGCTGGAATCCAGGAACAAACATTTTGTGTTAGACTTGGGGGGGGGGGGGGGTCGCCGGGTGAAAATCTGTATAGACAGACTTAAGCCCGCCTTTGTGGTAGCAGACGAGCAGGTGATGTTGGCCCGAGCTCCTCGGTGCGGAAGACCCCCCCCTGAGAACTCCCCAGGTAATCGACTCATAAAAGCAGTCACACGAGCATGCCGAATGTCCCCCCCCCCCATTGTCCACCCACAGACGGACACCCCCCCAGGAACCCCCCACCGGCACAGCAGCGCCGCGGAGCCGAAGACCCCTCGTTACAGCAGCTATAGGCGGAGGCTCAAGCCGAGAGGACGTGAGGGTTAACAATCAGTCTGAGACTCTGGGGTGGGGGGGGCGGTATGGGGGACCCATGCTGCATGCGGCACTACTGGCACACCCGGACCCGGCGGCTCGGATAGTGCTCACGACCGACGCCTCGGACGTGGCCATAGGGGCCATCGTGGAGCAATGCGTCGCCGGTTCTTGGCAGCCACTCGCCTTTTTTAGCAGGTCTTTGCGCAACAGTGAGCATAAATACAGCGTGTTCGACAGAGAGTTACTGGCTCTCCACCTGGCCATACGCCACTTCCAGTTCTGGCTGGAAGGGCGCATCTTCACTGCGTTCGTGGACCACAAGCCGCTAACGTAGGCGATGGCCAAGGTTTCGGAACCATGGTTGGGCCAGCAGCAGAGACAGCTGGCTACGATCTCGGAGTTTACGACCGACATTCAGCATGTGGCCGGTAAACTTAACGTGGTGGTGGACTGCCTCTCGCGCGCATTAGTTGCGTCCCGCACCAAAAGAGGATTTGGAGGCTTTCCCAGCAGAGCTTGTTTTTTCTCAGCTGCTGCGGCTCCCCGGGGAATTTTTACTAGATAACCCTGCGCCGTGGGGCGGTATGGGGGACCCATCCTGTGGTATTCATCTCATACTGGAAGGAAAGGAGATGCAGTAATTTCCTCTGACGGAAGAGCAATGGGATTAAAGGGCTGGCGGACAAAAGGAATTGTGATGCGGGAATGAATTTGTTATGGTGTGGCCCTCACAGACCGCTAATGAGACGCTGCAGGCAGCTGTTGAGTTTGTACATTTATTAAATAAAGACAGAATGACAAAATAATGAGCCTCGTGGGGCAAAACGTAAATAAAGACAAGACACTTTCATATAATCAGCGAGGACGGAACCTAAACGCTGGGAAGAACTGGCTTCGGGGTTTGGGAAACCAGAATGGAAGGCAGATGAGATCGCAGCCCCGAGCAAACAGAGCTGCTCCCTTAAATAGGGCATGACAGATTAATCAGCTGATGAAAGATCATCAGCTGATTGGAATCCAGCTGTCCAGCGGAGCTCCGCTCCTGACAGCTGGAAGCACCGCTGAGATGCTGTCATAATAAAAGCCCGGACGCCAAAGAGGTGCGCCAGAGGAGAGAACGGGGAACTACCACACAACCCGAGGGCAGACAGAGTCAGCAAATGGACCATGACAGAATTGTGATGCAGGACCTCGGGTAGCAGGGACGTATGAGTGTTGTGATATAAAAAAGAGTCCCCGCTGCATGAGGTTAATGTTTTCTGATTCTGGAAGATGTGAGAGAGTGAATAAAGTTCACCTGCTCTGAATGCTTGGCCTGGTTATTCCTCTCTCCACAACGTGACAGTTACATTTCCAAGTTACTAATTACTTTTATCATGCAGTAATTGGTAAAGTAACTCAATTAATTTTGAAAAGAAGTAACTATTAACTATAATTACTTACCAATTAACATGCCCAACACTGCTTAAGAGAAAAAAAAGAACCTGTAAGCTTGACAGAAATAGTGATTTGTTTTATAACGCAATATATATTCATCTCGATCAATACGAAAAAAAAATGATCGTGACTGGATTTTTTCACATTGCCCAGCCCTAGGAATAATACAAGAGGTACTTCACAGCATGAACTAACAACCTAATTAACACAAGAGTAACACAGGAGACATTCAAAGACTAGGCTGGACATGGGTGACATGGGGAATACTCACATATCAGTCTAAAATAATCAATCACTCAAAGGGCGGGACATGTTCACTAAACATGCCCCCCATGACAAAAATGTTTAAAAACAAGTTTTAAGTATGCATGAAAGAGTGACTAAAAAAACTGATGGCTGCCAGTGGTACCCCTCAGCCTCTGGTTGGTGTTGAGATGTAGTTGATATGGCATTTTGACCTTGACCTTTGACCCTGCAATGCCAAAACCATAATCAGAAGTCAGGGTGAACCTGTGTACAAAGTCTGGTGACCCTACCTTTCCTCATGCTATAGCAGCATATATATAGGGCATAGGGGAAGCTTTTTGACCCCAAACCCATAGTCAGAGGTCAGGGTCTAAACTCTTCAAGCCTTGTCTTATGCATGATGATATTGATTTGAAAGCCTACATCATTCCTTTATGTAGTTATTGCTTTACAAGATTTAGGGAAAACTGACCTGAGGTCAGAGGTCACCTAAATTCAAACTCGTCTGAGATTTTTCATAGATATAACTATGGTATCAATTTGAAAAGCCACCATGTTTTCTTTCTCTAGTTACCATGTTCACAAAGTAGGTGCAGATGCTACTGCCACCCATCCGCCCAGCGGGGTGATGACAGTACTCCTTCAGCCTTTAGAGGCTGAGGGGTGAAAAATAAATCAGGCATAAATATTGGTTATCTACAAACTGTGAAATCATCCACAGCAGAGGGTTACAACGAGTATCCATGTGTTCAACATGCTTAACTTAATTTGATGATATGATGAATTATAAATTACCATTGAAGACAGGGATATGTTTCTAAACTGCAGCATATTTTATTGCACTTCAAAATAAATAAATGATATTTATCTAGTAATGGTCAATATTTTCCATGTAACACCATCCTTTCAATTGTAATAATAAAACTAGAAAAGCACTCGGAGAGCGCAGACCTCCGCCAAGCGGCATAATTCCCCCCATACAGTGTTTGTGTGTACGTTTTCAGATTCCTTGACCATGTAAACATATGACTAGCAATTGGATTCACAATGGTTATTTGTTTATTTGACAGGGACAGTGCAATAAACACACAATGAATCAATGACAATCAATCTGATAGTGTTAGGATTAGTGGTTCAGTAGTAAAAGCATTGCCTCCTTGGTGGAGGTAATAAACTGAAGTGTTGTTGTTGTGTCCATCTCTTCCACTGACAGATGCAAATTGGGTAGACAGGTTGCTGTGGGTTTTATATTATATTGTAACGTGCTGGTCGACATAGCGACGTCCCACCGGGAGGTTCGAACTCACGCCTCCCGCTCCGGAGTCCCGCACTCTACCTGTGTCGCCAATAGGGTCAACCCACTTGGCAAGCCAAGTAGGGTGCTCATATTGAGTTCGCTACAATATTATTTTTTGGGGGGTTGCGCTCCGCGGCAAACGACAATGTAGAAGCTTCGCCGGCAGAGAGCTCGTTTTTGCGCAGCTCCTATGGCTGGCCGGTGAATTTCTGCCAAATGCGCAGCTCCTATGGCTGGCCGGGGAATTTGTGGCAAAGAATCCGTCGGCGGACAGCTGCCCGTGTGAGGTTTTGCAGTTGCACGGTGGCGGGCCCAGGCCAGCAGTGTTTTCCGCGTCCTTTTGTGCCTGAAACGTTGCGGAGTTTGTGTTGCAGACACGACAACCAGCGCCCTCCATTGCGCCTGCGCACATGTTGAAAATGGCTGTATGTCACAGTGTTGAATGAAAAATGCTTTAAAAAATTCCTGTATCCAGACGGTGAACCGGATCACCCCCAAAATTTAATCAGTTCTTCCTTGTACCATTTCCAACAACGCCTGAAAGTTTCATGGAAATCCGTCCAAGATTTTTTGAGTTATCTTGCTAACCAACAGACAGACAGACAGACAGACAGACAAACAAACACACAGACAAACCCCGGCAAAAACATAACCTCCTCCTGGCCTTTTCGGCCTGTCGGAGGTAACTAGATGATACTACAACATCTGTGAGCTCCTTACCTGAGTGGTAGAGGAGAAGATACCGGCTGGCTCAGTATCAGGCTATCATGAGGGGAAAGCTAGAGAAAAAGTTGGAAAATGAGATAAAACCAACTGTGCAAAAATGTAGCTGCATCTCATGTCACAAACATGACGGGAATATTCTGCTCATGCAATTAAAACTTACCTGCACCAGGATGCGAGGTCTCTGCGAGGAAGGAAAGGGGACTTTGTGCATAAAATGAGAGATGTGTCTGGAAGAAGAAGAATTACAGAGTAAGAAGCCAAAAATTACAGCATGGGGCAGCAGAGTAATCTGTTAGAGGAGTCATCCACCATCCACAGCAGCACAAATCTGCTACAGAAGGACATAACCTACAACCTCGCCCTGGAGATCTACATCACCTTTATATGTATAAACTGTCATGATCAGGTGAGCGCACTCTCCTCCTCCCTTCCTGCTAGACTTTCCCTGGCTCTGCAGGCAATCACCACACCTGCGTGATTAGACGCACCTGCTGCCTCTACCTTGCCAGCGCATAAAAAGACCATCATGTGAATGCTTCAGCGCTGGCTCGTTGGGTATACTACCTCTAAACAAGCAAGTAAATTTATATTCCTTCTCAGAGGAACAAAATTAATTCCTCTTCTCTTTTCCTCTTTCAGGTTGCTACCATCTTCGTGGTGCGTCTCCAGGGTTTGTTGTACACTCACCTGCCCCATCATCATCATCATCACCACTTCAGCTGCTTATTCCACGCGGTCAGACACCTCATCCAGCTCTACTCCTGCCTACCAGCATCCTCTCGTGGTTCGCCGTTTGTGCTGGGTTCCTCTGCCGGGCTCTCTGCATTTCCCACGTACTGTAAGTGCGGTCCTATTTTTCCCTTATCAGCTTCCCTCCTTGTCTAACCTGCTCTTGTCTCCCCTTACAGGCTGGGTAAGGGTACTGGTACTCTGGCGAGTGGTGTCTTTCATTAATGAAGCTTGCTTTTTGAATCAATAAAATCTGATTACTTAGCTACCTCTGTATTCATTGTTTTCTCTGGTGTCGTTCCCTGCACGTGAGCTGTTCATTATTGCTAATCATGACATATACTTTCATTAGATTTTTCTTCCTCCTTTTTGCCACATCCATCCATCCATCTTCTACTGCTTATCCAGGCATCGGCTGCAAGCTCCCATCTCTCCTGGATCTGTACATCTCCAGGACCCGGAGGCGTGCTGGCCGGATCATAGCCGATCCCTCACACCCTGGTCACGTACTGTCTGCCCCCCTCCCCTCTGGTAGAAGACTTCGGTCCATCCAGACTAAAACCTCCCGTCACATGAACAGCTTCTTCCCCTCTGCCATCAGACTGCTGAACACTAAGTGACTTATTGACTCTCGTGCACCATGTACAGCAGCTCAACCAGACTCATGTCAATCATCACTGTTTTCTTCCTGCATTACCGACTGCACTATATAGTTCTCCACAGTAGCTGCTGCTGGCTAATATATATTTTAACTGTTGACCAGTATCACTTAATCTTATCCTACACTTTATTACATGTATAGTTTATTTCTTATCTTATCATGTTTAATGTTGCAGCATTGTACCGAGACAAATTCCTAGTTTGTGTACTACATGAACAATGGCAATAAACCTGATTCTGATTCTGATTCTGATTCTGATTCTGATCCGGATTGTGGGGGCATCAGACCAGGCAGAGTATTTCAGACTTCTGCCCCGTTCTCATGACACCATGATCCCCATGATCCCTCCTGCGGTGGTGGTGAGCCCACTGTATGGTGGACCCATGTACACTGGGTCCTTGATGTAACGTTTTTCAAGGAGATCCACTGGACCAATCTTAGTATGGCCCTTCACCCAGGACCAGTTTGCCTTGGGAGATCCTACCAGGGGCAAGTTGACCTGACAACATAGCTCCTGGAATCATACAGGCACTCAAACCCCTCCACCACAATAAGGTTGCGATCCACAGAGGGGCCTTTTTGCCCCATGAAGAGAAAACTGTACCTATTGACAACAAGATTACCCTAATGGTGGATTAAAAACTAGTTTATAAGTAGGTTATTATTAAGTTGTAAATACTTTATAAATCATTAATATGCTGTAATACCAGAGTTAGTTCCAACTGAGTAAGGAACTATATTCCAGAATAACAGCACTTAGACGCTTCACCTGATATGTGTCATTCTCAGAATCAGAATCAGAATCAGAATCAGCTTTATTGGCCAAGTGTGCACAACACATACAAGGAATTTGACTTTGGCTAAAAACTTGCTCTCGTTGTTCAGGTGGAGGATTTAAATAAGGATTCAATGACAACAGAGTATGTACAGTAAATTACAGTCTGTCCACGTTTCTATAAAAGGATGCAAATATATACAGGAATATATGCAGTTATTTACTCAGACTAACCACACTTTGCAGAAATATATGAAAAAATATACAGTCACACAGTATTTCAATGTGAACTCAGATTCAGTGATATAATGTGAATGAAGTAAAAAGCAGTGTGAGAGTTATGTGCAATGTAATAATGGATGAAAAGTCATGAGTACAGCAACAGGTAGGACTAGGTGAATGTTAGGAGTTCATCAGAGTGATGGCTTGAGGAAAGAAACTGTTCCTGTGACGGGTGGTTTTGACCTTCAGTGATCTGTAACGACGACCAGAAGATAGAAGTACAAACAGTTTGTGGCCGGGGTGTGATGGGTCAGCACAGATGTTTCCCGCCCGTTTCCTGGTTATGGATCGATATAAGTTCTCAATGGAGGGTAGGTCGGTACCAATGATCCTCTCCGCAGACTTAACGATCCGCTGCAGTCTGGTCTTGTCCTGTTTAGTGGCAGATCCAAACCAGACAGTGATGGAAAAGCAGAGGACAGATTGGATGATGGCGGTGTAGAAGACAACCAGCAGCTCCTGAGGCAAATCAAACTTCTTGAGCTGACGCAGAAAAAACAACCTCTGCTGGGCCTTTTTCCTGACAGTGTCTATATGGGAGGACCACTTCAGGTTCCGGGAGATTGTGGTACCCAGAAACTTGAAGGAGTCCACAGTGGACACTGTGCTGTTGAGGATGGTGAGTGGGGGGAATGAAGGGGGGTGTTGCCTGAAATCCACAGTCATCTCCACCGTTTTGGCTGGGTTAAGTTCAAGATGGTTCTGGCTGCACCAGAGGATCAGCTGCTCCACCTCCCGCCTGTATGCAGACTCATCATCATCCCGGATCAAACCGATGACTGTGGTGTCGTCCGCAAACTTCAGGAGCTTCACCGAAGGGTCCTCTGAGGTGCAGTCGTTGGAGTAGAGGGAGAAGAGCAGTGGGGAAAGGACACATCCTTGGGGGGCGCCAGTACTAATTTTTCGGGAGCTGGATGTAAATCTCCCTAGCTTCACTTGTTGCCACCTGTCAGTCAGAAAGCTGGAGATCCACTGGCAGGTGGAGGGGGGCACCTTGAGCTGGAGGAGTTTCTGATGAAGAATGCCTGGGATGATGGTGTTGAACGCTGAGCTGAAGTCGACAAACAGGATCCTGGCGTATGTCCCTGGGGAGTCGAGGTGTTGCAGGATGTAGTGTAGTCCCATATTCACTGCATCATCCACTGACCTGTTTGACCGGTAGGCAAACTGCAGTGGGTCCATCAGGGGGCCTGTGATGACCTTCAGGTGGTTCAGCACCAATCTCTCCAAGGATTTCATGACCACAGAGGTCAGGGCAACAGGTCTGTAGTCGTTTAATCCTGTAACAGAGGGTTTCTTGGGAACTGGAATGATGATGGAGCGTTTGAAGCAGGAAGGCACTTCACACAGCTCCAGTGATCTGTTAAAGATCTGGGTGAAGATGGGGGCCAACTCGTTGGAGCAGACTCTCAGGCAGGACGGAGACACACCATCAGGTCCTGCAGCCTTCTTGATCTTTTGTCTCTGAAAGACCCGGCGCACCTCCTCTTCACAGATCGTTAGTGCTGGTGGGAGGTCAGAGTGGAGGAGGGATGGAGTTCCTGGGGCTGCAGATAATCCTTTTGTGTGGGTGGGAGGTGAGAACTGTAGGTTCTTTTCAAACCTGCAGTAAAAGCTGTTTAGGTCGTTAGCCAGCTGGAGGTTTTCCACAGGGTGGGGGGATGGTCTCCTGTAGTTGGTGATATTCCGTAGGCCTCTCCAGACAGAAGCAGAGTTGTTGGCTGAGAAGTTTTTTTGTAACTTCACACTGTAGCTCCTCTTAGCAAGCCTGATCTCCTTCATCAGCATGTTTCTGGCCCGCTTGTACAGAGTCCAGTCACCAGTCCTGTAGGCCTCCTCCTTGGTCTGACGTAGCTGCTTCAGTTTAGGAATGAACCAGGGTTTATTGTTGTTGTATGTGCAGAAGGTCTTGGTCTGCACACACATGTCCTCGCAGAAACAGATGTATGACGTCACAGTGTCAGTGAGTTCATTTAGGTTAATGGCTGCAGCTTCAAAAACACTCCAATCTGTACAGTCAAAGCAGGCTTGTAACTTCAGCTTTGATTCCTCAGTCCATTTCTTCACAGTCCTTACAACAGACTTGGAAGTTTTTAGTTTCTGTCTGTATGTTGGAATAAGATGGAGCAGACAGTGGTCAGAAAAACCCAGAGCTGCACGGGGGACGGTATGATAGGCATTTCTTAAAACTGTGTAACAGTGGTCAAGTGTATTTGTGTCCCTGGTGGGACATTTAATATGCTGTCTGTATTTAGGAAGCTCATTTGTGAGATTAGCTCTATTGAAATCACCCAGAATGATAAGCAGAGAGTCTGGATGTTTTTCCTCCACGTCTACTATCTGGTCAGCGAGGTGCTGTAGTGCCTCCGTTGTACAAGCAGCAGGCGGGATATAAATTCCGACCAGAATAAACGAGGAGAACTCTCGCGGTGAATAAAAGGGTTTACAGTTTATGAACAGTGACTCTAGGTTAGGGCTACAAAACTTCTTCAACACTGTGACATCAGTACACCAACCTTCGTTTATGTAGAAGCAGATTCCACCACCCTTAGTCTTTCCAGAGAATTCTCGGCTGTGATCAGCGCGAAACAGCTGGAATCCGTCCAGGCGCACCGCGCTGTCCGGGATGTGTTCACTCAGCCAGGACTCCGTGAAACAAAGGGCGCCAGATCTGCTAAAATCCCGGTTTTTGTGAGTCAGGAGCAGCAGTTCATCCATTTTGTTCGCCAAAGAGCGGATATTTGCCAGATGGATCGATGGGAGCGGCGTGCGAAATCCTCATTTCGTCAACCTGACTAGCGCACCGGCAAGTTTACCACGCCGCCTTCGTTTCCGGCCAGCGCCAATAGCCGCTGCTCCCACAGCTAAGATCGACTGAAAAAACTTCAGCTCAGCAGCAGAAACTGGCGGAGAAGTTGCATTGGGAGGTAGTCTGAGTGAAAGTAGTTCCTCCCTTGAATAGGTGACTCGGACAGAAGAGCAGAAGTCCAAAAAAACACACAAAATTATCAGAAACATCAGAGAGCAGAAGCCAGTGGCTGCCATCTGCGGCGCCATCTTGGATTTTTTTCTGCTCTGCAGTGTTCCAATCATCTTTAATTGCAGTACCTGTCAGGGACCTCTGGGCTGCACAGTGGCGCAGTGGTTAGCACTGCAGCAGCACAGTTTACCCTTGGCCGGGGGATCGTGGGATCGTGGGTTCGATCCCAGCCCCCGACCAACAGTGATCTGTGTGGAGTTTGCATGTTCTCCCCGTGTCTGCGTGGGTTTACACCGGGATTTCTCCGGTTTCCTCCCACATGCCAAAAACATGCAGGTTAGGTTAATCAGAGACTCTAAAGTGGCCCTAGGTGTGAATGTGTGTGTGAATGGTTAAGGGATAGCGCCGTATCGTGGCTGCTTCATCCATCCAGGTGGTGGATGACCCTCAATTTCCCCTCTGGGGATCAATAAAGTATACTAAATCTAAAAAAAAATTAAATCTTACTTTCCACATTAAAGTGCTGTTTGAAAATATACAGACTTTACCAACCCAGAAATTGCATCCGCTTCAAAAGTGTTCATGTAACCCTTAATTACTAGCAGTGATTTACTATCAAGTCTCTGACAATTGCAGTACTGTTTTGGATACCTTAATTTCCACAGTGAGGTGCTGTCTGACAGGAAATTATACATCTGTGGCCCGGAAGTCCAACCCTTTGGAAAAAAATGTTGCTGTCTACCCGTCTACCCTTCCATCATTAAGCTCTGTGGCTACCTCATCTGTTCCCGAAATAAGCTCATTAAACCATTTCACGTCTGTTTAAAAAAATAGGCAGTGCTAGAGTTTAATTTACTGTCTCAGTTAACAAACTACAATACAAAGTCAAATACAAATACAAATACAAAGTCATCAGTTCTCTGATGACTCTGCGATCGTTGGTCTCATCTCCAATGGAGATGAAGCTGAGTACAGAGGGCTTATCCAGGACTTCGTGGACTGGTGCCATCGGAACTGCCTCCAGATCAACGTGAGGAAAACTAAGGAGCTGGTGGTGGACTGCCGCAGGCATGGGCAGCCCCTCACAGCACCAGTAAATATACAGGGAACAGACATCAAGATGGTGACATCCTATAAGTACCTGGGTGTTCATCTGAACAATAAACTAGACTGGTCACACAATACTGACACACTCTACAAGAAGGGACAGCGCAGGCCGCACAAATACAAACAAAGCCCTTGGTGGAGGTATGCACTCTCAGATCATCACTAAAATCTAACCATCTGTTCCCCGTGCCATTACACATCTTTCCTGAAAATTTCGTCAAAATCTGTTCATAACTTTTTGAGTTATGTTGGTAACAGACAAACAAACAAACAAACAAACAAACAAACAAACAAACAGACAAACCCTGGTAAAAACATAACCTCCTTGGTGGAGGTAATTAGAGCCCATGCCAGCTGAGTGTATAACTTATTGTTTTCTTTGAAACAGCAGTAACAGTTAACTCCAGGTCTTTCTGGAGATCTCCATGAGGGGTCTTTGGCTCTTGGATAATTCTTCTGATAATTCTTTTGACTCTTCTGTCAGAAATCTTGCAAGGAGCTCCTGGTCATAGCCGGTTTGTGGTAAAATGATGCTCTTTCCACTTCCAGATGATGGCTCCAACAGTGCTCACTGGAACATTCTGCAGTTTAGAAATGCACCTGTAACTAATGCCATCATGATGTTTTGCAACAATAAGGCTGCGAAGGTCTAGAGAAAGCTCTTTGCTTCTACCCATCATGAGTTCTTTGTGGTGTGACAATCTTATATTCACAGACCTTTTTAAAGGCTATCAGTCAGGGCTTAACCAGCTGGAATTAGTTTGCACTGAAGGGGGATGGGATGGCTTCCTCAATTCTGATGGATTTCAGCTGGTTTCTTGGCTTTCTATGCCTTTTTGCACTACTTTTTCTTCATGCGTTCAATACTTATTCCCTGTGTCACTGCACTTTACCAAATATAACTTGTTTTGTGAACACAGATGCCTTGATTTTTTCGTATGTATGGATTACTTGGGTTGTTACTGATATCTGGTGAAAATCTCAGGTCAACTGCTCCATCAGAAATGTGTTTCCCCCCTTTAGGTGCAGCTTACAAGAGCACTCTGAGGCGAGTGCAATATCGCCCACCTCCATTTTCTTTGACGATTCAAATACTTACTGACGGAGAGCAGTTTTCAACTTTTCAATATAATTACTGTGGCAGAATCAAATTATGATAAGGCCATCATCCACGAATATACAACAAAGCATACAACCCATAGTAGTAGGGCGGGATCCCGAGGTGAACCTGTGTTGCAAGTTTGGTAACCCTAGAGAGATTTACATGTTCTATAGTAAGAGATCATAGGGAGTGCCAACCTTGACCTTTGACCTTTTGACCCCAAACCTGTAGTCAGAGGTTATGGTCTCAGAGTGAAACTGTGTACCAGGTTTGGTGGCCCTAGCTTTTATTGTTGTTGAGATATACTTTATAAGGCATTTTGGTGATGACCTTTGACCTTGCGATCCCAAAACCACAGTCACGCTTCAGGGTGACGGTGAACCTGTGTACCAAGTTCGGTGGCCCTAGCTTTACTTATTGTACAGTAATAAGGCATAAGAAATGTTAATCTTGACCTTTGACCTTTTGACCCCAAACCCATAATCAGAGTTCTGGATCCTAAGATGAACTTCTGTAGCAGGTTTGGTGGCTCTAGCTCTGTTTGTTGTTGAGATATAGTTTATAAGCCATTTTAATGTTGACTTTTGACCTTGTAATCCCAAAACCATAGGCACATTTCAGGGTCACAGGGTGAATCTGTGTACCAAGTTTGGTGACCCTAACTTTACTCATTGTACAGTAATAAGGTATAGGGAATGTTAGCCTTAATCTTTGACCTTTTGACCCCAAACCCATAGTCTGAGGTCATGATCCCAAGGTGAACCTGTGGACCAGGGCCCTCATGTACAAAGGGTACTTACGCACAAAAACATGGCGTACGTCCTTTTTCACAGAAAATTTCAGATGTATCAAGAATGAAATGACCGTAGAAATATGCGCAGCCCCACGCCAACTTCATGGCTGGCGTACGTACGTTTCTACTGTTATTGGTCCAGTATGGCGACACTTAGAGGTGATGTTGGGAGACTGATAATGACATGAAAATTACTGTACACACCAGAGACACATGATGAACAAACATCCAAGTGTGCACAATTAGATGAGTGGATATAAAAGCAAGCGCAAAGAAGTGCAGAAAATGCCTCTAACAACAATGGCGTTAGCATTATTAGAGGATATTGCAAATCGCACAGTGAGAAGAGAAAGGGTATTTTGAGACAGAAGATTTTCTGACTCAGGATGATGACTGGCTTGTCAGCCAGTTTAGGTTTCCACAGGCAGTCCTTGTGGAACTGTGTTCAGAGCTATGACCGCTCTTGGAGCGCAACATGGCAAGAAGCCGTGCGCTGTTCATCCTAGTGCAGGTGCTGACAATAAGATAAGATAAGATAAGATAAGCCTTTATTAGTCCCACAACGGGGAAATTCCAGGATTGCAACAGCACAGGGATAGCAACACTCAGAGCAACAATCAGAAGGCAAGAAAAAAAAAACAAGCAAGCAAGAGCAGCTAATAAACATATGTACGTATTACTATAAAATATATATATATACACACACACACAGACACACAGTGCAGAGCATTGTAGCTGGATGGAATAAATATATGAATATATGAACACACAGTGCAGAGCATTGTAGCTAGATGGAATAAATATGTAAATATATAAACACCCACAGTACGGAGCATTGCAGCTAGGTGGAATAAATATGCAAGTATATAAACACACACAGTGCGGAGCAATGTAGCTAGATGGAATAATATGTAGATATATAAATATATAAACACCCACAGTACGGAGCATTGTAGCTAGATGGAATAAATATGCAAATATATAAACACACACAGTGCAGAGCATTGTTGCTAGATGGAATGAAACAGCATAACCGTCTACTTAGTTATCCTACATGGTATGATTATGTGCCCATACATATTCTCACCCTCCATAGCGACCGGTATGTTCCTAGTTGTATGCCGGAGAGGACCATTGTGTAAGTCTATTGCATCTTTTGCATTCAAAAAACTATTAGTTTGTTACGTCTTTTTTCTATCTCTGCGAGCAGCCCTGCTTAGGTTGTACAGTCTGACAGCCGTTGGTAGGAAGGACCTACGAAACCTCTCGGTTGTGCACCTGGGATGATGTAGTCTGCTGCTAAATGAGCTCCTCAGTGCATTCAGTATGTCCTGCATAGGGTGGAACTCGGACTCCAGCAGAGATGACAGTTTAGCCACCGTCCTTCTCTCTCCTATCTCCTCCATCGGATCAAGGCACTGCCCCAGGACAGAGCTAGCTTTCTTAATCAGTTTGTTCAGTCTCTTCCTATCGGCTGCAGTAATGCCACTGCCCCAGCAGACCACTCCAAAAGTGATGGCTGATGCCACCACCGTGTCATAGAATGACTTCAGCAGCGCCCCTTGTACACCAAAAGACCTGAGTCTCCTCAGCAGGAACAGCCTGCGCTGTCCCTTCTTGTAGAGTGCATCAGTATTGTGTGACCAGTCTAGTTTATTGTTCAGATGAATACCCAGGTACTTATAGGATGTCACCATCTCGATGTCTGTTCCCTGTATATTTACTGGTACTGTGAGGGGCTGCCCATGCCTGCGGCAGTCCACCACCAGCTCCTTAGTTTTCCTCGCGTTGATCTGGAGGCAGTTCCGATGGCACCAGTCCACGAAGTCCTGGATAAGCCCTCTGTACTCAGCTTCATCTCCATTGGAGATGAGGCCAACGATCGCAGAGTCATCAGATAACTTCTGTAGATGGCAGTGTGTTGTGTTGTGTGAGAAGTCCGCAGTATAAAGAGTGAACAGGAAGGGAGCCAGCACCGTTCCCTGGGGGGCCCCCGTGCTACTGATGATCGTGTCGGACACACAGTCCCGGGTTCTCACAAACTGAGGCCGGTTCGTGAGGTAGTCCAGGATCCATGATGACAGGTGCTGGTCCACCCCTGCGCGCAGCAGCTTGTCCTTCAGGATCATCGGTTGGATGGTGTTGAAAGCACTGGAGAAGTCAAAGAACATGATCCTCACCATATTCCCGGGCTTCTCCAGGTGGGACAGAGAACGGTGAAGGAGGAAGATCACCGCATCCTCCACCCCAATGCCATGCTGGTAGGCGAACTGGAGTGGATCCATCGCTGGTTCCACCAGGGGGCGGAGGTGAGCAAGGAGCAGTCTCTCCAGGGTCTTCATCAAGTGGGACGTCAAGGCCACCGGTCTGTAGCTGTTCAGGTCTTTGGGGTGGGAAGTTTTTGGTACAGGTACCACACAAGATGTTTTCCACAGCTGTGGTACCCTCCCCAGTTTCAGGCTCATGTTGAAGATATACGTCACAATCCCACACAGCTGGTCTGCACTGTGTGGATGGGTGGCTTCTTGGTAAGTAAATTCATGTAATTGTCCTAATAATAACCCACCTCAAGCGCAACGCACCTGTGCACCCCCAAATATTACCCTGTCCTCAAGGCTTCATTACAATTCAGTGGTTTGAGTAAGTGACTTTTTTTAATCGCTGACAAAACTACAGTTTCACAGCATTCTACCAAGCCCCCAATTGCCTCTGTGTGTACAGTAGTTAGGTCAATAAACACATGCGTAAAGTTTGAAATGCAACAGTGCCACCCTTTCCCTGGCACACTTCATTCATTTACAATAGTAGTGTATGTAATCCATGTAAGTTGCATATACAGTGGTACCTCTACTTACGAACGTCTCTACATACAAAATTTTCAGGTTACGAGACGCCTCAACGGGAAAATATTGCCTCTAGTTACGAACAAAATTTCAGGATACGAAAGGCAAAAAAAGTACGCGCTCCTCGCAGCTCCCGTATTTTACCGAACGTAAACATACCTGTAGCTGCTCTGCCATTGGCTATCGCCTAGCATCTTCCTGGTATCCCATTGGCCACGAATGGGTGCGTTTGGTTGATCTCGCTTTATCTTATTATTATTTACTATTCTTACTACTTTATTTTATCCTTCTTACCTCTTGTAAGACTGTTGACTGAACTACACAATTTAGAGAAAAAAAATTTGTTAACTGCCATGTTTATCACCATCTACGTTATAACTCTGTACTTTCACCTTGTTCTTAATAAAGTTTTGGGAAAAAAAAACAACATCAACGATCAGCACGGTATTAAAACAAAAGGAAGCCCTTACAAGCCGATAAAAGCAAACGTCCTTGGATCGTTTCATCACAAAACGTCAGGCAAAAACCACTGATGAGACAGAACATGAACCAAAGAAGGCAAAAGGTGACGCCGACGCCGACGCCGACGATGGCAGTTAAAAGGTAAATGAACATAATTTTTATTATTCTTTCTCTTTTATTATTCTTTCTCTCATTTTAAACTCTCATTTTATGTTTATTGTGCAGTAATCTAATTGTAACATGTATTTGTTACATGTTTTGATGCGTTTTTACGATTTATAAAAAATTTATGCCCGAATTTTGGGGGCTTGGAACGGATTACGGCATTTACATGTAAAACGCGCCTCTACTTACAAATTTTTCACGTTACGAGAATTCTTCCGGAACGAATTAAATTCGTAAGTAGAGGTACCACTGTATGATGAGATTTGCATTTTGGACATAAAATACATACTTGTCGAGTCCAATATTATCTGCTTTCAACTGACAGGTGACCGTGGCTACCCACTAAACAGGTTTTTACTGTCTTCTTTTTCATGACCGTTTTCCTTTATTCAACCAACTGATCCATCCGGCTGGTCACAAATCACAGCCATCAGCTGACGCTTCTGAGGATGACTGCAGATGTCAGTCTAAACATGTCAAGGTTAAATAAACATCTCCTTCTCATCCCTGTCTGAATAAAGGAAAACAGTAAACTAAACTTATAGGGCTGTGAGCAGGCTATTGAATACCTGTATCCAGCTTTAATGCTGGAGGGCAGCGTGCCAAACAAAATGCTTTTATGTGCCTCTACCTCATTCAGGAGCACCTCCAACTCACAGTCTGTGAAATTCCACTAAATCCATTATTTTTGATTGTGGATACAGGAGAATCAAACGTGTAGTACTTGTATATATCTATTTACATATCTACAGTATTTGCATCTAATTGCATATTCAAATGGAGGCATGTCAAGGGAGGAGTATTTCCTCACGTGCGTTCGATTTCAAGCAGACTGGGATGTACAAAGGAAATGTGCTTGGATTCCTGCGTACGCACTGTTTCATACATCTGGATTTTTTTTGCTTATGACATTTTCTTGATTTAAACATATGTCATCTTTCAGTAGGAAATCAATGCAAGTCTCTGTACATGAGGCCCCAGGTTTGGTGGCTCTAGTTTTACTTGTTTTATAGTAATAGTGCAAATGGAATGCTAACCTTGGCCTTTGACCTTTTGACCCCAAACCCATAGTCAGAGGTCAGGATCCCAAGGTGAACCTGTGTACCAGGTTTGGTGGCCCTAGCTTTACTCGTTTTATAGTAATAGTAAATGGAGCATTTATCATAGTGCAGCTGCAATGTTAACCCTCTGAGTGTGTGAATTTGCATGCCCCTAGTGGCAGAGCGCGACACTGCGCCTGTTATCTCTGACATGATCGGCTCCATACAGGATTTGTACTGATCTGCCAGTTTCAGAAGGTGGCAGACATCTGTTGGAGGACTCAATGGATAACATGTAATACACCAAAGAAGAAGAACTCCTCATTTCCTTTTTCTTTTTTTAGCATTTTAGCCCAGAAAGCTAATATGGCTGCGATTGGTCAACGTCACTGTCACTTTGTCGGCTTTGTACGTGGAAAATAACCGCGGGATACAAACGAAATTTATGTGGGATAATCATAAGACTTTGTAGATGTGGTAGAGACCGTAAATGACCGACAGAACGCAAAAGAACGACTACGATGGGTTCAAACGCAGCAACCACGCCAGCCAGCAAGCCAGCCCCCCCTTTGTCAAAAGTAAGTGAGGAATTTCTGTTTTTTTTATGTACTGATTTCTTGTTCATATCAAATCAAATCAAATCAAATCAACCTTTATTGTCATACTGCTGAACATACAACAGTAGTGCAGGCAAGATGAAATTGCGTTTCTCTCGGCATCCATATAAGTTAAAGAACATGATTTAAGACACACTCACACATATCTTCACCCCCACCCCATCACATCCATTTATGCATCCCTGAGACATACTTGAAAAAAAACTAACTAACTATAATATACAAATAATGTACATAATGTCCGTAGGTGCAGTAGTGTATACGAGAGATTCTGGCTCAACTGTTCAGCATCCTAACAGCTTGTGGAAGGATGCTGTTAATCAGTCTGGTGGTTCTGCCTCTGATGCTCCAGAATCGTTTGCCAGATGGAAGAAGTTCAAAGTGTTTATGCAGAGGATGAGAACGGTCCTTGACAATGTTCAGTGCCCTGCTCCTACAATGGTTCTGAAAAAGTTCTTGGACAGAGGGGAGGGAGACTCCAATTACCCTCTCAGCTCCCTTAACTCTCCTCTGCAGGGCTTTTTTGTCTGGCATACTGCAGCTGGAGTACCATGTTGCAATGCAGTACGTCAGAACACTCTCCACCACACCTCTGTAGAAGGTCCTGAGGATGCAGATGGGGAGAGAGGCCTGTTTGAGTTTCCTCAAGAAGTGCAGTCTCTGCTGGGCCCGCTTCCTGATCCTCAAGGAATTCTTGCTCCAGGTCAGGTCCTGCGAGATCTGCACTCCAAGGAACTTGATGTTCTCCACTCTCTCCACTAAACGGCCGCCGATGCTGAGGGGGATGTGTTCAGGCTGTGACTGCTGGAAGTCGATAATTATCTCCTTCATTTTGTCTACGTTGAGCACCAGATTGTTCTCCCTGCACCAGCCCTCCAGGTCTCTCACTTCTTCCCTGTACATTGATTCCTCATCCCTCTGAATAAGTCCCACCACCGTGGTGTCGTCTGCAAACTTAATAATCTGGTTCCCCTCGTGTCTGGATACACAGTCATGTGTTAGAAGTGTAAACAACAGTGGACTGAGTACGCAGCCTTGAGGGGATCCGGTGCTCAGCGTGACAGAGTTGGAGATGTTGTTTCCAACCCGGACAGACTGAGGTCTCTCAGTCAGGAAATCCAGGATCCAGAGACATGCGGCGGTGTTCAGACCAAGAAGGAGTAATTTCTCCATCAGTCTCTGGGGAATAATGGTGTTGAATGCTGAACTGAAATCAATGTACAGGAGTCTGGCGTAGGTGCCTTTCTGATCCAGGTGGGTGATGACAGAGTGCAGGGTGGTGACTATAGCATCCTCTGTGGAGCGGTTTGAACGGTATGCAAACTGGAGTGGGTCGTGTGATGCAGGGAGGTAGGCTGTAATGTGTGGTTTGACAAGCCGTTCAAAACACTTCATCACAATTGGTGTCAGTGCAACAGGACGATAGTCATTCAAACAAGACACAACTGGTTTCTTTGCCACCGGTACAATGATAGAGGTCTTGAAGCATCTGGGAACGATGGCCTGACTCAGGGAGATGTTATAAATGATGTCAGTTGGCGGATGTCAGTACATCCGCCAACTCGCTCACGCAGTCTCGAAGCACACGTCCCGGGATGTTGTCCGGACCTGCAGCTTTACGTGGGTTGACTCTGGTTAGGGTCCTTCTTGTGTCCGCTGTGTTGATGGTAAAAGCTGGTCCGACCGATGGTGGGGATGGGCCAGCCCTTCCTCTGATTGTCGGGTTTGATGCTTCAAAACGTGCAAAGTAGTTGTTGAGCCTGTCTGGAAGCGAAGCGTCGTCATCATCGACCCCCTGCCTCGACTTATAGCCCGTCAGTGTCCGAACTCCCTGCCACATCTGCTTGGTGTTCCTAGTGTCACAGAGGTGTCCCTGGATTTTCTCCGCATAGGCGCGCTTCGCCGTCTTAATTCCCTTTGAGAGCGCAGACCTGGCTGAGCAGAGGGCGATCTTGTCCTTCGCTCTGAAGGCTGCATCTCTGGCTGTAAGCAGCGAGCGCACCTCTGCGGTCATCCAGGGCTTATGGTTTCCCCGCATAGTGATGGTCTTCACTGTAGTGACATCCTCTGTGTACTTTGCGATGTAGCTGGTGACCGTTTCAGCATACTCCTCCACATCCGTCTTGTCTTCCTGGGAGGCTGCTATTTTGAAGACCTCACAGTCTGTGTGCAGAAAATAGTCTTTCAGTGCAGAGGTTGCACTCTCTGGCCAAATCCTGATTTGTTTCACTACTGGCCTGCTGCGCTTCAATAAGGGTTTGTAGGCAGGCACCAGCATCATGGATATGTGGTCAGAAAGGCCGAAGTGGGGGCGGGGTATTGCCTTATATGCATCTGTGTTTGTGTACACTAAGTCCAACATATTCTCTCCTCTGGTCTTAAAGTCTACACATTGTTTAAAGCACAGTCTTTAAGCTGGTGTGGTTAAAACCCCCCGCAACCACTACAAAACTGTCCGGATGTGAAGTTTGGATTTCGCTAATTGCATCGTGTAGTTCCCCGAGTGCCTTCTTAGCATTAGCGTTAGTGTTAGCGCTCGGCGCTATGTAAACAGCCACTACAAACACGTTGCTGAATTCCCTTGGCAGATAAAATGGCCGACAATTTACAATAAGGAACTCCACCAACGGACAGCAGTGTTTAGATACTAACGTGGCGTTAACGCACCAGTTCTTGTTAACATAGATGCATAGGCCCCCCCCACGGCTCTTACCAGAGCTCGCCGTTTCTCTGTCTGCCCGGAACAATGTCGTACCTTCCAGCTGAATGGCCTCGTCAGGGATGTTGTCTCCGTGAACGCAAGCACACAGCAGTCCCTCCACTCTCTCCGGGTTTCTCTCAGCAGCCACAGCTTGTCCAGCTTGTTGTCGAGGGAGCGGACGTTAGAGAGAATGAGTGACGGTACCTCTGGTCTGGAGGGGTTAGCCTTTAGCCTAGCATGGATCTCGGCCCTTTTTCCAAGCTTTTGCTTGCGTTCCCTTCGCTTACGACTTCCTCCTCTCCCGGGTAGCTTCTAGCGGGGACTCCGTCAGAATTCCATGCTGGCGTAGAATGTCCAAGTCATAACTGAGCGCCGCGATTCTTGCAGCGTGCAGTACCTTGACGTTTAATAAGGTCTCACGGTTGTAGGTTTTACAGAATGTACGTCTGGGATGATCAAAACACTCAAAACTCTCACACTCGCTGATGCCAAGAGGGGCCGCTGCATCCATGCGCGCCGCCATCTCCCTCGTCCGTCATCTCCCTTGTCCCTCGTCCCTCTATACTTTGAAGATAAGATGATGAGGTACCTCTACAAAAAACGGTGTCAAAAGACTGAACCATTCTTTGTGTAAAAATGTCCAAAGTCCAGTTCTGACTGAGTTATGGAATTTAAAGAGGTGCCACGACATTATGCAAATTAGATGCATAAATTTATTCCTACCTGAAACTTTGGATCATATTTTACGTCTTTCTAATTGACAATAAGCCATTATCTCTTACCACTTTCAAGTTCTAGCCTTGGAAATCTGAACTATTTTATTGACAAAAAATATTTACCACTCTTGACCACTAGCGGTTATGTCACAATTCAGCGACAGACACACTAAAAAGGTTAACTTTGACCTTTGACCCCTTGACCCAAAACCTATAGTTAAGTCAGGGTGTAAGTCATCCAAGATGTGTATTTGATACAGTTCCTGTATCGATTTGAAAAGCCTACATCATTTCTTTCAGTAGTTATTATGTTTAGAAGATATAAAACTGTATAGGAGGAGGTGATTTCACTAGACAATTACTGTCTATGAAGTGAGCTGAAAAAAGAGGTTGTAGGTCAGGAGCTACAATTCTCGCAAAAATCATTCGCTCAGAATCAAATTGCAATATACTGTACGTATCCTTAGTGTATATCAAACCATGGTAACAAGTTTCAAAACAATCAGACCAAAACTGTAGGAGAAGATGATTTTGCAAAAGTGGGACAGATGGACGCACAGACTCATAATCTTTGGGCTTCGACTGGCGGGGGATAAAAAGGAGTCAGATCTTTGATCACTGCACATACACTACTAACAAAAAGTTAGGGATGTTTGGCTTTCAGGTGACATTTATGGAAAATGTAAAAAGTTCACGCTACAGTGATATTATATCATGAAAGTAGGGCATTTAAGTATAAGTATGCAATGGTGGTTTCTTCATTTTAAACAATTTATTGAAACAAAAGACAACAACAGTGGTGGGTATACCACAACAAAAATGTCAGTGTCTCAATAACTTGTCATGTGTCCTTGAGCATCAATTACAGCTTGACAATGATGTCTCATGCTGTTCATAGGTCGACTTATTGTCTGCTGAGGCATTGCATTCCACTATTCTTGAAGGGCGGCCGTCAGGTTATTGAGGTTGTGGGGTGCAGGGTTACAAGCCTCCACACGGCGACTCAGCTGATCCCATAGGTTTTCTATGGGATTCAGGTCTGGAGAAAGTGCAGGCCACTCCATTTAAGGTACCCCAGCCTCTACCAGCCGTTCTCTAATGATGTGACCTCGATGAGCTGGAGCACTGTTGTCCATGAAGATGAAATTAGGCCTGTGTTGTTTATGCAGGGGCACAATGACTGGATTAATGATGTTATTCAGGTAGTATCGGCTTGTCACTGTACCATTTACAATGTGTAGGGCAGTTCTGTATTGGCAAGACACACCTGCCCAGACTGAAACACCACCACCACCAAAGAATCATCTGGTGACAACAGTGGCTGATGCATAGCGCTCTTCTTGACGTCTCCAACATTGTTGGCGGCCATCATTTCTGCTCAGCGTAAATCGACTTTCATCAGAGAACAGCACTGAGGCCCACTGGTCCCTCGTTCAGCGTAAATGCTCCCTGGTCCATGCAAGACCACGACACCTGTACCTGGTGGTGTGAGCAGGTACCCTTGCAGGTCGTCTAGCACGCAGACCATGCTGATGTAAACTTTTCGAATGGTCTGACATGACACTTAGGTCCCTCTCACCTCCCTTAAATGTGCCTGGAGTTGAGTGGCATTCATCACCCGGTTCCACAGGGCACTGTTCACAATGAAGTGGTCATCAGTGTGGGATGTGGCCACAGGATGTCCACTTCTGTGCCTTTCTGTGACTCCTCCAGTCTCTCTGTATCTCTGTTGCAACCTGCTGATGACACTGTGACATTCTAAGCTCAGTGGCCACTTCCCCCTGAGAACATCCTGTTTGAAGCCTCGCAATGGTGAGGTACTGCTGATCAATTGTGAGGTGTCGTCTTGGTCTCATGATGTCAAAATGTGAACAGCATGATGAAGAGGACTGTTTAAATACCAATTCTAATTGAACCTGACAATTTACTGGTTGATTCATGGATCAAACACCTGTTGTGAATTTTGCTGTTAAGCACCTTGTTAGAGAACAGCAAGTTATGCAAAGAGCATTGAAACATTGAACAGTTGGGCATGTGCATTCAAAAGAGAGTTAGAGAAGGTCAAATTACATTCACCTGTGAAGGTTATAGTGCATTTTAGGTTCATCCTGAATATCCCTAACTTTTTGTGAGTAGTGTATGCTCATCATTGAGGCTCGTGATTGACTGTGTGTCTCCTTTTGGCCAAAAAGATTAAATAATCATTTTGCTCGCACTTGGTTCTCTTCTCTCGTTATTTCATCTTCTTACAATTTTATATAATGCTTAGTTGTTTGTGTTAGTTAGCATCATCCAAGAGTAGCAGTTGGGAATTAGTGGGTTTTTTGTTTTTTTTTGACATAGTGAGAACTAGTCTTAGCGGAACAATAGATCTTTAAATAAACAAGCAAAACACAATCTGTTGTCATTTCTCACTATCAACTTATCAACTGTGCATGTGGAACTGTTGTATAAAAGCAGTATTACACTTAAGTTTGTGGAGTATCATGACTATAGCACTACAGTGGTGTCTTCAGCCATCTGTTGCTGCAACAGAATCACCGTGGTGCTATAGTCACAATACCACAGTCCCTCCGCTGGAAAACTGTTTAATGATAACACAAAATAAAAAAAACAGTGACTTGCTTCTTAATAAATAGTAAAACTACATGTACGTGCTCTCTCAAATCCCAGATATTACTGGCTTCATTAGCTACATTTTCAGATATCTGTCAATTACTAGCATGTAACCAATATAAGCATTCCAAGCCAAAAGGTCTGTTGATCTTGTCAAATAGTGAGCCTGCACTGATTTATGTAATATGTCATAACTTGTTTATATTTGGATATTTGTGATTTATTAAGCATTTATAACCTACTTATAAAATATGAATCCTTTGTTAGGGGAAGCTTATTGTAAAATTATGCCAAACCATAGACAACACAGAACTAATGGAAATATTTTCAAGACATTAACAGCAAGCAACATTTGGTTCAGCTTCATCATGTACTAACATGTCCAGATTAAAAAAAAAACATACTGTACATATACAACATAAAATAGTTAAAACAGAGATGGCTCACTTCTCAATAGGCAGGGCATGAGGGCCAGAGATGGAGTAGCGATAGAGGAATGTGAGGAACTTGCGGAAAGCATCGAAGAAGGGCCAGTGAGAAAGCAGGCATATGCACTTATTGGTGTAAACCGAGTCGGGGTTGGTGCTGCCGTATGTGGTGCTGTTGGTGGCGGCAGCTGCAGTGTTGGAGGGAGAGGGTTTGTGAGGATCCGGGTTCAGGAGGCCCAGCTGGGAAAGCTGCTGCTCAGTCAAGCACTCTGGTGGGAAGGGCTCATAGAACTGAATAGCAGCACCGTAAACCTGAAACAAAAAGGCAGAACACAGGGTTTTCACTGTTACAGTCGCTCTCTGGAGACTGGTGATGCAAGCAATGTTCATAGCGCAGGCCCACATACAGTAAGGGAATGAGTTGCTTTGGTTGTGACACATCTCTCAGCTGCTCAGAAAAAAGGGTGTCTGTAAAGTTCTGTAGGAAACAATCATTTTCAACCTACTCATTATCATTATTAATCAGCCCCAGTAAAAGTTTGTTGAGTGGGCTGTCAGGGTGTGTTTCTTTTGCCAACGTAGAGAAATGACGGTGGGGCATGGTGCTTTGTGACAGAATAAGAGCCAGGAAGTGCAATGTTTTTGTTTCTGTAAGAGTTTAAATTACAAAAGCAGTCAAAGAGTGCATAACTCCGCCAAGGCTCCCTCCCTCCCTTCCTCCCTTTGTCCATCCATCTGTCCGTACCTCCCTGCCTCCATCCCTGTGCGTTGCAAGATAGGGCCTTGGTGGAGGTATGCACTCATGGGTCACCTCCAAAATGTAAAGGGTTTTTGACTCTCACGAGAGCCACTGATGGAGTGACGTCAAGCTTATGAGAGCTCTGCCATCAATATTAATATATTGCTGCTGATCCGTCAATAATTGAATTGGTGAGATGGAAATTGAGTATAAGTAATACTACAACCCTATTACTTGAAATAAGAAAAGGTTTGTGCAAGGACAGGATACTGAAAACTCAGAAATCTATAACTCCATACACCGTCGGCAACCCCAAGATGGCGGACAACCCCGAGGCCACACTTTCTTTACAAATGCTATGAGAGGAATTACAGTCCTCGAGGGGAGCAGTGCTTACTGAAATAAAAGCTGAAATTTCTGCTTCATATAGGGAGATAAAGGCAGATATTACAACCAGTGTTTCCTCTGGCTTAAAGACCTTGGCGTGGTGGTAACATATTTTTCCGGGGGGGGGGGGGGGGGGAGACACATGACACGATTGTAACCGGAAATGATAATTTTACACTATTTATTTTATTTTTTTTAATTTTGCACAGTAATATTGCATAATGGAACTTACCATTTGAAGTATTGTACTACCAAGGCTTGAAGATAAGATATGATAAGATAAGCCTTTATTAGTCCCACAATGGGGAAATTCCAGGATTGCAACAGCACAGGGATAGCAACACTCAGAAGGAAAGAGAAAAAAAAGAAACAAGAGCAGCAAGTATACATATGTACATATAAATATAAATATATAAATACACTACCGTTCAAAAGTTTGGGGTCACCCAGACAATTATTTTGTGTTTTCCATGAAAAGTCACACTTATTTACCACCATGAGTTGTAAAATGAATAGAAAATATAGTCAAGACATTGACAAGGTTAGAAATAATGATTTGTATTTGAAATAATAATTTTTTCCTTCAAACTTTGCTTTCGTCAAAGAATCCTCCATTTGCAGCAATTACAGCATTGCAGACCTAACATGATTGCACAAGGGTTTTCTAATCATCCATTAGCCTTCTGACGCAATGAGCAAACACATTGTACCATTAGAACACTGGAGTGACAGTTGCTGGAAATGGGCCTCTATACACCTATGTAGATACTGCACCAAAAACCAGACATTTGCAGCTAGAATAGTCATTTACCACATTAGCAATGTATAAAGTGTATTTCTGATTAGTTTAAAGTTACAGTGGGGCAAAAAAGTATTTGGTCAGCCACCAATTGTGCAAGTTCTCCCACTTAAAAGATGAGAGAGGTCTCCAATTTTCATCATAGGTATACCTCAACTATGAGAGACAAAATGAGAAAAAAAAATCCAGAAAATCACATTGAAGGATTTTTAATGAATTAATTGGTAAATTCCTCAGTAAATAAAAATAAGTATTTGGTCACCTACAAACAAGCAAGATTTCTGGCTCTCACAGACCTGTAACTTCTTCTTTAAGAGGCTCCTCTGTCCTCCACTCGTTACCTGTATTAATGGCACCTGTTTGAACTCATTATCAGTATAAAAGACACCTGTCCACAACCTCAAACAGTCAGACTCCAAACTCCACTATGGCCAAGACCAAAGAGCTGTCAAAGGACACCAGAAACAAAATTGTAGACCTGCACCAGGCTGGGAAGACTGAATCTGCAATAGGTAAGCAGCTTGGCGTGAAGAAATCAACTGTGGGAGCAATTATTAGAAAATGGAAGACATACAAGACCACTGATAATCTCCCTCGATCTGGGGCTCCACGCAAGATCTCACCCCGTGGGGTCAAAATTATCACAAGAACGGTGAGCAAAAATCCCTGAACCACATGGGGGGACCTAGTGAATGACCTGCAGAGAGCTGGGACCAAAGTAACAAAGGCTACATCAGAAACACACTACGCTGCCAGGGACTCAAATCCTGCAGTGCCAGACGTGTCCCCCTGCTTAAGCCAGTACATGTCCAGGCCCGTCTGAAGTTTGCTAGAGAGCATTTGGATGATCCAGAAGAGGATTGGGAGAATGTCATATGGTCAGATGAAACCAAAATAGAACTTTTTGGTAAAAACTCAACTTGTCGTGTTTGGAGGAGAAAGAACACCATACCTACTGTGAAGCATGGGGGTGGAAACATCATACTTTGGGGCTGTTTTTCTGCAAAGGGACCAGGACGACTGATCTGTGTAAAGGAAAGAATGAATGGGGCCATGTATCGTGAGATTTTGAGTGAAAACCTCCTTCCACCAGCAAGGGCATTGAAGATGAAACGTGGCTGGGTCTTTCAGTATGACAATGATCCCAAACACACCGCCCGGGCAACGAAGGAGTGGCTTCGTAAGAAGCATTTTAAGATCCTGGAGTGGCCTAGCCAGTCTCCAGAGCTCAACCCCATAGAAAATCTTTGGAGGGAGTTGAAAGTCTGTGTTGCCCTGCGACAGCCCCAAAACATCACTGTTCTAGAGGAGATCTGCATGGAGGAATGGGCCAAAATACCAGCAACAGTGTGTGAAAACCTTGTGAAAACTTACAGAAAACGTTTGACCTCTGTCATTGCCAACAAAGGGTATATAACAAAGTATTGAGATGAACTTTTGTTATTGACCAAATACTTATTTTACCGAGGAATTTACCAATTAATTCATTAAAAATCATTCAATGTGATTTTCTGGATTTTTTTTTCTTATTTTGTCTCTCATAGTTGAGGTATACCTATGATGAAAATTGGAGACCTCTCTCATCTTTAAAGTGGTAGAACTTGCACAATTGGTGGCTGACTAAATACTTTTTTACCCCACGGTATCTTCATTGAAAAAAAAGTGCTTTTCTTTCAAAAATAAGGAAATTTCTAAGTGACCCCAAACTTTTGAACGGTAGTGAATATATATATAGACACACAGTGCGGAGCATTGTAGCTCCGCACAATGTTGAATGTTAAATGTTGGAATGAATGTTGGAATATTGGGTCAGTTGGGGTCCCACCAAGATGTCCTGTGTTTGGACTTTTTTACCGGTGTCGTCCTTCTCTCCTCCCTCTGCTCTCACCTCTCCTGGACCCTCTGCCTGAACACTTCCCTCTCCTTGGCTCCTCTCCTCTGTCTCATCTTTCCCTCTCTGAGCTCTGTCTAATTCAGGTTCTCTCTCTGTCTATGGTGGCATAGAAACAGGCTAGAAAATACCAAGTGTCCTGTTTTGTCCTGCAGGATTTTTTTTCATGGTTTACATAAAAAACCAAAATGTGTATTTTTTTGTATTTTTATTCTAGTGTTTCTTTTTTTCCATTGACAAAGAGTAGGAAAGGGAAGGGAAAAAACATTCATAATAGGAATTTACTCATTCATATTTTAATTATATGATCAGAGATGGGTAAAGTAGCCAGAAATTCTACTCATGTAAAAGCAGTGCTATGAAATTAATAATTAAAAGTAGACAACCAAAAATTTCTAGTTGAGTTAAGGGTACAAAGAGCAGCCACTTGAATGAATGAATGAATGAATTTATTTATTTTGGATAATACAGTACAGGTTAAAGAAACTGTATAATATAACAACAAGGTCAAATTAGACAAAGACTCCTTCTACTAAACAATTCCACGTGAGTTATCCGAAATGGGTGATGGCTGAAGCCGCAGCTTATATTGCCCACCCATATTCCATCCAAGAATTCAAAGAAAAAAGAGTAAACAAGAAAACTTAAAAACTTAAGAACTGGAGTAATGACTTCAGTCTTGAAGGTTTGAGGTTTTTCTCCAAAATTTATAACAATTTTCTTACAGTTTTCTACTTTTCTCTGTAAATTTATCTGAATTTGAAACCATTTTCCTCAAATTTGTAATTTTCTCTTGTACATTTGAGACTATTATAAATTTGTGGATTATTTTATGGTTAATGTTTATCTTTTTTTTAATCCAATCCAACTTCATTTTAAAGCTCTTTAAAAAGGACAGTTGACACAAAGCGCTGTACATCAACGATAAATAAAATATAAAAACAACAATATACAGCTAAAGTACAAAACAGTACAAAAAAACAATCATCATACAATACAGACAATAAGAACAAATAAAATCAACATCTCAAACTGGGTCAAACACCAGAGAATAAAAATGGGTTTTAAGAGGAGTTTTAAAACTGGACAGTCAAGAGGCCTCTCTGATGGACAAAGGCAGATTATTATAAAACTATTGGTTTTTTTTAATAAATTTGAAACAGAATGTGACATTTTTTTTTACTTTTTTCCTCATACAATTTAAACTTTTGAGCATAATTTTGTAGAGCCAGAACAGAACAATAACTCTGAATTCAAAGAAATATAATTATTAAAATTATATTTAAAGAAATAAATTAACTTAAATGACCAAATACGCCGTTATTTCTGTTATAATATTTCTATGTATTTATAGTTGGGGGTTTTTTAGAAATCTCCTCACCAACTAGACAGAAGGAAAAACTTCCCTTATTTTGAAATCCAAATGTTGGCATGTTTAGTTTGTCTGAAGGCTGCTGACGGATTAAAGTCATTGACTTGGTGAATTTCGGTCATCTTAACTTGCCAGGTACATAATAGGGAACATAAATTATTAGTTAATATTGCAGTAGCTGGTGAAGTAAATCCTCAGCGATTCATCAGTCACTCTTTCCTTTCCCTGCAATGAGGCCTAACCAGACCTGTTAGCAAAGCGATTCCTCACTGTTGTTTCAGTTACCAGTGGCTTAAAACCACCATAAACATCTCTACTGCTTATCTCTTGTACTTTTTTCCGCGTTTAAAGTACTTTAATAAGCTCACGCTTCTCTCGGACAGCAATGCTACAGAGACACTCTCTGCCTGCAGAAACGGTCACGTAGGCACCGGGCAGGCGGGGCGCTTCCGCGCGGATTGTTCATGTGCGCACTTGCAGAGTGTTTCTTTCATATTTAATTTTTCTTAAATTAATTTTTAGGCGCACCGGCAAATTTCCTTAGCGCAGCAGGCCACCACACAGAAATGTTACCAGAGGAAACCCTGACATCTCTACGTCAAGAGACCAAAGCAGGACTTCCGGTTATGGCGGCCACGTAGGAAGACGTGTTTCACTCTGCTCTGCTCCTAAAAATAAAAAGTAGGCTAAAACTCTCTCAATTGGAACAAAAACCTATCCTAGTGTTTAGGTGCGGATATGGTAAAAACCAAGGCTGTGAAATCAGGCGGAGGAAAAACTGATTCGTCGAGACAATCCAGGTTAACAGACTTCCATGCTCGTGACGAAGCAGAAAAATCTCCAGAGACTATGGCGGAGGAGGGAGCTAGCGGCGGAGCGGTGACTGCCGAGGAGGGAACGAATGTGGTACTTGCTGCTATCAGCTCTATGAGAGCAGACTTTTCGTCTAAGTTTGATGGGATTATAGCAGCGATAGAAGGAATGAGAAAAGAAATAAGCGACTGTATGGAACGAGTTTCGCAGGCGGAGCTCCGAATCTCCAACGCTGAAGATGACGTCACCAGCCTACAATTAAAGGTCCAAACATTGGAATTAAAAAATAAACGTCTGGAAGATAACGTCCTGGACTTAGAATCCAGGTCGCGAAGGAATAACTTAAGGCTGGTGGGCCTCCCGGAGGGTACGGAGGGACGGGATACATGTTCCTTTTTGGAAAAGTGGATTCCAGAGGCGCTGAACAACGCGGATCTGCAGTCATCGGTCGTCTTGGAGAGCGCTCACCGAATCGGCCCACTGAGAGATAATAAGACACCACCGAGGATGCTGATTATAAAGTTCCTCAACTACAGAGATAAGATGACGATCACCAACGCAGCGCGTGCTAAAGGAGAAATCAAATACCAGGATCATCAGGTGCGGTTCTACCCAGATTTGGCCACAGGAATTCAACAATTAAGGAAACAGTTTGACCCCGCCCGTAAAGAGCTGCGCAAACTCAGGATTCGTCACGGAGTGATTCATCCGGCAAGACTGCTTGTCACATATAAAGGGAGAACCCATATCTTCAAGACCCCTCAGGAGGCACAGGAGCTTATCAAGCAGATCCAAGGAGAGACTGGCAGGAGCTAAGCATGAAGCAAGAACAAGATATAAAGGTAGAATATTTAAGCATGTGTACAAGTATCTGACTGATTTGAAACATATAGCATGTCTACAAAATATAGATTGTATTACATAAAAAAAAGCTATGATGTACAAAGTTGCTATAAAATTTTGGAGTTAAGTTGGAAAAACTACAGAAGAGAGTTATTGTCATGTCATTTAAAGTAGCAGAGTAAGGGTGATTGAGAGGAGAAAAGAGTGAGTGGTTTGACTGATCCTCGCGAGTGAGGAGCAGCCACTGGCTATAGCGGGAGACGGAATTTTATTTTTTTGATTTTGGGGGGATTACCACGAATGTGGGGAGGGGGAATTTGTTTTTGTGTAGTTTGTGGGATGAATGTTCAACCATCCATGCTTTTGCTTCTCTGTATGGGCATGCTTATTTTGCAAGGTAATCTCAAACTCTTTATTGATCATAGACCAAAGCATTAATCTTAATTTAACTTCATGGAATTGCAGAGGTCTACAAAATCTAAAAAAACTTAAACAAGTTATGAATAAAATAAAAGACATAGGTTCAAAAACTGTGTTTTTACAAGAAACTCATCTAATAGAGGAGGATGTAAAAAGAATAAGGAGAAGATGGCAGGGAAGTGTGTTCACCTCATCATTTTCATCCCGAGCTAGGGGAGTTATGACTCTCATACATAAAACAGTCCCATTTCAAGTGAAAAATGTAACTGGAGACAAATTGGGAAGATATCTAATCATCCAAGGATCTTTGTTATTAGAAAATATAAATCTGGTGAACTTATACGGTCCCAATATAGATGATCAAAACTTCTTCGTTAATTTATTTCTTACTTTAGCATCACTCACAGGGCAACATATAATAGCAGGGGATTTTAATTGTACATTGAATCCCAGTATAGACAGATCAACAGGACTGGACTGTACGCACAATGGATGCAGGATGACCATTAATCATTTTATGAAAGAATTGAGATTGCTAGATATATGGAGAGAAATAAAACCACAAGTCAAAGCCTATTCTTGTTATTCTAATACCTACAAGACATTTTCACGTATTGACTATTTTTTTGATCTCCACAGAATTAAGGTCCAAGATTCAAAACTGTTTCTATGATAACATTGTGATATCTGATCACGCACCCTGCTGTCTAATATATGTAGATAAGAAATTGACAAAGGTTCCAGGTAGGTGGCAATTTCAGCATAAATGGCTTCAGGATGAGGATTTTGTTAAGTACATAGAAAAACAGATAGATGAGTTCTTTGATATCAATACTACACAAACATCAGCATGTATAAAGTGGGAAGCTTTCAAAGCGTTTATTAGGGGGCATATTATTAGTTATACAGGTTCAAAATCTAGGAAGACTCGAGAGGAGAGAGTCCAATTGTGCCCTTCAGAGGTAAAGTGGGCTATCCCACATTTTTAACCCCTACTCTCTTATTGTTGTGAATATGTGATTTAAATATATTTTCATATTTATTTATTCACACCTTGAAGGTAATTATAGGGGGTAACTTTTTAATGATATAGGCACACTGATTTTTTGAGAATATTTCAACTTTAGAGCTCATTTTCTCAAAATAATGGTTTTGTGGGATAGCCCACTTTACCTCTGAAGGGCACAATTGGAACGTAAAATAAAAATTCTTCAAAAAAAAAGTGTATGCAGGAAGTAATCCAAAATTAGAGAACGAATTACTGATTCTGAGAGCTGAATATGACAAAAAATCAGCGAATAGAGCTGCCTCGAGTCTTCTAAGATTGAAGCAAACCGTTTATGAACAAGGTGAAAAATCAGGAAAATTATTGGCATGGCAGATTAAACAATTAGAATTTAAAACACCAATTACCAGTATTATAAGTAACGGACAGGCAGTTGTAGATCCTTTAGCAATTAATAGTGTCTTTAGAGATTATTATGAAAAACTATATGATACAAAAAATGAAACTGACTTAACAAAACTAAATGGGTTTTTGGACGGATTATCTATACCGTGTATTCCAAATGAAAATAGGGAGATACTGGAGTCAAAAATTAGTCAAGAAGAAGTTGGGCTAGCCATTGATAATATGAAATCAAGAAAAAGTGCGGGACCAGATGGTCTTCCAGTTGACCTCTATAAAAAATTTAAGAATAAATTAATAAAACCATTTTTGGAAATGGTTTTAGAAGCATTTCAAAATAGTAATTTACCACCATACATGAATAATGCCTCAATTATACTGTTGCCAAAACCAGGTAAACCCTCTAATAAATGTGAAAACATGAGACCAATAAGCCTATTAAATGCTGACCTCAAGATAATCTGTAAAATTTCAGCAAGATGACTACAAGAAATATTACCAAATATTATTAACCGAGATCAGAATGACTTTATAATGGGAAGACAAGGCTTCCATAATGTAAGAAGACTATTTAATATTATTTATTCTAATAAAGAAGAACCGGATACAGCTCTCCTATCATTGGACGCTGAAAAGACCTTTGATAGGGTCGAATGGCCCTTTCTTTTTGAAGTCCTACAAAGGTTTGGACTTGGAAATAATTTCATAAAATGGGTTCAGATAATATACAATAATGCTACAGCAGAAATCATAACAAATAGCAATATCTCAAAATCAATAAAAATCAATAGAGGATGTCGACAAGGCTGTCTACTTTCACCTTTACTGTTTACTATGGCAATTGAACCTTTAGTGATGGCAGTACGTTTACATCCACAAATATATGGAATTAAAGTAGGACCAACAGAACATAAAATTTCCCTGTATGCTGATGACATAATTTTGCTTATGTTGAATCTTAAAAAATCAATTCCGACCTTGTTAAATTTAATAAAGAACTTTGGGGAAATATCAGGATATAAAATAAATAAAACTAAATCTTCAATATTAATGCTAAATGAGACCCAGAGAAATCACCCAGCTCCTGAGGTAAATCAATTCAATGTTGTAAATCAGTTTAAATATTTAGGAATTCAAATTGTGCCTAAGCTAGAATTAGTCGCCAGTACCAACTATGAAGCCTTAATGACAGATATTAATGAGTTGCTTCAGAGATGGATGTCACTACCAATGTCGATGATCGGGAGAATTAATATACTTAAAAGTAATATCTTACCCAAAATACTTTATTTATTTCAATATATTCCTTTACCACCACCTTCAGATCTATTCTCAAGAATTAAAAAAAAGTTAGTGGAATTTATATGGAACAATAGGAAGGCTAGATTACGTCTGTCCTTACTATATTTACCATTTGATCGTGGAGGTCTGAAATGTTCAAACTTTATGTTGAGATTGAGATTGAGATTGAGATTCAACTTTATTGTCATTACACATGTATAATACAAGGTAACGAAACGTGACTTGGCATTTGGGCACGCTCTGCAGAGCGCATCCAAGGCCGGGGCAGCCGCTAGGCGCCAGTCATGTTGTATTACTGGTCAGCACAACTGAGGTCTATGACATTGTGGTGATGTGAAAATGACGAGGCAGAGTTCTCTCTCAAGTCAGCTTTATTCACAACACCATCATCTCAAAGCAGAAAAAGAGATCCACACAGTAAACTCTCGTCCTTAAATATCAGGACTCTTACACTTCACAGGTCACATGTATCACAGACCACCTTGCATTATAAAGAAAGTCACAATGCATTTTCTCTCCATGATATCACTTCCACTGTCTCCAATGCATCCCTTCTTTAATCATTTAATTAAACCCCCCACAGTCTCAAGCCTTGCATACCAAAGCTAAGATTCTTGCAGCTTCCTGTAATCACTAAGGGAGCTGCTCTGCCTTTGTTCTGACCTAAAATGTGAGTCACAAAACAGGTCCCGTATCTGTGTCCACCACACAAAGCCCCCCCAACATTTTAGAACAAACAGAACAACAAGAGAATAACCACATGCATGCCGTGATAGTATCAATACACATCAGTCCACATGCTGTATAGGCTTCAGTCTCCTGCCGTATCTGCTGTAGCTGGGATTCAACGTCTCTGCGGCGCTGTCCTGGGGGTTTGCTATCTGGGGGTGGAAACCTTTTGTCAGCACCTGTGGGTGTTCTGGGGAAACATTACTCTGTGAAGCCCCCCGCAGTGGTCTACCTCGCCGCGGGGCCCTCGCCAACAGCACCTGCTCATCTGCCACCACAAAAGCGGGTTTGAGTCTGTTTATGCCAATTTTCTCTTTCCTACCCCCCAAATCTAGCAAAAACTGCTTGTCCCCTGTTTCTAGCACTCTGAATGGTCCGGCATAAGGCGGTCGCAGCGGGGTTCGATGCGCATCGTGTCTAACAAAAACAAACTCTGCGTTCTTCAAAGTTTTAGGCACAAAAACGCGTGGAAAACTGTGGTGCGCGGGGCCGGGCAGCGTGCTTGCTTCTATGTTGCTCTGCAACAGCTGAGACGGGGAGACGTCTGGCACAGGGTTATCTGGGAGAAACTCCCCAGGCAGCCGGAGTGGCTGCGCAAACACGAGCTCCACTGGGGAGGCTTCTAAGTCCTCCTTAGGCGCAGAACGCAACCCCAATAACATAAAGAATAAAGAAAGAATAACATACATACTGAACTCAAAGGAAAATGTGTTTGAGAATATATGGAGACCTTTCATTGATTATGTAAAGAAATTAAACATAACTTCTGAAGAAGAAGGTGAATGATGTGTGTGGACCTTGTAAATTCCAAATTGGTGAATGTATAATATGTATACTTATGTAATAGATTACCTAGGCTAAACAGAGGAACATTGTTGATGACTTGCCTTTGTTAATGGTTGTTGGTGTTTTTAGTACATTTTGTTTTCTTTTCTTTTTTTTTTAAATTACTTTAGTGTTAGTGTTTGATTGTTTGTGTCATGTTTGTTAAAAAAGGTTCAATAAAAAATATTGTGGAAAAAAAAAAGAGACCAAAGCAGACATGAAGTCCCTACGAGATGAGCTAGCAAGTGAGCTAAAGCGGCTACAAGCAGCACAGGCAGAGGCTAGTAGCAGATATGAAGAAATGGGACAGTCTTTGGCGCTCTAAAAACCACAACTAACATTAACCAAGACATGCTAAAAACTACAAGAGAAGTGTCTAGATCTGGAAAATAGGAGTAGGAGGCCACAGTTATAACACCCTGTTATAACTGTGGTTGTGGCTGTGTTCAGAATTAACCAATCACATTCAAACTCATGTTAAATGGGAGTCAGCACACACCTACCACCATTTAAAGTGCCTCTGATTAACCCCAAATAAAGTTCAGCTGTTCTAGTAGGCTTTTCCTGACATTTTTGTAGTCACATCTTACAGCACAAGCCATGGTCCACAGAGACCTTCCAAAGCATCAGAGGGATCTCATTGTTCAAAGGTATCAGTCAGGAGAAGGGTATAAAAGAATTTCCAAGGCATTAACTATACCATGGAACACAGTGAAGACAGTCATCATCAAGTGGAGAAAATATGGCACAACAGTGGCATTACTAAGAACTGGACGTCCCTCCAAAATTGATGACGTCCCTCCAAAATTGATCTCAAGGGGATGAAAAGACGAGAAGAAAAATGGTCAGAGAGGCTGCCAAGAGGCTGACAGCAACATTGAAGGAGCTGCAGGAATTTCTGGCAAGTACTGGCTGTTTACTACATATGACAACAATCTCCTGTCTAGGGTGGCAAGACGGGAGCCTTATCTTACAAAGAAAAACATCCAAGCCTGGCTACAATTTGTAAAAATGCATTTGAAATCTCCAAAACGCATGTGGGAAAATGTGCTATGGTCCGATGAAACCAAGGTTGAACTTTCTGGCCACAATTCCAAAAGGTATATTTGGCACAAACACAACACTGCTCATCACCAAAAGAACACCATGCCTACAGTGAAGCATGGTGGTGGAACCATCGTGCTTTGGGGCTATTTTTCTTCACATGGAACTGGGGCCTTAGTCAAGGTGGAGGGAATTATGAACAGTTCCAAATACCAGTCAGTGTTGGCACAAAACCTTCAGACTTCTGCTAGAAAGCTGAAGATGAAGAGGAACTTCATCTTTCAGCATGACAATGACCCAAAGCACACATCCAAATCAACAAAAAATGGCTTCATCATAAGAAGATTATGGTTTTGAAATGGCCCAGCCAGAGTCCAGACCTGAATCGAGCATCTGTAGGGTGATCTGAAGAGGGCTGTGCACAGGGGATGCCCTCGCAATCTGACAGATTTGGAGCATTTTTGCAAAGAGCGGGCAAATATTGCCACATCAAGATGTGCCACGCTGACAGACTCCTACCCAAAAAGACTGAGTGCTGTAACAAAAACCAAAGGTGCTGCAACAAAGTATAAGGGTGTGCATATTTATGCAAACAGGTTATTGTGAGCTTTTTATTTTTTTTTACCTTAAAAGATTTCAGTTTGTTTTTCAATTGGGTTGTACAAGTTATAGGTTATAGGTCACCCCTCATGGATCATGACCTTATCGTGGTGGGGGGTTTGCGTGCCCTAGTGATCCCAGGAGCTATGTTGTCCGGGGCAATGTGCCTCTGGTAGGGTCATCCAAGATAAACTGGTCCTGGGTGGAGGGCCAGACTAAGAATGATCCAACAGACTCTCATGATGAATGTTAGAACGAGGATTCAGTGTACCCCGCCCAGTATGGGGTTACCAGAGCCCCACCCTGGAACCAGACCTCGGGGAGGGGCTCAATGGCTAGCGCCTGGTAGCCGGGTTTCTGCCCATGGGACCCGGCCGAGCTCAGCTTGAAAGAGTTAAATGGGTCCACCCGGCAGTGGGCTCACCACCTGCAGGAGGGACCATGGGGGTCCAGTGCTATGTGGATCAGGTGGCGGTCAAAGGCGGACACCTTGGCGGACTGATCCAAGGCTTCCTGAACTTGGACATGGAATGTCACCTCTCTGGTGGGGAGGAGCCTGAGCTTGTTGTGTGAAGTTGAGTGATACCGGCTAGATATAGTCGGCCTCACATCAACGCACAGCTCCGGTTCTGGAACCAGTTTCCTGGAGAGGGGCTGAAGCTTGGCCTTCTCTGGAGTTGCCCCGGGTGAGAGGCAACGAGCAGGGGTGGGCATTCTTGTATCACCCCACCTTGCTGCCTCTATATTGGAGTTTTCCCCAGTGGATGAAAGGGTTGTTTCCCTGCGCCTTCGGGTTGGGAAATGGGTCCTGACCATCATTTGTGCCAGTGCACCAAGTGATGGTTCAGAGTACCCACCCTTTTTGGAGTCTCTGACTGGGGTGCTGGAAGGTGCTCCTCCTGGAGACTCCATTGTCCTACTGGGGGACTTCAATACGCATGTGATCAACGACAGTGAAACCTGGGGGGGGGGGGGTGACTGGGAGGAATGGCCTGCCCGATCTGAACCCGAGTGGTATTCAGTTATTGGACTTCTGTACTAACCACAGTTTTTCCATAATGAACACCATGTTCAAGCATAAGGGTGTCCATATGTACACCTGGCACCAGGACACCTTAGGTCATAGGTTAATGATCGATTTTGTTATCATGTCATCAGACCTTTGACTGTATGTCTTGGACACTTGGGTAAAGAGAACGTCTGGCTGAGGCCTCTGTCCAGGAGGTCTTCAACTCCCACCTCCAGAAGAACTTCGACCACATTCCGAGGGAGTCTGGAGACATGGAGTCTGAATGGGCCATGTTTTCCACCTCCATTGTTGAAGCGGCTGCCCAGGGCTGTGGCTGCAAGGTCATCGGTGCATCTCGTGATGGCACCCCCCAAGCCAAGTGGTGAACACCAGTGGTGAGGGGGGCCATTAAGCTGAAGAAGGAGTCCTATCGAGCTTGGTTGGCTTGTGGGACTCCTGAAGCAGCTGAAATGTACAAGCAGGCCAAGTGGAGTGCAGCTCAGGTGGTTGCTGAAGCAAAAACTCGGGTGTGGGAGGAGTTCGGTGAGGCCATGGAACAAGACTTTCAGTTGGCCTAAAAGAGATTCTGGCAAACTGACCGGAGGCTCAGGAGGGGGAAGCAGCTCCCTCTCCACACTGTGTATGGTGCAGATGGGCACTGCTGACTTTGACTGGGGATATCATTGGGTGGTGGAAGGAATATTTCAAGGATCTCCTCAATCCCACTGATACGCCTTCCACAGAGGAAGCAGGGCTTATGGACGAGGGAGACGACTCACCCATCACAGGGGCTGAGGTTGCCAAGGTGGTTGAAAAGCTCCTTGGTGGTCAGGCCCTGGGGGTGGACGAGATTCGCCCTGAGTACCTCAGGGCCCTGGATGTTGTAGGGCTGTCATGGTTGACACGCCTCTGCAACACTGCGTGGCGGTCCGGGACAGTGCCTTTGGCATGGCAAACAGGGGTGGTGGTTCTTCTCTTCAAGAAAGGGGACCGGAGGGTGTGCTCCAACTTTAGAGGGATCACACTCCTCAGCCTCCCTGGGAAGGTCTATGCCAAGGTACTGGAGAGGAGAGTCCGGCCGTTGGTTGAACCACTGATTCAGGAGGAGCAATGTGGTTTTCGTCCTGGCCGTGGCACATTGGACCAACCCTTTACTCTCTCAAGAATCCTCGAGGGTTCATGAGAGTTTGCCCAACCAGTTTACATGTGTTTTGTGGACTTGGAGAAGGCATTCAACTGTGTCCTTCGTGGTTTTTTGTGGGGGGTGCTTCAGGAGTATGGAGTATCCATTTCTAGGCACAGTCAAGGATCGGAGGATGTCATGCTTGGTGACCACAGGATCTCATTTCTGTTGTTTGCAAACTATGTTGTCCTGTTGGCTTCATCCAGCAATGACCTAAAGGTCTTACTGGGACGGTTTTCCGCTGAGTGTGAAGCGGCTGGGATGAAATCAGCACCTCCAAGTCCGAGTCCATGGTTCTCAGCTGGAAAAAGGTGGATTGTCCTCTCTGGGTTTGGGACAAGCTCCTGCCCCAAGTGGAGGAGTTTAAGTATCTTGGGGTCTTATTCACAAGTGAGGGGAGAATGGAGCGAGAGACTGACAGACGGATCAGAGCAGCATCTGCAGTGATGCGGATTTTGTACTGATCCATTGTGGTGAAGAGGGAGCTAAGCTCTAAGGCAAAGCTGTTGATTTACTGGTCAGTCTACATTCCTACCCTCACCTACGGTCACGAGCTTTGGGTAATGACCGAAAAAATGAGATTGCAGATACAAGCGGCTAAAATGAGCTTTCTTTGTAGGATTGCTGCACTCACCCTTAAAGATAGGGTGAGGAGCTCAGTCATGTAAGAGAGGCTCAGAGTAGAACCACTGCTCCTCTACACTGAAAGGAGCCAGTTGAGGTGGTTTGGGCATCTGATCAGGATGCCTCCTGGACGCCTCCCACTTGAGGTGTTTCGGGCACGTCCCATTGGGAGGAGACCCTGGGGCTGACCCAGGACTCGCTGGAGAGACTACGTCTCCCAGTTGATCTGGGAACACCTTGGTATCCTCTCTGAAGAGTTGGAGCAGGTGGCTGGGGAGAGGGAAGTCTGGGCTTCTCTGCTGGAACTGCTGCCTCCGTGACCCAGACCTCCAGAAAAACGGCAGAAGATGGATGGATGGATGGATGGATGGAACTTAGGAAGAACGTGCAAACTTCACATAGAAATTGTCATGGAGATTAGAAGTTGACAGGAGGTGACAGCCAAACTGTTTTACCACAATGCTGCCTTAACAGACTCCAAGAAAACCATCCAAATCAAAACCCTCCAAAAGCTCCAATTTTTGAAAACTGCCCCAATTTTCCAGGTCAAAAGTCACTCTGATTACAACAGTGCTGCAAAAGTACACGCACTCGCACACACACACACACACACACACACACACACACACACACACACACACACAGAGAAAAAATTGTCAGTGAACTCTCTTGTCTTTATTTCACCAATTTTCCACATGACCAAGCCAACTAATATTACAAAGGCACGGATAGAGCCGCTGTTCTCCAATTCATCCTTACACTTTTTAATAGAAAGTAAGATCAATGAGTACAGAAGTAATGTGACTATAAGGCAGTGTTTTGACCTCTACTGAACACCAATACCCTGAGTACTGTCATATCCGGCTCTAGGGAGCCGGGCAATCAGAGCCAGGGGCAAGCCAGTGAGTCGTGATATTTTATTCAGGGTAAAGGGGAAGGGATGAGGAGAGCACAGATACTCATGCAGAGGTACACTCACAGGTTGCACAGCGCAGAGGTAAGCAGCTCGTACCGGACGTGGGGGTAGCAAGACGTACATACTCACAGCGGGATACAAACACAGGAATGCTGCAAGAGGAGTATAAGCTGACACCAGACGAAGGGGCTTCAGCTTTGCAATGTGTTTGTGTCGCAGCCCCGAGTCATCGAGGCTGCTCCTATTTATCCTCATTGGCAGCGCCCCAGCTGATGAAGACTAATTGGCCCCAGCCGTCCATAATGCTGCCAGCTGGGGGCCAGCTGAGACGCTGCTCAATGGGAAGCAGGGATGAGGGAAAACATGGGCTGAGTGCCGAGACGGCATCTCAACCCATGGTGACAGAGCCCCTCCCTCAAGGTGGGGCTCCTGAACGACCAGGAACATCCCAGCCCCCCCCCCCCCCCCACCTAGGGTGGGAGGAAGGGAGGCGGACCGGAGGGGAAGAAGCCAAGGGAAGGACAACACCAATGGGGCAATGTAGGGTAGCGGGAAAGAAAAACCCAAATACAATACTGACAAAACAGAATAATTAACCCAGGTACAGATGGGGAGAAGAACTGGGTCAGCACGCCGGTTACATACTACCCAGAGAGCACCAACCATGCGTGACCCAGAGCAAGGAAAAAAGAACCACCAAAAAGGTACAGGGCAAAAAATGCTGAGTACGGTTAAATAAAGGGGAACCTATACACAGCGCTAATTTAAGTACATACACACACAGTCACCAAGAAAAGTGAGGGTGACTGGAACAAATGACAATTATAGAGCATGGTGTTACGGAAAACAAGGCACATGACTCTATAATGAACAAACAGGACATAAGAGAAATACTGAGTGCAGGCAAAGAAAAACCCACACACACGAATATATAAATACCCAGTCACCTAAAGAAATGAAAGTGACTGGAATAAATGGATAACTGCAGAGCATGGTGTTACGGAAAACAAAACATAACTCCACAATACAAAAAACGAGGCTAAAAACATGGCACAAAAAGTAAAATGCTGAGCATGAGCGATGGAAAACAGCACTATAAAAACGAAACCACCAACAGGACAACACATTACACCCGAGTGACCTTAATAACAAAAGAAAAAGTGACACCCGAGGTGAATGGCAGGCAGAGTCCAAAAATGGCCGAGATGGCTCCGGAGATCTCCCCGCCCATTGTCCAGCTGGCGAATCAGGGAAAGAGAAGTGTTCGGACGGCGAACTCTGGACCCAGATCCCAGGAATCCAGTCCACCGGCAGCCGAACCAGGCTGCCCAGAGGGAAACACAGACCAGTGGGGGAACCAGATCACCGAACCGAAAGTTCTGTGGGTCGGGTCGTCGACCCGCATCACTCAACCACCAGGACCGTTGAGACGGGCGAAGGATCAGAGCGGATCCCGGTGGAAGAGGCTCAGGGGAGAGCCGATGACGAGGGCGGCGGGCGTCAGGCCGCAGGAAAACGGCCACCTCCTCACCGGACCTGGACAATACTGGGGCAGCACCCACGTCGGACCCCGATCGGGCCTCAGGCGAACCCACGTTGAATACTGCACCAGAACCGACCTCCAACGTTGAACCCGGACCCTCCAGCACCACGAGGAACAGCAACTCCTTGCCGGTGACCCTGGAAGAAGGCTCAGAAGAGAAAACAGAACCGGGATCAGGATCACCGGCAGCGCCAGAACCCGGCGAGACGAGCTCAGACGCAGCGGACGGCTGCACCCGGCTCGTCTCCCCTGGAGATAGGCTGAAGTGCTCGGGGATAAAAAGAGAGAAAAGAAAGGAGAGCACTCGCCTGATCTCGGGTTCTGACGCCGTCCAGGACTGCGAAGATCCAGGATCCGTCGTCAGGAGGTCGTTGTCAGGCTCCCATCTAGCCGCGTCGGGCCCCGCAGCCAGCACGATGGTCAGCGCAGCTTGAGATTCCTCCAGCTCAGGTAACCCCGCCGACGATCCACTCGGCGTGAAGCCAGAAGAATCTCGTCCCGCCGGACCGAACCGCTCCTCCGTGGAGACCCGGGGACGCTCAGTTGTCGGCGTAGACTCCACGCAGCAGTCAGTCCCCCTCCTCCGTCCGCAATGTAGCTGCGGAACCACAGGCCCTCTCCATATCCCACCACGTTGACCCGGAGCCGGGGACCGCTCGGCGGAGAGAGACACAGAGGATGCGGGATTAGGCATACAGGTTACAGCAGGTGGGGAGAGTTCAGGGAGCTGCGAACCCTGAACTTCTCCTCCAGGGATGTGACAGAGCAAATCATTAAGCAGGTGTGAAAAAACAATGACTTGCCTGCCCCCTGGAGGTTGAGTATCGCCTGCTGTAGTGGAATCTGCTTCTTCCTCTCCCCGCCCGGCGATAACGGAGGACCCCCCGGGAATTCGTCTGAGGGTCGCTCGCGTTGTCTCCAGCAGAGAGCTCACCAGGCCGGGATTCCAGGCACACACAGCGGTCAGGAAGCGCGTCGAGGAGGAGGGGGAAACAGCCGGGGTGAGCCAGCCCGAATGTCCAGGAATGACAGCGGGGGAACGAGGCTCAGGGGACGAGGCTGTAGAATCTCCACACTGACGAGGCGAAGGGATGACAGCTGCGTGGGAGGAACGGTCCTGACGATGACCCAGAACTGGATCCGGACGAGGTTCGTGCAGAGGTGACTCGGCGATGTGATGACGACTACTCCCAGGGGATGAAGCGAGGGGGAAACCCAGGATTCGCCGCTCCAGATCGGAGATCGAGACGAGGAAGGCGTCGAGCACGGGAAAGCTTCGTAGCCCTGAAGTCCTCACCATCAATCTCACTGCCGCCGCCACATGCCTGAAGGTGGTGACAGGAAACACAGTAGAGCTCGCGACAGCCACTCGACCCCGGACATAACTGCTGTCAGCTGCGGCTCCTTGAAGGGAATCCCGAGTGACGTGGCGCAGGTCGGGGGAAGTCCTCTGGTTGGCGCGAACTCCCGGACTGGAATAGCGGCAGGAACGGGACTCCGAAGCGGGGAAAGACGTCGCCCACTTCGACTCCCTGCCGGGATTTCCATCCACCCCGTGGAGCTTCTCTTGCTGTGTACCTGCAGCGTCTATCCTGGCACTGTCCTCCAGATGGTACAGAGAGTGAGGGTGACAGTCCAGGAGTTCCTCAGCACGGCCCGGATGCCAGTGTCTCGCGTTGGAGGCGTCGTGCAGGGTGAAGAACGTCCCGTCGACAGCCTCCGAGATGGACCTCAGCTCGTCGCCCTGGCGCCGGAAGTGACTCCTGGGAAACGGCATGCTAGCAGCGCTGACACCCGGACAGAAAGGTACATTTCCACGGCGACTCACGGCCGCCGGTAGCTCTTCTGGCTGCGACATACTGTCATATCCGGCTCTAGGGAGCCGGGCAATCAGAGCCAGGGGCAAGCCAGTGAGTCGTGATATTTTATTCAGGGTAAAGGGGAAGGGATGAGGAGAGCACAGATACTCATGCAGAGGTACACTCACAGGTTGCACAGCGCAGAGGTAAGCAGCTCGTACCGGACGTGGGGGGTAGCAAGACGTACATACTCACAGCGGGATACAAACACAGGAATGCTGCAAGAGGAGTAGAAGCTGACACCAGACGAAGGGGCTTCAGCTTTGCAATGTGTTTGTGTCGCAGCCCCGAGTCATCGAGGCTGCTCCTATTTATCCTCATTGGCAGCGCCCCAGCTGATGAAGACTAATTGGCCCCAGCCGTCCATAATGCTGCCAGCTGGGGGCCAGCTGAGACGCTGCTCAATGGGAAGCAGGGATGAGGGAAAACATGGGCTGAGTGCCGAGACGGCATCTCAACCCATGGTGACAAGTACCAATGGTGTGCCCTTGCAAATAAAGGTTAGCCGAGTGAGTGTCAGCACTGCGGCAAATAAATATGTTTCCCCAACTGAAGCACAGATCCAAGCTAGCTGGCTTATCAGCTCTGCTGCCTGTGTGGGTCAGTCTTATCTGAGGTGGCCCATGGTGTGTGTGTGTGTGTGTGTGTGTGTGTGTGTGTGTGTGTGTGTGTGTGTGTGTGTGTGTGTGTGTGTGTGTGTGTGTGTGCGCGCGCGTGCGTGCGTGGGCGTGGGCGTGTGTGCTGATGAACTCAGGGAAAGAAGACGTGTTTTCATGTGTATATTCAGAACTGAGTTGCATTTACTTGTACTCTGTACAGCACAGGACTCAATGACAAGGCCCAGAGGCCAGATCAAGTATACCCCCCTACAAAAAAAAAATCTATTTGTACCCCCAAATTCTCATACTTTTCTCCCCCCCATTTCATATGTTTCCCACCTTGTAAATCCTTGACTTTTTCTAGTCCGTTACCCTTTCTGTTCTTGTAAATTTGCAACTCATGCCTCTCATAAATTTGTGACTTTTTTTTGCGTAGTCTCATCATTTGTAACACTCCCATACCCTTGTAATGTGCTTTTCATGAATTGAAACTTTTTTCCTGCATGCCTGTGAATTTATTTGTGGCAAATTTATTTTAGATCATCTTTTTCAATTAGAAAAAAGAAATAATAAAAGTCCCTGGCTTCATTCACTGTCCTCTTCTCAGCCCTCAGAAACACTGAATTTGACACACCTGGTATTTAGGAATGATGTGCCTATTTAAAGGATAGTTTATTTTAATAATACATTTAAACTGTCACACTTAAGTTTGGTAATGCAGATAACGGAGACCACCTAAAAATCAAACTGGGCAGTTCAGTTGAGGAGGGACTCTGCAGAGCTCGGCTTTGTCTCCCTCTGACCTTGGCTGGTAAACACGAGTCAGCATACACACTGTCCTCACCAAAATATCTCTAACAGCAGGCCCAACAAACTCACATGCACACACAGAAACTCAACTCGGCACAGGCTGTGCGAGGTACAGTATGCCAACGTCAATCTCTGCTGTCTCCTAATCCAGCAAAGCCACTGTTACCAAACATCAGGAGACCTGGAAAATAATTGGGTTTAATTATTATTATAGTACTGCATGAAAGCTCAGTCAAGTCGACTGGATTAAGTATTTTTTACTTCTGAGACATTTCACCATTCATCCAAATGGCGTCACCAGTGAGAAATGAAATAATATAATCAAACTAGAAAAGCACTTGGAGAGCGCAGACCTCCGCCAAGCGCCACAGTTCCCCCCATACAGTGTTTGTGTGTACGTTTTCAGATTCCTTGACCATGAAAACATATGACTAGCAATTGGATTCACAATGATAGGATTAGTGGTTCAGTAGTAAAAGCATTATCTCCTTGGCGGAGGTAATAAACTGAAGTGTTGCTGTTGTGTCCATCTCCTTCATGTGCAAAGTCCCAGGCTGCGAGTGTTTTCATAGATCACTGAAAGCAGCACTCAGGGCTTCACTGACGGATGCAAATTGGGTAGACAGGTTGCCATGGGTTTTATTGGGTTTGCGCTCCGCGGAAAAAAAGAGGATTTGGAAGCTTCCCCGGCAGAGAGCTGGTTTTTGCGCAGTGCCTATGGCTGCCGGGGGAATTTCTGCCAAATAATCCCGTGCCGGACAGCTGCCCGTCTCAGCTTTTGCAGTGTAGCGCAAACACAGGCACGCTGGCGGGCCCTGCCCACCACTGTTTTCCCGCGTGCTTTTGTGCCTAAAACTTTGAAGAACGCGGAGTTTGTGTTCGTCAGACACGACGACCAGCGCCCTCTATTGCCCCTGCACACATGTTGAAAATGGCCGTATCTCACAATGTTAAAGAATCCTTTAAAAAATTCCTGTATCCAGACGGTGATCCGGATCATCCTCAAAATTTAATCAGTTCTTCCTTGTACCATTTCCAACAACGCCTGAAAGTTTCATCGAAATCCGTCCAAAACTTTTTGAGTTATCTTGCTAACCAACAGACAGACAAACAAACAAACAGACAGACAGACAAACAGACAAACGCTGGTAAAAACATAACCTCCTGGCCTTCGGCCTGGCGGAGGTAATGAATAACTACGGCTGCGTGTCCACCAAACATGTTTTTTGTCACCCGACCACCCTGAATGTCTTTTTTTCAGCGTTTGTGTGCTGCACTCTGAAATACAAAGTCTGTCCTGTATCCTAGCAACAGCTTGTCACTCACAGCTCAGCACTTCTGATTTTCCTATGGTCAGACTTTCTACTTATTTTTTAATAGCAGTCTCTAAATAACAATGGATAAGAAATGTATTCTAGCATTGGTAGCAGCTCTGGATGCAAAATACAATGACATGGAAAAGAAAACAGGAGTCTGGGTACAGACTGTACCGGCGTCCTATGTCCCACCCTTCCTTAATTCTGATTGGCTGCTTAGAAAGGTCTGACATTGATGAGCTCAGCTGTAGTCTGAAAAGTTTTTTTTTTTTCAGCCCTCAGCGCCGCGACAAAAAGCAGCCACCGCCAAGAGCATTTTGACTACATAAAGAATGAATAGAAAATAGTCGCCCACAGCGGAAAAAACAAGTTTGGTGGACACACAGCCAAAATCATCTTCTTTCGGCTGCTCCCTTCAGGGGTCTTCAGAGTGGATCATCTGCCTCCATCTCACCCTATCCCTTCATCTTCTGCATGGGGCTGCACGGTGGCGCAGTGGTTTAGCACTGTGGCAGCACAGTTTACCCTCGGCCGGGGGACCGCGGGGATCATGAGATCGTGGGTTCGATCCCAGCCCCCGACCAACAGTGAGCTGTGTGGAGTTTGCATGTTCTCCCCGTGTTGCGTGGGTTTACTCCGGGATTTCTCCGGTTTCCTCCCGCACACCAAAAACATGTAGGTTTAGGGCGCTCGCGCACACAGCGACCAGCAGCCGGTGGCTTGTCACCAGACTGCAAACCAAGTCTACCTACGGGTACAAATAAGTAACAAAAAAAAAAAAAAAAATCTTCCTCTGTAGCACCAACCCTCTCCATGTCTTCCTCCACCACATCCATGAATCTTCTTTGTGGTCTTCCTCTTCTACTCCTGCCTAGCAGCTCCATCTTCAATATCCTTTCAGCATTCCTCCAATATCTCCACCATCCCTCCTCTGCACATGTCCAAACCTTCTCAGCCTTGCCTCTCTTACTTTGTCTCCAAACCCCTCAACCTAAGCTGTCCCTCTGATATACTCGTTTCTAATCTTGTCCCTCTTAGTCAGTCCATCTTCCGCTTAATTCTTTTTGGGTCGCGGGGGGGCTGGAGCCTATCCCAGCATCTTTGGGCGAGAGGCAGGGTCCACCCTGGACAGATCGCCAGTCCATCACAGGGCCAACACAGAGAGACAGACAACCATTCACTCTCACAGTCACACCTAAGGACAATTTAGAATCCCCAGTTTTTTGATGCCAATTAACCTAACTTGCATGTTTGTGGCATGTGGGAGGAAACTGGAGAATTCCCGGAGTAAACCCACGCAGACACGGGGAGAACATGCAAACTCCACACAGATCACTGTTGGTCGGGGGCTGGGATCGAACCCAGGATCCCCCGGCCAAGGGTGAGCTGCTGTGCTGCCACAGTGCTAACCACTCCGCCCAATGAAAATCTTAGCATCTTCAACTCTGCCACCTCCAGCTCCACCGCCTGTCTTTTTGTCAGCACCACCATCTCCAAACCATACATCATAGCAGGTCTCACTACCGTCTTGTAAATCTTCCCTTTCACTCTTGCTGCACGGTGGCGCAGTGGTTTAGCACTGTGGCAGCACAGTTTTACCCTCGGCCGGGGGATCGCGGGGATCATGAGATCGTGGGTTCGATCCCAGCCCCCGACCAACAGTGAGCTGTGTGGAGTTTGCATGTTCTCCCCGTGTTGCGTGGGTTTACTCTGGGATTTCTCCGGTTTCCTCCCGCACACCAAAAACATGTAGGTTTAGGGCGCTCGCGCACGCAGCAACCAGCAGCCGGTGGCTTGTCACCAGACTGCAAACCAAATCTACCTACGGGTACAAATAAGTAACAAAAAAAAAAATTAAAAAAAAATCCTTCTGTCAAAAATCACCTGACACTCGTCTCCACCCACTCCACCCTGCCTGCACTCTCTTCTTTATCTCTCTTGTGCATTTTCCTTTGCTTTGGATGGTTGACTCTAGGTATTTAAACTCATCTACTTTCACTACTGCTACTTTTTTCATCTTCACCATTACACCTGCCTCCCTTTCATTCACACTCATATATTCTGTCTTGCTTCTACTAACTTTCATTCCTCTTCTCTCCAGAGCATACATCCACCTCTCCAGGTTCTCTTCCACCTGCTCCCTACTCTCACTACAGATCACAATGTCGTCTGCAAACATCATGGTCCATGGAGACTCCTGCTTGACCTCGTCTGTCAGCCTGTCCATCACCATGGCAAACAAGAAGGGGCTCAGAGCCGATCCCTGATGTAATCCCACCCCCACCTTGAACCCATTTGTCACTCCTTTTTTTTTTTTTTTTTTTTTTGCATACTCCTACAGCACACCTCACCACCATCTCACTGTCCTCATACATGACATCACACTGTGGCTGCCTCATCCTCATCAAGGTGGATGCCCTGTAATTTCCCTATTGTGGGACTAATAAAGGATTATAAAATTAAAAAAATGTCCTGCAACACGCTCATATACAGTACCACACTTCCTCTCTTTCTTTCTCTAGATCCACAAAGACACAGTGCAACTCCTTCTGACCTTCTCTATACTTCTCCATCAACACTCTTAGAGCAAACATTGCATCTGTAGTACTCTTTCTTGGCATGAAACTGTACTGCTGCTCACTGATTGTCACCTCTCCTCTTAACCTGGCTTCAACAACTCTTTCCCATATCTTCATAGTGTGGCTGATCAAACTTTAAGCCTCTCTAGTTACTACAGCTCTGAGCATCACCTTTGTTCTTGAAACTTGGTACGAAAACACTTCTTCTCCACTCCTCAGGCATCCTCTCACTCTCCAAGATCGTGTTAAACAATCTGGTTAAAAAGTCTACTGCCATCTCTCCTAAACATCTCCATCCCTCCACAGGTATGTCATCTGGACCAACTGCCTTTCTATTCTTCATCCTCTTCAAAGCTGTGCTCACTTCTGCCTTGCTAATCCTCGGGACTTCCTTGTTCACCAACTTTCCTTCATCCTTCCCATAAATAAGTAAATAACAAATATCATGTTTGTCACCCAACACAGTCAATGTGTCAGCACAGGTCTAAGCTCAACCTGACCTCTAGCTACAGCCACAGATTAACAGTGGTTTGGTGTTTCTAAACCATACATGCACATCTGCGCATCTTAATGTGGAATTCTTCTCTGGCTGCATGTAGGTCAGCATTTAATTATATTTACGTACCTTTATTTGCAGCTATTAAATAGTTTCACAGCTCTGTTGGACATTGGTCTAATTCAACATATATTCCAGTTTTTGTGTCTTCCAATGACGCTTCACCAGTTGTCAAGAAAACACAACTGTTGAAAATGCATCTAATAATGAGTCAATTTCTCACTTTCACTTCCCCTCTGGAGGGGACGCTGAATTGCTATGATCACCCCGGCCTTGTGTCTGTCTGTGCGTTTCTGTTTGGGCATGCCATAAACAACCTTGACTGTAAATTGGAATGATGTCACAGTCTGAGATGATGATGAGATGTTGAACTCAAAGGTTGAACTGATGGTCTCACTTTTAGCAGGCAGAGCTACAAGGAGCTTGACAGCAAAAATGAGTGGCTGTGGCTACAGAGGTAGCTTACCACTATTAGTGTGTGTCTTTGGAGTGAATGAATAATGGATTCAATGTAAAGCATATTGGGTGTCATGAAAAGGGCTACATAGAATACATTACACATGCGCACATGGGGCGCATGCGCACGCAGCGACCGGCAGCTGGTGAAAAAGTCCATCATCTGTGTGTCTGTTTTTACGCACTTTAATGTGTTTTTAATGAAATTCTCTGTGCCATTTCTGTCCTGGAATGTTTGCACTGCTGTTTCTTTCACACCGGGTCTGTGTCTCTGAGGTGAGCGCGATCGTGATCATGCCAGGCAGAATACATTATTCCAGGGACATGTTGCTGCATTTAAACACGGATAATGCAGCGTCTGTGATTGAGTCTAAGCCACAACTGCCGGACTTTATTTTGAGAGACGTTCATGGACATAGCGGTGAAAAGAGAGACAAGAGAAGGAGGCGTGGAAAGCATGGAGGCGTGAAATTACGCCTGAGGAGACGTCAGTTTGGTAACATTCCTCTTCCTGCTATGATTTTGGGGAACGTACAATCTCTGAGGAACAAGGTGGATGAAATTCAAGGGAATGTACGCTACCAGAAGGACTTTAAGAACTGCTGTGTCATGGCTTACACCGAGACTTGGCTTACTGCGCATGACCGGGACGCAGACCTGTGGATTGACAGCTTTGGAGCCCCACTGCGCTCGGATCGGCAGGAAGAGGTAATGGGGAAACGTCAGGGGGGCGGTGTATGTTTATATATTAATAAGCAGTACTGCACATCTGTCACGGTCAGAGAGCGCATCTGTACACCCGATGTGGAGCTTCTGTCCGTATCACTACGTTCCCCCAGCTTTTCATCACAGCTGTGTACATACACTGGAGGGCAGACGCTGACTCCACCTCCAGCACCATCTTTGATGTGGTGCAGCGGCTGCAGTCAATTTCTCCAGAGGCGCCAAACTTCATTCTTGGGGATTTTAACCATGTTTCTTTAAAGATGACACTTAAAAACTTTTATCAGTATGTCTCCTGCCCAACCAGGCGAAAAAAGACATTTGACCTGTGCTATGGATCCATAGAGAGGGCCTATAAATCACTTCCCCTTCCTCCTTTAGGATCCTCAGATCACAACTGTGCACATTTGCTGCCCACATATAAAACTGCTCTCAGAAGAGGCAAGGTGGAGACCAGAGGCATAGATGTGTGGACAGAGGATTCAGTGCACTGCCTCCACGAATGCTTTAACTGTACAGACTGGGAGATGTTCACACTGTCCTGCGGGGATGATTTGGACTCTTTGGTGGACGTCACATGCTCATACATGGCTTTCTGTAAAAATACGATCGTTCCACGTAAACGTGTCAAAATATATCCCAACAACAAGCCATGGGTTACAAAATCAGTTAAATCCTGCTTACAGAGGAAAGCACTTGCCTTTAAACAGGGGTCTGTTTCCGAGCTACAGGTTGCCACAAAAGAGCTGAAGTCCAAAATTTTGAGAGCAAAACAGAATTATAAATCAGAGTTGGAAAGCAAGATGGCAACAAAGAAACTTGGTTCAGCCTGGGCCAGTATGAAAACTATTGCAGGCCTTCAGAGCACACAGTGCAGTAATCGTGTGTTTTTAGATGGTTTTAATTCAGACACAGAGCTGGCTAATGCTCTTAATTGTTTTTATGGTCGTTTTGATTCCTTTGATTTTAGCACTGAAACCCAAGAGTTGAAACAGAAACTCAAAGACAATCAGCACTTTAACATTGAGGTGCAGGATGTTAAAAGGGAGTTCTGCGCTGTAAAAGTGAACAAAAGTCAGGGCCCTGATAATATATGTGGGCGCTTGGTAAAGTCCTGTGCACATGAACTGAGTCCTGTATTTCATTACATTTTCAATAAATCCTTACAGACACAACATGTGCCTAAGATCTGGAAAGAAGCCGTGGTTGTTCCCGTTCCAAAATCCAGCTGTCCTAAAACGGTAAACAACTTTAGACCAGTTGCTTTGACTTCAATTTTAATGAAAATTTATGAAAAACTGGTCAGATGTGAGGTCCTAAAGCAGACTGAACATGCATTGGATCCTCTGCAGTTTGCCTATAGGCCTCACAGAGGAGTGGAGGACGCCACTGTCACTCTGTTTAACATGCTTTTTAAACATCTGGATTTTAATGGGACACACGCCAGGCTTTTATTTGTGGACTTCTCCTCCGCCTTTAATACAATCCAACCTCATATTTTAGTTGAAAGGCTCCTGCAACAATTTGATTTGAGCAAAAATCTGGTGGGTTGGATTCTGGATTTCTTAACCAACAGGACGCTGAGAGTAAGGGTCAATGGTACATTGTCTGACCTAAAGTGCTCTTCTACTGGCTCTCCTCAGGGGTGTGTGTTGTCACCACTACTCTTCATCCTGTACACAAACATGTGTTGGAGCAGACATGACAACAGACACATTATAAAGTATGCTGATGACTCAGTTATTGTCAGTCTCCTCCAGGATGGTGAGAGTGGCCACGGCCCAGTAGTTGATGATTTTGTTCACTGGTGTGAGGATTCCTACCTGCAGCTGAATACAACAAAAACTAAAGACATGATTATTGACTTGAGGAGGAAAACTCCCAGGCACAAAGTCACCGTACTAAAAGGCCAAACCACCGAATGTGTACAATCCTACAAATATCTTGGGACGATTATTGATAGTAATTTAAACTTTGAAGAGAACTGTGAAAGGGTGTGCAAAAAGGGTCAACAACATTTGCATTGCTTGAGGAAACTTGCGCGCTTCCAAATTGACCAAACCATAATGACAATGTTTTATCGGGCTTTTATTGAATCTGTTTTATCCTTTTCTTTAGTGTCATGGTTTGGTCAGATAAAACTGAAACAGAGGAAATCCTTGGATCAGGTAGTTAGATGGTCCAGTCGTTTGCTTGGTGAGTCACAGCTGAGCCTGACATCCCTGTACCGCAGACAGGTACAGAGGATTGCTACCTCCATTTTAAATGATGACTCCCACCCTTTGCACTGCAACTTTCAGCTTCTTCCCTCAAGACGGAGGTTTGCTGTCCCAAAAAGTAGAACCCAGCGCTACAAAAACAGCTTTGTTCCTGCTGCTGTCAAAGAGTTGAACAAGATGTAACAATATATTGCACATAATTTAGGTACTGTTATGACTCGCCGCTCATCAGCGGCGCCAGCCGCTCGCACACCTGCTCCTCGTCAGCGGCGAGGTATTTAATCCACTCTGCTCTGGGCTTCGGCCTGAAGCCGTCTCTCTACTTCGGCCCCTTTGCTACTACGGATCTCAAACCGACTAGTAAAGATAACTTGGGTAAGCTCCCCTTACCTCTCTCCTCTAGCCTTCCCCTGTGCACAGGTAGACATTCCCGGCGGCGGACTTCCTCATCTCGCCGTTGGCTCTACGCTGCTGCCACAGGTACTGCAGGTCGCTGTTTTCCGGGCCTCGCCCTTGTCGACGCCAGCCACCTGTCATAACCAAGTAATCCAGCTATCATCATCATTCCCTGTATTGGTGTGGTGCCCGTTACCCTTCTCCCTCTGCTCTCTCCCACAGGGTTGTCCGGCTGTACGGCCTCCTGCCCCCGTGCCTGACGCAGACGCCACCACCAATACATTCTTATACCACAGACACGCAGCCATACACTTCCTTGTTGCTAATAAAGCTGTTAAATCTATCCTGAGCCTGCGTGTGTGTCTCCTGGGCCGTGCGTTATGTCAGTACGGCTTCAGCAGAGCGGCTCGGCAGACAGCGGGCTCACACGCCGTCTTTCCACCCTCGAAGCTTGGGTGGATTTAATAGCTCATCAGCAACAGGTGATATTAAATCAATTAATGATCATTACTAACCGATTAGACCGCTTGGACCCCCAGCAGCCGCTCCCCTCGGCTCGTCCGGGTGGCGCAGCTCCTGCGGCTCCGGTGGCCGTCCAGCCCGCTCCGGGTACGCCAACACGGCTCACACCAATCCCCACTCCTGCTCGCTTTAGCGGTATGCTGGGTGGAGCTCGGGGTTTTATTATGCAGTGTGAGTCCGTGTTTCTTCGCGTTCCCGGAGATTTTCCCTCAGACCATAGCAGAATTGGCTATATAGGTAATCTCCTTGAGGATCGTGCGCTTACCTGGGCTTACGCCATTATGGTGAAGCCCAGCTACGCCACCCTCACCTATGGCCAGTTCGTGCGACAATTTCTGGAAGTGTTCGATCATTCGCGTTTGGACAGTGTCCAGGTCGACCGCCTTCTCGGACTCCAACAGGGGAGCCGATCGGCGGCCGACTACGCGATCGACTTCCGGGTTACCGCAGAGGAAGTTGGCTGGGAAGAGCGAGCGCTCTGCGGCATCTTCCTCCGCAGCCTAAATTCTGGTCTGAGGGATGAGCTGGCTGGACGGGATACCCCGGAGACGCTGGCGGAGCTGATTTCTCTCACCATCAGTTTGGATAACAGGCTGCACGAGCGCGCCTCCGAGCGTAAGCAGTCTTCTCGCTCGCGGGGCGCCTCTGCACGTCTGCCCCAAGCTCGCCACCTGGCGTTGCCGCCGCCGGAGGTCTCCGAGGAGTCGGAACCAATGGTGACGGGCTGGACAAAGCTCCCCCTGGTGGAGAAACAGCGCCGTCGTGACCTGGGCCTCTGCATGTATTGCGGAGGTAGCCAGCACACGGTGGAGAATTGTCCGGAGAAGCCAAACGAGGTGGTCCGCGAGTCACTGTAGGGGGCCTCGCGGATGCTAATCAGTTAAATCCCCTCACACATTTGACGCTGCCCATCCACTTCTGTCACAACCTCACTGGGCACCTCACACATGCACTGGTGGATTCAGGCGCGGAGGGTAGCTTTATTTCACAAAGCCTGGCAACCCGACTGGGCATCCATTGTCACCCCCTCGACACTCCTCTCGCCCTGGTTAATCTCTCCCAAGTTTCCCTGGGAAAAGTAACTCACCAAACATCCCCCGTCCCGGTGATCATCTCTGGAAACCATCGGGAGGATATCTCCTTTTACGTCCTGCCCATCTCAGTAACTCCTGTCATCCTCGGATATCCCTGGCTCCGCCTCCACAACCCCGCCTTGGACTGGAAGACTGGGAAGGTGTCAGCGTGGAGCACTTTCTGCATGGGTACCTGCCTCCAATCCGTGGCCTGCGCCCCGTCCTCGCCTCCCACAGCTCAGGACACCGCGCCCCCGGATCTCACCCTAGTGCCCTCAGAGTTCCACGACCTGGGTGCTGTTTTCAGTAAGTCCAAGGCGATGTCTCTGCCTCCTCACCGGCCCTATGACTGCGCCATTAACATCCGCCAGGGGGCACCCTTACCTTCAGGACGCCTCTATAGCCTGTCAGCGCTGGAGAAGGAGGCAATGAACAGCTATCTGAAGGAGTCGCTCAGTGCTGGGATCATCCGACCGTCGTCCTCTCCAGTAGGTGCAGGGTTCTTCTTCGTGGGAAAGAAGGACGGATCTCTTCATCCTTGTATCGACTATCGAGCTCTCAACGATATCACGGAGAAGGACCGGTACACCCTGCCCCTTATGGACACAGCCTTCCACTCCCTCCAGGGGGCGACCTGGTTTACTAAGCTGGATCTCCGCAACGCTTACCACCTCGTCCGGATCCGGGAGGGAGATGAGTGGAAAACCGCCTTCCGTACCCCAAACGGTCATTTTGAATATCTCGTGATGCCGTTTGGGTTGACCAACGCTCCAGCCGTCTTTCAGCGCCTCATCAATGACGTCCTCCGGGACTTCATCGGCCTGTTTGTATTCGTCTACCTGGACGACATTCTCATCTTCTCCAGGTCCAGGGATGAACACCGGGTCCACGTGAGGCGGGTCCTGCAGAGACTGCTGTACATCAAGGCGGAAAAATGTGAATTCTACGCCAAAACAACTTCCTTCTTGGGGTTCATCATCTCCCATGACCAGGTGCTTCCGGACCCAGCAAAGATCAAAGCAGTGGTGGATTGGCCCACATCAACTTCTCGGAAACAGGTCCAGCAATTCATCGGGTTCGCCAATTTCTACCGCAGCTTTGTCCCGAACTTTGGAGCCATCGTCGGGCCCCTGACCCGCCTCACCTCTCCTAAGACCCCGTTCCGGTGGACTGAAGAGGCCGCTTCGGCCTTCCAGGCACTGAAGACAGAGTTTTCCTCCTCCCAGGTCCTCAGCCAGGTCGATCCCGCGCTGCAGTGCATTGTGGAGGTGGACGCTTCGGACACAGGGGTGGGGGCGGTGTTGTCCCAGCGGTCCCCAGCCAATGGAGTCAAGCGATCCTGCGCCTTCTTCTCTCGGCGCCTGTCCCCGGCGGAACGAAACTACGACGTGGGGGACAGAGAGCTTCTTGCCATCAAGCTTGCCCTTCAAGAATGGCGTCACTGGCTGGAGGGGGCAGCCTTGCCTTTTGTGGTCCTCACTGACCACAAGAACCTGGAGTACCTGAGATCTGCCAAGCGTCTGAACGCCCGCCAGGCGCGTTGGTCCCTGTTCTTTGCAAGGTTTAAGTTCAGCATCACATATAGGCCTGGCTCCAAGAACGGCCTGCCCGACGCCCTCTCCAGGCAATTTGCCCCAGAGGCCGCAGAAGACGTTGCTCACACCATCTTGCCCAGGTTGTGCGTTGTGGGGGCTGTTACATGGGACATAGAAGACAAGATCCGGAGGGCGCAGGAGTCGGAACCGGACCCTGGCGGCGGACCGGAGGGGAGGCTCTTCGTGCCATCTGCCGTCCGGGGGGACGTTATACACTGGCTCCATACCTCCAAGCTCACCTGCCATCCTGGAGCTTCGCGGATGATTGACCTTCTTTAGCGATCCTTTTGGTGGCTAGGCCTGCGGAAGGATGCCGCCCGTTACGCCCGGGCCTGCCCCGTCTGTGCTGCCAATAAGTCAGGTAACGCTCCCCCTGCGGGTCTGCTCCAGCCCCTGCCCGTCCCTGGCAGGCCCTGGTCGCACATCGCTCTGGACTTCGTCACCGGGCTCCCTGTCTCCAACAACTTTGACACAGTTCTGACCACTGTAGACCGTTTTTCCAAGGCCGCCCACTTCGTGCCCCTACGTGGACTTCCCTCAGCCTTGGAGACGGCGGACCTCCTCATCCAGCACGTGGTCAGACTGCATGGAATCCCGGTCGACGTGGTCTCCGACCGCGGCCCCCAGTTTTCTTTGGACGTCTGGAGGTCATTTTGCAACGCCCTGGGAGCCAAGGTAAGTCTCTCCTCCGGCCATCACCCCCAGTCTAACGGGCAGTGTGAGCGGACTAACCAGGAGCTGAAGGCTACGCTCTGCTGCGTTACTTCATCCAAACCCACGTCCTGGAGTTCTCACCTCGCCTGGGTGGAGTACGCCCACAACACCTCTCGCTCTACGGCCATCGGGATGTCGCCCTTTAAGGCATCCTTGGGCTATGATCCACCCCTGTTCCCCACGCAGGAGGGTGAGTTGGCTGTCCCCTCTGTCCAGGCACATCTGAGGCGGTGCCGTTCCCTTTGGTCCACGGCGCGTAATGCGCTTTTACGCACGGTGGAGCGCAATAAGTCTACGGCGGACCGACATAGGAGACCTGCACCTGCCTACCAGGTGGGACAGCAAGTTTGGGTATCCACACAGGACGTAAACCTAAAGGGTGAGAGGAGAAAGCTGGCCCAACGGTTTATCGGCCCTTATCCCATAACCAGAATCATCAACCCGGTGGCTGTGCGTGTGGCTATTCCCTCCTCCCTCCGCATCCATCCCACCTTCCACGTCTCCAAAATTAAACCGGTGGTCTCTGACTCCCTCTGCCCTCCACCTGCGGCGCACCCCGCTCCCCGGATGATTGGTGGCCATCCGGCCTGGACCGTCACTGACATCTTGGACGCCCGACGCCGGGGTCGCGGATTGCAGTACCTGGTGGATTGGGAGGGCTATGGACCCGAGTGGAGACAGTGGGTGCCTTCCTCGCTGGTGTTGGACCGGTCACTCATTTCTGAGTTTCATCGAGCGCACCCGGAAAAACCATCGCCAGGAGGCGCTGCTAGAGGGGGGAGTACTGTTATGACTCGCCGCTCATCAGCGGCGCCAGCCGCGCGCACACCTGCTCCTCGTCAGCGGCGAGGTATTTAATCCACTCTGCCCTGGGCTTCGGCCTGAAGCCGTCTCTCTACTTTGGCCCCTTTGCTACTACGGATCTCAAACCGACTAGTAAAGATAAATTGGGTAAGCTCCCCTTACCTCTCTCCTCTAGCCTTCCCCTGTGCATAGGTGGACATTCCCGGCGGCGGACTTCCTCATCTCGCCGTTGGCTCTACGCTGCTGCCACAGGTACTGCAGGTCGCTGTCTTCCGGGCCTCGCCCTTGTCGACGCCAGCCACCTGTCATGACCAAGTAAGCCAGCTATCATCATCATTCCCTGTATTGGTGTGGTGCCCGTTACCCTTCTCCCTCTGCTCTCTCCCACAGGGTTGTCCGGCTGTATGGCCTCCTGCCCCCGTGCCTGACGCAGACGCCACCACCAATACATTCTTATTCCACAGACACGCAGCCATACACTTCCTTGTTGCTAATAAAGCTGTTAAATCTATCCTGAGCCTGCGTGTGTGTCTCCTGGGCCGTGCGTTATGTCAGGTACCTATTTATTAACTCCATTTTATATTTACTTATTTTTGTAGGATTTTATTTGGGTTCTAAATATTTTATTGGGTTTTAGACCTTTGAGTTTTTAACCTCTTTGACTAGTTTTTAACTTTTTAATATGACCCTTCTCTCTTACCTCTGGTTTTTCTCTCATATCTTTGTCTTTATATCCTGATTGATGGAGCCTTGAGTATTTTTATCATGTCTATAGTCAGCTTCATGTGTGCCTGTGTTTGTGTTTATGTTGAATGTAATTGTGGTTTGTAAATATGGATGTCGCCAGACTGCAAAACAAATCTACCTACGGGTACAAATAAAGGAACCTGAACCTGAACCTGATTCCATTACTATCATTATTATTATTAATAATAATAATGAAATGCCTCATATTCATGCAAAAAAGCAAAGACAGCAGTCAAAAATAGAAATGAAGACGCTTTATAAAAAATACCAGTCTGTGCAGCTGGCTTTTTAAACTGGGGCAGTGAGCAAGCTGATCTGAGGATGAGGGGGAGTCTACTCCAGAGCGTCGGCGCTAAAATGGAAAAAGGATGATCATGTTCAGAGCTGGGATCATCGGACTTTTAATAATAACTAGTTCTGTGATCTTAGGGGTCTGGGAGCAGAGTACAAGTTAGATGTTCTGAGACGGAAATTGGAGTCTGACCATGAAGGGATTTGAATATTAAAATTAAAATCCTAAATTGAATTCTGTCGTGACTGGGGAGCCGGAGTAATTCAGCCCGGACTGGTGTGTCATCTGTGTCGTGTGTCAGTAAGGAGTCTATGAAAAAAACATGGAATCATTCAATGAAGAAGGAGTGAAATTAACAATGTTAGCACTTTGACCATAAAAGATCAGATAATGCTTTATTAGTCCCACAACAATATCAAATCAAATCAAATCAAATCAAACTTTATTGTCATATTGCTGTACATACAACTGTAGTGCAGGCAAGATGAAATTGCGTTTCTCTGGTCCCAGGTCTCTGGTGTATGGTCCCATACACTGTACAACTATGTGATTTTTAGTCATTCCATCAAACAATATTTTATGACTGATTTAATGTGTTATTGAGAAACAAGGAAACCAAGCAAAGTGATCAGAAGTCACTCAACTGTGGGACCCTGCCATCCAGCAGGTGCCTGATGTACGTGGAGGAAATGCAGCAGCATGTGCTGTGTGGTTGAAAACAGCTGCACACCTCTGTGATATGGCGGTTAGAGACATGCTCCAAGACTTTAACTGAAGCTGTATGAGGCATGGAGTTCAATGCTGCAAACAGACAGGTTTGTTTCATGTACCTACTACCATTTTATGGTTCCATATATTTCCAAACCTTGAATAGAAAAGAGAAAATGTGCTGATCAGCTTACTTTGCATGGAGGTCAGTTTGTACTTTTAAGTGTATATTGTAGAGAGAGGAATGATCAGGCGAGGCAGTATGGAGCAGAGCAGACTTTATTCATCTCTCTCCAACATCAACAAGAATAAAAAGCATGACCAGGTTGCAGGCACCTCGCTTTTTATACCATACAACCCGGCAACCTGGGGTGTTTGCATTAACATGCATACATCTACAATGACAATTCCCTTTGTCACCCAGCCTGTCGGTGCATTATAATGCAGACCGGAGGAGAATGCACATTCTCATGTGAAAACCATAGACTGCCTTGCATATCCATTTCTCAGCTCTTACGCATCTCCTCTTGCCATGCCATTCAGTTTGAGTAGAGAACGTACTGACTGGGTCCCCCACACCGCCCTCCTCTGAGGCGCTGCTGTGCCGGTGGGGCGCTCCTGGAGGCGTGTCTGTCTGTGGGGGGACATTGGGAGGGGGGTAAACATCTTCAGCATGCCATTGTGACTGAGCTGACAAGTCACTTACCTGGGGCATTCTGAGTGAGGGTCACCCGCGCCGAGGAGCTCGGGCCAACACCACCTGCTCATCTGCTAAAACGAAGGCGGGCTTAAGCCTGTCTATACAGACTGTTTCTCTGCGTCCCCCCAAGTCTAATACAAAATGTTTCTCCCCGGGTTCCAGCACTCTGAACGGGCCGTCGTAGGGCGGGCGCAATGGGGTCGGGTGGGCATCATGCCTGACAAACACGAACGATGCGTCCTTCAAGGTCTTTGGGACGAAAGCGCAAGGAAAACAGTGGTGGGCCGGGCCAGGTACCTTCCCTGCCTCTGCGCTATGTAGTGAAGGTGGGGATGGATTGGTGTTCAGTGCGGGTTGTCCGGCAAAAATTCTCCGGGGAGCTGCAGCAGCTGGGAAAAAAACAGCTCTGCTGGGGAGGCCGCCAAATCCTCCTTCGGTGCTGAACGCAACCCTGATAGAACCCATGGCAACCGGTCCACCGAATTTGCATCCGTAAGCGAAGCCCTGAGCGCTGCTTTTAGTGACCTATGGAAACGCTTGCATAACCCATTGGCCTGGGGGTTGTACGCGGTCGTGCGATGAATTGTGACGCCCAGGCTCCGGGCCATTGTGGACCAGAGGTTGGAAACAAACTGCGGGCCCCAGTCGGACGTGAAATCTGAAGGGGCGCCAAAATGTGCCACCCATGTCGTCAAAAAAGCGTGTGCAACTTCTGCGGACGCGGTGGAAGCTAGCAGGACTGACTCGGGCCAGTGCGTGGTGTGGTCCACTGCTGTCAGAAGGTACGTGAACCCCTGCAATGGCGGGAGGGGGTCCACAAGGTACACGTGAACGTGGTCAAACCTCTTAGCTGGGACATGGAACGGCTCAAGGGGGGCCTTTGTGTGCTTGTGCACCTTGGCTCGTTGGCATGCTACGCAGGCTGCAGCCCACTCTTTCACCTGTTTGTGCAGGCTCGGCCAGACGAACTTTGCTCCCACCATTTTGACTGACGCGCGCACTCCTGGGTGTGCCAGGGAGTGAACCGACTCGAAAACGTGGCGGCACCAAGCGTGTGGGACCACCGGGTGCGGATGGCCTGTGGAGACTTCACAGATTAGGAGGGGGCCAACGTCTTGCAGTACACTGTTCTCCAGCCTTAACCCTGTTGGTCCAGACTGGAGTGCGCAAACGTCCGCATCGCCAATCTGCTCGGTGGCCATGGCCGTGTAATCTATCCCTATGTAGACTGGGGCCACTAATGCGCGCGAGAGGCAGTCTGCCACCATGTTGACTTTACTGGCCACATGCTGAATGTCGGTCGTAAACTCTGAGATCGCGGCCAGCTGTCTCTGCTGCTGGGCCGACCATGGTTCCGAAACCTTGGCCATAGCGTACGTTAGCGGCTTGTGGTCCACAAACGCAGTGAAGGTGCGCCCTTCCAGCCAGAACTGGAAATGGCATATGGCCAGGTGAAGAGCCAGTAACTCTCTGTCGAACGCGCTGTATTTACGCTCACTGTCGCACAAAGACCTGCTAAAAAAGGCGAGCAGCTGCCAAGAACCGGCAACGCACTGCTCCACGACGGCCCCTATGGCCACGTCCGATGCGTCGGTAGTGAGCACTATTCGAGCCACCGGGTTCGAGTGCGCCAGTAGTGCGGCGTTTGCCAGATCCGTTTTGACCTCGGAAAATGCCTGCTCTCGCTCAGGAGTCCAGTCGACTCTGTCTGCCGGTTTCCGTTTCTTAAGCGCGGTGTACAACAGCTGCATGAGCTGTGCTGCGCGGGGGAGGAAACGGTTGTAGAAGTTAACCATCCCCAAAAATTCCTGCAGGGCCCTGACCGTCTGAGGCCGGGGAAAATCTGCCACTGCGCGCACCTTGTCCGGTAAGGGTATCGCGCCCTCCAGTGAGATGCGGTGGCCCAAAAAATCGATTCCCGTAACCCCAAACTGGCACTTCGCCGGGTTGATTATTAACCCGTGCTCTTCCAACCTCTGGAAAATCGTCCTGAGGTGGGCTACGTGTTCGTCCTCGGACGCGCTGGCCACCAGGATGTTATCCAGGTAGACTAACACAAACAGCAGATTGCGCAGCACCGCATCCATCATGCGTTGGAATGTCTGCGCCGCGCCTTTTAACCCAAAAGGCATGCGTAAGAACTCAAAAAAACCAAACGGGGTTATTACTGCCATTTTGGGTATGTCCTCCACACGCACCGGGACCTGGTGGTAACCGTGGACCAGGTCTATTTTGGAAAAAATGCGTGCCCTGGTGAGGTGAACGTAAAAATCCTAAATATGGGGGATTGGGTAGCAATCGTGCGCTGTGGCGTTGTTTAATCTGCGTAAATCTCCGCATGGTCGGCACGATCCCTCGGCTTTCGGCACCATATGTAACGGGGATGGTCATGGACTGTTTGAGCACCTGATGATGCCCAATCTTTCCAAGTTGGCAAACTCCTCGCGTGCAATGGCCAGTTTAGCTGCGTCCAGGCGGCGAGGTCGTGCAAAAACGGGCGGCCCCGTGGTGGTAATGAAGTGCTCCACCCTGTGTTTAGTGACGGCCGCCGAAAAAGTTGGGACCGTGAGTGCTGGGAACTGGGTGAGCAGTGTGTGGAACTTACCCCCTGGAGCTGTGACGTTGGCTAGTGTTGTGGACCCGGCTCCTCTAGCTGTACAGGGCAGACAATCAAAAGACATTGCGTTAATCAGGCGTCTGTCAGCCACATCAACTAATAGTCCGTGTGCACACAAAAAAATCAGCGCCCAAAATGGGGAAGCTACATGCCGCTATGATGAATGTCCATTGGTATGTATGGCCGTGCAAGGATATAGTCAGTGTCCTCTCACCAAAAGTCTTTATGTCTGAGCTGTTCGCGTCCGCCAGCTCGGGGCCACTGCGTCCCGCCAGCCGGTCTGTGTAGGACGGCAGGATGAGGCTCTTTTAGGAGCCGGAGTCCACGAGGAACCGTCTCCCTGAGCGTGAGTCTGTCACATAGAGCAGCTTGTTTGTGTCACCGGTGGTCGTAGCTGCTACTGACTGCCGGCCCTGGCGTTTCCCGAGCGCTTGAATTGGCACGGTGGCACGCATCGGCATGCGTCTTCTGCAAAACGGCGGTGGTAGAAGCAAAGCATGTCTCTCCGGTGCTTCTTGGCCTCTGCTGCGGCCACTGGCGTTGACTCCTCGCCTCCGCTGGCCGTCTCGCTGAATTCCGACGCCCTGCGTTCACAGCGAAGACTCTGGTGGTGAGGATAATCCGATCTGCCTCTTGTGCTAGCGCCCGGTAGTTGCGCATGGCCAGCAGTGGTGAATTGGCAAGGACCGCTCTGGCCGCTGTCGGGAGGTTCTGGAGGAAAAGGTGGGCAAAGAGGAAATGCCCGTCATCTGTGCCCATCAACACCAACATCTTCTCCATTAATTCGACCGCCGTCCCGTCTCCCAACTCGGAGCGGGTCAGGAGCCTTTCCGCTCTCTCACAGTCCAAGAGTGTGTAGCGCCGGGTCAGCGCGGTTTTGAGAGCATCGTATTTGTCGTGGGCTGGGGGTTGTTGGAGCAGGCTCGCCACCTGCTGTGTTGTGCGTGCGTCCAGTACTGCAACCACGTAGTAGTATTTGGTGTCATCCGCCGTCACTCCCCGGAGCACGAACTCGGTGTGGAGGAACCAAGAGTTCGGGTCATGTAGTCAAAAGTCTGGGAGTTTGACCAAAATGGCACACGCGGTGCTGGCACCTCCAGTCCGGGTCGTCTCCGGGGTGTTCGCCTCAAGTTTCATTGTGTGTCAAGGGTCACCAGTGTAGAGAGAGGAATAATCAGGCAAGGCGGTATGGAGCAGAGCAGACTTTATTCATCTCTCTTTAACATCAACAAGAATAAAAAGCATGACCAGATCGCGGGCACCTCTCTTTTTATACCATACAACCCGCCTGGCAACCTGGGGTGTTTGCATTAACATGCATACATTTACCATGACAATTCCGTTTGTCACCCAGCCTGACGGCGTATTATTATGCAGACTGGAGAATGCATATTCTCATGTGAAAACCATAGACTGCCTTGCATATCCATTTCTCAGCTCTTACGCAGTCTGAGTAGAGAACGTACTGACTGGGTCCCCCACACCATTCAGGATATTTCTAACTTTAGAGGCTAGAGTGTGAAGATTCCCAGCCAGACAAATTCTTCATCATCAGATTGGAGTGGGCATTTGCTGTTTCCTGAACACGATAAATTAAAAACCTTGAATTTTTTCACAACAGCTTTAAAAAACATTATCCATCCTTCCATCCATCCATCTTCTACCACTTAATCCTTTTCGGGTCGCAGGGGGGCTGGAGCCTATCCCAGCATCTTTTGGGCGAGAGGCAGGGTCCACCCTGGACAGATCACCAGTCCATCACAGGGCCAACACAAAGAGACAGACAACCATTCACTCTCACAATCATACATAAGGACAATTTAGAATCCCCAGTTGATGCCAATTAACCTAACCTGCATGTCTGTGACCTGTGGGAGGAAACCGGAGTATCAGGAGTCCATTTTCTTAACAAGTCATCTGACTCTGCAGCTGGTCATTTTCACAGATGTTTTAGGACTAGAGCACAGGGACAAGCATGCACACATTCTCATTTTCAAACCTACAGAGAATTTTACAGTCAACAATTAACCTAATGAGAATGTGTTTGGAGTACCCAGAGGATGCAGTCAAATGGAGAACATGCAAACACCAGGTGGTTCGACCTTCAGCGCTCAGTGTTCAGCACACCCCCCCCCCCAAAAAAAAACAGAGAAAGGCTTAAGTGAAAAAAGCACAGATGGTCAGCTTGTTTTGAAGAAGCTGAACAAACATGTCAGATTAACCACCGAGGAACGTGCAACCATATTTACACACATCCTACATAGTACTGTCAATGCTTTTACAACTAGACAAGTTTAAATGTACTTTCAGGGGCCATCAACCACAACACTCAGCCTTAACAGTGTTCGCCTTAGGTTCATTATGTAGATGGTTGCTGCACTCACCATGGGGGTAGGGGTGCAGAGCAGGTGAGGCGGGTGCACACAAGCAAATTGTGTCTGTTTTAGCTACTCACCGTAGCTATCCAGGATACGTCTTCCAGCTGCAGACATTACTTAACATTAACAAAATCAACCAACTGTTAGGTTAATTAAATCAACATTACTGCACAGAGGAGAGGTGTCATATACAAAGTCCCCCCCCCAAAAAAAAATATATAAGGAAAGGGGAAAGACTGCATAATTATCAAGTTGCATAGTAAGCAGGCTAATATTTTAAAACTATTATGCAAGTTAATATCAGATATGAGTGCTATTACAAGTAGTCCAGATGAAATATTTATGTTTGACTAAAGTGTGAAAAAGATCAAGTATAGAGTATCAAGCTCCTGAAAGTAATGGATTAGATTTATGTGGCACTTTACGTGTCAACTGACATCTCAAAGCGCTTACAGTGAGTTCATTATTCATTCACTCCAGACAAACAGTGATAGTGGTTAGGGCTGCAACTAACGATTATTTTGGTAGTCGACTAGTCTAACAACTATTTTTTTTCGATTAGTTGACTAATCATAATTGTTTCTATCATGTCCGCCAGCTCAGCTTCCTGCTGGCACAGCTCCTGTTCAGGGCTCTAGGTCATGTTCTACCTCACCTGTTTAAGCCTGCACACCTGTGAAAATCCCTTTGGTGTCAGTCTCTGTCTTAATATAATGTAGCCTATTATAAAAAGTTCCCATAGCTAAATAAAATAATGACCCATCAAACACGAGTTGGAAACCTGAACTTTACTGCTTAATCAGAAGTGCCTGTAGCAACACAATTAAATAATATATTTTAAAGTGTAAAAATTCCAATAGCAGCTCTGCTGCTCCACAAAGGCTGGTGTAACTGTGTGTTAAAAACAAACTTCAACTCAAAGTAAAAAAAGAAAATAACAAGCTAGTCCATCCTGTTTGAAACCTTGTTGGGTCTAGAAGTTTAAAAGTTTAATGAGGCTTCACATGAAAATTAAAAGAACTTCTTCCAGACCGAAACAAATAAATAAAAAAACACTTTAAATATCAGTGCAGGAATGTGAGCCTTCACTACACCTACAATGAAATATTTGAGCAGTTTTAAATGTATTTGTGATGATTATGGTTACCTTTTTTAATTAAATTACAAATCATACTATTCTAATTTAACGAGATGCACTAATATTCAGAATTCATTCTGAATAAGGCTGATATTACGGTGACAATAACAGAGAATACGAAAAAGAGGAAGTTGCTCGTAATTCACCCATTTACTGCAGTTAACCCATTAGCCAGCATAACAGAAGCAGCTCAGCTGTCAGCAACTATCATAAGAGAGATTATTGTCCGACAGCAGGTAAACTATTTAAACAGCATGTACTAATAGTGTGGTCAGTTTTCTAAAGCTGATAGAGTCGCTCATTGAAAATAAGAAGTGTTAACATTACTCGCTAACCTTAGCGGTGCAGTCTGCTGACAGGTGGCCAGAGATGGAGGAACGGAGAGAAGTAGGGAATGGATGCATTGCTGTAGTGCAGCTGTGATATGACAACACTGCTTTACAGTCTACATTTAACTTCTTTCATTTATTAATTTTTGGTAAAATCCTCCCAAACTTTGGAAACTTTTGGCCTTCTATGTGATTTTCTCTCCACGTTGCCCTGACGCATTCCTCTTCTTCTTCGCTGGAACAGCTAAACTGAACATTTCTGTGGCCTGCATATAAACTTTAAAATTAAACGATTTACCAGCAATAAAAACCTGCATCGACAAATTTTTAAGATCAACATTATCAACTTGTCGTTTCAGCCCTAATAGTGTTAAGCTACTGCTGTAGCCACAGTTGCCCTGGGGCAGACTGACAGAAATGTGGCTGCCAATCCACACCAACGGCCTCTCTGACCACTACCAAACATTTATACACATTCATACCCAGTGCCATGGACACTGGAGGCAAGTTGGGTAACGTGTCTTGCCCAGGGACACAATGGCAGGATGTCTGGGGAGAAGGGGATTTGAACCCCCAACCCTCTGGTTATTGGATGACCCACTCTACCTCCTAAGCCACTGCCACTCAGGTATCTATATAAGAAAATACATGAGGGGGGGAATAGTGAAATTGTTGGTATATTAGTTTACTGCAAGCAATGGGCCTCATGCAAGAACCATTAGTACTAACAGATTTGTTTGCAACTGTGAGGTACGTTCAATTTATAGATAGATAAATGTACTTTATTGATCCCAAACTGGGAAATTACAGAATTTTATGTGAACTTTTGGGATTCACCAATCTGTTAGTATCTATAAATGTAGTACATTTACTAACAAAATTTATGAGTGGTCCAGACCAGCTATTAAGTTTTGTGTAAATAGTCTACTGTTATTCTAACCTCAGTTTTCATTAAAAGGCTCTATATTTGATTTGTCTGAATCAAGAATGAGAATGTAAACCCTATAACCTCAATAATTAGGCAATTTAATCAGCAATTTGATTCAAGTTATAATTAAAATTAAAAAAGAATTAAAAGCAGTACCCTTCAATCACTAACCAATTTTATATCAGATGCAAAATATAAGATTCTAAATGTTGTTACTGGACTGCAATGTTGTGTGGAAGCGCACTGCTTCCTTAAGCTACGGTCACAAAGAATGATGAATGATGGGTTTGTAAGAACCTCCCAGTCCGTATGAATTCTGGAGTTCACAGACATTTGTGGAGGGAGTCATAGTTTCTTACGGCTGCTGTTCAATTCACAAGAGCAACTTGAGGTATTCTTGAGAAATGAGGTGAATTCTGTCATACGATGGCCCTAGAGTTCTTATGTTCTTCGTAATGGTGCCTTGGGATCTTCCTACGTCATACTTACTGCCATCTTGTGAAAATTTTTGTGCAACTCACAGCACTCTCAAGTCATTGGTAGGAAGATCTTAAGGCTTTTGGCACATTTTGTCGGCACAAATGTGGCATGAATGACATACTTCCGCCTTATGAGTGCCTCACTGCCACCTTACACACACTGTAAGAATCTCAGTATAAATGGGGATTCGTACAGCATTTCCTATGACCGCTGTAGAACACCTTAAGAACAACTTAAGGTGTTCTTGAGGCATACTTACAGGCAACATCTTGTGTAGTTCTTACGTTGTTCCTACGGCAGTCCAACAGCCATCCTATGATGAGAGGTTTTTGTGGGGTATTTGCAGAAATCTTGGACAAGACCATTGACCTGGCCACGAACTTACAGTCTACAAAGGCTGGATTCGCCTATGGCTGCCTTAAGAAGGGCATATGAAATGGTCCAAAAATCGTTCGTCCAATGTTTGCAGCTGTTCCTAAGGGTATTTGTGACCCCAGCTTTATGTAGCAGAAAACAGCGCAGTGGGCTGTCTCAGGTAAGGCAATGGTGATCTGTAAGGCTGATCAGTAAGTGAATTATTATCACAATGCACATGGATATCATTCTGATTTTTACTGCATTCATATGGTGCGGGCTTCGTCTCTGAGTTAGGGTTCATTTTAATAAGTGATTCTGAGAAAAGATGAGGCTGTATTTTCATAAACTAACTTTTTACTGTAAAAATGAATAAAAGTCAACAGTTTTGACTGTTTTTTGCACACACATTTTAAGCCCACGTTGTCTGAATATTTCTTCTACCTCAGTACAGTGGGACATTTTCAGTATAGTGCACACAGATGAGGTGTGTTCCGATCGCCCAGTAGTGTACTCCAAAGTGGACTGCACAGGGCATTCCGTCATATTAAGAGAGATTCCAAACTGAAGGCAGCAAACACTGTTCAGCTTAAAGGGAACTGAGAACTGAGCAGGGAAGAAGTGAACAACTGTATATCACTTCACTGGAAGCTGACAAGAAGATTACCCATAAGTAATATGAGTAAAATATGAGTAATATATGAGTAAAACAAACATTTTTTGCAAACGTTATTAAGAAGCTAAACTAACGCTGGTTATTGTTTATATCAATTAATAGTGATAAAAATATATTGGATTAATATTTTACTTAAGAAGTATAAAGTGTCCACAGCAGTATCAGTACGTGTCCATGGTTACTGTGGTAACGCATGGAGGAGGGAGGTGACGTTGCTGGATGTTTCAAATGGAGAAACTTTGTGAAGGGGAGTTCACTTCATCAATCTCCCCTGAGAACGGAGCAGGGAGTAGGGAATACAGCTGAAGTACACTGTGGATCAGAACGTAGCTATGGAACACCTGACCAAAGAGTGCTGTGCTCTCACTTTTCACAGAACATCTGCAGCAAACACACACACAAATATCTGCTATCAACTGACGGATTTTTTCATTATTGCCAGTCCTTTGATTCTGCTGAAGATGCTACTTAAAGAAGACACAAACTTTTTTCGTTAGACTCTGAAGCTGTTTTGTGAATAAAACTTCTGAACAGACTATGGAAAGCGTTGCGGTGGATGATAAAATAAAGGCAGCGATGAGAGGTTTTAAGTAGGTTTATTAAATCATACCGCCATCATAGGAACTCCGCTCCAGTCCTTGTGTGAGCAGACTGGAGCGGGGTCCTCAGGCTCTCAGCAAAGAGACACAGGATGTGTGTGTCAGCAGCAGTAGTTGAAGAGTGAGAGAACGATTCACAGAATAGTGCAGCATATATACCCAACTACAGACAATACATGAAAGGCATTCACAGCAGTAGGTATGGGCATTTGCATTTGAGAGACACACATAACAATAAGGAGATTGCAAGAGGTTACAAGGCACATCTACATATTGTCACCAGTGTCTAGACACAGTAAGGACAGGAAGCATGAACACAATGCATGAATGGCACATTAACATCACAGTAGTGAAGCGGGAAAAGCCAGAAAGAGCGGGCTGTCTGTAGACGTTAATACACACATTGCTGTGCCTGTCCAGCTGTTGTGGGGATTACGCCACACACTCCCCACCAGAGGGCTCGGCAGGCGGCCGAGGCCTCGATAGTCCAGCTTTGGCAGCAAGCAGGGAAGGCTCTGTGCAGGCGGAGGTGGAGGGGGGTGGGGGGTAGTAAATGCCGGCCGGGGACGGTGAAATCGTCCGGGCTGTGCAAAAATTGCTTGTTGTTCCGCGATGTCGAGGGGCTGTCCCGTTGAACGTGTGGAGATCACAAGAAGAAAAATTAGTCACTGGCTCCTCTCGCGATTAAGTCCTGCAAGGATTAATAGTGGCCGTGAAGAACAGCAGGGGCGGCTGTAAGAAAAAAACAAAGGCAAAGGGACTTGGCGTGTTGACTTTAGGTGCGGGCACAGCCTTAAAGCCCTCGGGAACCGCAGACTGCCGAATTCCCTATGTGTGCCGTGGCTGAGACCATTAGCAAATCCTTCGAGCAAGCTGCGTGCGTGCCTCAGGTGTACGAGCAACCCTGAAGGGCCTGTGTGCAGCGGCGAAAGAGGATGGGGGTCTGTAGAGCCATATGGGTTCCGTGCGTGGTGCGCCGTCTTCGTAACTCCCGGTGCGTGTGCCGGGGCTCTGTGCGTGGGTGGGCAAGCTGGGGAGGAGAACCAGGGTCAGAATGCTTAATCATCCCTGTTCATTGTGTTGGAGCGGTGAAAGTGAGTAGACGATCTTTGTCCCTCGAGCTTGTGTAGATGCGTTGGAGCGGTGAGAGGGAGGAGACGATCTTTGTCACTCGCTCGGCCATGGTGCGTTCAGGTCCACGCACTGCATTCTCCGTCGGCCATGGAGGTCGCCGTCGTGGAGAGGGGACGAGGTGCATGCGCTCTCGTGTGGAGACACAGAATCGTGTGTCAGAAGCTGTGAGCGCGGCCGGTCCCAGCGTGGGTGTGCAGATCTCAGACGTGCAGATCTCACCATGAAGAATGGGTCGCCAGTGTAGCTGTCCAGACCAGAAGGTTGCGTCGCACAAAACGTGTGCTTCCTCGGGGTCACCAGTGAGGCAGATGATAAAATAAAGGCAGCGATGAGAGGTTTTAAGTAGGTTTATTAAATCATACCGCCATCATAGGAACTCTGCTCCAGTCCTTGTGTGAGCAGACTGGAGCGGGGTCCTCAGGCTCTCAGCAAAAAGACACAGGATGTGTGTGTCAGCAGCAGTAGTTGAAGAGTGAGAAAGCGATTCACAGAATAGTGCAGCATATATACCCAACTACAGACAATACATGAAAGGCATTCACAGCAGTAGGTATGGGCATTTGCATTTGAGAGACACACATAACAATAAGGAGATTGCAAGAGGTTACAAGGCACATCTACATATTGTCACCAGTGTCTAGACACAGCAAGGACAGGAAGCATGAACACAATGCATGAATGGCACATTAACATCACAGTAGTGAAGCGGGAAAAGCCAGAAAGAGCGGGCTGTCTGTAGACGTTAATACACACATTGCTGTGCCTGTCCAGCTGTTGTGGGGATTACGCCACAAGCGTGACCTTATATGGTAGTTTCAGGGCGTCAGTCATGCAAATCTCATGAGCGTACACTTACACATGGATGGAATTCACTATTTTTATGCATACTGTTTATGCACGTTGTGAGGACATACAAGTGTCTGTTAGATCAGGAGTGGCTCGTTAGCACTAACGCAGCTTACTAACAAAATACGCATGGTTTACACATACTAATGCCAACTTGTTCTTGTATTGCTTTTAGTGTGAGAGAATTGGTGCTTACGAGAGGCAGAGAGTATTCACTATAAAGTTGGGAATGGTTTGATGTTAATTTTTGAAACTACTAAAGGAAAAACATCTTCATTAATGTGGTGTTAATTCTATTCTCTACAAAGTGCCAGCTCTCAAACAGGAAACATTAAATATGAAGTTTCTGGCAACCTGCCTGACCCACATTTCCTTCTGGTATGCAGCACACTGTGGTTCTCTTGTGCCCAACTCTAGTGTGTTAGCGTGCGGCTGTGTCAGCTGAATACATGGCAGTTACAGTCTGCTGCTGAGGAAACCTGTCACATCACAGTCCTGGAGTGAAAATCATTATTACATTCACCAGGACAAGTGAAAAAGAGTCACATCCCACCTTCTCTCCAGACGCTCCAGTGAGGACAAAGGTGGAGAAAACAGGAAGGGAGTATTTGGTGTTTGCTGGCCAGCACTCAATTGTGGCTCCCATGGGAAGGCAGAAGAGAGGGACGGACTCTGGCAGAGGGAACGACTCGTAGTCCTCCTCTGGATATCTGCTGAATAAACCTAAAAAGAAGTGGGGGGGTAGAGCAAACAAGCAAAGCAGTAAATTTAGAGAGTAGTTAAGGGCAACAGTCCACTCTGAATACCAATTAACAGCTAATATAGATGCAAAATTGACTTTTCAATAAGCTTCAAATTAAACAAGTTCAATGTATTATAATCACCCAGATAATGTAGAGCTTTACAGAATCGAAAAAGGTCTGGCTGTGTAATAAACAAACAGTCCTCCATAATCAGGCCCTTAGCAAATTAGTCACTGTCAGAAGAACAAATAAGAAACAATCAGCTAGTTAGTACCCTCTGTGTACTTTGTTAATGATCTACTGCATCACTCCATCACCTACTTTGGCTAAAAGATGGTTCAACAGGCCAGGCATTAAGGCTTTAATAACGCAGGTTTGTTAAAATCTCAATCATGCAACAACTGATAATGTGTTTCTGAAGATGTGCCATAGTTTAAACTTCCCTAAAGCAATACAGAGGGTGAGGGTAGTTATTCCCCATTTTCTGTGTTGTAATGGTTTTAGCGCTGGATCTACTGGGGAAAGAAATGTAAAAGAACAAAAAAACGAAAGAAAAGCAAACTGCTACTCACACAGTAATTCACACCAAGAAATCAGAATGCTCACTTTTACATTCATTAAAAAATTATTCAAGATTACTGCACTGAGATCTTCTCAGAAGCAGCAATTGTTTCCTGGATTTTTTTTCTGTTTTTCTTTACTTCTCTCTCCCTCTCCACCCCTTCAACTCCAACCCCTCCAACCACCTCATATCCCTTCCAAATCCCTCTCTCATCCCTTGTCAAGTCCAGCATAATTAAGGCAATTCAAATCAAGTATTAAAGCTATTAAACAGCAAGAGGAGTCTGTAAATACTATTTATATACAGTATAGCATATATAAAATATGAGAAGAGGTCCTTCTGGCAAAATAAATCTGTTTGGCACAACAAAGCTAGAACTGCAACAATTAGTTGCCGTCATTGATGACGTCGATCATAAAAATTTGTTGAGGCAGATTTTTCCTGTTGACCAATAGTTTAGTTTTAAAGTTTATGTGCATGCCGCAGAAACGTTCAGTCAGTTATAACTGCTCCAGCGAAGGAGAGGAGCACATCATGATGACACAGAAGAGAGAAAGTCACGGAGAAGAAGAGGACAAAACTTTCCAAAGTATGGGAGCATTTTACCCAAAATAAACAAATGAAACGATTTAAATGCAAACTCTACAAAGCAGAGTTGTCACATCACAGCAGCACTACAGCAACACACCCATAAGTCTCCCCCTCCTCCGTCTGCTCTGTCCCCCAGCTTGGCCGCCTGCTGTGCTCTGCCACGGTGATGAATGAATGAAGTGGGGTCACTTCGAAACACCGCACCAATAAGGTTAGCAAGTTTCAGCGAGAAAAGTTAGCTCTTCTTATTTTCAATGAGTGACTGTCTCAGCTTTAGAAAACTGATTTAAGTGTTAGCATGTGCTGTTTATCTTAGTTTACCCGTCAGACAATAATCTTTCTTGGTTGACGGTTGCTGAGCTGTTTCAGCTCTGCTGGCTAATGTGTTAACTGCGCTAAATCAGTGAATTACAGGAGTGGTTTACTCTCTTCCCTCTTTTTTATCACAGTAATATCAGCCCCCATTCATGAATATTTGTGCTTCTTAGTAAATTACAGTACCATGACTTGTAATTTAATTTATGAAAACTGTAACTATAATCATCAAAAATAAATTAAAGTGGCTTAAATATTTCACTGTATGTGTAGTGAAGGCTCACATTCCTGCACTGTAACTTAAAGCGTTTGTAAACTGTTATTTGGACTGGAAGAAGTTCTTTTTATTTTCATCTGAAGCCTAAATGAACTTTTAAACTTCCAGACCCTGAGAGGGTTTAAGATGGACTGGTGTTTTCTTTTTTACTTTTATGGATTTGAATATTACTCTAGTTTGTGTTGAATATGCAGAGTTACAACAGCCCTCCATGCTGCAGCAGAAGCTGCTGTTTTGAGTTTTTGTACTTTATTTCTGGGTTAAAAGACTGAACTTTCATTTCTGGTTTTAATTGTGTTGCTCCAAACACTTTTTATTAAGCTGTCAAGGTCAAGTTTCCAACTTTTTTCATGGGTCATTATTTTATTTAGCTATAGGAATGTTTTTATAATAGGCTACATTATATTAAGGCAGAGACTGACAGTGATTTTCACAGGTGTGCAGGCTTAAATGGGTCAGGTTAAACGTGTACTGGAGCTCCAAACAGGAGCCATGCCAACAGGAAGCAGAGATGATGGACATGGCAGAAATAATGGTGATTAGTCGACTGATAAAAAAAAATAGTCATTAGATTAGTCAACTACCAAAATAATTGTTAGTCGCAGCCCTAATCAAGGCAAGCAGATACTTGTTCTAAAAACCAACAAACAAGTTTACTGCCGCTCAGCAGATACACAGCAAGGTATGAAGAGCAGAATTCAACAAAAATTCCCCAAGTTACAGAGTTATTAACAACCTTAACGAGTGGCAGCTACCATGAAGGGTGACACCATGAACCATGGGAATAAACCAAAGCACAGAGATAAAGCCATTCAAGTCAAGAGAAGATGTGTAAATGCCACAGATAAGGGCTCCACTTGGGTCTGAAGCTGGACTCTCTGGCTGTGAGGCAGCAGTGTTAATGACTGAAACGCTGCGATGCCAAAAACAAGATAAAAAAAACCATCAACACAATGATGAGGTGAAGCCGAGCGCTGAAGCCATCACAGAGTTGCTTTTATACAACAGTTCCACAGGTGAAATTTAACTGACAGCAATATATGAGAAAAATAGATTTTGCCTAATTAGTGAACATGCAAGCTGAGAAAAACAGCCCCCTCTTGCATTTTCCAAGTTAAACATTCCTAAGAACTTCAATGAGCATTACATAGACTATAATAGGACTTTTAGTCATTTTACACACATTTATTGTTATTTAACCATTACTTATGGGGACTGCCACTGAGAGGGAACTGCTGTTTTTCAAGACCACTCTGTTCACACAGTTCCACATTCACACCTGGAAGCAGCCAAGTACAACCAGACTGACCCGAGGCCACTGAGCAGCTCAACTGGAGTAACTGGGGTAAAGGGGGCACCACAGTGGGCTGAATGAACACTGCTCTGTCATCTGTCCCACCCAGATTGGATCCTGCCGGTCACAGTCTACATCCCTAACCATTAAGCCACCACTGTCCCACATGTACTGTGGGCGGGGGGAAGGTATATTTTAAATAATTCTTTACCTTCAATCAAAAATGTGAATTAAAATTTAAAAAAATCATATGTGACATGAAAAAAAAACTGGTGGTTTGATTTTTAGGCCATATCGTCCAGCCCTGTTTCACTGTAGCAGACAGAGCCTTGACGTAACTTTCAGTTTATCCACTGTGTGAAATGGGCTGTTTCAGCCACTCATTTTGTCTTGGCAGAGAACAGAAAGCACAATGGAATTTAAAATTATTATTGTGTCTAAAAGGCATTTTAGTGAAACTGCATTAATATACCTGTGATTTCCCTACTTTGTGATAGTGTAGTGTCACAAGCCCGGCTCCAGGCTCTGACAAAGAAGGGAGACCACACAGAGACGCCAATTTAAACACAAGTTTATTTATCAAAGAAAAACAATAAAAGAAAGTGTCTGTAATAATTAGTGGTGTGTGCACGTGAGATGGATGCGTGAAACAAACAAAAAGCAAACTAAGCACTGGCCAACCCAGCGATCACACACCTCTGTCAGGGGCTGTCGTCATGCCCAGCACCAACCCAAAACCAAAAAGGCCACAGGCTACAGACAACAACCAGGGGGCCGCCAGCACAACCTCGACCAAGCGACAAAACAAGCAGTAGGCAGAGTACAAGCACAGGAGGCGACCGGCCTCCAGCGGGAGCAGAACGCTACTGACAGGTGTGCAGAGGCAGCTTAAATAGAGCACCTCTCAGCCAGGGCCGGTCCTTGGCAGCTCCACCTACAGCACAGGAAAAAAAACAGAGAGGCCCCACTCCAGAGCGGAGTGGGCCGTAACACCCCACACACAAAAAATGGACTTCCCAATTGGGAAGGCCTACACAAACTGATTTAACAAACAATCATTCTTATAAATTCTTTATCCATTACTATAATTTACTATGTACAATTAAAAATACAACAACTACAGATCTACCATTTTTTCTTTTTTTCCCTTCCTTTAACCCGGTCCTGGTCTAAGCACCCCACCAACCCATCCAAACCTGTCAGCTACCCACCAACTCCTGGCACCTGGAAAAGCAATTTAAGAGAGCCAGCCCACTCAACAGACGGCATAGGTACTGACAGACAAGATTTTCTCAGTCTAACACCTAGGAACTTGATGCTCTGGACTAGGCCCCCACCACAACATTCTGAGCCCTTGACGTGTGGTGGACATCCAAACAGCAGATCTGCAAAAAAACAAAACAAATGTATCAGTCAGACCCAGCACCCTATAGTGCATAAACTAATGGGAAATAACTGTTCCTCAGGAAGGCGACCAAAATCCAGGGTCAGCTGAACAGGAAGGGAAAGCCTGTCAGGAGGCTGATCCCAGTCCACAGCCAGCCAGAAAAAATAGAGGTGTCCATCAGGAGGACAGTCACTATCAAAATCCCACCAGATAAACAGAGGTCTTAGCCCAGAAGAAAGATGGCACTGCTCAGGAGCAAACCACAGTTCATGCAGGTTTTGCAGTGACTCAGACTTTACCAGCTCCCCCTGCATCCCACACTGATCAGGAGAATCTGGCACACACCTGATCACAGATCCTGCAGCCACCGAGCCAACAGGCAGCTGAAACACACTCCCCCCGATCCACAAACCAGCCCTTCCCGGGAGCAATCCAACCTCAGATCAACCCAGCAAAGCTGCATCTCCTCCCCCAACCCAGGTGCAAATGAACATTCCTCATCAGCAACCAGATTAACATGCACTTTACCAGTGTCACCCAGAGACTGCTGACCGTCAGAAGCAGCTGAAGAAATTGTAAATGGCATTCACTTATATAGCGCTTTTATTCTCATCTCTTGATGACCAAAGCGCTTTACAGATCCTGCTATCCACCCATTCACACACACATTCACACACTGATGGTGGCATGCTACCTAACACAACGGCAGGATATCCGGGGAGAGCAGGATTCGAACCGCCAACCATGCAGTTATTGGACAACCTGCTCTACCCCCTGAGCCACTGCTGCCACTGCAGTTCAGGGATGACTTTGCCAACAGCTTTGGCAGCACCAGTGGAAGCAGGGATGATGTTCTGGCTGGCACCACGGCTGTCCCTCCACAGCTTACCAGAGGTACTGTCCACGGTCTTCTGGGTGGTGGTGATGGCATGAACTGTGCTCATCAGACCCTCAATGATGCCAAAGTTGTCATGGATGACCTTGGCTAGAGATGCCAGGTAGTTTGTTGTGCAGGTGGCATTGCTGACAACCTGAAGGGAGTTGTCGTACTTCTCGTGGTTGACACCCATGACAAACATGGGAGCATCAGCACTGGGTGCAGAGATGATGACTCTCTTGGCACCACCCTTCAAGTGAACAGAGGCCTTCTTGATGGTGGTAAACACACCAGTGGGCTCCACCACATACTGGGCACCAGCACCACCCCATTTGATATTGGCAGGGTCACTCTCATGGAAAACAGCGATTTGGTGTCCATCGACGACCAGCTTGCCTCCCTCAGCCTTGATCGCCCTTGTAGCGGCCGTGGGTGGAATCATACTTGAACATGTAGACCATGTACTCCAGATCAATGAAGGAGTCATTGATGACCACAATCTCCACCTTCTTGGAGTGGAAAGCAGCACGGGTCACCAGACGACCAATGCGGCCAAATCCATTGATACCAACTTTCACCATTTTGCCTGAGTTGGTCTAGTCCTCGTTTGGGAGAAGCTTCTGTCTGTCTTGCGACTCTGGGTGTGAAATGAACAATTCCTGCTGACAACTGGTCACTGAATCCAGCCAGCTCCTCTGACACACTAACCAGCGTTACTACTGAGTCAGTGACAGAGAGCACAGGTGCAGATTTTCCGAATCAGCACAATTCATTGGCGCAGCCAACACCACAGGTGCAACCATGCACACTGGAACCAATTCACAAATTGGCTGATTGTGCATCTCTGACACAGACGGAACTGGGCACAAATCAGAGGAAACAACACCCGAGTGTGCACCGCCAGGAACACTGCTCAGACTTGAATCAGCGTCACTGGCCGCACCAACACTCAGCCCAAGTTTCTCCAATTGTATCCGTTCCCATTTTCCCTGCTCTTCTCCCACTCTATTTCACACAGTAACCACACCCACCACTGCTCAAAAAGCAACGTGGCAGCATGACCAGTCAAACCTGCTCCAGTCATCACAACAAGTGCCACTCCGTTCCGTTAAAAGGGTCCAAAGCTCAACCGGACAAACAGACAGACAAGCCCCCCCCCCCCCCCCCATTCTCTCACAAATGGGCTAAAAGCTCAGACAGACCAAATTCAAGCAGACAGAGCCCCCATTTGTCCTATCACAAATGGTTTTAAAAGAACTAAACAGACAGACCGAGTTTAAACAGACGGACGGATTCAAACAAGCGGACGAGCCCTCCTTTGTCACAAGCCTGGCTCCAGGCTCTGACAAAGAAAGGAGACCACACAGAGGTGTCAATTTAAACTAGAGCTGAGTTGATCCGATCAGAGGTATTGGTATCGGGTCTGATCCAGCTATTTTGCCTGGATCGGTAAGGCATAAAAGTCATTTACCGATCCAATACATTAATAATGATATTAAAATGAAAGTGCAGTAAGCGTTCTCATCTATGCTGTGCATGGCTTGCCATAGGCGTAAACAAACAGTGTCACTAGAGCTGCGCCACGGTGGGTGGGACTTGCCTGAACATGTCAACATGTCTGCAGTGTTGAACTAAAAAGCAGGACTGCAGAATGCAACTACTTCGCGGGGTGGTACCAGCATTTCCAATTTTAACACTACAAACTTGATAAAACACTTAGGGAAGTATCACGGTAAGGAATATGCCGAATTCTGCCAAGCGCCGAGCACAAGGATAAGAAATCCTGCGCTGCAACAGATACTGCTGGACTCTTTTTCGAAACGTGACAAACTACCTCCTGAGAGAAAAAAAGTAAAGATGATAACAGATAAAATTGTCGAATTTATATGCTTGATGACTAACACTTTGCTCTTGTGGAAAACGAGGGTTTCCGGCATTTAATGGAGTATTTGGAGCCTCGGTACACGCTGCCACACCAGAGCTGGTTTTCTGACAGCGGTCCCAGCTGCTGTAAGTAAGGAAGTATGCACATTTATCAGAAATCCCAGCTTTAAGCTTCAATGAACCAAAGTTTAAAATAAAAAAAGCATCAGCATTGCTGGACAGAGTCAAATTTGTAATATATTTCTTGTTTGACTTTTAGATTTACAGTCGTGAAAAAATTAGGACACCCTATATAAGCCTGTGTGTGCGTTTTTAACATATTTGGATATATGGCTCTTTAACCTCTTGCACTCCGGGATACCGCGGGCGGTCACGTCTCTGCGTCCTAGGGCGCACTGAGAAAAAAAACTGCAGACACAGCCGCAAACAGAAAGCCAAAGGAGTGCTTTGATTGGTTTAGATTTGATTGACCTCTCATTCGACTAATAAGAGCATTGAATTGGGTTTCTGAAACCTTGAAGAACCAATGACTGAAAACCTAGCAAGAAGGACCTGCCTACCAACGGCTGCAAATGCAGCGAGCCAATTGAAGCAGAGAACTTCGACATTTGAAAGCGTACGTCCCATGCATAATATCTGTTTTGTGTAAGCCGCTGGGTGACACACACTTGTTCGCCAGTCTTTTTTTCTTACTACTGTTCTTATTTGTTTTGAAAAATCATTCGCCAAAACCGCAATCATGGAAGCGCAAAACCGCAATAATGGAATTATGGTTTGACTGGATCGCGTGACCAGAACCACAAGTCCGTAACAAGCGGACCAGCGTCATGTTCGTCTGACAATGAGGAACAGATGTTCGCCAGCGACACTGCTGTTGTGGACAGGTAAGTGTTATAAGCTAAATTATTCTTTATCCCTGAAAATTGTAATCAAAATGACTTTTGACCGATCGGTAAATTACAACTGTGTGTCATCTCAACATGAAGACCGCGGCGCACGGACTGGACATGGTCCGTGCGCCGCGTCCGGACCGTGAACGCCCCCCCTCCGCTACTCTTCTGTAGCGGATTGCAAATATTACTGCAGATATTTTAGGACAATTCTGCGTAGTAGACTGCGGCGCAACGTCCCCGCGGTCCATCATGTAGCGATGGGCGATGTCCGTCCTCTGTAGCGGGGGGGGGGGGAGCTGTGATCTTCTACATTACAGATATTTTAGTATAATTTTTAGTGCACTGTAGGTTATTTTTTCTTGTAAAAAAAAGGCCACACATTTTTTACGTGGCATGCTTCTTTGTGTGTGGGTGCTTGTTTGTTCATTCATTCATTCATTCATGAATGAATAAACAACCCCCCCCACACACACACACACAGCCCTTCATCTTTTATTAGAGCCCAAGATGAAGCTTGTATACTGAATCATTCAAAAGTTACAGACGTTTTTCCAAACTGTGCCATTTGGCACAATTTGGCACAGTTCAAAAACGCCTGGGAACAACCTGAGGAAAAAGCTGTGTAATATATTCATTTTTTGTGGTATTGTTACAAAATTTTGACCTCAGCTGGATAACACTTGGTTCTACATTTCTGTTGCATTTTCCAGCCCGGATCTGACAGGTGTGTTATTTGCAAGCATTTGTATCCAAAAAAACACCCAGGCGAACTTTATTTTCTTCAAGTTCAGTATGTTTAGATGACTGTTACTCAGTGGCCGGAGCACTTAGAGAGATTATGACTGTTTTGCCAAAAAATTCAAAGTGTTTTCTTTTAAATGAGATGCTGCAAAGGGTTGAAGAACAGCTTTTGATTTATTCTGGGTACGTTATTTTTAGGCGTTTTTAGGGAAATTGACCAGAGTGCAAGGGGTTAATATCAATGTTAAAAATACTGGGAGATGCATATAATATAACTAAACAATTAAAAATGAATTAAAGACTTCTTTCAAATTTTCTGTAAAATGTAATTCTAGTAGTAGATTAGTTTATTTGACAGGGACAGTGCAATAAACATAGACAATTAATCAAAGACAATCAATCTGATGTGTTGCACATAGAGTGTATAGCTAATTAGCTAATTTGCAACTCTTGTCCCTGGATGGGCTTTAGAAAAAAGAATCAAGATAAAAAATATACACAATAACCACATACATCAATGCAGAAAAATTATAAATACACAATTATAAATATTATAAATATTATAAATACACAAATATAACAGCCTGACTCACATTTAACATAAATATTATAAATATTATAAATACACAAATATAACAGCCTGACTCACATTTAACACATATAACATAACTCACATTTGCCTATTTCAGGCCTTCCTCCCTCCGTCACTCACTATAAACAAACACATTTATTCCTTCCCTTCATTCACTCTCACTTTGCAGACAAATAATTCATACATGAGTACATTCTTGTTTATTTTTCAGCCAGTTTTTAACATTTTTAGTGAATGTTTTAAAGTCCGTTATTATTTTAATTTCATTTGGCATTGTGTTCCAGATGTGACTGCCCTTTATAGAGAAAGCTGTTTGTCCAAATGTGGTTCTGCGGTGGAATATTTTACAGTTATTGTTAACAGAACTCCTGGTGGCTCTGCTGCTGTCCTGTCTTTGGACGAAACCAGCAAGTGGCTCGGGTGCTGATTTATGGAAACATTTGAACGTTAATTTCAGAAGACAGAGGTCAATGAAGCTCTCAAAACTCAATAGGTTGTATTTTTTTAAAACATTACAGTGATGCCACCTAATGGGCTTTTTGTCCAAGATTTTTAGGGTTTGATTATATAATGAACCTATATGTCTTATTGTGGAAGGGGCTGCTTGAGCCCAGACTGTCAAACAGTATGATATATGAGAAAAAACCATAGAATGCATATACAGTGCAGCTGCTTCGTAAGGTATGTAATATCTAATTAATTTAAAGCAGTTCAGATTTTTTTTTACTGTTTTTGAAATTTTCTTTATATGAAGATTAAATTTGAGTTGAGGATCTAGTACAATGCCAAGGTATTTGAATTCTGTAGCTAAACTGATGTCATGATCATGTATATTAACTTTAAAATGTTGCAGGTTACATTTTTTGATTGAAAAGCACATTGAGACTGTTTTCTGAAGGTTCAGCAATAGATGGTTCTTGAGGAGCCACTCTTGGACATCAACCATACTTGTAGACAGTACATCTGCAGCCTGTGCTGGAGTCTTGGCAGCTGTGTAAATAACTGCATCATCTGCATAAAGTTGGCATGTTGCAGCTGAGCAGTGTAACGGCAAGTCATTAATAAAAATGCTGAAAAGTAAAGGACCAAGAATGGACCCTTGTGGGATACCCATGCGGTTGTTTAAAAATGAGGATTTATCCTGGTGAACTTTTACACACTGTTCTCTATTCTGGAGATAAGATGCAAACCATTCTAATGTATTTGGGGAGAAGTTAAAAGATACCATTTTGGATAAAAGCAAACTGTGGTTTACAGTATCAAAAGCCTTTTTGAGATCTAGAAAAACAGCTCCTACCACATTACCCCTGTCCAAGGACTGTTTGACGTTTTCAATAAGGCAACAATTTGCTGTTTCTGTTGAGTATCCTGGTCTAAAACCAAATTGATGTGGATGAAGAAGTTGACTGTCTTGTAAGTAGTCTATCAGCTGTGTAGCTACAACTTTTTCAAGAACCTTAGATAGGACTGGTAAGATAGAGATTGGGCGGTAATTGCATATATCGTCTTTACTGCCTGATTTATGAACTGGTATGACGACAGCTTTTTTCCAGCCAGATGGAAATGTACTAGACCTAATGGAGAGATTAATGAGATGAGTCAGTGGTTTGATTAATATTTTGCTGTGCATTTTGAGAAAGGAGGTGCTCATATTGTAGATATCATTAGTTTTTGAGTTTGACAGTGTTTTAACAATACCAGCAATTAACTTCTCATTTACCTCATCGATGTGAAAAGTATCTGTTGGAAGTATGGAATTTGTGTTGTTGAGCACATTTGGCAGCACAAAAATTTTTGTTAGGTCTTCCACAGAGCCCACAAAGTGTGAATTAAATTCATTTGCCAAAGTAGCCTTGTCACTGACGGTCTTGCCATTGATTCTAAGTTCCTTTACCCCCTTCTGATCGTTTTTTTTTATTAGTTAAGTTATTTAAATGCCTCCATAGGGAACTGTTGTTACCCTTTGCATGATCTATCAGTTTATTGTAATAAGATATTTTTGATTTTCGCAGCTCATGTACCACTTTATTTCTTAAACTTTTGTACACAAGGTGATCATTTTGTAGTTTGGAGGTTAGTGATGTTTTCAGTGCATAGTCTCGCCTCTTCATAAGTTTTCTTATTTCATTATTTAACCATGGTAGGCTAATCTTCTGTTGTCTACTTTTAATTTGCTTTGAAAATTTTTCTATAGACTTTGTGATTGTTGCAGTTATAAAATTACAACAATCATCTACTTCACATGTTGCCATGAGCTGCTCCCAATTTTTTTTTTCCACAATATCTTTATTGAACCTTTTTTTTTTTAACAAACATGATACAAACAATCAAACACTAACACTAAAGTACTACAAAAAAAAAAATGCACTAAAAACACCAACAACCACCAACAAAATCAAGTCTTCAACAATGCTCCTCTGTTTAGTCTAGACAATCCAATACATAAGTATACATATTATGTTCACCAGTTTGGAATTTACAAGGTCCACACACATCATTCACCTTCTTCTTCAAGAGTTATGTTTAAATTTTTTACATAATCAATAAAAGGTCTCCATATATTCTCAAACACAATTTCCTTTGATTTTAGTATATATGTTATTCTTTCTAATGGAAGGTTTGTTAACATCTGTCTTAACCACTGAGTCACATCTGGTCTATGAGTCTTTTTCCATAATAGTGCAATACATTTTTTGGCATTAAGCAAACTGAGGTCTATGAATGTTCTTTCACTTTTATTAAAATTATGCTTTTCTGGGTACAGACCCAACAAAAACAGTTTAGGATTCAATATGATTTGTTTTGAGATTATTTTTTCAATTGTTACCCTCACCTCTTCCCAAAACATTCTTATTAATCTACATTCCCATAAACAATGAAATAGGGTTCCTTTACTTTCCATGCATTTTGTGCATGTATCTGGTATATTTTTGTTATATCTATTTAACTCCTCCGGTGTAACATACATCCGCATTAACCATTTGAAATGTATCAATTTAAGGCGTGCATTTATTGATTTGGTTTGAGCTTCTGTACAAGCCAATTCCCATTGTTCCTCTGAAATTTCAATTTGCAGATCTTCTTTCCAGTAGTTTAATCTTTTCAGTGAATTTTCACTTGAAGATAGTGTCAATGAGTTATAAAACTCTGAAATAATACCCTTTCTTTTACTATCTTTCATCATCATTTTTTCCAAGGATGAATAAATAGGTCGAGTGAGAGCTTTATTTTGATTTGATCGAATAAAGTTTCTAAGTTGAAGATATTTAAAAAAATGTGTTCTATTGAGATTAAATTTGATCCTCAGCTCTTCAAAAGACATTATGTTGTCTGCACATGGCAAATATAAATCCTGAATCTTTTGTATCCCTTTTAAATTCCATACTTTAAATACAGCGTCCGCTCTCCCTGGTTTAAAATATTGATTACCCCATATTGGACTAAATTGTGACAATAACTGTGGTTCTTTTAAATAGTTTTTAGCTTCACACCATATTTTGATCATATGCTTTACAAATGGATTTTTAACTTGTTTTTGTAATTTTTTTGCCGAATCTGAGTATATGAATATGGGAAGAGGTAAAGGTAAATTGTATGATTCCATTTCAGTCCAGTGAGGGAGATCATTTGATGAAAAATAATATGTCATAGACCTCAGTTGTGCCGACCAATAATACAACATAAAATTTGGACATTTCAGACCTCCACGATCAAATGGTAAATATAATAAAGACAAACGTAATCTAGCCCTCCTGTTGTTCCATATAAATTCCACTAACTTTTTTTTTATTCTTGAGAATAGATCTAAAGGTGGTGATAAGGGAATGTATTGAAATAAATAAAGTATTTTAGGTAAAATACTACTTTTAAGTATATTGATTCTCCCGATCATCGACATTGGTAGTGACATCCATCTCTGAGTTAACTCACTGATATCTGACATTAAGGCTTCATAGTTGACACTGGCGACTGATTCTAGCTTAGGCATAATTTGGATTCCTAAATATTTAAACTGATTTACAACATTGAATTGATTTACCTCAGGGGCTGGGTAATTTCTCTGGGTCTCATTTAGCATTAATATTGAAGATTTAGTTTTATTTATTTTATATCCTGATATTTCCCCAAAATTCTTTATTAAATTCAACAAGGTTGGAATTGATTTTTTTAGATTCGACATAAACAAAATTATATCATCGGCGTACAGGGAGATTTTATGTTCTGTTGGTCCAACTTTAATTCCATATATTTGTGAATGTAAACGTATCGCTATCGCTAAAGGTTCAATTGCCATAGTAAACAGTAAAGGTGAAAGTGGACAGCCTTGTCGACATCCTCTATTGATTTTTATTGGTTTTGAAATATTGTTATTTGTTAGGATTTCTGCTGTAGCATTATTGTATATTATTTGAACCCATTTTATGAAATTATTTCCAAGTCCAAACCTTTGTAGGACTTCAAAAAGAAAGGGCCATTCAACTCTATCAAAGGCCTTTTCGGCGTCCAATGATAGGAGAGCTGTATCCGGTGCTTCTTTATTAAAATAAATGATATTAAATAGTCTTCTTACATTATGGAAGCCTTGTCTACCCTTTATAAAGCCATTCTGATCTCGATTAATAATATTTGGTAAAATTTCTTGTATTCGTCTTGCTAAAATTTTACAGATTATCTTAAGGTCGGCGTTTAATAGGCTTATTGGTCTCATATTTTCACATTTATTAGAGGGCTTACCTGGTTTTGGCAGCAGTATAATTAAGGCATTATTTATGTATGATGGTAAATTATTATTTTGAAATGCTTCTAAAACCATTTCCAAAAAAGGTTTTATTAATTTATTCTTAAATTTTTTATAAAGGTCAACTGGAAGACCATCTGGTCCTGCACTTTTTCCTGATTTCATATTATCAATGGCTAGCCCAACTTCTTCTTGACTAATTTTAGACTCCAATATCTCCCTGTTTTCATTTGGAATACACGGTATAGATAGTTCGTTCAAAAACCCATTTAGTTTTGTTAAATCAGGTTCATTTTTGGTATCATATAATTTTTCATAGTAATCTCTAAAGGCTCTATTAATTTCTAAAGGATCTATAACTACCTGTCCGTTACTTATAATACTGGTAATTGGTGTTTTAATTTCCAATTGTTTAATCTGCCATGCTAATAATTTTCCTGATTTTTCACCTTGTTCATAAAAAGATTGTTTCAATCTTAGACTCGAGGCAGCTCTATTCGCTGATTTTTTGTCGTATTCAGCTCTCAAAATCAGTAATTCATTCTCCAACCTTGGGTCACTTCCTGCATACACTTTTTCCTGAAGATTTTTTATTTTATGTTCCAATTTAGCTCTCTCCTCTCGAGTCTTCTTAGATTTTGATCCTGTATAACTAATAATATGTCCCCTAATAAAAGCTTTGAAAGCCTCCCACTTTACACATGCTGATGTTTGTGTAGTATTGATGTCAAAGAACTCGTCTATCTGTTTTTCTATATACTTGACAAATTCCTCATCCTGAAGCCATTTATGCTGAAATTGCCATCTACCTGATTCCTTTGTCAATTTTTTATCTACATATATTAGACAACAGGGTGCATGATCAGAGATCACGATCCATCCATCCATCCATCCATCTTCTACCGCTTTTCCGGAGGTCCGGGTCGCGGAGGCAGCAGTTCAAGCAGAGAAGCCCAGACTTCCCTCTCCCCAGCCACCTGCTCCAGCTCTTCAGAGGGGATACCAAGGCGTTCCCAGACTAGCTGGGAGACATAGTCTCTCCACCGAGTCCTGGGTCTGCCCCGGGGTCTCCTCCCAGTGGGACGTGCCTGAAACACCTCAAGTGGGAGGCGTCCAGGAGGCATCCTAATCAGATGCCCATACCACCTCAACTGACTCCTTTCAATGTGGAGGAGCAGCGGTTCTACTCTGAGCCTCTCCCGGATGACTGAGCTCCTCACCCTATCTCTGAGGGTGAGTCCAGCAATCCTACGGAGAAAGCTCATTTCAGCCGCTTGTATCCGCGATCTCGTTCTTTCGGTCATTACCCAAAGCTCGTGACCATAGGTGAGAGTAGGAACGTAGATTGACTGGTAAATCGACAGCTTTGCCTTAGAACTAAGCTCCCTCTTCACCACAACAGACCGGTACAACGTCCGCATCACTGCAGATGCTGCTCCAATCCGTCTGTCGATCTCTCGCTCCATTTTCCCCTCACTCGTGAACAAGACCCCAAGATACTTAAACTCCTCCACTTGGGGCAGGAGCCTGTCCCCAACCCGGAGAGGACAATCCACCTTTTTCCGGCTGAGGACCATGGACTCGGACTTGGAGGTGCTGATTCTCATCCCAGCCGCTTCACACTCAGCGGCAAACCGTCCCAGCAAGAGCTGTAGGTCATTGCTGGATGAAGCCAACAGGACAACATCATCTGCAAACAACAGAGATGAGATCCTGTGGTCACCAAGCATGACACCCTCCATTCCCTGGCTGCGCCTAGAAATCCTGTCCATAAAAATTATGAACAGGACCGGTGACAAAGGGCAGCCCTGGCGGAGTCCAACTCTCACTGGGAATGACTCCGACCGAGTGTTGGCAATGCGAACTAAACTCTCACAACGGTCGTACAGAGACCGAATAGCTCGTAACAACAAGCCCGATACCCCATACTCCCGAAGCACCCCCCACAAAAATCCACGAGGGACGCGGTCAAATGCCTTCTCCAAGTCCACAAAACACATGTAAACTGGTTGGGCAAACTCCCACGAACCCTCAAGAATTCTCGAGAGGGTAAAGAGCTGGTCCGATGTGCCACGGCCAGGACGAAAACCACATTGCTCCTCCTGAATCCGAGGTTCGACCAACGGCCGGACTCTCCTCTCCAATACCTTGGCATAGACCTTCCCAGGTAGGCTGAGGAGTGTGATCCCTCTAAAGTTGGAGCACACCCTCCGGTCCCCTTTTTTGAAGAGAGGAACCACCACCCCGGTTTGCCATGCCAAAGGCACTGCCCCCGACCTCCACGCAATGTTGCAGAGGCGTGTCAACCATGACAACCCAACAACATCCAGGGCCTTGAGGTACTCGGGGCGAATCTCGTCCACCCCCGGGGCCCGGCCACCAAGGAGATTTTTAACCACCTTGGCGACCTCAGCCCCTGTGATAGGCGAGTCATCCCCCTCGTCCCCAAACCCTGCTTCCTCTGTGGAAGGCGTATCAGTGGGATTGAGGAGATCCTCGAAGTATTCCTTCCACCGCCCGACGATATCCCCAGTTGAAGTCAACAGTGTCCCATCCGCACCATACACAGTGTGGACGGGGAGCTGCTTTCCCCTCCTGAGCCGCCGAACAGTTTGCCAGAATCTCTTTGAAGCCGACCGAAAGTCTTGTTCCATGGCCTCACCGAACTCCTCCCATACCCGGGTTTTTGCTTCAGCAACCACCCGAGCTGCACTCCGCTTGGCCTGCCGGTACACCTCAGCTGCTTCGGGAGTCCCACAAGCCAACCAAGCTTGATAGGACTCCTTCTTCAGCTTAATGGCCCCCCTCACCACTGGTGTCCACCACTTGGTTCGGGGGTTGCCACCACGAGATGCACCGACCACCTTGCGGCCGCAGCTCTGGGCTGCCGCTTCAACAACAGAGGTGGAGAACATGGCCCATTCAGACTCCATGTCTCCAGACTCCCTCGGAATGTGGTTGAAGTTCTTCCGGAGGTGGGAGTTGAAGACCTCCCGGACAGGGGCCTCAGCCAGACGCTCCCAGCACACCCTCACTATACGTTTGGGTCTACCAGGTCTGAATGGCTTCCTCCCCTGCCATCGGATCCAACTCACCACCAGGTGGTGATCAGTTGACAGCTCTGCACCTCTCTTTACTCGGGTGTCCAAGACATACGGTCGCAGGTCTGATGATACGATAACAAAATCGATCATCGACCTGCGGCCTAGGGTGTCCTGGTGCCAGGTGCACATATGGACACCCTTATGCTTGAACATGGTGTTCGTTATAGACAGACTGTGGTTAGCACAGAAGTCCAATAACTGAACACCACTCGGGTTCAGATCGGGCAGGCCGTTCCTCCCAATCACCCCCCTCCAGGTTTCACTGTCGTTGCCCACGTGCGCATTGAAGTCCCCCAGTAGGACAATGGAGTCTCCAGGAGGAGCACCCTCCAGCACCCCAGTCACAGACTCCAAAAAGGGTGGGTACTCTGAAACATCATTTGGTGCATAGGCACAAATGATGGTCAGGACCCGTTTCCCAACCCGAAGGCGCAGGGAAGCAACCCTTTCGTCCATCGGGGAAAACTCCAATATAGAGGCAGCAAGGTGGGGCGATACAAGAATACCTACCCCTGCTCGTCGCCTCTCGCCCGGGGCAACTCCAGAAAAGGCCAAGCTCCAGCCCCTCTCCAGGAGACTGGTTCCGGAACCGGAGCTGTGTGTTGAGGTGAGGCCAACTATATCTAGCCGGTATCGCTCAATCTCGTACACCAGCTCAGGCTCCTTCCCCACCAGAGAGGTGACATTCCACGTACCAAAAGCCAGTTTAGAAAGCTTGGGATCAGTCCGCCAAGGTCTCCGCCTTTGACTGCCACCTAATCCACATAGCACCGGACTTCCATGATCCCTCCTGCAGGTGGTGAACCTACTGGAGGGCGGACCCATGTAACTCCTTCGGGCTGAGCCCGGCCGGGTCCCATGGGTGGAAACCCGGCCACCAGACGCTAGCCTTCGAGCCCCTCCCCCAGGCCTGGCTCCAGGGTGGGGCCCCGGTAACCCCATACCGGGCGGGGTACACTGAATCCTTGATATACAATTTATCATGAGAGTCTGTTGGATCGTTCTTCGTCTGGCCCTTCACCCAGGACCAGTTTGTCTTGGGAGACCCTATCAGAGGCAAATTGCCCCGGACAACATAGCTCCTGGGATCACTGGGGCACGCAAACCCCCCCCACCACGATAAGGTGACGATCCATGAGGGGGGGAGAGATCACGATGTTATCATAAAAACAGTTTTGAATCTTGGACCTTAATTCTGTGGAAATCAAAAAATAATCAATACGTGAGAATGTCTTGTAGGTACTGGAATAACAAGAATAGGCTTTAACTTGTGGTTTCATTTCTCTCCATATATCTAACAATCTCAATTCTTTCATAAAATGATTAATAGTCATCCTACATCCAATGTGCGTACAATCCAGTCCTGTTGATCTATCCACACCTGGATTCAATGTACAATTAAAATCCCCTGCTATTATATGTTGCCCTGTAAGTGATGATAAGATGAGAAATAAATTAGCAAAGAACTTCTGATCATCTATATTGGGACCATATAAGTTCACAAGATTTATATTTTCTAATAGCAAAGAACCTTGAATGATTACATATCTTCCAAATTTGTCTCCAATTACATTTTTCACTTGAAAAGGAACTGATTTATGTATGAGAGTCATAACTCCCCTGGCTCGGGATGAAAATGAAGAGGTGAATACACTTCCCTGCCATCTACTCCTAATTCTTTTAACATCCTCCTCTATCAGATGAGTTTCTTGTAAAAACACAATTCTTGAACCCATGGCCTTTATTTTATTCATAACTTGTTTAAGTTTTTTTAAATTTTGTAGACCTCTGCAATTCCATGAAGTTAAATTAAGATTAACACTTTGGTCCATGATCAATAGAGAGTTTGGGATTACCTTGCAGTGTAAACATGCTCATACAGAGAAGCAAAAACATGAGTGGTTGAACATTCATCCTACAAACTACACACAAACAAATTTCCCCTTCCCACACTTGTGGCAAACCCCCCAAAATCAAAAGAAAAATTCTGTCTCCCGATATAGCCATCGACCGTTCCACACCCACGGGGAACAGCCTAAGCCACTCCTTCTTCATCCTCCCAATCACCCTAACTCTACTGCTTTTAATGACGTAACATTAACTCTCCTCTGTAGTTTTCCAACTTAACTCCAAAATTTTTAACAACTTTGTACATCATAGTTTTTTTTTTGTTTGTTTGTTTTGTTTTTGTTTTGTTTTTTTAATATATAATACAATCTATATTTTGTAAACTTACTATTTACTTCAAGTCAGTCAGATGCCTGTGCAAATGCTTAATTATTCTACCTTATATTTTGTTCATGTTTAGCTCCCACCAGTCTCTTCTTCTTCTTTGATCTTCTTGATGAACTCCTGCGCCTCCTCTGGGGTCTTGAAGATGTGGGTTCTGCCCTCATACGTGGTCAGCAGTCTCGCAGGATAGATTACACCATGACGAATCCCAAGGTTGCGCAGCTCCTTACGTACGGGATCAAACTGCTTCCTCAATTGCTGGATTCCTGTGGCCAAATCTGGGTAGAACCGCACCTGCTGGTCCTGGTGTTTAGTCTCTCCTTTAGCACGTGCAGCGTTGAAGATCTTCATCCTGTCTCTGTTGCTAAGAAACTTCATAATTAAGGTCCTCGGCGGTCCCTTATCTCTCCGTGGGCCAATACGATGTGCTTTTTCCAGAACCACTGCTGATTGCAACTCCTCACTGCCCAGCACCTCCGGAATCCACTTTTCCAGAAAGGAACATACGTCCCGACCTTCTGATTCCTCTGGAAGACCCACCAGCCTCAAATTATTCTGTCTCGACCGAGATTCCAAATCCAAAATATTATCTTCCAGACATTTATTTTTTTTTTTTCCAAAGTGCGCACCTTTAATTGAAGACGGGTGACGTCATCTTCAGCACTAGCGAGACGGAGCTCCATCTGCGCCGTTCGTTCTACACAGTCACCCAATTCCTTTCTTATTCCTTCCAACGCTGTCATAATCCCATCAAATCTAGAGGAAAAGTCCGCTCTCATTGAACTCATGGCAGCCATCAGCGCATCTGCGCCATTCCCCGCAGAAATCGCACCGTTGCCAGCCTCCTCCGCCATATATGGAGTTTTGTTTGCTGCGTCACAGACCTGAAAGTCCGTTAATTTGGACTGTTTCGGCGGCTCGCTTTTTCCTTTTCCTGGTTTTCCAGCCTTAGGCTTTGCCGACATATCCTCGCCCAAATGCTGGGATACGTTCTGTCCCAAATGAGAGAGTTATTTGCCGATTTTTTTCTCCAGGAGCAGAGCAGAGCGAGACACGTCCGTCCTACGTGGCAGCCATAACCGGAAGTCGCTGCTCCCAATTTTGATTCTCTAAGTAATGTTCAAACTCCTCATTTTTTGATTTGGGGATAATAAAATTTGATTTGTCAATATCGACTCCCCCAAAATACTGTAGTCGCTTTTTAGTAAGTTTCCTGACAGCAAGAACCATGTTATGATCTGAGAGACCAGTTACAAGATTATAGGTTCTGGTTATTCGTTCTGGTTTATTAGTAAATACCATGTCAATAAGTGTTCTGGATTGTTTGGTTATCCTGGTGGGTCCTTTGATGATTTGCTGGTAATTAAATTTAGTCATGAGGCTTTTCAGTTTTTGTTTGTCTTTTTTATCAGACCAGTTGATATTAAAGTCACCATGAATTATTGTTTCTCTGTTCTTCTCAAGTTGTTTAACCAGATCACTTAATTCATTATAAAAGGAAGAGTTGTGTGACGGTGGGTTGTACACTACTGCAATGTTGAAATTCATTACCGGAGAGAGACATACATTAACAGCTAAACATTCAAGTGAAGTATTCAAATCAACCAGTTGACATTTACAGTATATTTCTCTTTGATGTAAATTAAAACACCTCCTCCCCTCCCTACCTGCCTGTCTTTTCTAAAACACTGGTAGCCCACAATATCGATCATATTAGTGTCTATGTTACTGTGTAGCCAGCTTTCTGAGAGACAAAGGTAGTCCAGATTTGAGTCCAACAGCAACACCGAAATCTCATCTCTTTTGGGGATTATGCTCCGTATGTTTAAATGACCGTCGAGGATCCCCTTTGGTTTAGCCTTGGTGTCCCAAAGAACTCGTGCATGATTAACAATTTGGAAAAATAAATGTTGTTTTTGCTTTTGTACAGCTCGGTTTTGTGCTAACCCAGTGGTCTGCTGTTTAATAGTGGCAGGTCCAGGGTTAAGGTGAATATCTCCTGCCAGAAGTAAGATAAGATAAGATAAGATAAGCCTTTATTAGTCCCACAACGGGGAAATTCCAGGATTGCAACAGCACAGGGATAGCAACACTCAGAGCAACAATCAGAAGGCAAGAAAAAACAAGCAAGCAAGAGCAGCTAATATACATATGTACATATTACTATAAAATATATATATACACACACACACACACAGACACACAGTGCAGAGCATTGTAGCTGGATGGAATAAATATATGAATATATGAACACACAGTGCAGAGCATTGTAGCTAGATGGAATAAATATGTAAATATATAAACACCCACAGTATGGAGCATTGCAGCTAGGTGGAATAAATATGCAAGTATATAAACACACACAGTGCGGAGCAATGTAGCTAGATGGAATAATATGTAGATATATAAAAACACAGTGCGGAGCATTGTAGCTAGATGGAATAAATATATAGATATATAAATATAAACACACCCAGTGCAGAGCATTGTAGCTAGATGGAATAAATATGTAAATATATAAACACACACAGTGCAGAGCATTGTTGCTAGGTGGGATGAAACAGCATAAGCATAAGTAGCAGAACTAAGAGAACTTTAACTGTATATCCTCTGCCATATTGTGATTTTTGCTTAACAGCCATGTTTGCCTTAATTTGGAAGTTTTTGCTCAGGGCTTTTAAAGACCACATAGAGTGTAGGGTGAGATGTCCAAGCCCAAATCCATACAGATAAAACTTTTTAACTTCACCTTTGGTTGAGTTTGTCGGAAAATCCTTCTTGTTGCAGGTCCAGACACACAAAGACAAAACGAAGAGGAAGTAGAGAAGTAGAGAAGGCTTATTAGTGGTGCAAGTGAAACAAATAGTGAGGAATAAATTAAGACACCCCCATCTTTATGACACCCCCACCTTCAGTCCCACTTAAAATGGCTAAAATAATTTAAATAAATGCAAATAAAAACAAGATCTGACATTTCTTAATAAAGAGCTGAATATTTAATGGGGTGTCCGATTTTTTTCACGACTGTCTGTTTTTATGTGTGCAAAATGCAGCCGGTCATTACCAAAGTATGTTCTGTACTTAGGAGAGACAGTATTGGTTTTGGATCAGGATATATATAGAGTGATATAGATACGGACTACAGCTAGTCGACACTGCTGAGGACACGGTCCAAGGATGGATGATTTTTTCGCACATGAGGAGTTGTTCAGAACTCCTTGTGCAAAGATATAGAGTGATGGGGGACTTTTAAGATGATAATGTTGTCAAGAACACATCTGGTAGGTGGTGGTAATGCGCCTGTAAGCTGGTTGCCAACCGCCAATCAAATCTAAAAGAAGAAGAAGAAGAAGAAGAAGAAGAAGGTATCGGTCGATACCCAAGGCCACGGTATCGGTATCGGTATTGGACTTGAAAAAGTGGTATTGGCTCATCCCTAATTTAAACACAAGGTTATTTATTAAAGAAAAACAATAAAAGAAAGTGTCTGTAATAATCAGTGGTGTGTGTATGTGAGAAAAACAAACAAAAAGCAAACTAATCACTGGCCAACCCAGCGATCACACGCGTCTGTCAGGAGCTGTCGTCATGCCCAGCACTAACCCAAAACCAGAGAGCCCACAAGCTACAGACAACAACCAGAGGGCCACCAGAACAACCTCGACCAAACGACAAAACAAGCAGTAGGCAGCGCACGAGCACAGGAGGCGACCGGCCTCCAGCGGGAGCAGAGCGCTACTGACAGGTGTGCAGAGGCAGCTTAAATAGAGCACCTCTCAGCCAGGGGCGGTCCTTGGCAGCTCCACCTATAGCACAGAAAAAAAAACACAGAGAGGCCCCACTTCATAGAGGAGCGGGCCGTAACAGTAGGAGGTTAAGTATTCAGTGCAGTTTGTAGGACTGCTAGCAGGATTACACAAACATTTATGTTGGATTTTAACTACATTTTAATCAGAGGTGGCCAAGGACAAGGATGGACCCACCAGATTGTGTCTCAAATGTAGATCATTATGCATATGTTGGTTGAATTTTTCACTTTTTTTCATATTATGAAAGAGAGCTTTTTAATACACATTTCTGTTTATATCATGAAAAATAATGAGCTCATCAACCTGAAAAATACATAAGCACAAACAACTTCTTATGCTGTGTCAATTGGTAGAGTCCTTGTTGACTTTGTGACTGATCTGCCAGGCTCTGGGACTGGGGACTCAGACATTTGCACACTCCAATCCGCGACCACCGAGCTAAAACTAGAAGGCAAGACGGTACAAGAGGGCTGCCTCCCCTTGCTTTGCGACGTCTCCACCGGCCGGCCCTGCCTGGTGGTGCTGCCGCGCTTTCGAGTCCGTCCACTCTCTTTCACACCCTGGCGTACAGGTTTCGGTTAAGCTGGTGGGGTCTAAATTCATCTGGCCCTGTCTATGCAGGGATGTGAAGGAGTGGGCCACGGCGTGCGTCACGTGCAAACGGGCTAAGGATAGGAGGCACACCAAGGCCCCCCTTGAACCTTTACGGATCTCAAGTAGGAGGTTCAACCACGTACAGGTGGATTTGGTGGGCCTCCTTCCGCTGTTACAGGGGTTCACGCACCTTTTAACAATAGTGGACCGCACCACGCGTTGGCCAGAGGCGGTTCCGCTGGCTTCCACCACATACGCCGATGTGGCCCACACACTTTTGTCATCCTGGGTCGCATGTAAGATAAGATAAGTCTTTATTAGTCCCACAACGGGGAAATTCCAGGATTGCAACAGCACAGGGATAGCAACACTCAGAGCAACAATCAGAAGGCAAGAAAAAAAGCAAGCAAGCAAGAGCAGCTAATATACATATGTACATATTACTATAAAATATATATATACACACACACAGACACACAGTGCAGAGCATTGTAGCTGGATGGAATAAATATATGAATATATAAACACACAGTGCGGAGCATTGTAGCTAGATGGAATAAATATGTAGATATATAAACACCCACAGTACGGAGCATTGCAGCTAGGTGGAATAAATATGTAAATATATAAACACACACAGTGCGGAGCAATGTAGCTAGATGGAATAATATGTAGATATATAAACACACAGTGTGGAGCATTGTAGCTAGATGGAATAAATATATAGATATATAAATATAAACACACCCAGTGCGGAGCATTGTAGCTAGATGGGATAAATATGTAAATATATAAACACACACAGTGCAGAGCATTGTTGCTAGATGGGATGAAGCACCATAACCGTCTACTTAGTTATCCTACATGGTATGATTATGTGCCCATACATATTCTCACCCTCCATAGCGACCGGTATTTTCCTAGTTGTATGCCGGAGGGGACCATTGTGTAAGTCTATTGCATCTTTTGCATTCAAAAAACTATTAGTTTGTTACGTCTTTTTGCTATCTCTGCAAGCAGCCCTGCTTAGGTTGTACAGTCTGACAGCCGTTGGTAGGAAGGACCTGCGAAACCTCTCAGTTGTGCACCTGGGATGATGTAGTCTGCTGCTAAATGAGCTCCTCAGTGCATTCAGTATGTCCTGCATAGGGTGGAACTCGGACTCCAGCAGAGATGACAGTTTAGCCACCATCCTTCTCTCTCCTATCTCCTCCACCGGATCAAGGCGCTGCCCCAGGACAGAGCTAGCTTTCTTGATCAGTTTGTTCAGTCTCTTCCTATCGGCTGCAGTAATGCCACTGCCCCAGCAGACCACTCCAAAAGTGATGGCTGATGCCACCACCGTGTCATAGAATGTTTCGGGTCCCCGTCGGACATCACTTCCGACAGGGGTCCATAGTTTGTTTCAAAACTCTGGTCCACGATGGCCGAGAGCCTGGGGGTCAAAATCCACTGAACCACCGCGTACAACCTGCAGGCTAATGGCTTGTGCGAGAGGTTCCACAGGTTGCTTAAAGCAGCGCTCAGAGCCTTGTTGACAGACGCGAATTGGGTTGACTGCCTGCTTTGGGTCCTACTGGGGTTGTGCTCCATGCCCAAAGAAGATTTGACAGCTTCCCTGGCGGAGCTCATTTTTTTTGTCAACTGTTGAGGATCCCAGGTGAATGCAGAAAGTCCCACGCCAAGTACCGACTCGTCCGTGCACATTTTTCTCCGGACAGGGGCTAGCAGCGTTCCGGGGCCGGTGCACCATTGTTTTCCCCGCACATTTGTTCTAAAGCATTTGGACAATGCTGACTTTGTTTTCATTTGGCTTGACGCCCACCGAACGCTGCTGCGTCCACCTTGCGAAGGCCCTTTCAGAGTTTTGGAAACAGGGGCAAAAAAAATTGTGTTAGACTTTGGGGGATGGAAGGAAACCATTGGCATAAGCCTGTTTTCCACTAGCCCAGCACACCTCGGTACGGCTCAGTTCACTTCAGTACGGCTCGGAATGCTTCTGTCTCTACTGGTGTTGTGCTTGTGCTGTGATGGTTTGTTAGGAGGTTTTAGAAGCGGGGCAGCAGCAGATTCTGAGCGAGGCGGGGCCACACTCCCGTGACGTTACGCACCCGACTGAGTCCTTATTTACACGAGACAAAAAAGGATCCAAGGATTATTGCCTTGCTCACTCTGTGGATTTATCTCACAATTAATTTTATCTCATAATTAAGCTGCAACAACACAAGTCACTTTTGTTTTGAATTAACTGCCAAATGACCTAGAAATAAAGAGCTGAAACTTGTTTTTATTTGTATTAAATAATGAGACGTGGCACACTGGCCTACACCAAATTATTATTTTTTACATCCTCGGGCATTTTGGATGTACTGAATTAAAAAAAATTCATGTTTTTCACCTTCAGGTCAACGTTTGGAACAACAGTATTATTATTTTCCGTTTAGATGATGCTACACTCCTTCTAAAGTATTGTAATTCTCTGAATTTGGAATGCCAATAGAACATTCAATTTACATATACTTACTTTTTTACATTGACTTGTAAGCTTGATCAGTCTCTCCTGCTGCATTTTAAAGTCCAACTGTGCAACTTCTTATAAGTTAACATAAAAAATGTACCCAAAGTTTAGAACTGGATCATGTGGGGCTAATTTTTTATGATATTTCAATAAAAAGAACAGAAAGCTTACAAAAACATTTGTTTTTTGGTCTAGTTAAAAATTACATTACCTTTACAATGGTTGACCCTGACAGGAAGATCAGTATCATTTTGATCAGATTAGGCAATGGAATTTCTATGAAATTATACTGTTTTATAATTCAGTGTTATAACAGACAAACTGAAGCGGCATGAAAAAATAAGCAGCAGTGCTGTGGTTTTGAGCAGGTTTTATTAATCATGTCGCCTTCACGGGATCCTCTCTCCGGTGCATAGTGGAGCAGCCCGGAGCGGGATCCCTAGGCTCTCAGAGAGAGAGAGGCGGACACAGTGTGTCCACCTGTTGCAGGATCAGAGTGAGAGAGTAAGAGAGAGGAATTGCGTTACAGAGTTGCACCTTAAATACTTGATCATAACAATACATCAAAAAGACATACCCCACAGTCTAGAATGATCAAAGGGACAACAGAACAGGCAGGAGGTATTTGCATTTGTAAGCCATACATCACAATGGGCAGATTAGCTAGACCTCGCTCTAAGTGCAAGACAAAGAGGCTAACAAGCACATCTACATATTGATGGACAGGACGCATGAGTACAAAGGATGAAAGGCATCGATTAACATCACATAGGTGAGACAGAAGAAACTCGTCTACCTGTAGACATTAATACACCAAAGCACATCTAAGATGCTCAGAAAAAGCACAGTAAGGACAAGCCATATGCACACTATACAGAATGGCACATTACATCACAACACATGCATGTTTGCATCACAAATACGTGAATGGCACATTGCTTCTCAGTAATGCAGCAGAAAAACAGAGAAAAGAGGGCTGAGTGTCCTTAGTCTGTTGTGGGGTTAAAACGAACCGCCACAAAACCACACTTTCCAAAACAATTCCATTTTATTATATACAAAATATTAAAAGAAAAAAAAAACTTTGCAACACAACATGAAGGTTAATCGACATTTTATACACGCCGACCACTAAGTGTCTACACCAGCTTCCCAAACTGGGTCACGACTCGGCTGAATGAAGGCGTCTCTGCCAGCTGTGGGTCAGGATGGCTCGGTTGAATAATCCGTGCGGGCTGTCGCGGCGGACGCGTGGGATGATTCTACAAGGAAAATGCACACAATAAAATACAGCACAATAGTTTTTAACAAGAATACATAAGCTTATTTCAGCGTATGGTTCACATGAATAATTAAAATAAAAGCTTGAGTCCGCAGTGTGCTGCAATTAAGCAGCGATCATCATCCACAAATGAACAGCTTTTTTATTGCATAAATAAACTGAGCGTCTTACCGAATATATTTGCGAAAAAACGCACAATAAAAAAAAATTAAAACTCACCGTTAAAGGACTCCGATGTCGAGACCTCCCGGTATATTTTTTCATTCCGGGCAGCTCCGTCTAACTCGCGCTGCATACGTTCGTCTGACAGTGCAGTCAGCAGACACTGCAGCTCCTTACTGTTCCATGGAACACCCTTATTACGCGAAGCCATTTTTGATAGAGAATAAATGAAAATAGCACAGCAATACTCTGAAAGGAACCGCCAACAGTGGTTGCGTGCTGAGTAAAGGCGGTCGTGAAGATTCTTTTTTTTTTTTTTTCAAAAACTTTATTGAGAAGGTCGTGAAGATTTGGTAGATGAGGAGGAGGAGAGGGGCGGTTACAACCTGACCAATCAGCGCCGGTTACGACCTGACCAATCAGCGGCGACCAGTCTGTTAACGTCACAACACGGCACAGCTCAGCACTGCTGTACCCTGCCCTTCAGCGGGGCTGAGAATTGCGGCTGTTAAACCGTGTTGGGGCTTGTGGAAAAGCGTACAAAGCGTGCTGAGCCGTCCCGTGTCGCGCTAAAGCGTGCTAGTGGAAAAGGCCCTATAGAGAGGCTGAAGCCCACTTATGTTTTGGCAGATGAGCAGGTGGTGTTGACCCAAGCTCCCCGGCGTGGTCACCCGCCCGTGGGGGGTCCACAGGTTTGGGGGTCCTTCAGAGAACTGTTTGCAGCAGACCAAAGCTTTCCTCTCCCCACCTTTTCCCCCTACAGAGAACTGGGCACCGGAGACCAAGTCTTCTCCCTATCCACCGCAACAGCAAGGTCTTTTGGTCGGCCTGATGGCTCCATGTTACAGTCGGTATGGGCAATTAACCAAGCCTAAGGTTCCGGACAGCTAAGGCCCCTTCTGGGTGTTCGAGGAGGGGCCGTGTGGTGGCACAACGGGAGGTCTTACTTGCACCCAGTGACTTTGGGAGCGGGGGGGAAGGAGTGAGAAATGGTAATGCATGTGCTTCAGGCGGGAGAGATGAATACAGGTGCTGTGGCACCCTGGGGGGGAGAGTTGAATGGATGAGATGCAGAGTTAGGCGCCAGAGCGCCAGGGGGGAGAAAAGATGTTAAGATATGCCTTCACACCTGGGACTGCCGGTGTGAATGTATTGAGATGTAATGTACACTGTTGTAATGATATGTACTCCAGGTGCCAAAGAAGAGAATGTGTAAGATGTATAAAAGGTTGGCTTTGGCACCCAGAGATCATTCTTACTTTGCTGATAGAGGAATAAAGTCTCCATCTGCAGTGCTTGTGTCTCGTCTCTTTCATTCCTCTACAAACCTTTGATTTTACTACTTCTGACTATTTGGCTCCTAAAGAAAAATATTACTACAGTAGATTCCTCTCAGATGATGCTGTTACCAAATTTAAGCAGACTGTTTCCTCTATGCCATGTGTCAACACAACGGAGATAAGCTATGTAGAGCTTGCTCCTTCTGTAATTAATAGCATGGTAGATAGTATGACAGCTTCTCTGCATCAGACCCTAGACATGGTGTTCCTTTAAAAAAGAAAAAGTCTAATCAGAGATTTTTAACTCCTTGGTTCAACACGGAAACCTGTAGCTTAAAACAGAAAACTCATCAATTAGAAAGAAAATGGTGCTCCACTAAATTAGATGAAATCTATTTAGCTTGGAAAAATCATCTTCTAATTTATAAAAAATCTCTTAGGAAAGCTAGAACAAGTTATTATTCCACATTAATAGAAGAGAACAAGAATAATCCTAGGTTTCTTTTCAGCACTGTAGCCAGGTTGACAAAGAGTCGGGACTCTGTCAAACCTGGCATTCCCTTAGAGCTTAGAGCATTCCCTTAGAGCAACCGCTAACTAGCCTCAGAACTAATGCGACAGCTAGTCGTAGCTAACACTGACACAAAGGAGCGACTCTGCCCCCGGTTTGTCTCACCGACCCCGCATCGGCCCAGTAGATGACGGCTGAGCCTCCCGCACAGATTCTTAAAAGTCTTGTGATTGGGGCTTGGTGGAGGAGCTAACCGAGGCCCCAGCTGGATAGGAGCTGGATCAGAGCTCAACTACAGCGGCGGTAGGTGGAGGAGCTCAGCAGAGGAACTAACTGAGGCCCCAGCCGGATCGGAGCTCAAGTGCAGCAGTGGTAAGCAGCGGGGCTCGGCGGAGGAGCTAACTGAGGCCCCAGCTGGACAGAAGCTGGATCAGAGCTCAACTATAGCGGCGGTAGGCGGTGGACAACAGCGGAGGAGCGGAGGAACTAACTGAGGCCCCAGCCGGATAGGAGCTCAAGTGCAGCGGTGGTAAGCAGCAGGGCTCGGCGGAGGAGCTAACTGAGGCCCCAGCTGGACAGGAGCTGGATCAGAGCTCAACTATAGCGGCGGTAGGCGGTGGAGAACAGCGGAGGAGCGGAGGAACTAACTGAGGCCCGAGCCAGATCGGAGCTCAACTACAGTGGCAGTAAGTGGCGGGGCTAGCAACGGAGGGGCTAGCTGAGGCCCCAGCCAGATCTAAGGTCAGCTGGACCAGATACCAGCAACACCAGCAGAAATAATCCTGCTATCAGCAGGTCAGTAAAAAATGCCACCAAAGAAGGAGGAAATGGATGAGATTAAAAAATCTCTGAACTTCATGTCAGAAGAACTGACCAAAATGGCCAATCAACAGTCCAAATTATTAGGGCTAATGGAGGAAGTCCAAGAGCTGAAATTAACAATTAAGGAAAGAGACAAAAAAATTGCAGACTTGGAGCGACGCATCGAGGATCTTGAACAATATACCCGTATGGATGATTTAATCCTTAGTGGACTAGACATTAAATATCAATCATATGCTCATGCTACAGCAGGAATGAGAGGTGAGGAGGCTCCCCCAAGTGAATCAGTCTCCTTGGAAAACCAGGTGCTTCCTTCAGTTCCTTGAAAGCAGAAACATAAAGGTTGATAATGCAATTTCAGCATGCCATACACTACCCAGAAAGGAAAATAAAACAAAGAAATCAATTGTGATGCGCTTTGTGAACAGAAGGGTAAAAAATGACATACTGAGGCAGGCTAGAAAGCTACGGGGAACAGAAGTTTACCTAAATGAACATTTAACAAAGACTAATGCTGAAATAGCACGGCAAGCACGGATGCTGAAAAGACAAAACAAGATACAGGAAACATGGACAAGAAACTGTAGAGTTAAACTAAATGGAACACCTGAGGAAGCAAAGGCCATAATAATAAGAGATCTCACTGACTTAAATAAATATAGATGAACACTGATTAAGAAATTAAGAGACTACGATAATCCATATCCACACACATGGCAAGAACAGTCCTTTTGTGACATAACATGATAATGTAAAAAAAAACAACAACTCATGACTGACTTTAGTAGACATCAATCATCCCCAATTGGAGGAAGTCATATGACACAGAGAGGAAATTCAGACTCTGAAAATATTTCATTATGCTGAACACAAACTACAAGAGATAGACAATGATATTGATCCTGACAACCACTTCTTCAATAATATTCATAATCACTGTGAATATTACACTGAAAAGCAATTTAAAAGTCAAGTGCAAGTAGATGGTAAACTATCAATAATACACTTTAACAGCAGAAGTCTTAACAAAAACTTTCCACAGATTCAGGACTATTTAAAACAGCTAGATAGAAAATTTACAGCTATCGCAGTCTCTGAAACTTGGCTTAATGAAGAGCAGGCTTCTTTGATGGCAATAGAGGGATATCAGATGTTTCATATTAACAGATCTCAAAAAAAGGGTGATGGTGTTGCACTGTATATTGATGACCTGTATAGGTGTAAACTTGTAAATGGAATGTCCTTTGCACTACCAGGGATTCTGGAATGTGTTACTGTTGAGACTGACCAAGATAAAACAAAAAATCTAATTATAAGTTGTATATATAGAATGCCAGGAACTTGCATTGAGACATTCAGAGATAAGTTAGTCGAGCTGTACAATAATATAACTAATAAGAAAATGGTTGTAATCTGTGAAGACTTCAATATTGATTTACTAAATCCATTTCAACGAAATGTAATTACAGAGTTCATGAATTCTATGTACAGTATGAGTCTATATCCTACAATAACTGTCACGGTGGCCCTCACGAGCCACCATAAGACGCCACAAGTCACCGGTGAGTTTGCAATGATGTCTTATTAGGGCAAGGATAACACAAAGTAATGGAAAAGAATGAGCCTCGGTGGGCTAAAACACACCATAATGAAGACAGGATTACAACAGGGTAAACTTACACTTGAAGACGACGAATAGACAACGTCTGAGCCAGGGAACGCCCGATGCGTCAGACGATGTGGAGTTTTGACGGGAGTTTAACAGAGACTGCTGCATCGGGCTGCATTCAGCGTCCACCTTTTATGCCGGACGCTAATGAACCCTGAATGCAGCACAGCTGTTCGGCTTTGACAGCAGGAAGCTCCACCGGGCGCTGTCACAATAAGAGCCCGGGGAGCCAGAAGGGAAACACTGCTGTTAAAGCCTGAAAGGGATGATGTATGACCTGAGCGCGGACGAGATCGGCGCTCGGATCATAACAATAACACATCCCAGTAGAATCACAGTTCACACTGCTACACTTAATGACAACCTGTTTGTTAATATTATTGATAAGAAAATAGAAAGTGGATTATTGATAATTGATATAAGTGACCATCTGCCAGTCTTTGCACTTATCCATGGCCACACGGGGGCCAATACAGAAAATCTTTAAAATCTTTCAGATACAAATCACAAAATGCAATCAGTTCTTTTAAAGAAGACCTGCTGAAGCAAGACTGGGCAAAAGTCTATGTATCAGATGTAAATGAAGCCTATGACACATTCATGAACATTGTAACCACTATTCCTCGGGTTAACGTTAGCCGAAAAGGACGTCTCCAACGTGATTCAGTTTATCAGTTTTTGGGAGCAACATGGCGACCGGGATGGTCACACTTTTTCAGTGCTGAGACAAAGTTGCTAATTTTGCCATTAAAATAACTAACCAACAGCGATCGGCATTTGTGATGCACACGCACGGGCTGAATTTCCACCGCCGTTGGAATACCCCTTTAATCGCCTTTCACCGGCCACTGTGAGTAAACTGACTACCGTTTCTTCTGTGGTTCACTGCTACGCTTTACCTGAAGCGTTTGCTAAGCTAACGCTAGTTAGCTTAACACTAACGCTAGTCGTAGCACCTAACACCAACACGAAGCGACTCAGTCCCTGGTGAGGGCTCGCCGGAGGAACTAATCGAGGCAGCAGTTGGACGGGAGCCGGATCGGCGTTCGGGGGCAGCGGTGGTGGGAGACGGGGACCAGTGGAGGACCACCGGGACCCAGCCAGACAATAGCCTGAGTCGGAGCCCATTGGCGAGGCTTAGCGGAGGAACTACTGAGGCAGACGGCGGTAGGTGGCGGGGCTCAGCGGAGGAACTACTGAGGCAGACGGCGGCAGGTGGCAGAGCTCAGCGGAGGATCTACCGGGACCCCAGCTGGACAGAAGCAGAATCGGAGCTTGGCTACAGCGGCGGTGTGCGGTGGGATTCGGTGGAGGAGCTGGACAGGAGCTCAGTTACTGCGGCGGTAAGCAGCGGGACTAGCAGCGGAGGGGGCTAGCTGAGGCCCAGCTGGATTCGAGGTCGGTCGGTTCGGATACCGGCGACACAAGCAGAGATTGTTTTTACTATCCACAGGTCAGTAAAAATGCCACCAAAGAAGGAGGAAATGGAAGAGATCAAAAAATCTCTGAACTTCTTGTCAGAAGAAGTGGCCAAAATGGTCAGCCAGCAGGCCAAAACAATAGGCCTAATGGAAGAAGTACGAGAATTAAAACTAACAATTCAGGAAAAAGACAAAAAAATTACGGACTTGGAGCGACGCGTTGAGGATCTTGAACAAGGTTCTCGTATGGATGACCTAATTATAAGTGGACTAGACATCAAATATCAATCATACGCTAATGCTACAACAGGACTGAGAGGTGAGGAGGCTCCCCTGAGTGAATCAGTCTCCCTAGAAAACCAGGTGCTTCAGTTCCTTGACAGTAGAGATGTAAAGGTCGAAGCAAATGCAATTTCAGCCTGTTATGCTTTACCCAGAAAAGATAATAAAACAAAGAAAACAATTGTGACGCGTTTTGTGAACAGAAGGGTAAAGAATGACATTCTGAGGCAGGCCAGAAAGCTACGGGGAACAGAAGTTTACATGAATGAACACCTAACAAAAACAAATGCTGAAATAGCACGGCAAGCACGGATGCTGAAAAGACAAAATAAGATACAGACAACATGGACAAGAAATTGTAGAGTTTGGATCAAACTAAATGGAACATCTGAGCAAGCAAAGAGCATAATGATCAGAGATGTTACTGACTTAAATAAATACAGATGAACACTGATTAAGAAAATTAAGAGACAATGATAATCCATATCCATACACACGGCAAGAATAGTTCTTTTGACATACCATGTCAATGTACTTTAAAAAAAAATAAGCAAAACAAACAAAAAACTTATGACTGACTTGAGTAGACATCAATTATCCCCAGTTGGAGGAAGTCATTTGACACAGAGGAAGGAAACTCAAACTGAAAATATGCCATTATGCTGAACATAAACTACAAGAGATGGAGAACGATATTGATCCTGATAACCACTTTTTCAATAATATTCATAACCATTGTGAATATTACACTGAAAAGCAATTCAAAAGTCAAGTGCAACTAGATGGTAAACTATCAATAATACACTTCAACAGCAGAAGTCTTAACAAAAACTTTCAACAGATTCAGGACTATTTAAAACATCTAGACAGAAAATTTACAGCTATCGCAGTCTCTGAAACTTGGCTTAATGAAGAGCAGGCTCCCCTGATGGCAATAGAGGGATATCAGATGTTTCATATTAACAGATCTCAAAAAAAGGGTGGTGGTGTTGCACTGTATATTGATGACCTGTATAGGTGTAAGCTTGTAAATGGAATGTCCTTTGCACTACCAGGGATTTTGGAATGTGTTACTGTTGAGATTGACCAAGATAAAACAAAAAATCTAATTATAAGTTGTATATATAGAACGCCAGGAACTTGCATTGAGACATTCAGAGATAAATTAGTCGAGCTGTACAATAATATTACTAGTAAGAAAATGGTCGTAATTTGTGGAGATTTCAATATTGATTTACTAAATCCACATCAACAAAATGTAATTACAGAGTCCATGAACTCTATGTACAGCATGAGTCTATATCCCACAATAACACATCCCAGTAGAATCACAGTTCACACTGCTACACTTATTGACAACCTGTTTGTTAATATTATTGATAAGAAAATAGAAAGTGGATTATTGATAAATGATATAAGTGACCACTTGCCAACCTTTGCACTTATCCATGGCCACACGGGGGCCAATACAGAAAAATTTTTAAAATCGTTCAGATACAAATCACAAAATGCAATCAGTTCTTTTAAAGAGGACTTGCTGAAGCAGGACTGGACAGAAGTCTATGTATCAGATGTAAATGAAGCCTATGACACATTTATGAACATTGTAACCACTCTTTATGAAAAAAATTGTCCATTAGTAAAGAAAAAGCTTAAACATAAATTTGCCGATAAGCCATGGTTAACCAAAGGATTACAAAAGGCATGTAAAAAGAAAAATTTATTATATAAAGCTTTCCTAAAGAAAAGGACAAAAGAAGCAGAGCAGCGGTATAAAACATACAAAAATAAGTTAACCACTTGCACTCCGTTGTTCCGCAGGCGGGCAAGTCTCTGCATGCTAGGGCGCACGAGGGCGCACGAGAGCGCCCTCGTGCGCGCTTGGACGCATGACGCATGATGGTGGTGATGGTGATGTAGTGGCGTCCAAGCGCCACTAAAAACAAAACTGCAGAGACAGCCGCGAACAGATTAGTTCATCTGATTGACCTCTCATTCGACTAATAAGAGCCTTGAATTGGGTTTCTGAAACCTTGAAGAGCCAATGAATGAAAATCTAGGAAGGAGGACCCGCCTACTGTGAACGCAGGAGCCAATTGAAACACAGAAATTCAGGCTGGGTGAAGAGAGATTTACTGTTGCAACAGATGAAAACAAAGGACGCTGGACGAATCTACTACAGACCCAGGCTCACCCAGCAGCATGGAGAACACCCACAAGTGGGACCTGCACTCATTCCAGCAGAATAGACGGAGGCCGACGACAAAAGTCATAAATCATTCGCCAAAACGGCAATAATGGAATTATGTTGATCGGGATCCACGAGCGGAGCAGCGTCGCGTTCGTCTGACAATGGGGGAAGAGATGTTCGCCACGACTCTGCTGCTTTGAAGAGGTAAGGTGTTATAAGCTAAATTATTATTTATCCCTGAAAACTGTAATCCAAAAATGACTTTTGACCGATCGGTAAATTACAACTGTACTGCGCACGAAGTACGAAGTGCATGCGCCGCGATAAACGGTTCATTTGCCGTGTTCGGACCGTGAACACCCCCCCCCCCCCCGCTGCAGAAGAGGAGCGGGGGGGGGGCGTTCGCGGTCCGAACACCCCCCGGTCCGCGGGGGGAAGCATATGAGTCTATTCCATCATGTAGCGATGGCCCTCTTCTGTAGCGAGGGGGGGGGGGCGTTCACGGTTCCACCCCCCCCCCCCACACACACAGTAGCGGGGGGGGGGAGCCGCTGTGAAAACATGCAAGGAGTGTAATCCGTCATGTAGCGAGGGCCGAACTCGGTCCTTGATAGCGGGGGGGGGGGGGAACGACCCCCCGCCCCCACACACACACACACAGACACAGCCCTGAGTGTGACCTTTCATTAGAGCCTAAAATGAAGATTCTACATTGAATTATTCAAAAGTTACAGACGTTTTTCCAAACTGTGCCATTTGGCACAATTTGGCACAGTTCCAAAACGCCTGGGAACAGCCTGAGAACAAAGCTGTGTAAAATATTCATTTTTTGTGGTATTGTTACCAAATTTGGATCTCAGCTGGATAACACTTGGTTCTACATTTCTGTTGCATTTTCCAGCCGGATCGGACAGCTGTGTGTTATTTACAAGCATTTGTATCCAAAAAAACACTGTGTCCAATTTTTTTTCCTTCAAGTTCAGTATGTTTAGATGACTGTAACTCAGTGGCCGGAGCACGTAGAGAGATTGTGGTTTTTTTGCCAAAAAATTCAAAGTGTTTTCTTTTAAATGAGACCAACCCCATGACGATGCTGCAAAGGGTTGAATAACAGCTTTCGATTTACTTTGGGCATGTTATTTTTTGGCATTTTTAGGAAAATTGCCCGGAGTGCAAGTGGTTAACATATATAATAAGATGTAGTAAGAGAGACTATTACAGTAAAGAACTGGAGAAAAACAGAGACAATATTAAAAATACATGGACAATACTTAACAGTATTCTTGGAAATAAAAGCAGAAATACAAGCTACCAAACCGATTTTTCAAAAAATAATAAAACGACTCAGAGTGTGAATATAGCTTCACCTGCAGATGAATTTAATAACTTTTTTGTTAACATTGGTCCTAATTTGGCTCGAGAAATACCCATTACGGCGCCTACAGGTGATACAATAAGCAATAACACTGCTATAAAAGACTCCATTTTCATAAAGAACACAGACGAGAGAGAGGTCATTGAAATTGTTAAATCGTTTAAAAGTAAAACATCTACGGACTGTGATGGTATTGACATGTTCCTAGTCAAAACTGTTATTGAATGACTAGTAAAACCACTGACGTATATCTGTAACCTGTCTCTCCAAACAGGTATATTTCCCAATGCAATGAAAATAGCTAAAGTAATTCCGATATACAAGACGGGCGACAGAGGGGAACTCTCAAACTATAGACCAATTTCACTATTACCGCAATTTTCCAAGATACTTGACAAAATATTCTATGAGAGAATTGACAACTTCATACTGAAGAATATTTATTGTGTGAGCAGCAATATGGGTTCAGACACAAGAGGACAACTGCATTTGCTCTAATGGAATTTATAGAAAAAATATCAACTGCCATTGAAAAAAAAGAGTATTCAGTTGGGGTATTCCTGGATCTTAAAAAAGCATTTGATACAGTGGATCATAATCTATTATTAAAGAAACTACAAAATTGTGGTATTAGAGGGGTAGCACTGTCCTGGTTAAGTAGTTACTTAAAGAATAGATATCAGTATGCATGTGTTGGTAACAAAAACTCACAGTTACTGAAGGTTACTTGTGGAGTCCCACAGGGTTCAGTTTTGGGGCCATTGTTATTCAATATGTATATAAATGATATATGTAAAGTTTCAGAAAAAATGGACTTACTATTGTTTGCCGATGACACTAATCTATTGTGCAGTGGAAGCAATTTGGAACAACTTTTGGATACACTCGGAAAGGAATTAGGAAAGCTTAAACTGTGGTTTGATTCAAACAAATGAACGCTCAATTTAAGTAAGACAAAATTTATAGTCTTTAACAACCATCACAACAACTCAGTATCTAAACTCAGTGTAAATGGTGTAGAGATTGAAAGGGTATCCAAAACTAAATTTCTTGGAGTAATAATTGATAATAAACTGAGTTGGAAGTCACATATTAATTATATTAAAGGTAAAATATCCAAATCAATTGCAATACTACACAGAGTGAAATATTTGCTGAATCAACCCACACTATATACCTTGTATCATTCATTAATACTCCCATACATGACATATTGTACTGAAGTATGGGGAAATACATATAAAACAAACATATATTCAGTTTTTATGCTTCAGAAGAGAGCTATTAGAATAATAAACAAAGCAGCTTACAGGGAACCAACAAACCCACTTTTTCTTAAATTAAAAGCTCTCAAATTGAAAGATCTGGTTGACTTTAAAACTGCAGTAATAATGTTTAAAGTGAAGAATCTCAGATATAGACTCATGTACAGCATGAGTCTATATAATAATACATCCCAGTAGAATCACAGTTCACACTGCTACACTTATTGACAACCTGTTTGTCAATGTTATTGATAAGAAAATAGAAAGTGGATTATTGATAAATGATATAACTGACCACTTGCCAACCTTTGCACTTATCCATGGCCACACCGGGGCCAACACAGAAAAAATTTCAAAATCGTTCAGATACAAATCACCAAATGCAATCAGTTCTTTTAAAGAGGACTTGCTGAAGAAAGGCTGGACAGAAGTCTATGTATCAGATGTAAATGAAGTCTATGACACATTTATAAACATTGTAACCACTCTTTATGAAAAAAAAACTGCCCATTAGTAAAAAAAAAAAAGCTTAAACATAAATTTGCTGATAAGCCATGGTTAACCAAAGGACTACAAAAGGCGTGTAAAAAGAAAAATTTATTATATAAAGCTTTCCTAAAGAAAAGGACAAAAGAAGCACAGCAGCGGTATAAAACATACAAAAATAAGTTAACATATATAATAAGATGTAGTAAAAGAGAATTTTACAGTAAAGAACTGAAGAAAAACAAAGACAATATTAAAAATACATGGACAATACTCAACAGTATCCTTGGAAATAAAAGCAGAAATACAAGCAACCCAACCAATATTCCAAAAAATAATAAAACGACTCAGAGTGTGAATATAGCTTCACCTGCAGATGAATTTAATAATTTTTTTGTTAACATTGGACCTAATCTGGCTCGAGAAATACCCACTACGGTGCCTACAGGTGATACAATATGCAATAACACTGCTGTAAAAGACTCCATCTTCATAAAGAACACAGACGAAAGAGAGGTCATTGAAATTGTTAAATCATTCAAAAGTAAAACATCTACGGACTCTGATGGTATTGACATGCTCCTAGTCAAAACTGTTATTGAATGCCTAGTAAAACCACTGACGTATATTTGTAACCTGTCTCTCCAAACAGGTATATTTCCCAATGCAATGAAAATAGCTAAAGTAATTCCGATATACAAGACGGGCGACAGAGGGGAACTCTCAAACTATAGACCAATTTCACTATTACCGCAATTTTCCAAGATACTTGACAAAATATTCTATGAGAGAATTGACAACTTCATACTGAAGAATAATTTATTGTGTGAGCAGCAATATGGGTTCAGACACAAGAGGACAACTGCATATGCCCTAATGGAATTTACAGAAAAAATATCAACAGCCATCGAAAATAAAGAGTATTCAGTTGGGGTATTCCTGGATCTTAAAAAAGCATTTGATACAGTAGATCATAATCTATTATTAAAGAAACTACAAAATTGTGGTATTAGAGGGGTAGCACTGTCCTGGTTAAGTAGTTACTTAAAGAATAGATATCAGTATGTATGTGTTAACAACAAAAACAGTTACTGAAGGTTACTTGTGGAGTCCCACAGGGTTCAGTTTTGGGACCATTATTATTCAATATGTATATAAATGATATATGTAAAGTTTCAGAAAAAATGGACTTAATATTGTTTGCCGATGACACTAATCTATTATGCAGTGGAAACAATTTGGAACAACTTCTGGATACACTCGGAAAGGAATTAGGAAAGCTTAAACTGTGGTTTGATTCAAACAAATTAACGCTCAATTTAAGTAAGACAAAATTCATAGTCTTTAACAACCATCACAACATCCCAGTACCTAAACTCAGTGTAAATGGTGTAGAGATTGAAAGGGTATCTGAAACTAAATTTCTTGGAGTAATAATTGATAATAAACTGTGTTGGAAGTCACATATTAATTATATTAAAGGTAAAGTATCCAAATCAATTGCAATATTACACAGAGTGAAATATTTGCTGAATCACCCCACACTATACACCTTGTATCATTCATTAATACTCCCATACATGACATATTGTAATGAAGTATGGGGAAATACATATAAAACAAACATATATCCACTCTTTATGCTTCAAAAGAGAGCTATTAGAATAATAAACAAAGCAGCTTACAGGGAACCAACAAACCCACTTTTTCTTAAACAAAAAACTCTCAAGTTGAAAGATCTGGTTGACTTTAAAACTGCAATAATAATGTTTAAAGTGAAGAATTTATCACTGCCCGCAAATATCCAAAAGTTGTTCCAAATAAGGGAGAAACGATATCACTTCAGAGGAACATGTATATTTCAAAAGCCTACAGTGAGAACAACCACCAAGCAACACTGTATTTCAGTGCAAGGAGTCAGATTATGGAACGATTTTGGACCTGAATTAAAATCATGTACAACGCTTGGACAATTTAAACAAAAACTAAAGGAAGAAATACTCCAAACATATATACAAGACGACAAGTAAAATCACATAAGGATTGCCATATCCAGCCTGTGTTGTGTTGTAGCTTAGTTTTTTTTTTTGTTTGTTTTTTTTTTCTTTTCCATCACATTTTGTCTTAGATTTGTTTTTGAATAGTAATCGCTTAACTTAGCTTAGCTTAGTTTTTTTTTTCTCTGTCACATTTTGTCTTAGCTTTGTTTTGAATTGTAATCGCTCTTGTCTGTTTTCTCTTTTGAATTCTTGGATGGAATATGGGTGGGCAATATAAGCTGCGGCTTCAGCCATCACCCATTTCGGATAACTTACGTTGAATTGTATAATCAGAGGAGTCATTGTCTAATTTGACCTTGTTGTTACATTATTCAGTTTCTTTTAACCTGTACTGTACTATCCGAAATAAATTCATTCATTCATTCATTCATCTATCACTGCCCGCAAATATCCAAAAGTTGTTCCAAATAAGGGAGAAACAATATCATTTCAGAGGAACATGTATATTTCAAAAACCTTCAGTGAGAACTACCACCAAGCAACACTGTGTTTCAGTGCAAGGAGTCAGATTATGGAACGATTTTGGACCTGAATTAAAATCATGTACAACACTTAGACAATTTAAACAAAAACTAAAGGAAGAAATACTCCAAACATATATACAAGATGACATGTAAAATCACATAAGGATTGTCATATCCAGCCTGCGTTGTGTTGTAGCTTAGTTTTTTGTCACATTTTGTCTTAGCTTTGTTCTGAATTGTAATCGCTCTTGTTTTGTTTTTTCTTTTGAATTCTTGGATGGAACATGGGCGGGCAATATAAGCTGCGGCTTCAGCCATCACCCATTTTGGATAACTTATGTTGAACTGTATAATCAGAGGAGTTATTGTCTAATTTGACCTTGTTGGATTTTCTTTCCCCCTTTGTTATATTATTCAGTTTCTTTTAACCTGTACTTTTAATCTATCCGAAATAAAGATTCATTCATTCATTTTTGAACTGTGTATATTGCCGCTCTGTGCATGTCTTTTTTTTTTCTCTCCCGTTTTTCTGGGTACTCTGTATTTGGTAATGTGCCCGTTTATTTATTCTTATTGGAACTGTTTGTATGTCACAGCTCTTTAGCGTGTTTTTTTTTTTCTTGGTTCCCAGTTTTTCCTGGTGTTTTTAGGGTACAGTGTTTGGTGCCTGTATTTCTGTTTGAGATATGTTTTTGTTGCTGTTTAAGAGAATCTCTTTTGTTGTCTTGCCTGTTTTTTTTTTCCCTCTCGATGATGAGGTTTGGTTCTTGCCCTCCTGGCCTTTCCCCTCCCTGGGGCGGTCCTGTTGACCTTCTGGTGCGGGGGGGGGGGGGTGCGCTTCGATGTTACATGGCGCCTGGAATTCGCCTCGTGAACCGGGGCTACTGTCATGGTCCGAGCGCTCACTCTGTCCGCGCTCAGGTTGTTCAGTATTTCCCCGTTCTCTTCTCAGGTGTACCATATGGCCCCGAGCTTTTATTTTGACAGCGTCTCAGCGGGGCTTCTGGCTGTTAGAACCGAGCTCCGCAGAGATGGCTGGAATTCAATCAGCTGATGATGCTCTCATCAGCTGATTAATCTGTTAACCCTATTTAAGGCAGCAGCTTGGGTTACTCCGGACTGCGACCTCGTCAAACATTCGTCAATTATTTGTCTATCCTCGGTCTACGATTCTTGTGACGTTCTTCTCACAATAAGTGTATTTCCTTCAGAGTCTGTTTTCCTTTGTCCATGGTCTTAGTCATATAGTGTGTTTTGGCCCCCGTGGCTCTTTATTTTGTCATTTGTTCTTCTGTGAATAAATTATGCAAACTCATCGGCTGGCATTCGGCATCTTATTGATGGCTCGTGAGGGCCATCGTTGACACCTCTTTCAGTGTAGCCAGTGTGGCGAAATGAGTGAATGACTTGTTTGACATTTGTTTTGAGACTAAAGCTACAGTGGGGTAAAAAAGTATTTAGTCAGCCACCAATTGTGCAAGTTCTCCCACTTAAAAGATGAGAGAGGTCTCCAATTTTCATCATAGGTATACCTCAACTATGAGAGACAAAATAAGAAGAAAAAAAATCCAGAAAATCACATTGAAGGATTTTTAATGAATTAATTGGTAAATTCCTCGGTAAAATAAGTATTTGGTCAATAACAAAAGTTCATCTCAATACTTTGTTATATACCCTTTGTTGGCAATGACAGAGGTCAAACGTTTTCTGTAAGTTTTCACAAGGTTTTCACACACTCTTGCTGGTGTTTTGGCCCATTCCTCCATGCAGATCTCCTCTAGAGCAGTAATGTTTTGGGGCTGTCGCTGGGCAACACAGACTTTCAACTCCCTCCAAAGATTTTCTATGGGGTTGAGATCTGGAGACTGGCTAGGCCACTCCAGGACCTTGAAATGCTTCTTACAAAGCCACTCCTTCGTTGCCCGGGCGGTGTGTTTGGGATCATTGTCATGCTGAAAGGCCCAGCCACATTTCATCTTCAATGCCCTTGCTGGTGGAAGGAGGTTTTCACTCAAAATCTCACGATCCATGGCCCCATTCATTCTATCTTTACACGGATCAGTCGTCCTGGTCCCTTTGCAGAAAAACAGCCCCAAAGTATGATGCTTCCACCCCCATGCTTCACAGTAGGTATGGTGTTCTTTCTCCTCCAAACATGACAAGTTGAGTTTTTACCAAAAAGTTCTATTTTGGTTTCATCTGACCATATGACATTCTCCCAATCCTCTTCTGGATCATCCAAATGCTCTCTAGCAAACTTCAGACGGGCCTGGACATGTACTGGCTTAAGCAGGGGGACACGTCTGGCACTGCAGGATTTGAGTCCCTGGCGGCGTTGTGTGTTTCTGATGTAGCCTTTGTTACTTTGGTCCCAGTTCTCTGCAAGTCATTCACTAGGTCCCCCCATGTGGTTCTGGGATTTTTTATCACCGTTCTTGTGATAATTTTGACCCCACGGGGTAAGACTTGCGTGGAGCCCCAGATCGAGGGAGATTATCAGTAGTCTTGTATGTCTTCCATTTTCTAATAATTGCTCTCACAGTTGATTTTTTCACACCAAGCTGCTTACCTATTGCAGATTCAGTCTTCCCAGCCTGGTGCAGGTCTGCAATTTTGTTTCTGGTGTCCTTTGACAGCTCTTTGGTCTTGGCCATAGTGGAGTTTGGAGTCTGACTGTTTGAGGTTGTGGACAGGTGTCTTTTATACTGATAATGAGTTCAAACAGGTGCCATTAATACAGGTAACGAGTGGAGGACAGAGGAGCCTCTTAAAGAAGAAGTTACAGGTCTGTGAGAGCCAGAAATCTTGCTTGTTTGTAGGTGACCAAATACTTATTTTACTGAGGAATTTACCAATTAATTCATTAAAAATCCTTCAATGCGATTTTCTGGATTTTTTTTTTCTCATTTTGTCTCTCATAGTTGAGGTATACCTATGATGAAAATTAGAGACCTCTCTCATCTTTTAAGCGGGAGAACTTGCACAATTGGTGGCTGACTAAATACTTTTTTGCCCCACTGTAGCTTGGTTTTGAAGGCTCTGACATTTGTGTGCATTTCATGCACAAACTGGTCTTTCCCTTGTAGCTTCACGTTCACCTCATTTATGTGTGTCAGTATGTCCACAGCAAAAGCTAATTCACAAAGCCAATCGGTATCACTCAGCTCAGGAAAATCGTCAGCTTTCTCAAGTTGCTCCAAAAATGAGATAATCTCCTGTTTCAGCTCCCACACTCGTTGACATACTTTCCCCAAACTTAACCAGCGGACATTGGAATGGTAAAGCAAGTCCTGGTGATCGGCGTCAGTCTCTTCAAGAAACTTAATAAACTGACGATGCTGAAGTCCCCTCGCTCGAATAAATTTAATGAGCTTTACAGCTGGCTTCACTATGTGGTCAAGCTGCAATACGGATTTGCACAGTGCTTCTTGATGGATTATGCAGTGTAAGAAAATTACCTCCTGTTCGGGGTTGTCCTCTTTCACCCTCTCCTGGATTCTTTTGAGCAACCCGACATTTTTTCCTGTCAGATTTAGCGATCCATCTGTGGTAACGTTGGCGAGCTTACTCCAGGGTAGCTTGTGCCTCATGATGACCCCCGACACGCTGTTATACAAGTCCTCTCCCCGCGTTTTCCCTTTTAGGGATTCCATGGCCCAAAACTCCTCCGTTATCTCAAAATTGTCATTAATTCCTCTGATGAAAATTTAAAGCAAATTGATGTCCTTAATGTCATTACTTTCATCCATTGCCAAGGAATATAATGTAAATAACTCCGCTTTGTTGTTTAGCTTGCTAGCTAAGTCTTCATCAATTGGCTCAACACGGCGAGTCACTGTCCTGCGTGATAAGCTAATTTTTTCAAATTTGTTTTCGCTCTGAGGACACAAGTTACCTGCTGTCTCTACCATGCACTCTTTGAGAAACTCCCCTTCGGAGAAAGGCTTACTGGTCTTTGCTAATTTGAATGCCAGCAAATAACTTGCCTTCGTGCTTGATTCTTGGATGGCAGTTTGTCGGATAAAGGTGTTTTGCTGAGCATGCAATTTAGCTACCAACCTCTGAGCGGTAGCCGTCTGTTCTTGCATTGACTGGTTATTAGCATAATTAGCATGCTTGGTGGAAAAGTGACGACTGACGTTGTATTCCTTTAAAACCGCGACGGTTTCTCGGCAAATAAGACATACAGCCTTTGACCGGACTTCAGTGAAAAAGTATTTAGTTGTCCATTCCTTGTTAAACACTCGGCACTTGCTGTCAACTTTTCTTTTCTTTGGCCCACTCATTGCTGCAAATGGGTTCTGCTGTCAGAGCAGTAGCAGAGTAATAACAAAGAGTAGCCCAGGCTCTGCAAAATCAAGTGTTTTGCTGCACCTAATGCACCACCTGGTGGAATTACCAGGCATTACAGGACAAGGTCAAATGCATGCTGGTGTGGTGGACACACTCATGGAGATTCTGTGACTCACATTTTAGGTCAGAACAAAGGCAGGAAGCTGCAGGAATATTAGCTTTGGTATGCAAGGTCTGAAACTGTGGGGGTGCAATTAAAGGATTAAGGAAAGGATGCATGGGAGACAGTGGAAGTGATATCATGGAGAAAAATGCATTGTGACTGTCTTTATAATGCAAAGTGGTCTGTGTGACATGTGATCTACGAAGTGTGAAGTCCCTGATATTTAAGGACGAGAGTTTACTGTTTCATTCTCTTTTTTTCTCTCTGCTTTGAGATGATGGTGTTGTGAATAAAGTTGACTTTGAGAGAGAACTCTGTCTCGTCATTTTTACATCACCACACTGGTGACCCGAGACGTATCATGGAAGAAGAAAATTCCCCCGGGCCAGCCGCATCAGGAGCCCCCAGCCAAACGAATGCCGCTATAGTCCAGCTACCGGACTTCTGGCAGAACAATCCGCGCTCCTGGTTCAACGCGGTTGAGGCGCAGTTCAACCTCCGGGGGATATCGGTACATGCCACGAAATTCTACCACGTAGTTGCAAAGCTGGACAACAACGCGGCCCAGCATGTGGAGAGCCTGATCGACCAGCCGCCGGAGAGCGACAAATACGGCGTGTTGAAGGCTGCACTCATTCAGCAATTCACCCCCTCAGCGGAGGAGCGAGCAGAGAGGCTCCTGGCGCTGACAGAGGGGGAAAACGACATGCCCGCGAGCCTGATGGAGAAGTTGTTGAGGTTGAAAGACTCTGGCGATGATCACTTCATTTTCACCCACCTCTTCTTCAGGACTCTACCGTCAGCAGCGAGAGCGACCCTGGCCAGTTTGCCACTGTTGGCCCAACGGGACTACCGCGCGCTGGGGCAGATTGTCAACGCCACCAAGCGGCGCGCAGCCACGGCCGCTGCAGCGGAACGCGGCGCGACGACCGGAGACAACAGGGGGCCAGAGGCAGCGGTGCCAGACTCACCGACGACGGCGGCGGCAAGGGCCAGAGAACGTGGACCGGACGTCCTTTGTTTCTACCATCGCCGCTTCGCAGAGAGGGCACGCAAGTGTGTACCGCCGTGCCAGTTCGGGCGTTCAGGAAACGCCAAGACCGGGGGTCGGTAGCAGCCGCGGCCCTCGGGGAAGAGAACAAGCTGCTCTACTTGTCGGACGCACGCTTGGGGAGGCAGTTCCTCGTCGACACAGGCTCCCAGTTGAGCTTCATCACACCTTCCTACACGGACAGACTAGCTGGTTCCGGAGGTCCCCGGGTGATGGCAGCGAACGGCTCGGAGATTAAGACCTTTGGTGAGAAGACTGCTTCTGTCTCTACACGGCCGTACATTTGAGTGGACTTTTGTTGTAGCAGCAGTAAATTTCAATATGTTGGGGGCTGATTTTTTGTGCTCACATGGGTTGTTGGTTGATCTCGCTAACAGGCGCCTGGTTAATGCACTTTCTTTTGATTCTATCCCCTGTACAGTGCGAGTGGCTCCGCCAACAGCTCAAGCCAACGTCACAGCAGCAAGCGGTAAGTTCCACACATTGCTCACTCAGTTCCCAGCACTCACGGTTCCCACATTTTCGGCAACAGTCGCTAAACACGGGGTGGAGCATTTTATTACCACTACCGGACCGCCCGTTTTTGCAAAAGCTCAGCGCTTGGACGCAGTTAAACTAGCCATAGCGCGCGAGGAGTTCGCCAACCTGGAGAGGTTGGGCATTATCCGACGTTCAACCAGTCCGTGGGCTTCCCCCCTGCATATGGTCCCGAAAGCTGACGGATCATGGCGCCCTTGCGGGGATTTCCGCAGGTTAAACAACGCTACAGCGCACGACCGCCACCCAATCCCACATATCCAAGATTTTTCCGTTCATTTGGCAGGGACGCGCATTTTTTCTAAAATAGACTTGGTCCGCGGTTACCACCAAGTCCCAGTGCGCACTGAGGACATACCCAAAACAGCGGTAATAACTCCGTTTGGCCTATTCGAGTTTTTACGCATGCCATTCGGACTTAATGGGGCTGCTCAGACGTTCCAGCGCATGATGGACGCGGTGCTTCGCGATCTCCCTTTCGTGTTCGTCTACCTGGACGATATTTTAGTAGCCAGCGTGTCCGAAGACGAACACGAAAAACACCTGGCCACAGTTTTCCGAAGGTTGGGAGATCACGGGTTAATAATCAACCCAGCGAAGTGTCAGTTTGGGGTGGCGCAGATTGATTTTTTAGGACACCGCGTCTCCCCCGAAGGAGCAGTTCCGCTTCCTGACAAAGTGCGCGCTGTGGCAGATTTTCCCCGGCCACAGACGGTCAGGGCGTTGCAGGAGTTTTTGAGAATGGTGAATTTTTATAACCGTTTTCTCCCCCACGTGGCGCAACTCATGCAGCCGTTGTATGCCGCGCTCAAAAAAAAGAAACTCGCGGATAAGATCGAGTGGCCCCCGGAGCGGAACCAAGCGTTCTCGGAGGTGAAAGCAGCCTTGGCAAAGGCTGCGTTGTTGGCACATCCAGACCCAACGGCCCGCATAGCGCTCACCACTGACGCGTCAGAGGTCGCCATAGGGGCGGTCGTGGAGCAACATGTAGCCAGGGTTTGGTAGCCCCTCGCCTTTTTCAGCAGGACCTTGCGCGATAGCGAACGTAAATACAGCGCGTTCGACAGGGAGCTGCTCGCTCTCCATTTGGCCATCCGCCACTTCCAGTTCTGGCTGGAAGGACGCGCTTTCACCGCGTTCGTTGACCACAAACCGCTAACATTCGCGATGGCCAAGGTCTCTGAACCGTGGTCAGGCCGGCAGCAGAGACAGCTGGCCACCATATCAGAGTTTACCACTGATATTCGGCATGTGGCGGGCAAACTCAATGTAGTGGCAGATTGCCTCTTGCGCGCCGTGGCAGCCCCAGTCAGCGTAGGGGTAGATTATGCAGCCATGGGTGCGGAGCAGGTTAATGATGCGGACGTGCGTGCGCTCCAGTCTGGACCAACAGGGTTAAGGCTGGAGAACAGGGTGCTGCAACACGGTATGCCCCCCCTAATCTGCGATGTCTCCACTGGACGGCCGCGTCCAGTAGTACCGGCCGCATGGCGCCGCCGCGTTTTTGACTCGGTTCATTCGTTAGCGCACCCTGGAGTGCGCGCGTCGGTCAAAATGGTGGGAGAGAAATTTGTGTGGCCGAGCCTCCGCAAACAGGTCAAAGAGTGGGCAGCAGCCTGCACAGCGTGTCAACGAGTCAAAGTACACAGGCACACAAGGGCTCCTTTGGAACTGTTTCACATTCCGGCCAAGAGGTTCGATCACGTTCATGTGGACCTCGTCGGACCCCTCCCGCTGTCACAAGGGTGCACACACCTTCTGACAATGGTGGACCGCACCACGCGCTGGCCTGAAGTGGTCCTGCTGGCATCAACCACGGCCGAGGAGGTGGCGCGCGCGTTTTTAACAGCTTGGGTGGCGCACTTCGGTGTTCCGTTGGACATTACGTCCGACAGAGGCCCTCAATTTGTGTCCGAGCTTTGGTCGACAATGGCCCGCAGCCTGGGTGTCACAATTCACCGCACAACCGCGTACAATCCGCAGGCTAACGGGTTATGCGAACGTTTTCATAGGTCATTGAAAGCGGCTCTCAGAGCGGCACTGACGGATTCAAATTGGGTTGACAAGTTACCATGGGTGTTATTGGGGTTGCGTTCTGCGCCTGAAGAGGATCTAGAAGCCTCCCCAGCTGAGCTAGTGTTTGCGCAGCCACTCCGGCTGCCTGGGGAGTTTCTCCCAGATAACCCTGCGCCAGACGCCTCCCCGTCTCAGCTGTTGTGGAGTAACATAGAATCAAGCACGCTGCCCGGCCCCGCGCACCACAGTTTTCCGCGCGTTTTTGTGCCTAAAACTTTGAAGAACGCAGAGTTTGCTTTTGTTAGACACGATGCGCATCAAACCCCGTTGCGACCGGCTTATGATGGACCATTCAGAGTGCTAGAAACGGGGGACAAGCAGTTTTTGCTAGATTTGGGGGGTAGCAAAGATGATCACATGTCACACAGACCACTTTGCATTATAAAGACAGTCACAATGCATTTCTCTCCATGATATCACTTCCACTGTCTCCCATGCATCCTTTCCTTAATCCTTTAATTGCACCCCCACAGTCTCAGGCCTTGCATACCAAAGCTAATATTCCTGCAGCTTCCTGCCTTTGTTCTGACCTAAAATGTGAGTCACAGAATCTCCATGAGTGTGTCCACCACACAGTCATGATTATGATATGATATGATTTGGGCAATTATGTACCAATCTTTGGGGGGTCGGATTAAAAAGACCAACAGGCTGGATGTGGCCCGCGGGCCATAGTTTGCCCACCCCTGATCTAGAATCTCCAAAAGTACAATGGGAGGCAGAGCCTTCAGTTATCAAGCTCCTCTCCTTTGGAACCAGCTGCCAACCTGGATTCGGGAGTCAGACTCGATCTCTGTTTTTAAGAATAGGGTTAAAACCTTCCTTTTTGATATAGCCTATAATAAGTGTGGGATCAGGTGCCCCTGAACCCTCCCTTAGTTATGCTGCTAACAGGTTTAGACAGCCGGGGGACCTCCAACAGTGTACTGGGCTTCACTCCTTTCTTCACTCTCAATGAAATGTTTTTTGCTGGTCATTAACATGTGTTTGTTCTCTCCCATAGATTGAGTCCCCATCGTGGTGTTTGCTATCTACATGTCTGTTCTTTTCTTCTTCTTTTCTATCCTCTCACCCCCAGCCAGTCGCAGTAGATGACTGCCCCTCACTGAGCCTGGTTCTGATGGAGGTTTCATCCTGCTAAAAGGGAGTTTTTTTTCTCTCCATCATCACCAAGTGTTTGCTCACAGGGGATTGCCTGATTGTTGAGGTCTTTCTGCAATTGTGGGGGTTTCCCCTACAGTTGAAAGTGCTATGAGATGACTGTTGTTGTGGAATGGCGCTATATAAATAAAGCTGAATTGATCTGAATTGAATTAAACTACTGACTACAGCACGGTGGTACAATGGTTAGCACTGTTCCCTAACAGCTAGAAGGTTCCAGGTTCAAAATTCCCAAGCTGGCAGGGGTAGGAACCTTTCTGTGTAGAGTTTCCATGTTCGCCCTGTGCTGCATGGGTTTTCTCCCACAATCCAAAAATATGCATGTTAGATTAATTGGTCATTCAAAATTGTCCCTTGGTATCTGTCTCCTATAGGCCCTTAGAATAAAGGATTAGTACTAGTGAAGTGCTTTGAGTAGTCTTCGCGACTAGAAAAAGTTCTATATAAGTACAGGTCCTTATCCCTCCTTATCCTTAACCTAAAGGATATAGTGTGGGGATGTGGGAATGACGAGACAGAGTTCTCTCTCAAGTCAGCTTTATTCACATCACCAACATCTCAAAGCAGAAAAAAGAAACCAACACAGGTGTCAGAAAAAATTATGTGTATGCATATTATCATTTTTATATAATCCAATCTAGTATATATATACAGTATATGTATGTAACTGTCTGCTGAAAAATACTAAAACTGTCTGTGTATTAGAAGTTTTGTACATGATGCATGAAGATTGAAGTTGTTTTTTCTTATTTTAATTATGTTGAAATTCCAATTCTCCTTTCATGGTAGATTTGTCTTAAGGCACACGATGACCTGGGCTGCACAGTATGACCTGCCCTAAGAAACTGTTACTCCTTAGAGCACAAGGTGGACTCTGATAAAGTGAAACTGTTCCTTTTTCTTTGATGTCAGCATATTTCATCATGATTGTATAAGGGAGTATATGATAGATGTTTCTGTTTGATCATGCAAACTGCTGTGTATAAATTGTCTGAACTCTGATGATTGTCTTTAGTACTGATCTCCTGTAACCAGGATTTGTGCTCCTTGCATTGCAAGTAAACAAAAGCTCATGAGAAATAGAATTTTGTGTCTTGAATCTTTATTGAGGTAACGAACTAATATACGATCACTTTTATGAGTTTCTAGATTCCTGACATACGTGGTGCCGGTGACCCGGATGGACAACAGGCTAGAGGGTGCCAGAAGCGACGCCTTCTCTGGGTTGAAATCCGTGCGCACGGTCTGACCACTGGTCAGCTTTGGAAACCCGCTTTCTGGGAACTCCGGAGGAGGACCGGCGCCCTGGCTCTCCCTAGTTGACGTCCATCCTCGATAATAAAGAGAAAGCAGTCATAAAGTAAGTGACGTCTTTTGTTATTAAGTGTAAGGATACAGTGAGTTTCCTGTATTACGGTCAGGGACCATAAAAGTCAGTATACACTCAATACGTTACAAGAATCTCCTAATCCATCCTGAGTGAGTAATGTAACAAAGAGCCACAAGAACCTTTTTCAAAATCAATAAGTGAGTGTCGCTCATAAGTCTGAAAAGAGTGTAATGGTAGAAAAAAAAATGGTCGGGGACCATAAGTAAGTTGCCAGGTTTTGAATACATGTAATGGTAATATAGCGGCGACTATATTTTTCCTGACAACAAGGATAAAAGGTTGTGATACCTGGTCTGGGACCAAAAAAGAATATCGGGTCGTCTGGGACGTAATGGTAGTGTGTTGAACCGAAATAACACACTTTTCCTGGTAAAATACTTTAATTCCTGTGGAATTAACAAAGGCTAAAAATGGGTAATTGCGCAAGAAAAACAGAAAACAAGAAAAAATCTAAACAAAAGAAAAAAGAAGAAACGGCATGCCGAACAGTTAAAAATTATAATTACCGTTTAAAGGAAAAAGAGCAAATAAAGGATCCTGAAAAATATTTAAATAAATGGGAAAAAGATTATTCTTTCAAACCCACACTGAATGTGGATGAATGTGCAGTCCTAGTATCAACTGTAAAACTTATAACTAAAGGCAATAAGAAAGGGAAAAGTAAGCTAAGTTCTGAACTTAAATGTGCCAATCTCTGGGCAATGGCGGCTATAGACGCCAAAGCCAAATCAGATCAAGGGAGAAAAAATGATGAAAAAGAAAAAAACAAAAAACCAAGGTATAAGAGTCAAAACAGCGAGAAGCCCTTAAGTCACGGGGAGGAGGAAGCACATCCTCCCCTGTCTCACTCAACTTCTGATCCTAAGGAGGGTCCTTATAATGCATTAATGAAAGAGGCCAGAGAAGTTGAACAAAAGTATCTCCCTCAAAACAGTGAACACACATCAGCTTTTCCGGTAATTGTCAAATCTGTAAAGGTGGAAGAGGGACAGCCAAAACAAGACAGGCTGTATTTTAAACCTTTGACCCCCCAAGAAATAATTTAGGCGGCCAAGAGCATACCAAATCCTGAAGAGGATTTGACCAGGTGCATTCGGGAGCTTAAAGATTTGTTGTTAATACACTATTTAGGTCCCTCAGAAATGTTTAAAATACTGAGAACTGTGTGTGGTGAAAAAGTGAATGAATATATAAATGAACATTTTGATCCTGATTATGAAGACAAAATTGCTGGGGTAACATTTTTAAAGGACACGTTGATGCAGAAGAAAAAGGTTAAAAGTAGGACAGTTCCACTGCTCCTGAGCAGTGTAGAGGGTGAGGAAGAAGTGTTTGTTGCACGGATGGTGCAAGGTGGGGCTAGACCCAAGACAGGCAGGTCAATGCAAGTAAATGATGGAAATCAGGATGTTTGTTTTAATTGTGGCAAACCTGGTCACTGGGCCCGTGACTGCAGGTTTGGCCAAAGAGGTGGATTTGGAGGCAGGGGACCAAGTAGAGGTAGAAGAAGATTTCAGAATGATCAGAGAGGCAGGTTTCAGCAAGGCAGAGGAGGTAGAAATCAAAATGATTATGGAGGTGAGAATAGACAAGGACCCTCAGACCGAAGAGCATGACTAACCGACTGTGACAAACTCTCTTCTGAGGACAAACAGACAGTACTGGACCAACAGAAAAGACTATCTGAAGTGTTGACAAGGCCTAATGAGACTTTGGACTTGACTATGTACAGCAGTGTGTTGTCTGCCCCTACAATATGGTTACTAGTGAATGGAAAAGAGGTTGAATTTCTTTGTGACACAGGAGCCACACGCACTACTGTTCGCAAAATCCCCAAAGGTGCTAAATTTACTGGAAGAACTATTAAGGTTCAAAATGCAGGAGGTGGAACAACAACTGAGAGCCTTTATGGCCCAATTACATTAACAGACTCCTCCACAGGCAAAGTATGTATTTCAGAAGTGGTTGTGGCACTCTCCTGCCCAGTAAATTTACTCGGGAGAGATGTATTATTCAAACTTGACATTACATTAGGCCCAAATTTAAAAAATAAAAGAAGGATGACTACACTGATTTAAAGGACTCTGATTTTACAGATGTGATGTTTATATGATTTTGCACTGCGGGATACATTTATAATGGTGTAACAACATCATATTTCAGAAATGTGATAGCAATGAGGAATGTGCTTCTCCTGATTCAGCGGTGGCCAAGCTGGGTCAGGGTGAACTACATTGCACTCCATAATTTACCAAGGAATGTATGAAATAGGGGCATTCCTTGTAAAACATTAAATCAAATTCTAATTGGGCAAAACGTCCGCCTTTCCTTTGACTGAAAGGGTGTGACACAATATTTCAAATTCAACCTATCTGTGTTCAACTGGACAAACTGATCTTATTTATCAATGCTGAAGCATATCAAAAATGCACAGATAGTTATTTTCTTTTTCTTTTTCTTAAGTAGAATTTGTAAACTATTTCAAGAGATGTCACAAAAAGAAGCTATAATTATTGAAATCTTATTTTTGAAGGAACTGGGCTACCTGCAAATTTTATTTAAAATTAAAATTGTTAGCACACTTCCTTTCAGTAAAATCAAACAAATACCCTGTAACTTTGCTGCATGTGGGTCTCCATGTATCAAAACAGGGGGTACCAAAGAAATTAATTAACAAATAATTAGCAATCCTCAGAAAAATAGATAATGCATAAAAAATTATCAATAAATGATTGATGAATTCAATTCAACTTTATGTACATAAGCGCTTCTCATTTCATTTTCTGTAGTACCCAGGATAAACATATGGCTACAGTTATAACTAAAATACATGCTGGGCAATACAGACCACTTTTTATTATTCATGGGATAATACAAATAAGAAGATCATGCCCATGCCCATCATGCCCATGCCATGGGCTGCACGGTGGCGCAGTGGTTTAGCACTATGGCAGCACAGTTTTACCCTCGGCCGGGGGACCGCGGGGATCATGAGATCGTGGGTTCGATCCCAGCCCCCGACCAACAGTGATCTGTGTGGAGTTTGCATGTTCTCCCCGTGTTGCGCGGGTTTACTCCGGGATTTCTCCGGTTTCCTCCCGCACACCAAAAAAAAACAAAACATGTAGGTTTAGGGCGCTCGCGCACGCAGCAACCAGCAGCCGGTGGCTTGTCACCAGACTGCAAACCAAGTCTACCTACGGGTACAAATAAGTAACAAAAAAAAAAAAAAAAAAAAAATGCCCTCTATTATGTTGTGAAGGGGGTTTTGCAGCAGGACAACCATTCCATATTGTTACCAGCTAGACTATTGTCGTACACTATAACCTTGTTGTCACAGCCACACCTTAAGCTTGTACCAAATTCCTTGTGGTTATTTACTGATGGCTTATTTAAAAAAAAAAAAAAAGGGGGGGCAACAGAGGAGCGAGCGGTGGTTCTCTCTCCCATCAGCAAGGGGGGGGGGGGGGTGAACAGCAGCTCTCTCTCTCTACTTAGCAAGGGAAAAAGCGAGCGACAGGCTTGCTTAGTAAAAAATAGAAGTGTGCTTATGCTGTAACAATGTTGTCTGGGGTCCTGATTGTGTAAAAATTCCACAACCTGCATCACCTCCAACAGCTGAACTATTGGCTACTAACCTGAATGTAACTTATCTGTACAGACAGTAAATATGCTTATAACGCATGCCACCTGCATACTGTTACCTTGAATCTGCGGGGGTTTGTCACCTCCACAGGAAAACCAGTAAATATCGATAGCAATTATTGCAGCTACATAATGTTTTGATGCTACCACGTTATGTGGCAGTTATTCACTGCCCTGCCCACACTAATGGCACTGACTTGTTTAACTGCAGTAATCGCTCGGCTGATAACGCTGCTCACTGTACTGCTATTAATCTTTTAAGAACCATCTGTTTTATTAATGATGTTGATGTTTTAAAAGATTGTTAAAATAATATGGACCTTCCTCCTGTTTCATATGTAAATAATTAGATATACATTTGGCTTGCCTGACGAAAATTTGCTCTGCCACCCACATTATATAAATGAGCTGTTCTGGTGGCACATGGCCAATCATGTGCCAACAGGAGGGAAATCAATGAATGATGAGGATGTTGGAAAAACTGTCCTAATATTTTGAAAGAAGTAACAAAAACATGCCAAAAGTGCATCATTTGTTTATAAAATAATGCTCAAGGAGCAATGGAAAGCTACAATATTGCTTGGTGTTGATTAACACCTTCACAAAGTGGACAGAAATTTGTCCCACATCCTCAGCAAATGCCACATTTGTGTGTAAAACTCTAGTAAATTATGTTTTTCTGTTTTTGGGGTTCCAGAACTGATTTATGCAGATAATGAAACTCATTTTACAGCACAAACAGTTCAAGACTTAATCCAAGCTGTAAGATCAAATTTCATAGTATCTACCACCCACAAAGTACAGGTTTTGTAAAAAGAAAAATGGTACAATCAAACAAATGCGGGGAAAAAACTATACATGGAAAGGGTATTACTTGGCCAGAAGCCCTGAAATTAGTCAGACTAACCATTAACTCTATACTAGACCTAAAGACAGGATTATCACCTTTTGAATGTGTTTTTCACTCACTCCTCATGTATTACCTGACCTCTCACCACTAACCACGCCTAACAAATACACAGATCTTGGTGAACATCTCAGGGAATGTTTTGATCCTGTCAGAAGCTCTCTCTCCTCCACAGAAAAAAGCGGATAACCCGTTGCAACTTGGAGGCTATGTAAAGAACCACCACCGACAACACTGGACACTCCCACTCCCACTGCAGTACGTATTGCTGAATGACCATCTTGGATTCACGTTAAAAGACTACGGGTGCCTGTAAGGGAACTAACTAACTTGTTTCCCTGAGTAAGTCCAGTTACAAAGGGGGTGTGTCCTTTTAAGGACAAGGCCGTCTCAACCCTGGTGAAGAAAGAGGCCCGGAGGGGTACTCTCTCAGGTGGAAGCATGGCACCAAAATTACTGATGACTCTGTGTTCTGTACTGCTTGTGACTGCGGGATGGTGGTCATTCTTCACTTTAGGACACCCTCAGGACATGGGTGGTGGTAACTCACAGGATGAAGGTGAAGCCAGACCTCGAGTTCGACTGCCAAGGGGACTCGTCAATCACACAACCCATCTTCATAATGAATGGTATAGAATGGCTATGAAAACGGCAGAATCATGCAATGTCACTAATTGTTTTGTATGCTCTCTTGTTCCTCATCATGCAGACCATAATCCTATCCTAACAGCTAAACCATCAAATCTGACTGAGACTCTATGTATTCTTGCATCCTATATGACTAACAATGAAACAATGTATAGGAAAATAACACCAAATTGTTCTGTTCACTATGATCTTGGAAAAGATTGGAGGTTACCATATAACTACTCAGATTTAACCAATCTGACTAACCTTAGGGCATTTTCTTTGGCTAGAAACCCACCTAAAGTTCCTATGTGTTTTGGTAGGCTATGTAGCAAAAATGCTAAGCTAAGTGCCCATGAACATTTAGGGGACACTAGCTGTGTAGACAAAATCCCTGTTCCATTAACTCTGAATGTGACAACAGGAATTCCACATAGACTTTTTGTCCAAAATCCAAAAAAAGCTAATGAAGCTGCAAACTGGAATATGACTGCTATTTCAGAAGTTGTTCCAGGTTGGACAACACCATACACTAACCTTAGCCTTTGGCTTCCAGGGAAACAGGGGTATGGCTGCCCAAAAGACCATGTTTGGGTATGTGGCAACAATGTGTACCTATGGCTCCCTGGAAACTGGTGTGGATCTTGTTATTTGGCAAGAATAACTCCTGCTTCACATATATTTACCACTAACATAACTGCTCCAAGCAGGAAGTCACGTCTCCGAACAAAAAGATCTTCAGAGTCTAACAAATCGCCTCCTTTAATAAGTGATCTTCGAGGTATTTTCATGACTGCATTTCCAATGTATGGAGTTGCTTACTTAAGCCACAAAATGAATGATGTGTTTTGGGCACTAGAAAATCTTACTGAGGTAGTTACTGATGTTGCTCTTTTCATCAAAAATGATCCAGAAAAAGCAGCCATGAAAGCTATGATAACACAGCATCGCATTGCTCTTGATTTGTTGCTTGCTGAGAAGGGAGGTGTGTGTGCTATTATTGGAGAACACTGTTGTACCTTTATCCCTGATTCTTCTAATAATATCACCACAATAATTGACAGATTGAGAGGACTGCACCAACATTTAGATAGCCTAAAGGATGTACCCCAAAAATGGAATCTATCTTCTTGGTTCATTTCTGGCCAATGGTGGCAAATTCTTTTGAAATGGTTAACCCCAGTAATAGTTGTATTGATTCTATTTTGTGTATTATTCATGTGTGTTATTCCCTGCATAAGGTCCATGATGAGTAGAGCTCTTGCTCAACACACTTATATGCTACAATCTGTTATGCTCCAACGGGAAGTTCCTGTGCAATATACTAACTTGAGACAACAAGGTAATGGTGATTGTGATGACAGAACCACTGTTTAGATTTGGAAGTGATGCTCAATGAATGTCAATGTAGAAAATCGTGAGAAGATACATTGTACTGATGATTGCATGTGATTTAAATTGATAAAAATGATAAACAGGAGGGAATGTCAGAAAAAATTATGTGTATGCATATTATCATTTTTATATAATCCAATCTAGTATATATATACAGTATATGTATGTAACTGTCTGCTGAAAAATACTAAAACTGTCTGTGTATTAGAAGTTTTGTACATGATGCATGAAGATTGAAGTTGTTTTTTCTTATTTTAATTATGTTGAAATTCCAATTCTCCTTTCATGGTAGATTTGTCTTAAGGCACACGATGACCTGGGCTGCACAGTATGACCTGCCCTAAGAAACTGTTACTCCTTAGAGCACAAGGTGGACTCTGATAAAGTGAAACTGTTCCTTTTTCTTTGATGTCAGCATATTTCATCATGATTGTATAAGGGAGTATATGATAGATGTTTCTGTTTGATCATGCAAACTGCTGTGTATAAATTGTCTGAACTCTGATGATTGTCTTTAGTACTGATCTCCTGTAACCAGGATTTGTGCTCCTTGCATTGCAAGTAAACAAAAGCTCATGAGAAATAGAATTTTGTGTCTTGAATCTTTATTGAGGTAACGAACTAATATACGATCACTTTTATGAGTTTCTAGATTCCTGACACAGGAGACTCTAGTCCTTAAATATCAGGACTCTTACAGTTCACAAGTACATGTCTCACAGACCACATTGCATTAAAATTCACAGTAACAATGCATCTCCTCTTTAATCCCTTAATTACTCCCCCACAGTCTCAAGCCTTGCAGCTTCCTGTAATTTCCCAGGAAGCTCTGCCTTTGTTCTGATCTAAAATGTGAGTCACAAAGCAGGTCACATATGTGTGTCCACCACACAAGCCCCCCCAACATTTTAGAACAAAAAAGAGAATAACAACATGCATGCCGTGATAGTATCAATACACATCAGTCCACATGCTGTCTAGGCTTCAGTCTCCTGCCGTATCTGCTGTAGCTGGGAATCAACGTCTCTGCGGCGCCGTCACGCTGGGGGTTTGCCGTCTGGGGGTGGAAACCTTTTATCAGTCCCTGCGGGTGTTCTGGGGAAACATTACTCTGTGAAGCCCCCCGCGGGGGTCTACCTCGCCGCGGGGCCCTTGCCAGCAACACTTGCTTGTCTGCCACCACAAAAGCGGGTTTGAGTCTGTTTATGCCAACTTGCTCTTTCCTACCCCGCAAATCTAGCAAAAACTGCTTGTCCCCTGTTTCTAGCACTCTGAATGGTCCGTCATAAGGCGGACGCAGCGGGGTTCAATGCGCTTCGTGTCTGACAAAAACAAACTCTGCGTTCTTCAAAGTTTTAGGCACAAAAACGCACGGAAAACTGTGGTGCGCGGGGCCGGGCAGCGTGCTTGATTCTATGTTACTCCGCAACAGCTGAGACGGGGAGGCATCTGGCGCAGGGTTATCTGGGAGAAACTCCCCGGGCAGCCGGAGTGGCTGCGCAACCACGAGCTCCGCTGGGGAGGCTTCTAAGTCCTCTTTAGACGCAGAACGCAACCCCAATAACACCCACGGTAACTTGTCTACCCCAAGCGTGTGTCCAACAAGTAGAGCAGCTTGTTCTCCTCCCCGAGGGCCGTGGCTGCTACCGACCCCCGGTCTTGGCATTTCCCGAACGCCCGAACTGGCACGGTAATACACATTTGCGTGCCCTCTCTGCGAAACGGCGATGGTAGAAACAAAGGACGTCTGAATCGCGTTCCCTGGCCCCTGCCGCCGCCGTCGTCGGTGAGTCTGGTACCGCTGCCTCTGGCCCCCTGTCATCTCCGGTCATCGCGCCGAGTTCCGCTGCAGCGGCCGTGGCTGCACGCCGCTTGGTGGCGTTGACAATCTGCTGCGCCTCTCGGCCCAGCGCGCGGTAGTCCCGTTGGGCCAACAGTGGCGAACTGGCCAGGGTTGCTCTCACTGCTGACGGTAGAGTCTTGAGGAAGAGGTGGGTGAAAATGAAGTGATCGTCGTCAGAGTCTTTCAACCTCAACAACTTCTCCATCAGGTTCGCGGGCATGTCATTTTCCAACTCCATCAGTGCCAGGAGCCTCTCTGCTCGCTCCTCCGCCGAGGGGGTGAATTGCTGGATGAGTGCAGCCTTCAACGTGCCATATTTGTCGTTGTCGATCAGGCTCTCCATGTGCTGGGCCGTGTTGTTGTCCAGCTTTGCGACTACGTGGTAGAATTTTGTGGCGTCTACTGATATCCCCCGGAGGTTGAACTGCGCCTCAATCGCGTTGAACCAGGAGCGCGGATTGTTCTGCCAGAAGTCCGGTAGCTGGACTGTAGCGGCATTCGCTTGGCTGGGGGCTCCTGACGAGGCTGGCCTGGGAGAATTCTCCTCTTGCATGATACGTCTTGGGTCACCAGTGTGGGGATGTGGGAATGACGAGACAGAGTTCTCTCTCAAGTCAGCTTTATTCACATCACCAACATCTCAAAGCAGAAAAAAGAAACCAACACAGGAGACTCTCGTCCTTAAATATCAGGACTCTTACAGTTCACAGTCTCACAGACCACGTTGCATTAAAATTCACAGTAACAATGCATCTCCTCTTTAATCCTTTAATTACTCCCCCACAGTCTCAAGCCTTGCAGCTTCCTGTAATTTCCCAGGAAGCTCTGCCTTTGTTCTGATCTAAAATGTGAGTCACAAAGCAGGTCACATATGTGTGTCCACCACAATAGCAATATAGTCCGCAGTCGCCAAGCTAACTCCACAGCAGACTAGTAGCTATAATAGTACTGTCATTGTTGGTTTTGTGGAGGAAAAATAAGTTTGGACGAGATGCGGCGAGCTGGAAGGTGGCAGTGTTTTATTTTCCTCCAACATAATGAGACGCACTTGTAGTGCTGTGCGCTACAGTGCTGTGCTGTGTTGTCTGTCCTGTGCGTGCTGTGTGCTGCTGTTTTATATGTTGTACAAACAGAGAGAATGCATGGCACATCAGCATATTGATATACATATCAGTCAATACATATGTTTAGCATGACCACTGGTGTCCGGACGTCCTCTACTTAATCTGGGGATGTATAAACAATAGTCCATTATTCTGGTTGTCCCCCCAGGGGTTCTCTGTCCGTATGCAATCCCTGCTAAGCGTGAATAGTATCAGTCTGCATTGTGCTGGGTGACCACATGGCTCCCCCCAGAACGCTCAAAAGGGGCTGTGACACCACCCCCCCGCCGTCGTTTGGGCTCCAGCTCTGGTAGAACTGTCGGAGGGCATGTCAGTCCGTGGGGGGATGGGGGAGGGGTGGAAAAAACAGTGTGCTCTGCTCCGGGTTCCAGCACATTGAACGGCCATGGATCGTGGGCGCACGGGCCGGTGTGCAGTCGTGCATAATGGAACCAGACGGCGATTGGCCGGCTTTAGGGAGTGAGGTGCGGGAATAGCTCTGTGGAGGAGTAGGGGGAGGGGGTGGGAGTAAGTGAGTGCCGGCCCAGGACATCAAAGGTGTCTGGGCCACGCAAAAATTGAGTGTGGATCTGCGATGGTGAGAGACTTTCCCGGTAAACCTGGCGGAGATCCACAGCGGCTGTGAAAAAAAAAAAAATTAAGTCTCTGACTCTTCTCGCGGCTCAATCCAGCGAGGACGTGGGGAAGGCGGCCGGACAAATTCCCCGAGGATTCGTAGCAGCTGTGAAATAACTGCAACTGTGTGAGGGACCTGGTGGTTTGGCTTTTAGGTGCAGGAGCAGCCCTAAAGCCATCGGGGACAGCAGTCAGCTAAATTCCCCTTGTGCGCCGTAGCTGAGAAACCCTTACAAAGTCCTGTGTGTGGGCTGCCCTCAAGGTTCCGAGGGTGGCGGTCAGCCGTTTTTCTCGGGCGTGTGCAGCGGTGGAGGACACTGTGTCGGTCTGTGGAGCCGGCTTGACCCTGTGCGTGGCGTGTGCATGGCGTAGTGACCACTTAGCTGGCAGTTGCACTGTCCTTGTAATCCTGCGGTGTGCACATGGGGCTTCTATGTGCCAAACCCCCACTGTCGGGAGGTGGAGCCAGGGTTGGGGACTTGACTGAAACCACACAGATGGTGCAGATCTTCTCCTCCCTGGCTGTTTCTGTCGGTTTGCTCGCCTCGCCGATCATGGTGCGTCTTGGTCCCAGCGCTGTTTGCTTTCTCGGGCCCTTCAGGTAGCCAGTGTGCAGAGAGGAACAGGCGAGCGCGCTCCAATGTGGATGAAGAGTGAGTCCACAGTGTGGTGAAAGGGAGAGATAGTCCATTCACACATCGGGTCACCACTGTGGAGAAAAAGGAATGCAGGCAAAGCATGGCGATCTTGATTCCACAGCGTGGTGAAAGGTAGAGACACTCCATGGCTCGTCAAGGGTCACCAATGTGGAGGAAAAATAAGTTCAGGCGAGATGCGGCGAGCTGGAAGGTGGCAGAGTTTTATTTTCCTCCAACATAATGAGACGCACTTGTAGTGCAGTGCACTACAGTGCTGTGCTGTGTTGTCTGACCTGTGCGTGCTGTGTGCTGCTGTTTTATATGTTATACAAACAGAGAGAACGCATGGCACAATAGCATACTGATATACATTTCAATCAATACATATGTTTAGCATGACCACTGGCGCCCGGACGTCCTCTCCTTAATCCGGGGATATATAACAATAGTCCATTGTTCTGGTTGTCCCCCCAGGGGTCCTCTGCCTGTATGCAATCCCTGCTGAGCGTGAATAGTATCAGTCTGCATTGTGCTGGGTGACCACAGTTTGGAGATTCATGGGGATCCTCTCCACTGACATTAAAATGGGTGGAGATGAATCTGGAAGGGTGCTATCATTCCAGTGAGCTTCACTTCTCGCACCATAACTGGAGCAAAACCAAAGACGCTCATTTGGAGAGGGGATACATTTTGTTTTGATTTAGATTTTCATGGGTAGTCCCTCCAGATGCCCAAATAGATGTGTAAAAGCACTGAAAAAGTGACGTTTTCATCATATGTCACCTTTAATAAGAGTATGTTAGCTAAAAAAAAGTAAGATGGGGGTTTCCAGTTCCCTCCATAAACTGCACTATTGCATGAACAAAGTGATGAATTCATTGCTCCATAGCTAAATGTGATCATTCACATGATAATTTGCATGAAAACCAAACATTCACCAAAACATAACTACAGTTCATCTTTGCTCAGATGTCAATCCAAATGTTGAATCTGTCGACAAACGTGGCCTCTAAACTTTATTGCAGTCTGTTTTTTTCCATGCCTGAAACGTGGAAAATAAGCATCATTTCTATGCCCTGGCTCATCCAAAGCATAACAGATAGGATCTCTTCATTCAGTCTGCTGCATATTCACAACATGTACAAAAAACATCAGCCAGCTAGTCTCAGACAGAGCCAAACACAAAAGTAATGAGTCAATCAGAAAATGACCATCTTTGTCAGTGTTTCTGGCATTGAAAGGTAGAACATATTCCAAGTGAAATATTCATTTTACTAAATTTATTTAATATTTTAAACCTTTAACAAGGGCTAACAATGGCATGCAGGGCCTTATCTCCTCACTCCCATTCTGAGCCATCAACATGATTAGACAAGCCTAAAACTCCTGCAGCCAATACACTTTGTCTCTGGAGAAACTTCTCTAACAACACAGCTACAGCAATGCAGAAAAAAAAACAAACATGTTTAATGCTATGAATATTTATGACTTCAAGATAAGCTGCAATTATTTTAAGTACAACTTGCCCTGTTTATTGTTGTGCACCTGCAAATATCTTTGCAATTTAGTTCAAATTACCTAACTCTGACTGTTCAGTTTTTCTCACCCAAGACGCCAGTAAATACAGCAAGGAGAAAGAGAAACTGTTTAGTGAGTTATTGATGTCTCTGATGTCAACATCAGTATTCAGATCTTTCAGCAGCCAGCATTTATAGGATTAGGCTGGCTTACCTGCTTTGTAGGCGATTGTGTTGGTTTGAGCCACAGACTTCTTGTAACACAGGTAGACTGAGGAGCCCCACTGGAAACAAGAGCAAAGTCGCACAAAATTAACACATTATTCTGATAAAATGCACAACATTACAACTCCAATTTAAATAAAATGTGTGGACACTTAATAAAATCTAAATTAAAAACAGAATGCAATGATTTGCAAATCTCAAACTACCATTTTATTCACAACAGAACACAGAAAATATCAAATACTGAAAGTGAGGCATCAGTTTAGCATTGTCTTGATGAAATGTGCAAGGCCTTCCCTGAAAGAGACACCATCTAGATGAGATGCTGCTCTAAAATCTGATTAGAATAATGAATTATGCCTGTTTTTGATGACGGCCCAAAGATCACAAACGTCCAATATTTTCCTTGTACCCAAAGATGTCTCCAGACTCTCGAAATCTTTAGATGATATTATGCACTGTGAATAATTCAAAGTCTTCACAGTTTTACATTGAGTAATATTATTCTGAAGTTGCTCTACAATTTACAGACATACTTATTTTTTACTTCTGAGACAGTCTGCCTCTGTAAAGCTACAGTAACAGAGATTCTTATGAACAATGGGTTCATGAGAATCTCCAAGTTCCTATGAAATCAGGAGTTCTCAGACATTCATGGAGGGGGCATAGTTTCTTATGGCTCCCATTCGATTCGCAAGAGCAATGTGAGGCATTCTTGAGAAATGAGGTGATTTCTGTCGTACGACCCTAGAGTTCTTACATTCTTTGTAAAGGTGCCTTGGGATCTTCCTACAGCATACTTACTGCCATCTTACCAAAATGTTTGTGCAACTCACGGCACTCTCAAGTCCTTGGTAGGAAGATCTTACAGCTTTCGGCACATTATGTCAGCACAAATGTCGCAAAAAATGACATACTTGTGCCTATTCTCTCGGCGCCACACCAGTCGGCTGCCTTTTGCAACAGCGGCTCGATTCCGAGTCTTTTTCCCTTCCTCTCTCTTTTGATCCGTCTTTTTTTTTCACCCCACTTATATCACGGACACACAGATCGTCCTAAATGTCTCCTGAGCCGGTGGACGGAGCCACTGTTTATAGCAGGATACGATACAGCAGAGAACAGCTGCTAGCATTCAACCGCCACCCGGTCCCATTGGAAAAACTCGACATACCGAGAGAACTGAGGCGAAAACGCCACGGCTGCCGGGCTGGAGTAAGGCGGAGGACAAAAAATATAAGGTACAGACCCTCCCTTCCATCTGTTGTCATGGGAAATGTACGGTCGATACTGGGAAAGTTAGATGAGCAAGCGGCTATCTCCCATTATGATAGCACATACCGGGAGTGCTCTCTCCTTTTGTTTACTGAGACGTGGCTAACTGAACTAGCAGCAGATGCTAACATTGAGCTGGAGGGTTTTCACATGATACGAGCTGACCGAACACCAGACAGTGGCAAGGCTAGGGGCGGTGGAGTGATAATGTATGTTAACAACAACTGGTGCAGACCGGGACATATCACTGTTAAACAACGACACTGCAGCAAAGACATTGAGTTGCTAGCTGTTAGCATGAGGCCTACATATCTCCCGAGAGAACACTCACACGTGATCTGCATTGTTGTTTATGCAAATCCGACGGCGAACGCTGGGACAGCACGTGACGTCATCCATTCAGTAACCAGCAGGCTGCAGACAGAACACCCAGATGCTCTTCTCCTCATCTCAGGCGATTTCAACCATGTTTCACTGTCTCCCATTCTACCCACGTTCACCCAGTATGTCACATGCCACACTAGAGACAATAAAACACTGGATTTATTCTACGCAAACACTAAGGAGGCGTACACCTCATCACAACTCCCCCCACTCGGGAGATCGGATCACAACTTGGTTCATCTCCGGCCGGTGTACAAACCCCTACTGCACAGACAACCTCCGGCCATGCACACTGTGGAGTTATGGTCTGAGGAGACAATGGACACCCTAAAGGGCTGTTTTGAAGCCACCGCCTGGAAGCAGCTCTGCGATCCACATGGTGAGGACATCGATGGCCTCATTCACACCTTCACGGGCTACCTCAGCTTCTGTGTGGACAAATCCGTTCCCACCAAGACCATACGGCGTCACTCAAACAACAAACCCTGGATCAACCCTGAGATAAAAACACTTCTGAGAGAGAAGAAGAGGATCTTCAGGTCAGGGAACAGGGAGATGCTGAAGTCCGTACAGAGGGAGCTGAGGAGAAAGATCAGAGAAGGCAAGGACAGCTTCAGGAAGAAGATGGAGGACAAGCTGCAACAGAGCGACATCAGCGGGGTCTGGAGAAACCTCAAAACCATCTCGGGGCTCCAGAATACCTCCCCCCAGGCCACAGGGGGCAGGGAGTGGGCGAACAACCTGAATCTGTTTTTCAATAGATTTGACCAACCGCCCTCCCCCCTGACTGCACAACAACCACTGCTGCCTCTAAAGAAATCAAGTCCTGCTGCCCACTCCCCACTCCACCAACACCCCCCCACTCCCAACACACAGCCCCCCATCCTGACCCTGACCAGGACCCAGGTGAGGACGGAGCTGAGGAAGATCAAGGCGAGGAAGGCGCCGGGACCGGACGGCATCAGCGCAAAGCTCCTCAAGTCCTGTGCAGACCAGCTGTGTGGGATTGTGACGTATATCTTCAACATGAGCCTGAAACTGGGGAGGGTACCACAGCTGTGGAAAACATCTTGTGTGGTACCTGTACCAAAAACTTCCCACCCCAAAGACCTGAACAGCTACAGACCGGTGGCCTTGACGTCCCACTTGATGAAGACCCTGGAGAGACTGCTCCTTGCTCACCTCCGCCCCCTGGTGGAACCAGCGATGGATCCACTCCAGTTCGCCTACCAGCATGGCATTGGGGTGGAGGATGCGGTGATCTTCCTCCTTCACCGTTCTCTGTCCCACCTGGAGAAGCCCGGGAATATGGTGAGGATCATGTTCTTTGACTTCTCCAGTGCTTTCAACACCATCCAACCGATGATCCTGAAGGACAAGCTGCTGCGCGCAGGGGTGGACCAGCACCTGTCATCATGGATCCTGGACTACCTCACGAACCGGCCTCAGTTTGTGAGAACCCGGGACTGTGTGTCCGACACGATCATCAGTAGCACGGGGGCCCCCCAGGGAACGGTGCTGGCTCCCTTCCTGTTCACTCTTTATACTGCGGACTTCTCACACAACACAACACACTGCCATCTACAGAAGTTCTCTGATGACTCTGCGATCGTTGGCCTCATCTCCAATGGAGATGAAGCTGAGTACAGAGGGCTTATCCAGGACTTCGTGGACTGGTGCCATCGGAACTGCCTCCAGATCAACGCGAGGAAAACTAAGGAGCTGGTGGTGGACTGCCGCAGGCATGGGCAGCCCCTCACAGTACCAGTAAATATACAGGGAACAGACATCGAGATGGTGACATCCTATAAGTACCTGGGTATTCATCTGAACAATAAACTAGACTGGTCACACAATACTGATGCACTCTACAAGAAGGGACAGCGCAGGCTGTTCCTGCTGAGGAGACTCAGGTCTTTTGGTGTACAAGGGGCGCTGCTGAAGTCATTCTATGACACGGTGGTGGCATCAGCCATCACTTTTGGAGTGGTCTGCTGGGGCAGTGGCATTACTGCAGCCGATAGGAAGAGACTGAACAAACTGATTAAGAAAGCTAGCTCTGTCCTGGGGCAGCGCCTTGATCCGATGGAGGAGATAGGAGAGAGAAGGACGGTGGCTAAACTGTCATCTCTGCTGGAGTCCGAGTTCCACCCTATGCAGGACATACTGAATGCACTGAGGAGCTCATTTAGCAGCAGACTACATCATCCCAGGTGCACAACCGAGAGGTTTCGTAGGTCCTTCCTACCAACGGCTGTCAGACTGTATAACCTAAGCAGGGCTGCTCGCAGAGATAGCAAAAAGACGTAACAAACTAATAGTTTTTTGAATGCAAAAGATGCAATAGACTTACACAATGGTCCCCTCCGGCATACAACTAGGAACTTACCGGTCGCTATGGAGGGTGAGAATATGTATGGGCACATAATCATACCATGTAGGATAACTAAGTAGACGGTTATGCTGTTTCATTCCATCTAGCAACAATGCTCTGCACCGTGTGTGTTTATATATTTACATATTTATTCCATCTAGCTACAATGCTCAGCACTGGGTGTGTTTATATATTTATATATCTACATATTATTCCATCTAGCTACATTGCTCCGCACTGTGTGTGTTTATATACTTGCATATTTATTCCACCTAGCTGCAATGCTCCGTACTGTGGGTGTTTATATATTTACATATTTATTCCATCTAGCTACAATGCTCTGCACTGTGTGTTCATATATTCATATATTTATTCCATCCAGCTACAATGCTCTGCACTGTGTGTCTGTGTGTGTGTGTGTATATATATATATTTTATAGTAATACGTACATATGTATATTAGCTGCTCTTGCTTGCTTGTTTTTTTTTTTCTTGCCTTCTGATTGTTGCTCTGAGTGTTGCTATCCCTGTGCTGTTGCAATCCTGGAATTTCCCCGTTGTGGGACTAATAAAGGCTTATCTTATCTTATCTTATCTTATCTTATGAGCGCCTCACTACCACCTTACGCACACTGTACGAATCTCCATACGAACAGGTATTCCTGCTGCATTTCGTACAACCGCTGTAAGACACTGGCATACTTACTGCCAATGTCTTGCATAGTTCTTACGTTGTTCCTATGGCATTCGTATAGCTGCCCTATGATGAGGGGTTTTCGTGGGGTGTTCACAGAAATCTTGGACAAGACCACTGACCTGGCCACAAAGATTAATGGTCTTCGAACACTGGATTGTCCTACGGCCACCTTAAGAAGGCAGTACGAGATGGTCCAAAAATCGTTCAGTCGGTGTTCGCACCTGTTCATAAGGGTATTTATGACCGTAGCTTTAAGAGCTCTTTTGTGTTACCCAATCATATTAGAACTATTGCTCATTAATTTAATTAGATGCCACATGTTCTTCTAGCTGATTTTTTTTTTACCCCAAGGTCATCCGATCAGAGTAATATGTAATATGTTCATCATCAGTGTATATCAAACCATGGTACCACGTTTCAAAACAACTGGAACAAAATTATAGGAGGAGTTGATTTCACAAAAGTGGGACACACTGACTGATGGATGGACAGGACCATAACACCTTTGGTCTTTGACCCCTTTGGCCTTCGACTGGTGGGGGATAAAAAGACTAGTACAGGCAGGTGGCAAAATAAAGCAAAAAAACCAAAATGGTCTCAGAACACCCTTGAACCATAAATCTACCAGATCAGATTGCTGTGTTTTGGTGTTAAGAGGTAAGATAAGATAAGATAAGATAAGATAAGCCTTTATTAGTCCCACAACGGGGAAATTCCAGGATTGCAACAGCACAGGGATAGCAACACTCAGAGCAACAATCAGAAGGCAAGAAAAAAAGCAAGCAAGCAAGAGCAGCTAATATACATATGTACATATTACTATAAAATATATATATACACACACACAGACACACAGTGCAGAGCATTGTAGCTGGATGGAATAAATATATGAATATATAAACACACAGTGCGGAGCATTGTAGCTAGATGGAATAAATATGTAGATATATAAACACCCACAGTACGGAGCATTGCAGCTAGGTGGAATAAATATGTAAATATATAAACACACACAGTGCGGAGCAATGTAGCTAGATGGAATAATATGTAGATATATAAACACACAGTGCGGAGCATTGTAGCTAGATGGAATAAATATATAGATATATAAATATAAACACACCCAGTGCGGAGCATTGTAGCTAGATGGAATAAATATGTAAATATATATATATAAACACACACAGTGCAGAGCATTGTTGCTAGATGGGATGAAACAGCACAACCGTCTACTTAGTTATCCTACATGGTATGATAATGTGCCCATACATATTCTCACCCTCCATAGGGACCGGTATTTTCCTAGTTGTATGCCGGAGGGGACCATTGTGTAAGTCTATTGCATCTTTTGCATTCAAAAAATTATTAGTTTGTTACGTCTTTTTGCTATCTCTGCGAGCAGCCCTGCTTAGGTTGTACAGTCTGACAGCCGTTGGTAGGAAGGACCTGCGAAACCTCTCGGTTGTGCACCTGGGATGATGTAGTCTGCTGCTAAATGAGCTCCTCAGTGCATCCAGTATGTCCTGCATAGGGTGGAACTCGGACTCCAGCAGAGATGACAGTTTAGCCACCGTCCTTCTCTCTCCTATCTCCTCCACCGGATCAAGGCGCTGCCCCAGGACAGAGCTAGCTTTCTTGATCAGTTTGTTCATTCTCTTCCTGTCGGCTGCAGTAATGCCACTGCCCCAGCAGACCACTCCAAAAGTGATGGCTGATGCCACCACCGTGTCATAGAATGTCTTCAGCAGCGCCCCTTGTACACCGAAAGACCTGAGTCTCCTCAGCAGGAACAGCCTGCGCTGTCCCTTCTTGTAGAGTGCGTCAGTATTGTGTGACCAGTCTAGTTTATTGTTCAGATGAACACCCAGGTACTTATAGGATGTCACCATCTCGATGTCTGTTCCCTGTATATTTACTGGTGCTGTGAGGGGCTGCCCATGCCTGCGGCAGTCCACCACCAGCTCCTTAGTTTTCCTCGCGTTGATCTGGAGGCAGTTCCGATGGCACCAGTCCACGAAGTCCTGGATAAGCCCTCTGTACTCAGCTTCATCTCCATTGGAGATGAGGCCAACGATCGCAGAGTCATCAGAGAACTTCTGTAGATGGCAGTGTGTTGTGTTGTGTGAGAAGTCCGCAGTATAAAGAGTGAACAGGAAGGGAGCCAGCACCGTTCCCTGGGGGGCCCCCGTGCTACCGATGATCGTGTCGGACACACAGTCCCGGGTTCTCACAAACTGAGGCCGGTTCGTGAGGTAGTCCAGGATCCATGATGACAGGTGCTGGTCCACCCCTGCGCGCAGCAGCTTGTCCTTCAGGATCATCGGTTGGATGGTGTTGAAAGCACTGGAGAAGTCAAAGAACATGATCCTCACCATATTCCCGGGCTTCTCCAGGTGAGACAGAGAACGGTGAAGGAGGAAGATCACCGCATCCTCCACCCCAATGCCATGCTGGTAGGCGAACTGGAGTGGATCCATCGCTGGTTCCACCAGGGGGCGGAGGTGAGCAAGGAGCAGTCTCTCCAGGGTCTTCATCAAGTGGGACGTCAAGGCTACCGGCCTGTAACTGTTCAGGTCTTTGGGGTGGGAAGTTTTTGGTACAGGTACCACACAAGATGTTTTCCACAGCTGTGGTACCCTCCCCAGCTTCAAGCTCAGGTTGAAGATGTACGTCACAATCCCACACAGCTGGTCTGCACAGGACTTGAGGAGCTTTGCGCTGATGCCGTCCGGTCCCGATGCCTTCCTCGCCTTGATCTTCCTCAGCTCCGTCCTCACCTGGGTCCTGGTCAGGGTCAGGATGGGGGGCTGTGTGTTGGGAGTGGCGGAGTGTTGGTGGAGTGGGGAGTGGGCAGCAGGACTTGATTTCTTTAGAGGCAGCAGTGGTTGTTGTGCAGTCAGGGGGGAGGGCGGTTGGTCAAACCTATTGAAAAACAGATTCAGGTTGTTCGCCCACTCCCTGCCCCCCGTGGCCTGGGGGGAGGTATTCTGGAGCCCAGAGATGGTTTTGAGGTTTCTCCAGACCCTGCTGATGTCGCTCTGTTGCAGCTTGTCCTCCATCTTCTTCCTGAAGCTGTCCTTAGGAATGGCCCTTCCAAAGGAATGGCCCTTCCAAATAAACATGAAAATTGTCCTGAGTCATTAATTTGACCACAAATATTTCTCTTCCATAAAGATAAATCTCACAGGGTTCCCGGAGCATGAAAATTAAATAAATCAAATGCTATGGCCTCCTCATTCTTAGACCTTAACTCAGTCTGACAGCCATAAACAGACTGATACAGGAGACAGACAGCCAATAATGTAAGGTAACAGTTTTATTTAAGGGTATTATAAGATTTATCGATTATGAGAAAGCTTTTGATTCTATTGAGATACCAGCCATAATGAAATCAATTAGCAGACAAGGAGTGTCTGCAGCCTATGTTAAGCTTCTCAATAATATCTAATCAGACAGCTGTATCTGTGTCCACCCTGAAAATGTCAGCGAGAAAATTCCAAGACAAAAGGGCATCCGCCAAGGTGACACTATATCCCCAAAGCTTTTTACATCAGCACTAGAAGATATATTTAAGAAGCTTGAATGGGAACAGTGAGGCATATGTATTGATGGAGAATGGCTCTCACACCTCGGCTTTGCAGATGATACAGTAATCATCGCTCAGAATGCAGAGGGATTACAACTATTGATGCAAGAGCTTGCCAGTGAAAGCGCCATGGTTGGACTGAAAATGAATATGAAGAAAACAAAAGCAATGTTTGGACTGATCGCAACCATCAAAGATGTCATTGTCAGTGGCGCAAAGATAGAAGAGGTTGAGGAATACATATACCTTGGACAATGGTTCAGTTTGAAGGATCCCACCCAGGATAAGGAACTGGATCGAAGGATATCAGCCGGATGGGCAGTCTTTGCCCAAAACAAGGATTTATTGAAAGGTAGACTGCCTCTTTGCCTGTTGGAGCACCTCACCTTGAGGCAGAAATCTCTCCTAAACAGTAAGACCACTCTGAGGCGAGTGCAATATCCCCTGCCTCCGTTTTCTTTGAAGATCTCAATACTTACTGACAGAGAGCAGTTTCAAATTTCATTATAATTACTGTGTCCGAACCAAACTAGAAAAGCACTCGGAGAGCGCAGACCTCCACCAAGCGACACAGTTTCCCCCATACAGTCTTCAGATTCCTTGACCATGAAAACATATGACAAGCAGTGGTTCAGTAGTTATTGACGAAAATGACATTTTCCGTAATGGCGGCCACAGTTCCCCCCATACAGTGTTTGTGTGTACGTTTTCAGATTCCTTGACCATGAAAACATATGACAAGCAATTGGAGTCACAATGATAGGGTAAGTGGTTCAGTAGTTATTGACAAAAATGGCATTTTCCGTAATGGCGGTTTAGCGCCACAGTTCCCCCCATACAGTGTTTGTGTGTACGTTTTCAGATTCCTTGACCATGAAAACATATGACTAGCAATTGGATTCACAATGATAGGATTAGTGGTTCAGTAGTTATTCACGAAAATGGCATTTTGCGTAATGGCGGTTTTCTTGTGGACGGTGATCCGGATCACCACCCAAATCTAATCATCTGTAGGATACCCCATTTCTGACAATCTGTGAAAATTTCATGAAAATCCGTCCATAACTTTTTAAGTTATCTTGCTAACAAACAGACAAACAGACAAACAAACAAACAAACAAACAAACAGACAAACAGACAAACCAATGCCGATGATCACATAACCTCCCCCTTTGGTGGAGGTAATTATGATAAGCTCATCATCCATGAATATACAACAAAGTATGGCAGGATCCCAAGGTGAACCTGTGTAGCAGGTTTGGTGACCCGAGAGAGCTTTACATGTTCTATAATAAGAGAGCAAGAGAGGTGCCAACCTTGACCTTTTGACCCCAAACCTCTAGTCAGAGGTCATGGTCTCAGAGTGAACCTGTGTACCAAGTTTGGTGGCCTTAGCTTTCTTTGTTGTTGAGATATAGTTTATGAGCCATTTCAATGTTGACTTCCGACCTTGCAATCGCAAAACCATAATCACAGTTCAGGGTCACAAGGTGAACCTGTGTACCAAGTTTGGTGACCCTAGCTTTACTTGTTTTATAGTAAAAGTGCAAATGGAATGTTAACCTTGACCTTTTGACCTCAAACCCATATTCAGAAGTCAGGATCCCAAGGTGAACCTGTTTACCAGGCTTGGTGGCCCTAGCTTTACTTGTTTTATAGTAATAGTAAATGTAGCATTTATTATTTACCATAGTGCAACTGCAATGTTAACTTTGACCTTTGACCCCTTGACTCCAAACCCATCGTTGAGGGTGTAAGTCATTCAAGATGTGTATTAGATACAACTACTGTATCAATTTGAAAAGCCTACATCATTTCTTTCACTAGTTATTGTCTTTAGAAGATTTAGAGAAAATCTGACCTCTGACATTTGACCTCAAGGTCATCTGATGAGAGTGAAATTGCAATATGCGCATCAGCAGTGTATATCAAACCATGGTACCAAGTTTCAAAACAATCAAACCAAAACTGTAGGAGGAGTTGATTTCACAAAAGTGGGACAGACAGAGGGACGGACAGACTGACCCATAACATAATCCCCCTTCGGTTTTCAACCCCTTTGGGCTTCGACTGGCAGGGGATAAAAACCACATTTTACGCAAGCAGAATTTAGCAGCAAGAAATTCCTCTGGATTCCAGGCTGGGATTCTTAAACACAACTCTATTACTCTGAACACTCAAGAGATCAGCTGCTGAAATCTGTTGGTGTTTGGCTCAAAGTCATTTTGGTTTGTGAGGAGTTTTTTACACCGCCAATTTACAGACACTTTAAAAATTTGAGAGAGGGATTTGAGGAATCAGAGTGGAGTTCAGAATTGAAGATGAGAGAAGAGAGCACTTGACATTTGACTTTTCAAGCTAGGCTCAAACCTCATGGAAAAATAGTTTACTGAACTCAGATTATAACAAGAGCACTTTGAGGGGAGTGCAAAATCCCCGCCTCCATTTTCTTTGAAGATCCCAACACTTACTGACAGAGAGCAGTTTTCAACTTTTCAATATAATTACTGTGGCAGAACCAAGTTATGATAAGCCCATCATACATGAATATACAACAAAGTATACAACCCATAGTTGTAGGGCAGGATCCCAAGGTGAACCTGTGTACCAGGTTTGGTGACCCTAACTTTCTTTGTCGTTGAGATATACTTTATAAGGCATTTTGATGTTGACCTTTGACCGTGTGATCCCAAAACCATAGTCACACTTCAGGGTCACGGGGTGAACCTGTGTACCAAGTTTGGTGGCCCTAGCTTTACTCATACAGTAATAAGACATAAGGAATGTTAATCTTGACATTTGACCTTTTGACCCCAAACCCATAGTCAGAGGTCAGGATCCCAAGGTGAACCTGTGTATTAGGTTTGGTGGCCCTAGCTTTACTCATACAGTAATAAGCAGGGTTTCCTCTGGCAACATTTCTGCGTGGCAGGCCGCCACCCTTGAAGTTATGCCGCCACGCTAAGAGATAATATAAATTTAAGAAAAATAAATTAAGGAATGCAATCCTGGAATTTCCCCATTGTGGGACTAATAAAGGCTTATCTTATCTTATCTTATCTTATCTTAATTTTATCAGTAATTTTAATTCTAATATGATAAAACACTGAGTAGCTTTCATTTTCATTTGCATTTTCAGTTTTAGTTGTGAAACTTTTGACTTTGAAGAAAATACCCCCACCCCCACCCCGAAGGTTTACATGTAAATCTGGCCCTCAGGAAGTGAGGAAAAAAATTTGTGGCCTCACTACCACCAAAGTTGCCCATCCCTGCCTTAGCTAGAAATTTTTGGTTGTCTACTTTTAAATATTAATTTCAAAGCACTGCTTTTACATGAGTAAAATTTCTGCTACTATACCCACCTCTGATCATAAAATTTAAGTACGCATGAGTAAATTACTATTGTGAGTAAGAAAGAAAAGGGAAAAAATTTCCCCTCTCTTTCCTACTCTTTCTCAATGGAAAAAAGAAACACTAGAATAACTTGAAAAGCACTCAGAGAGTGCATACCTACGCCAAGGCTCCTTCCGTCGGTCATGGATCACCTCCAAAATGTAATAAGGTAAGATAAGTCTTTATTAGTCCCACAATGGGGAAATTCCAGGATTGCAACAGCACAGGGATAGCAACACTCAGAGCAATAATTTAGAAGATAAGAAAATAAGAACAGTGATACACATAAATATATGTATGTACACATAAATATATAAATATATGTACACAGTGCAGAGCATTGTAGCTAGATGGAATAAACAGCATAACCATCTATTTAGTTACCCCACATAGTATAACTATGTACCCATACATATTGTCACCCTCCATAGCGACTGATATTGTCCTAGTTGTATACCGGAGGGGACCATTTGTGTAAGTCTGTCGCGTCTTTTGCATTCAATACTATTAGGTCGTCACGTTTTTTTGCTATCTCTGCGAGCAGCGCTGCTTAGGTTATACAGTCTGACAGCCGTAGGTAGGAAGGACCTGCAAAACCTCTTGGTCGCGCACCTAGGATGATGTAGTCTACTGCTAAATGAGCTCCTCAGTGCGTTCAGTATGGCCTGCATAGGGTGGGACTCGGACTCCAGCAGAGATGACAGTTTAGCCACCATCCTTCTCTCCCCTATCTCCTCCACTGGGTCAAGACGTTGCCCCAGGACAGAGCTAGCTTTCTTGATCAGTTTGTTCAGTATCTTCCTATCAGCTGCTGTGATGCCACTGCCCCAGCAGACCACTCCAAAAGTGATGGCTGATGCCACCACCGAATCGTAGAAGGTCTTCAGGAGCACCCCTTGTACACCAAAAGACCTGAGCCTCCTCAGTAGGAACAGCTTGCGCTGTCCCTTCTTGTATTGTGTGACCAGTCTAGTTTATTATTCAGATGAACACCCAGGTACTTGTAGGATGTCACCATCTCAATATCTGTTCCCTGGATGTTTACTGGTGCTGTGAGTGGTTGTCCTTGCCTGCGGCAGTCCACCACCAGCTCCTTAGTTTTTCTCACGTTGATCTGGAGGCAGTTCCAATGGCACCAGTCCACGAAGTCCTAGATAAGTCCTCTGTACTCAGCTTCATCTCTGTTGGAGATGAGGCCGACGATCGCAGAGTCATCAGAGAACTTCTGTAGATGACAGTGTGTTGCGTCGTGTGAGAAGACCGCAGTATAAAGGGTGAACAGGAAGGGAGCCAAAACCGTTCCCTGGGGGGTCCCCGTGCTGCCGATGATAGTGTCGGACACACAATTCCAGGTTCTCACAAACTGTGGCTGGTTTGTGAGGTAGTCCAGGATGTGTGTAGGTTTAGAGCCACTTCTGGTGAAAATTACATCAAAGTCTGTCCATTAGTTTGGGAGTGTTGTTGCTAACACTGTGAGAAGTTAAGAGCCTTGGCTGAGGTATACATTCTCAGATCATCACCAAAATGTAATGGGTTCCTCTGTAGCCCAAGAACCACCTCTGGTGAAAATTTCATCCAAATCCATCCAGTAATTTTTTTGTAATCCTGCTGCACAAATACAAACAAAGGCCTTGGTGGAGGTATGCACTCTCAGATCATCATCAAAATCTAATCATCTGTTCCCCGTGCCATTACACACCTTTCCTGAAAATTTCATCAAAATCCGTTCATAACTTTTTAAGTTATGTTGGTAACAGACAAACCAACAGACAAACCAACAAACCAACCAACGCCACCAAAAACATTACCTCCTCCCTTGGCAGAGGTAAAAATACAAAAAAATAAACATATTTTTGTCATTTATGAAAACCATGACAAAAAAAATCCTGCAGGACAAACATGACATTTGGTATTTTCTAACCTGTTTGTATACCACACAGACAGAGAGCAAACTTAAATTAAACAGGGCTCAGAGAGGGAAAGATGAGACAGACAAGATGAGCCAAGGAGAGGAAAGTGTTCAGGCAGAGGGTCCAGGAGAGATGAGAGCAGAGGAAGGAGAGAAGGATGACACCAGTAAAAAGTCCAAACACAGCGTGTCTGGGTGGGACCTAAACTGGCCCATTATTCCAAGATTGGGCCTTGGTTGTACAATACTTCAAATGGTAAGTTCCATGTGCAAAGTTACTGTGGAAAATTAAAAAAAAAAGAAAGAAATAGTATAAAATTAACATACTTCAGTTACAGTAGTGTCATGTGTTTTTTGCTCCCCTCCAGAAAAATATGCTGCCGCCGCGCCAAGGTCTTTAAGCCAGAGGAAACACTGAATAAGGCATTAAAAATGCTAACCTTGACCTCTGACCTTTTGACCCCAAACCCACAGTCAGAGGTCAGGATCCCAAAGTGAACCTGTGTCGCAAGTTTGGTGACCCTAGCTTTCTTTGTTGTTGAGATATAGTTTATAAGCCATTTTGATGTTGACCTTTGACCTTACGATCCCAAAACCAGTCACACTTCAGGGTCACAGGGTGAACCTGTGTACCAAGTTTGGTGACCCTAACTTTACTCACTGTACAGTAATAAGGCATAGGGAACGTTAACCTTGACCTTTGACCCCAAACTCATAGGCAGAGTTCAGGATCCCAAGGTGAACCTGTGTACCAGGTTTGGTGACCCTAGCTTTACTCGTTGTACAGTAATAAGGCATAAGAAATGTTAACCTTGACCTTTGACCTTTTGACCCCAAGCCCATAGTCAGAGTTGAGGATCCCAAAGTGAATCTGTATACCAGGTTTGGTGGCCCTAGCTTTATGCGTTGTACAGTAATGAGGCATAAGGAATGTTAGCTTTGACCTTTGACCTTACGATCCCAAAACCAGTCACACTTCAGGGTCACAGGGTGAACCTGTGTACCAAGTTTGGTGACCCTAACTTTACTCACTGTACAGTAATAAGGCATAGGGAACGTTAACCTTGACCTTTGACCCCAAACTCATAGGCAGAGGTCAGGATCCCAAGGTGAACCTGTGTACCAGGTTTGGTGACCCTAGCTTTACTCGTTGTACAGTAATAAGGCATAAGAAATGTTAACCTTGACCTTTGACCTTTTGACCCCAAGCCCATAGTCAGAGTTGAGGATCCCAAAGTGAATCTGTATACCAGGTTTGGTGGCCCTAGCTTTATGCGTTGTACAGTAATGAGGGATAAGGAGTGTTAGCTTTGACCTTTGATCTTTTGACTCTAATCCAGTAGTCAGAGGTCAGGATCCTAAGGTGAGCCTGTGTACCAGGTTTGGTGACCCTAGCTTTACTCGTTGTACAGTAATAAGGCATAAGAAATGTTAACCTTGACCTTTGACCTTTTGACCCCAAGCCCATAGTCAGAGTTGAGGATCCCAAAGTGAATCTGTATACCAGGTTTGGTGGCCCTAGCTTTATGCGTTGTACAGTAATGAGGCATAAGGAATGTTAGCTTTGACCTTTGACCTTTTGACTCTAATCCAGTAGTCAGAGGTCAGGATCCTAAGGTGAGCCTGTGTACCAGGTTTGGTGGCCTAGCATTACTCGTTTTATAGTAACTAGTGCATACTTGTGCATGCCCATAGAAACCAAGAAAAAGCAAGTATTTCTGCATGCCCGTAGAAAGCAGGTGTAAGCAAGGGTGTAAGCAAGCATGTCAGCACTCGTTCAGTGATGCCTGCCTTTGATCTTTGATGGTTCTTCTTCTTCTTTTACATTTGATTGGTGGTTGGGAACCAGCTTACAGGTGCATTACCGCCACTGACTTGATTATCATCACGCTATATCTTTGTATAAGGAGTTCTTATACGGAGTTCTGAACAACTCCCCATGTGTGAAAAAAATTATCCGTCCTTGGATTTTGTCCTGGGCTGTCTATATATCTTGGCCGTAACAGGGAGTCCTATGATCTCTAATGATGTCATAGTGAGTCCTATGATCTTTGATGATGTCATAGCAAGTCCTATGATCGTGAGTGATGCCTGCCTTTGATCTTTGATGATGTCATAGCGAGTCCTATGATCGAGCGTGACGCCTGCCTTTGATCACACACAGACACACACAGATGTTCTTGAATCACTAGACTATGGTGTCTATATGATGTCATATAGACATCATAGGCACATCATAGGCGATTCCATGATCTTTTAGTGAGTCCTATGGTCGTGACAGACAGACAGATTTCTTGAATTATATATAGAGTGAAGTGATGGTAAATGTAGCATTTACCATAGTGCAACTGCAATGGTAACTTTGAACTTTGAGCCCAAACCCATAGTCAGGTCAGGGTGTAAGTCGTCCAAGATGTGTATTAGATACAACTACTGTATCAATTTGAAAAGCATACATCATTTCTTTCAGTGGTTGCTGTGTTTAGAAGATTTAGGGAAAAATCTGACCTCTAACCTTTGATCTCAAGGTCATGTGATGAGAGTGAAATTGCAATATCAGAGTATATTAAACCATGGTACAGAGTTTCACAATCGGAACAAAACTGTAGGAGGAGTTGATTTCACAAAAATGGCACAGATGGACGGACGAACGGACAGACGGGCCCATAACATAATCCCCTGCCGGTCGAAGCCCAAAAGGCTCTTCGACCCCTTTGGGCTTCGACCGGTGGGGTTAAAAATGACAATAAAATCAATAAATTCAACACCATCCAACCGATGATCCTGAAGGACAAGCTGCTGCGCGCAGGGGTGGACCAGCACCTGTCATCATGGATCCTGGACTACCTCACGAACCGGCCTCAGTTTGTGAGAACCCGGGACTGTGTTTCCGACACGATCATCAGTAGCACGGGGGCCCCCCAGGGAACGGTGCTGGCTCCCTTCCTGTTCACTCTTTATACTGCGGACTTCTCACACAACACAACACATTGCCATCTACAGAAGTTCTCTGATGACTCTGCGATCATTGGTCTCATCTCCAGCGGAGATGAAGCTGAGTACAGAGGGCTTATCCAGAACTTTGTGGACTGGTGCCATCGGAACTGCCTCCAGATCAACGCGAGGAAAACTAAGGAGCTGGTGGTGGACTGCCGCAGGCATGGGCAGCCCCTCACAGCACCAGTAAATATACAGGGAACAGACATCGAGATGGTGACATCCTACAAGTACCTGGGTATTCATCTGAACAATAAACTAGACTGGTCACACAATACTGACGCACTCTACAAGAAGGGACAGCGCAGGCTGTTCCTGCTGAGGAGACTCAGGTCTTTTGGCGTACAAGGGGCGCTGCTGAAGTCATTCTATGACACGGTGGTGGCATCAGCCATCACTTTTGGAGTGGTCTGCTGGGGCAGTGGCATTACTGCAGCCGATAGGAAGAGACTGAACAAACTGATTAAGAAAGCTAGCTCTGTCCTGGGGCAACGCCTTGATCCGATGGAGGAGATAGGAGAGAGAAGGACGGTGGCTAAACTGTCATCTCTGCTGGAGTCCGAGTTCCACCCTATGCAGGACATACTGGATGCACTGAGGAGCTCATTTAGCAGCAGACTACATCATCCCAGGTGCACAACCGAGAGGTTTCGTAGGTCCTTCCTACCAACGGCTGTCAGACTGTACAACCTAAGCAGGGCTGCTCGCAGAAATAGCAAAAAGACGTAACAAACTAATAGTTTTTTTTGAATGCAAAAGATGCAATAGACTTACACAATGGTCCTCTCCGGCATACAACTAGGAACATACCGGTCGCTATAGAGGGTGAGAATATGTATGGGCACATAATCATACCATGTAGGATAACTAAATAGACGGTTATGCTGTTTCATCCCACCTAGCAACAATGCTCTGCACTGTGTGTGTTTATATATTTACATATTTATTCCATCTAGCTACAATGCTCTGCACTGGGTGTGTTTATATTTATATATCTATATATTTATTCCATCTAGCTACAATGCTCAGCACTGGGTGTGTTTATATTTATATATCTATATATTTATTCCATCTAGCTACAATGCTCCGCACTGTGTTTTTATATATCTACATATTATTCCATCTAGCTACATTGCTCCGCACTGTGTGTGTTTATATACTTGCATATTTATTCCACCTAGCTGCAATGCTCCGTACTGTGGGTGTTCATATATTTACATATTTATTCCATCTAGCTACAATGCTCTGCACTGTGTTCATATATTCATATATTTATTCCATCCAGCTACAATGCTCTGCACTGTGTGTCTGTGTGTGTGTGTGTGTATATAGTATATATTTTATAGTAATATGTACATATGTATATTAGCTGCTCTTGCTTGCTTGTTTTTTTTTTCTTGCCTTCTGATTGTTGCTCTGAGTGTTGCTATCCCTGTGCTGTTGCAATCCTGGAATTTCCCCGTTGTGGGACTAATAAAGGCTTATCTTATCTTATCTTATCTTAAAATGAAAATGGCAGAATTTATAAAGGCTGCAGTACAACAGGGCATTTTTACTCAATAGAACAAAACTGAAATGAACAAATCTTCCATGAAATTAATTGAAACCCTTTTCAAAAATTTAAAGATAATTTGTTGTTAAAATATAAACAACAAAAAATAAAGGAACCTAAATTATTAAACCCTACTGTGGTGGGGGGATTTAAATGATTATCAATTTTACTGTGGAATCTATTCTTTTCACTTCCCCTTCAGATCTGGAAAGACTGGGTTTCCACTCCAAGCTCCATCCTGCACTGAGACCTTCTGAAGGTTAGAGGTTGTCAGTGGAGGACCATCCCTGCTTCACGTGGATTTCAGCACAGAAGAAGACCTCAAGTTTTTCAGAGTCTTAGTTTTCACATTCAAGATTCAAGAAGGTGCTGCAAGAATTTGCTCCATACTTTAACATGCATCCAGTGCAATTTAGTTTTTGTAATGACTAATTCTTTTATTTCTTTTTTTAATTTAAGTTCTCAGCAAGAATACAATGGTGGTCATTTAATTCTAAATAAATCAGTTTAACAGGAATTTTTTTGGCAATCCTGTGCTTTTCTTGTGGTGTTACATAGAACAGCATCACTGTAAACTATGGAAAAAGCAGCTAGTTTAAAATCTGGACTTCCTCACACAACTTTCAGTGCAAAAACCCTCTAAAAATGTCACAACTTTTTGGAAAAGCTCCCACAAATTCAGGCTTTTTGGGACACAACAATCACAAAAACAGCTGGCGAAATCCTGCAGGGACTGAAATCCAGTGAGATCATGTCTACATGCTTCATGCAATGAGTTTGTTTACTGACTCTGGGTTGTTAACTTGACACTACACACCCTTTATACTAAAGAAAGCACTTGTGAGCACTTTGTGAAACCATAAGTTAAATGAAAGAAACAAGGTGCCGATGCCTCGGTGCCTGTAGCAGGGAGGCATTGAAGGGGCTGCAAATAGGTGCACTGCCACATCTACAGGCCCGGCATAGTTATTACAATACCTTTATTCCAGCTCCAGTGATGGTAAAGGTGAGTTAAATTAGTGTTTATTTTGATGACAAAGCTGTATGTGGAAATTTTGCCAAATAAAAATTGATAAAGAAGCAGAGCAGCGGTATAAAACATACAAAAATAAGTTAACATATATAATAAGATGTAGTAAAAGAGACTATTACAGTAAAGAACTGGAAAAAAACAAAGACAATATTAAAAATACATGGACAATAATCAACAGTATCCTTGGAAATAAAAGCAGAAATACCAGCTACCCAACTAACACTCCAAAAAATAATAAATCGACTCCGAATGTGAATATAGCTTCACCTGCAGATGAATTTAATAATTTTTTTGTTAACATTGGACCTAAACTGGCCCGAGAAATACCCACTACGGTGCCAACAGGTGATTCAATATGCAATAACACTGCTGTAAAAGACACCATCTTCATAAAGAACACAGACGAAAGAGAGGTCATTGAAATTGTTAAATCGTTCAAAAGTAAAACATCTACTGACTGCGATGGTATTGATATGCTACTAGTCAAAACTGTTATCGAATGCATAGTGAAACCACTGACGTATATCTGTAACCTGTCTCTCCAATCAGGTATATTTCCCAATGCAATGAAAATAGCTAAAGTAATTCCAATTTACAAGACAGGCGACAGAGGGGAACTCTCCAACTACAGACCAATTTCACTATTACCGCAATTTTCCAAGATACTTGAAAAAATATTCTATGAGAGAATTGACAACTTCATACTGAAGAATGATTTATTGTGTGAGCAGCAATATGGGTTCAGACACAAAAGGACAACAGCATATGCCTTAATGGAATTTACAGAAAAAATATCAACAGCCATTGAAAATAAAGAGTATTCAGTTGGAGTATTCCTGGATCTTAAAAAAGCATTTGATACAGTAGATCACAATCTATTATTAAAGAAACTACAAAATTGTGGTATCAGAGGGGTAGCACTGTCCTGGTTAAGAAGTTACTTAAAGAATAGATATCAGTTTGTATGTGTTAACAACAAAAACTCAGAGCTACTGAAGGTCACCTGTGGAGTCCCACAGGGTTCAGTTTTGGGACCATTATTATTCAATATGTATATAAATGATATATGTAAAGTTTCAGAAAAAATGGACTTAATATTGTTTGCTGATGACACTAACCTGCTATGCAGTGGAAACAACTTGGAACAAATTCTGGATACACTCGGAAAGGAATTAGGAAAGCTGAAACTGTGGTTTGATTCAAACAAATTAACGCTCAATTTAAGCAAGACAAAATTTATAGTCTTTAACAACCATCACAACTACCCAGTACCCAAACTCAGTGTAAATGGTGTAGAGATTGAAAGGGTATCCGAAACTAAATTCCTTGGAGTAATAATTGATAACAAACTGTGTTGGAAGCCACATATTAATTATATAAAAGGTAAAGTATCCAAATCAATTGCAATATTACACAGAGTGAAAAATTTGCTGAATCAACCCACACTATACACCTTGTATCATTCATTAATACTCCCATACATGACATATTGTAATGAAGTATGGGGAAATACATATAAAACAAACATATATCCACTCTTTATGCTTCAAAAGAGAGCTATTAGAATAATCAACAAAGCAGCTTACAGGGAACCAACAAACCCACTTTTTCTTAAACAAAAAACTCTCAAGTTGAAAGATCTGATCGACTTTAAAACCGCAATAATAATGTTCAAAGTGAAGAATCTATCACTGCCCGCAAATATCCAAAAGTTGTTCCAAACAAGGGAGAAACGATATCACTTCAGAGGAACATGTATATTTCAAAAGCCTACAGTGAGAACAACTACCAAGCAACACTGTATTTCAGTGCAAGGTGTCAGATTATGGAACGATTTTGGACCTGAATTAAAATCATGTACAAAGCTTGGACAATTTAAACAAAAACTAAAGGAAGAAATACTCCAAACATATTTACAAGACGACATGTAAACTCACATAAGGATTGACATTTCCAGCCTGTGTTGTGTTATAGCTTAGTTTTTCTTTTTTCTCTGTGACACTATGTCTTAGATTTGTTTTTGAATAGTAACCGCTTAACTTAGACTAGCTCAGTTTTCTTTTTCTCTCAGTCATATTTTGCTTAGCCTTGTTTTAAATTGTAATCGCTCTTGTCTTGTTTTCTCTTTTTTCTCCTTTGAATTCTTGGATGGAATATGGGTGGGCAATATAAGCTGCGGCTTCAGCCATCACCCATTTCGGATAACTCACGTGGAATTGTATAGTAGAAGGAGTCTTTGTCTAATTTGACCTTGTTGTTATATTATACAGTTTCTTTTAACCTGTAATGTACTATCCGAAATAAATTCATTCATTCATTCATTCATTCATTCATTCATTCATTCATTCATAAAATATGGTGATACAATGATACAAGCCTTTAGGTTCCACTTAATTTTGACGGGGCGAGCTGAAAAGCTGGTAACAGACAGACCCATACACACAACCAAGGCATTGAGTGATTACCGCATGCCCCTGTTTTCCACCGAGGCATAATAATAAAAAAGTGCATTATTGTAACTGATTTTGGGTCAGCTCTTTATGTATTAACAAAGTTAGAGTATTCCTGGTACAATTTGAAGCATTAGGCCGCTAAGAATTTTTTTTCCTGGCAAGTAAAAATTGTAATTTCCCAGACTGAATCGGGATTGGATCGATTCGAAGTGGAACTGAATCGACTCAGAACCTCAAGAATCAAATCGATTCTGGAAATTAGTGATGATTCCCAGCCCTATTTCCAAGCACATTTTTTTGGGATCTATAATTGGGTATTTTTGCCTTTATTGGACAGACCCTGGGAACGGGGTGAATAACAGGGTAGAGATGAGCAGGAAAGCTTAACCTGGCTTGGAACCGAACCAGGGATCACCGCAGTTGAGCAACATGCTGTAGTAGTATGTTCTGTAACCACTAGGCTATCAATCGATTTATTACTCAGCCCTGAGCACACAAAATTCTGAAAACCAACAGCTCCCTCACCATGCTGCTGTTGAGATTCTTCTCCACCTTGCAGAAAGTATGTGGCGGCGTCTCTCCCTTGCTTGGAATAATGATGCAGATGTCGGTGACAGCCAGCGCAGCATGTGTCTGGCTGTCTGGGGCCCTACGGTAGGTGATGTAGATGCGTTGGGAAGAACTGCCGCTGATGTTGGCTGGACGACCCAAGGGTGTGGTCTGGATGAGGTGGCAGCCCTGCTTTAGTCTCTCCTTCCACTCATAGAGAACACTGCAAGAAGACGGCAGAATACTCAGGTCAGCCAAATAGAAAAACACATCGACATAGAGTTATTAGAGTGATTACCTCAAAGTTTGTCACTGGGCCAATATGATGTAAATACATTATGAAGACTCACATTGGGCATTCCCCCAGTTTACAGAGGAAGGAGTTCATTGTTATGTTTTGCACTTCATAATTCAGTTAAAAAATGATTAAAAATGAATAAGTGATTTATGAGAATGAAACTGCCATAGACAGTATAAATTGATGACAAGTTAAAGCTACGGTCACAAAGATTCTTATGAATGATGTGTTCGTAAGAATCTCCCACTTCCTACAAATTCTGGAGTTGGCAAACATTTGTGTGTGGGGGGGGTATAGTTTCTTATGGCCTTCTTAGGAAGATGGTATGGCTGCCGTTCAATTAACAAGAGCAACTTGAGGCATTCTTGAGAAATGAGGTGCTTTTCTGTCGTACGATGGCCTTAGAGTTCTTACGTTCTTTGTAAGGGTGCCTTAGGATCTTCTTATGGCATCCTTACTGTTATCTTACGAAATTTTTTTATGTCAAAAGGTGGCCATACAACTTATGGCACTCTCAAGTTGTTGGTAGGAAGATGTTACAGCTTTCAGCACATTTCGTCAGGCAGACGTGGACAAAATTGTTGTTACCCCTCTGTTAATGAAAGAAAAACCCACAATGGTCACAAAAATAACTTGAATCTGACAAAAGTGCTAATAAATAAAAATTCTATGAAAATTAACCAATGAAAATCAGACAATGCTTTTAAATTGTGGTTCAACAGAATTACTTTAACCTCTTGCACTCCGGGATACCGCGGGCGGTCACATCTCTGCGTCCTAGTGCGTCTCAGTGCGCACTGTGCGTCTCAGTGCGCACTGAAAAAAAAAAAGCTGCATTTCCATTCTTCCAGTAAAGACACAGCCACGAACAGAAAGCCAAAGGAGTGTTTTGATTGGTTTAGATTTGATTGACCTCTCATTCAACTAGTAAGAGCCTTGAATTGGGTTTCTGAAACCTTGAAGAACCAATGACTGAAAACCTAGCAAGAAGGACCTGCCTACCAACGACTGCGAATACAACGAGCAAATTGAAGCAGAGAAGTTCAACGATTGAAACGTATGCGTCCCGTGCGTAAAATCTGTTTTGTGCCGCTGTGTGTAACGGTAGCGTTCGCCAGTCTTTTTTTATTACTACTGTTCTTATTTGTTTTGAAAAATCGTTCGCCAAAACCGCAATCATGGAAGCGCAAAACCACAATCATGGAATCATGGTTTGACCGGGTCGCGTGATCAGAACCACGAGTCGTAACAAGCGGACCAGCGTCATGTTCGTCTGACAATGAGGAACAGATGTTTGCCAACGACACTGCTGTTGTGGACAGGTAAGTGTTATAAGCTAAATTATTCTTTATCACTGAAAATAGTAATAAAAATTACTTTTGACTGATCGGTAATTACAACGGTGCGTCATCGCCACATGACGGACCGTTTTTTGTGCACCGAGCTCCTCTGTAGCGGGGGGGGGGCGGAGTTGTTATCCTCTACATTGCAGATATTTTAGTATAATTTTTAGTGCACTGTAGGTTATTTTTTCTTGTTAAAAAAAGGCCACACATTTTTTACGTGGCATGCTTCTTTGTGTGTGGGGGGCTTGTTTGTTCATTCATTCATTCATGAATGAAAAAACAACCCCCCCCACACACACACAGCCCTGCGTGTCACCTTTCATTAGAGCCCAAGATCAAGCTTCTATGTTGAATCATTCAAAAGTTATAGACGTTTTTCCAAACTGTGCCATTTGTCACAATTTGGCACAGCTCAAAAACGCCTGGGAACAACCTGAGAAAAAAGCTGTGTAATATATTCATTTTTTGTGGTATTGTTACAAAATTTTGACCTCAGCTTGATAACACTTGGTTCTACATTTCTGTTGCATTTTCCAGCCAGTATCTGAAAGCTGTGTGTTATTTGCAAGCATTTGTATCTAAAAAACACCCAGGCAAACTTTATTTTCTTCAAGTTCAGTATGTTTAGATGACTGTTACTCAGTGGCAGGAGCACTTAGAGAGATTATAACTGTTTTGCCAAAAAATTCAAAGTGTTTTCTTTTAAATGAGACCAACCCCATGAAAATGCTGCAAAGGGTTGAAGAACAGCTTTTGATTTACTTTGGGTATGTTATTTTTAGGCGTTTTTAGGGAAATTGACCAGAGTGCAAGGGGTTAAAAAACAAACTCATGAAACAGGCCTGGACAAAAATGATGGTACCCCTAGAAAAGATTGAAAATAATGTGACCATAGGGACATGTTCAACCAAGATGTGTCCTCTAATTAACATCACAGGTGTCTACAAACTTGTAATCAGTCAGTTGGCCTATTTAAAGGGTGACAAGTAGTCACTGTGCTATTTGGTGACATGGTGTGTACCACACTAAGCATGGACCAGAGGAAGCAAAGGAGACAGTTGTCTCAGGAGATTAGAAAGAAAATTATAGACAAGCATGTTAAAGGTAAAGGTTATAAGACCATCTCCAAGCAGCTTGATGTTCCTGTGACTATAGTTGCACATATTATTCAGAAATTTAAGATCCACGGGACTGTAGCCAACCTCCCTGGACATGGCTGCAGGGGGAAACTTGATGAAAAATGGAAGAGACAGATAATACGAATGGTAACAAAAGAGGCCAGAACAACCTCTAAACACATTCATGGAGAACTCCAAAGTCAAGGTACATCAGTGTCAGATTGCACCATCTGTCGTTGTTTGAGCCAAAGTGGACTTCATGGGAGACAACCAAGGAGGACACCACTGTTGAAAACAAATAATAAAAAAGCCAGACTGGAATTTGCCAAACTGCATGTTGACAAGCCACAAAGCTTCTGGGAGAATGTCCTATAGACAGAAGAGACAGAACTGGAACTTTTTGGCAAGGCACATCAGCTCTATGTTCACAGACACAAAAATGAAGCATACCAAGAAAAGAGTTGCTACTGTGAAACATGGAGGAGGTTCTGTTATGTTCTGGGGCTGCTTTGCTGCATCTGGCACAGGATGTCTTGAATCTGTGCAGGGTACAAAGAAATCTCAAGACTATCAAGGTATTCTGGACAGAAATGTGCTGCCCAGTGTCAGACAGCTTGGTCTCATGGGTCTTGCAACAGGATAATGACCCAAAACACACAGCTAAAAACACCCAAGAATGGCTAAGAGCGAAATATTGGACTATTCTAAAGTGGCCTTCTATGAGCCCTGATCTAAATCCTATTGAAGATCTGTGGAAGGAGCTGAAACATGCCGACTGGAGAAGGCACCCTTCAAACCTGAGACAAGTGGAGCAGTTTGCTCATGAGGAGTGTGCCAAAATTCCTGCTGAGAGGTGCAGAAGTCTCATTGACAGTTACAGAAATCGTTTGATTGCAGTGGTTGCCTCAAAAGGTTGTGCAAAAAAATATTAAGTTAAGGGTACCATTATTTTTGTCCAGGCCTGTTTCATGAGTTTGTTTTTAAAATAATTCTGTTGAACCACAGTTCAAAAGCATTGTCTGATTTTCACTGGTTAATTTTCATAGAATTTTTATTTATTACCACTTTTGTCAGATTCAAGTTATTTCTGTGACCATTGTGGGTTTTTCTTTCATTAACAGAGGGGTACCAACAATTTTGTCCACGTCTGTATAAGTGGTGGCTGTCTACTATCCAACATTCTGTGTTCAAGTGATCATCCCATGTCTCAAATAGGCCTAGTAAAAGCACAGTTGATGTCTTAAAATGGTAAATGGTAAATGGCATTCACTTATATAGCGCTTTTATTCTCATCTCTTGATGGCCAAAGTGCTTTATAGATCCTGCTATCCACCCATTCACACACACATTCACACACTGATGGTGGCAAACCAACAGAAATATGTTAAAACAGAAATATGAAATTTTGCAGCTGTTTTCTCCTTGAAAACCTTGCACTGAATGATGATTTGTACTTTGTGCATGCAGCCTACCCTGAAGAATGCCACAAATGTCACACGAATGACATACTTCTGCCTTATGAGCACCTCACTACCATCTGGTGCACACTGTACGAATCTCCGTACAAACAAGGATTTGTATGGCGTTTCCTACAACTGCTGTAAGGGGCCCTCAAGAACAACATAAGGTGTTCTTGTGGCATACTTGTGGCCACCGTAGGAATTTGGGGTTCTGGAATGGTCTCCTGACCCTAAATGATCCACGAACTTCTTGCGTAGTTCTTACATTGTTCCTATCGCACTTGTACGGTCGCCCTACAATGAGGGTTTTTTTGTGGGGCGTTCGTAGGAAATCTTGGACAAGACCATCGACCTGGCCACGAACTTTTGAATGGTCTACGAATGCTGGCTTCTCCTCCGGCTGCCTTAGAAAGGCTGTGCAAAATGGTCCAAAATTCGTTCATACAGTGTTCGCAGCCGTTTGTAAGGGTATTTGTGACTGTAGCTTTACTGGTGGCCGTCTACTCTCCAACATTCTGTGTTCGAGTGATCATCCCATGTCTCAAATAGGCCTAGTAAAAGCACACCCGACGTCTTAAAACAGAAATATGAAATTTTGCAGCTGTTTTCTCCTCGAAAACCTTGTACTGAATGACGTGTAGCATCATCTCACTTTGGCTCAGCAATAATTGTTCTTCTGCTTAGACATTTTGTTTCACCCAGGAGTAAGACAGTCAAGAACTGATTTTCTTTCCCAGGCCACAGCTGAAATCCCATTCCTTTGCTAAAACCAGTCTAAAAGAATTCAACCTATTTCCTCCTGCGCCCCTTTATTGCCCCCATAAACATGGAACAGACATGGAGCCCTCATGGCCTACACAGATCCACAACTCAGTTAATTTCCTTAAACTCTGGGACATGCTGGATTTAACCAGTGAACTTTAAAGTACATTATTACAAACTCAATTCTAAATCTTCCCTTCTTTTCAGGACTATGAAAAGCAAATGGACTCTGATGTTTTAATGTGGAAAATCAATAATATGTGTGAAATGCATTAATCTGTGATTTTATATATATGCATGTTAAAAATGTTTAAATGAATGTTTATTCCTGCATGTTGATTTAAAAGCACTGCTTATAAGTTACACTAATCACTAAGGTTAGCTTAGTTATACATAAGTGTGTAAAAGTATATTCCAGTGTATTAAAATTGTGTGTATCCATGGGGACCGGTATCAAATTTCACCCAGCCTTCACTGAGCCCCAGCTTCTCCATCCTATTGGTCCCTCGCAGACAAAGCCTGTCATTGGACTAAAGTTCATCAAGCCCGCCCTCGAAGAAGGCTTATTGGCTGAGGTTGCTGTCAACCCGGAAGTCCGCGAAAGCTCAACAGAACTTATAAAAGGAGAAAGACCTCCTGCTACGTCTCTCTTAACGTCTCTCTTTTGTCTCTCTTTGGACGCTCTTTTTTGGCTCTTTCGCCTCCGTTCGTCGCTCTCTTTTGTCTCTCTTCTTTGTCCATTGTCTACACACAGCAAGAAAGAACTTTGGGAAGAACAAAGGACTGTCCAAACAAAGACTTCTCCCACATGTTGCTTTTCCGAACAGAGCAGATAACTCGTAATTTGTTTATGTAACTTTGTATTTTAATGTTTCTTTCTTTTTCTCTTAAATGCCTAGGAATTCCTATTTCTTTGAGCTCAATTCTTAATCGGAGTTAAACTCCAATTTTTATTTATCTCTTTTTCTTTGTTAAACTTTCTGTAAAACCACCGTTTGTTTTAATTTTAATGTAAGTTTTAATCTTGACTTTATTTTTATAATATTTTTTCTTGACCAATCACACACCAGAAGCTATTATTTTATCTAAAGTCCGAAAGTCTTTTTCTAATTTGAGATCTGAATAGATCTAATTATTCTCAAAGACCTCTGGAGCCGCTTGTCTACGAAGGAGAAAACGCGCAGCTCTCTTCATCACACACTGAAGAAACGTCGGCACCATCTGGCTCCAATCCAAGTTACAACTGTGGGTCATTCAGCCAAAATCCAGCCACTTCGAACTGTGGACCCTGAAATATCTGTGGGCAGATATTTTCCCTAACATCCACAAAATCTTGGGCTGAGGACGCCGCCGAACGAGGAATCACGTGAGCTGCAAACTTTAATTCATCTGCTGAATTAAATGTCTGAGGTTCGGTAATAATTTGTATATCTAATCAGTTAACCCTAGTTCCGAAAATATTGACATTGTTAATCTATCATTTACAAGACTGATTTTATGGTTAATGAAATCACTGCAATATCTGTTAATCATTTCATTTAATAAATATGTTAAAATGAGAGAAGTTGTTGAGAATTTATTTCATTCTGAGTCTGTTTCAAGCCCAGGTATCGAATTCATGGAAAAATTTTGAGACTGATTATTAATAAATTTATTGAGTGATTAAACAGGTATAAAGTGAAATTAAAGATTAAATTGCTTCTTAGAGATAGAAGCTGGTGCCCCATCAGTGTTAGTAACTTTTTTGGTGTATATGAAACGAGATTCGATCTCAGATTCCAATACATCAATATAAATTAAATAATTTTATATCTGATCATATTTATTAATTTCATATTTTCCTACATATTTATGATGCGTCCGCGTGAGAGCCTGGCTGAACTTGACTCACTCAGAATGAAAGAAATTAATACATAAGCTGTGTGTGATTTTGGTCGACTTATAACTTACAAAGGTGGTTCATTTGTCTGCAGCCAGTCTATTGCCTTTGGCTCTGTGTCACGAGGGGGAGGGGGTGAATTCGCCCGCTCCCTGATTACTGCTGTGTGTGTGTGACCAAGAGAGGTGGGGGGTGAAGAGACCCCACCATCCTGTTCAGTTACTTGTTGTTTAATGCATGCTTAAGAAGCGTGATTACATGCTGAATAATTAAAATAGGTCTGGGAACAAAATAGCGAAGAAATCCTATTTGTTTACCCCGTTATTTCAAAACCCCGCAGGCGAAGCAAACCCTTGGGGGGTTTAACTGAATTAACCATTGTATAAACTTGTTGAATAAAGTTTAGGGAGAAGGCGTGGTTTTATGGACTGAAGCTCGTGCTGCATCCACGTGTCACTCGTGCCCGCTCACAGTAGCGCGCGCAACTGTCAAGTTGTGCACGAAAGCTGCGCCTGTGTAGATTGGCCAAGCGACGCCATCTTAAGTCTAGGTAAAGCAAGTTCCCTGTAGCCGCCATTTTGAGTAGAAAGCCTTGACTCCCTGAGTGACGTCATTGGGTTTCCTCTTCTGGAAGTGCAGACGAAAACTGCCTCCATCTTGTGGTGAAACATAGGGACTGCAATTTTTATTTAAACTTCTAATCTTTAAAGACGATTTATAACCAAATTAAGTCTTCAAAGTAACTTCAAAGCAATTCATATTATTCGGAATAAACTAAATTTAACACTAATCCAAACTTTTATGCCAAGAACAAAAGGGAAAAGGACCTGCTGGCTTCTGAAAGTTTTTCTCAGTGGTGAGACCCCACTCACTGCATAGATACCTATAGCAGGAACATACAGTACATAAACACCCCTATTGTATTTAATCACTTATGTAACCACATATTATAATCTTTTAAGCTAAAAGACAAACATATTTACACACTTTTAAGCAAAAAGTTGCAAACTTTGAAGCTGTATCTTTGTCTATTTTGCTGTTTTTAAATGTGATATGGTGTAATTCCCTTCCCACAGAAACCCAGTTTTAGTTTAAGGATTCTAATGCCGATGTTTACTCAAGAGTAACATTAAAGTAGGATTAAACCTGTGCATTTTAACAAATTTACAGACTTACTGAATATTTATAATTTTTCCTCTTTCTCAAATGTAGGAAACCACATTAAGCAATTAACACTTAAGCGAAGCTCTAGGTGTCATTTAAAGTCATTGTGTCATTTCTTGGTTCATGTTTTCTCCACAGGAAAAGAAAAACATTTAACCAACCTGCATAATTTTCAAATTTTTCCCAGGATTTAAAAGAAAAGTCAAAAAGGTGCAAACATTGATTACTCTGTAAATAAGAAATTTATAGATGACAATCAAGACAGATCACTATTGGCTTCAATCTCAAGAAATCCTTGGATACCAAATATTCTAACAATTCACTTGTTTCTAATTTGTAAATATTTTAAACATTTAATGCTTCAAAGTAAAATAGGCTTTAACAAATAAAACCAAAGGAAAGCCTTAACTTTAGAAGAAAGTGGAAACTTATAATTTTAAATCTTTAAAGCATTTAACCTCTTCTGTTTTTGTATTTCTTTTGTAAATACAATCCTCACTTTCAAAGTGACATTCTGCAAAATCCCAAAGCCAGTTATTGATGACAAATTCCAATACTAGACTTTGGAAATCAAAGTAAAGAAGTTAATCCACACAATTTAAATCTTTGTTTTGTTTTGTGAAACAAATTCAACCTAATTTCAATTCAGCTTTATTTATCAACATACAGTTTCAACGAACAAATTAACTGAAGTATCTCTACATTTCTAAATAATTTCAAAATTCTATTTCCCATCTTGCAAGCCTACAAGTTGAAACAAATTCTAAAAGGAACTTTCAGCTATCACGGTTGTAAAATAAAAAACACTCAAGGTTAAACCTTGTCAAACAAATTTAAGAATAATCAACAAGTTGATTTTTTTTTTTTAAAGCTAAATAACAGCGGTCAAACATGACGAGTCATCAGACAACCGACCCATTTACCAAACTGGATGACCTTCAAACAACATTGGAAGCATGGACTTCTAATTTAATTTCTAGCTTCACAACACGGGTCAAGGAAACACAGCCCAAAGAATTGAAGCAACTCACTGAAGAACTTTTGAATGAACACACTGAAAAGCCACTAGAAGGCAAGGACCTCACCAGTGTGTTAGGTAAGTTTGCGCTAACATTAGTCGCAAGATTAAAGGTAGCCGAGAACGAGCTAGCAAATCAACAAACAACGATCCTATCTCTCCAAGAAGAGAATGAAACCCTGAAGGAAAATTTGGAACAATCTCAAGAGAAGAATGACGAAACTCAAGATCAACTTGATGAAGCGGTACAAGATTTGGACCGTGCAGAGAAAGAAAATAAACGGTTGATACATAACAGTGACGTGCTTCACCAAGACAACAATGAACTTGAAGATGCCCTTCAAGACACAAAGAAGGAACTCAGAAGAGTTGAAGGTCAACTTGAAAATGTGAAGAAGGACTACAAGGAATGTCAACTGCTCCTAAAGGAAAGACATGAACACCGGGACATCCACCGCGCTCCCTCGCCTGATTCCCATTTCGAATACGGACGACCACGTGGACAGCGTGCGTGTGCCCCTTCAGACCACGACCTTGGCAAGATCGCAAAAAATATCACCAAATTTGATCCAGGACCTACGGGTTCACCTGATGCCAAAGTCTATTTACAGGATATTGATTACTACCTGTGTAAGTATCCTGATGCTACGACTGATGATTGCATCTATCTGATCAAACTAACATCTAACAGGTCAGTATCAAAATTCATAGACAGACAGCCGACAATCATCAAAGCAGACTACATGCTGCTCTGCGAAGCCATCGAAAAGGAGTTCTCAGACGACTGCCTACAGGCAGGGCTAACCGCAGCCCTAGCCGTGAAGCAAGGACGCTCAGAGTCAACACAAGCCTACCACCAGAGACTCCTACTTGCATATTTTGGATCTCAAAATACACCAGGGATAGAAGAAGACCACAATTTCAAGACCCTTTTCATCCAAAACCTCCATCCCACTGTGAGTCATTACCTGGGAGTTACAGCTAATCCAAGGTCAAACTCAATAAGTCAGCTGAGAGAGTTTGCACACTATGCATTCCAAAAACGGCAACAAAGTCACAACACGCACGCTGAGCCTGCCACAGTGCTAGCTATTAGCGATGCATCTAACACCCTGGAGTTGGAAGGAGCTCCTTGCTCTCATCCACCTCCTACACTGCGAGTACATAAACAGCCGAAACATTTTTCCAAGCAACCTCATCAAGGTCAAAACCAAACTAGGTCCTCTGGATATCACTTTGGACCAACTTTGAGAAAACCCGACTACCGTCGTAGACCATATCCACGGGATAGGTCACGAGAACGCGAAAAGGACTACCATGATGACAGATACCAATACGAAGACACGTGTAACCGCGACAAATGGTCTCCATCCCATCACAGAAGCTCAGAAGCAGAGACCTATCACAAACCTTGGAAGGAAGAAGAAACTCTTCCATTCAGTAGAGAAGATATTGAAATTGTCAAACGCCTCCTAGCAGAGATACAAAGCTACAAAGAGAATAAAACTACTAACATTCTAGCTATATCAGCTGTGCCAACTCAAAACAAACATTCCAAACGAAGGAAACGCAAGAAGAAAATCCCTTATGCAAATGAGGGAGGACCAAAGGACTCAACACAGTCCAGTGCTGTTATGGCAGCCCAACCACAGGTCACAGACCACTCCTCTAATGACATTTCGCAACTCTGTGTCGAACCACCGGTTCCATAATTTCTATGCGATTTAAACGAGAGGGGGGCGGCACGGATATTCTACCTTCCACTGACCCTTGAAGACATGGTGTGTCAGGACGCTGTTTTAGACACCGCTGCTGACATCCCTCTCACGTCACACACCCTTTTTGACAAACTACGTGTAGCTGCTAACCGCGCTAACAAATATTTGAAACTGGAACCCTGTTCATTAGCCGTGCGACCATATGCGCTCACTAAAACAACCCTGTTAGGCGTATCACTACTAAACATGTCCATTGGACCCATGACCTTGACACATCCGGTCTACGTGTCCAAACTTGACGCCATTCCATTGCTTGTTGGCAAAGACCTACTGAACCGTTTTGAGCCACTGATTGATTTCAAGAACCTCAAACTATGGGCTCAAACGCAACACCCTCACCCATTTGACCCAACAAGAACAACTGAATCACAGTGCTTTGTTCTGAACACTTTGGACACCCCAAGTCTCACACAACTAGCACTGTTGGAACAACTGCAATCGAGTGAAAGCGACCGCCAAGACCAAGGTGAGTACTGTCCTAAAGAAGTCAAAAGTCACCTTCAAATACAAGGTCAAGCCAAACACTCAAATGACCTTGAAAACTCAATGGCCGAGCAGAAAACCCCAAACGGCCCCCTTGAAACCCTTGATACCCATGATTCAATGGTGGTGTCACATTTTGAAACCCACCCACCCGCCCATGAGGCCTGCATGGTCACAAGAGCCACACCAACCGGCTCTCTAGACCCTCTGAAACCTCAAGTTTTTGCGACAATGAACCCAACTTTTGCAAACGCAAGGCGCACAGTCACTCAACCTTGCAACCAAATGATCCATAAAACTGTCAAACACCGGTCGGATAAAACGGTACATGCGCTGCCCGCATCTAAACCCTTTGACATACCAAAATTGAAACCACTTCATGCAACACAGCCTTCACTGCAGCTATACAATGGCACTCCTATTCCTGCTTCCGACGAACCATCATCGCTACCGCTCATAGTTCCTCGAAGCCAGAGGGGGGTGATGACTGCCAATGCCTATAACATTCCAGCTGCAGAACACTGCGTCAAAACGACATACAAAGCTCCCAAGGCTGTATTTCAAAAACATTCGGACCGATTCGCCAAATGACACAAAGAGTACAACGATCAAAAACTCTCACATGACAAACTGCGAAGGGGGGACAAGATCTTCCACCCCACCCTTGTACCGCAGACACCTGAAATAAATTTACAGGAAAGGAAAATCACTCCTAAATTCCTGCCGGAGTGGATGAATCCACACATTGTCACCAACAAACTTTGGCCACTCAAGTGCCAAACCCAGGACCCCATTTTCAAATGGGCTCACCAAAATCAGAGTAACCTTTACCAAAACCCCATGGGACTTGTCGGGTACAACACTGTCAAAGTAAGTCCATAAATAAGATTAAAATCAAACCTACGTCTGAGAAATAACTGTAGCTAACTACTAGCCTCAGGTACACTCAGTCAAATTTCTCCAATTGGTTAACTGCATCAAAGCTTCCAAAAAGGAAAGGGTATATTAAATCCAAACTAGCCCTTAAACTAATTTCAAAGACCTCTGTACAATCTAATAAACTTCAATCAGCTTACTATTATCAAATAGTACACACAAAAACATTCAACACCATTAGCTTGAGCTAATAACATTAAAACTCCCATCAAAGGTGAAAAACAATCTAAGGTTTAGAGTTGTCTCTAAAAGAAATCATTCCACCTCTGAGAATAATTTTCATTTGCCAACCAGGTATCTAAAGAAAGATCAACAAGAAGATTAAGATCCAAAACCACTCACTTTTATGTTTGCCAAGATGATGGCCCTCCTGTTTATCAGTTTAGCCATCTGCCTAGCAATCACACCCACTGTTACCCAGTCAGAATTGGGCCAAGTCAAGACGAAAGGTCAACGATCCTCAGGTGGATTCTCAATAACAGCCTCATCGTTAGAGCCTCTTGTTAGCCTTAGCATGCCCACTGTTAACTTGGTCAACACTGCTAAACCGAAACGCCAGGTCGTTGAACCACAAACTGTTACCAAAATCTTACAAGACACTGTGTTGGTTTTGAATGCTTGCTCCGAAGCTTCAGTCAAACTCAACAAGGTCTTGAACTCTTTGCTCTTTGTGTTAGAGGTTGACTATACTCACACACAGCCAATGTCTATGTTACTCTCAGAAGTAGCTAGAAACATCAGTTTTTCAGTTAACGCTTTAGCAATGAATATGCTCTCTCATCATATCTTTTTTGCAGTAAATCCAAATTTACTTCTCATTGCCATCCAAAGAATGATAACGACATCCTATGTCCACTCAGTTTTTCTGAACAAAAGCGTCAAACACCCTATGATTTGGACATCTGTGGAACCATGGTTTAGTCTAACAAAACAAATTCAATTTGAACCTCCTTGAGTCACCTCAATATTGATTAGTCTGAACCTCTACCTCAAATATGAAAGAATTTTACTTTTGCTTTTGACTAAGATTTTTGGATACATGCATGCGTATATACAAATATATATCCTTTATACTTTATTTAGATTTTATGCACATTAAACTGTTTTTGAAATTTTGAATAGATATTTTTCAGCAAACCCAAACATTTATATCAAGTATGTCAAAACCCACATACTTCTAGTTCACCCTTTTTGTACCCAGAATTTTTAAGTCTTTACAGGCATATACAGAACTTTAGTATATCCTAGACAATTATACAATGTTTATATTTGGTCATGCCCAAACTATTTTTGAAAATTTCTAGAAGTTTTTCAGAAAACCAAATTTAAGGACCTACATTTTGGAATAGATACTGTTTACAAGCTTAAGACTTATCGACAGCAGAACTTTAGTTCAGCATTTGGATCAAGCCTCGCCAAACTGGGATTTGATGCCTAGGATTGCTATCAACGCTGAATCAGCGTCACCACTGATACCAAAGGGGGGGGGACTGTAGCATCATCTCACTTTGGCTCAGCAATAATTGTTCTTCTGCTTAGACATTTTGTTTCACCCAGGAGTAAGACAGTCAAGAACTGATTTTCTTTCCCAGGCCACAGCTGAAATCCCATTCCTTTGCTAAAACCAGTCTAAAAGAATTCAACCTATTTCCTCCTGCGCCCCTTTATTGCCCCCATAAACATGGAACAGACATGGAGCCCTCATGGCCTACACAGATCCACAACTCAGTTAATTTCCTTAAACTCTGGGACATGCTGGATTTAACCAGTGAACTTTAAAGTACATTATTACAAACTCAATTCTAAATCTTCAGGACTATGAAAAGCAAATGGACTCTGATGTTTTAATGTGGAAAATCAATAATATGTGTGAAATGCATTAATCTGTGATTTTATATATATGCATGTTAAAAATGTTTAAATGAATGTTTATTCCTGCATGTTGATTTAAAAGCACTGCTTATAAGTTACGCTAATCACTAAGGTTAGCTTAGTTATACATAAGTGTGTAAAAGTATATTCCAGTGTATTAAAATTGTGTGTATGCATGGGGAGCGGTATCAAATTTCACCCAGCCTTCACTGAGCCCCAGCTTCTCCATCCTATTGGTCCCTCGCAGACAAAGCCTGTCATTGGACTAAAGTTCATCAAGCCCGCCCACGAAGAAGGCTTATTGGCTGAGGTTGCTGTCAACCCGGAAGTCCGCGAAAGCTCAACAGAACTTATAAAAGGAGAAAGACCCCCTGCTACGTCTCTCTTAACGTCTCTCTTTTGTCTCTCTTTGGACGCTCTTTTTTGGCTCTTTCGCCTCCGTTCGTCGCTCTCTTTTGTCTCTCTTCTTTGTCCATTGTCTACACACAGCAAGAAAGAACTTTGGGAAGAACAAAGGACTGTCCAAACAAAGACTTCTCCCACGTGTTGCTTTTCCGAGCACAGAGCAGATAACTCGTAATTTGTTTATGTAACTTTGTATGTTAATGTTTCTTTCTTTTTCTCTTAAATGCCTAGGAATTCCTATTTCTTTGAGCTCAATTCTTAATCGGAGTTAAACTCCAATTTTTATTTATCTCTTTTTCTTTGTTAAACTTTCTGTAAAACCACTGTTTGTTTTAATTTTAATGTAAGTTTTAATCTTGACTTTATTTTTATAATATTTTTCTTGACCAATCACACACCAGAAGCTATTATTTTATCTGAAGTCCGAAAGTCTTTTTCTAATTTGAGATCTGATTAGATCTAATTATTCTCAAAGACCTCTGGAGCCGCTTGTCTACGAAGGACAAAACGCGCAGCTCTCTTCATCACACACTGAAGAAACGTCGGCACCATCTGGCTCAGATCCAAGTTACAACTGTGGGTCATTCAGTCAAAATCCAGCCACTTCGAACTGTGGACCCTGAAATATCTGCAGGCAGATATTTTCCCTAACATCCACAAAATCTTGGGCTTAGGACGACGCCAAACGAGGAATCACGTGAGCTGCAAACTTTAATTCAACTGCTGAATTAAACATCTGAGGTTCGGTAATAATTTGTATATCTAATCAGATGCAAATTAAGAAGCCCTTAACATAACTCTTCTTTTCATTAAAATTCTGTTTTTATTTTCTTAAGATTAATCCAGGACTTTCCATATAATTAGTAAACTTTCTCCATAAATTTGCGTTGTTTCCATAATCTGTTAACTCAAACTGATAGAAATTCATTTCTCAGTTAACCCTAGTTCCGAAAATATTGACATTGTTAATCTATCATTTACAAGATTGATTTTATGGTTAATGAAATTACTGCAATATCTGTTAATCATTTCATTTAATAAATATGTGAAAATGAGAGAAGTTGTTGAGAATTTATTTCATTCTGAGTCTGTTTCAAGCCCAGGTATCGAATTCATGGAAAAATTTTGAGACTGATTATTAATAAATTTATTGAGTGATTAAACAGGTATAAAGTGAAATTAAAGATTAAATTGCTTTTTAGAGATAGAAGCTGGTGCCCCATCAGTGTTAGTAACTTTTTTGGTGTATATGAAACGAGATTCAATCTCAGATTCCAATACATCAATATAAATTAAATAATTTTATATCTGATCATATTTATTAATTTCATATTTTCTTACAGACGATTTGTACGGCGTGCATGCAGCCTACACTGAAGAATGCCACAAATGTCACACGAATGACATACTTCTGCCTTATGAGCACCTCACTACCGTCTTGGCACACTGTATGAATCTCCGTACAAACAAAGATTCGTATGGCGTTTCCTACAACTGCTATAAGGGGCCCTCAAGAACAACATATGGTGTTCTTGTGGCATACTTGTGGCCACTGTAGGAATTTGGGGTTCTGGAATGGTCTCCTGACCCTAAATGATCTACAAACTTCTTGTGTAGTTCTTACATCAGAATCAGAATCAGAATCAGAAAAGATTTATTGCCAAGTACATTAACAGATCACTGATAACATACGAGAGAATTTGACTTGACACAGAAAATGAACCTGCATTTCCAGTGACGCGGCTGCATCAGAGACGCGCCTGCCAACAGGATAGTGGGTACAAGCATAAGAATAAGAATAATACGAGGAACAATAGGAAGGAGCAAAAAAATCATTGATTCAAAATACTGGTTACATAATTAATCAATATTAAGATTTCAAGGAAAAAAAAAGCTCTCGATGCACATTCGCTACACAGGATTCACAAGACACAAGAGAGCAGTGTGTGTATCTTTATTCAGTTCATGGATCAATGTGTGTGCGGTGTTGAGCAGTGTTGATGATAATAAGAGAGACAACAAGGACACTTGGCAGGAGATGTTTTGTCTGGCTGCCGCCAAGTGCCATAGGAGCATCGTTCCTATGGCACTTGTACGGCCGCCCTACAATGAGGGTTTTTTTGTGGAACGTTCGTAGGAAATCTTGGACAAGACCATCGACCTGGCCACAAACTTCTGAACAGTCTACGAATGCTGGCTTCTCCTGCGGCTGCCTTAGAAAGGCCGTACAAAATGGTCCAAAATTCGTTCATACAGTGTTCGCAGCCATTTGTAAGGGTATTTGTGACTGTAGCTTTAGATCCATTTTTATTAATAACATTGTGTCATCAGACAATGTTGACAATGGGTATGTAATTTGAAAGCCTTTTATTTTTATTGCGTCATCAGGTAACTATTCATGCTGATTTAAAAAAAAAGACAAAAAGCTTCACACATATTCCAGATAGCTTGGAGAGCTACATCTGAATCCAAACCCACGCTGACAGCAAACGCTTCTTGCTGTGAAGCAGTCAACAGGTTCAAAAGAATATACCTGCCCTTTTTGTAAGAGGGTTTTGCTTCAAAAAGCACACTAATGGACATGAGGTTGGGGTAATAGATTCAATATGCTTATACCAATTCACTCCCTACTAATACTGTTACCGTCATTTATCCAGCAGTTAGTTCTGAGAGAATTCCAGGGGCCACTATATTCCCCGATAACTGCACTTGAATGTTTCACCAAAGAAGGATCACTCTGCTTCAGCAGTGTTCTAATAATCGTTTATTACTGTAACTATCGGTGCTTTCTTACAATATGTGAAAACTGTAATGCTGTGTTGTGCACCTTAATTCCCACAGTGAGGCACTGTTTGAAAAGAGATTGTCTTAATAACCCAGAAATTATGTTGTTGTGTTCCAGGTTTATGTTAATAGTTATAGCAATTTAGAGCACTTTTAAAATTAGTAACCGCTCCCAAGCTGGGAATAAAAATCCCAGTGTACAGTTTCAACTGAAGCCTCAGTCTAATGCTTGCTTGAGACTTGCTACTCCATCTGAAAAGGCTAATAAGAAGGTGGTGAAGAGAAAGTAAACAGCAGAGATGCCAAAAGAGAGCTAGCTAGCTAACTACCTAGCAAGCCCACTCGATTAAAGTGACCAGATTGGTGAACTCTGGAAATGAATATATATAAATGATGAATGTTCGACAACAGCAAACTGCAATAAGCATACAGCTCTGAAAAGATTAAGAGACCAAAGAGGCCACTGCAACATGATCAATTTATCTGGTTTTACTATTTATTCAAATGGGTTTGAGTAAAATGAACAACTGTGTTATTCTCTAAGCTACTGAAAACAACTCCCCCAATTCCAAGTCAAAATATCGTTATTTAGAGCATTTATTTACAGGAATTGACAACTGGTCAAAACACCAAAAAAGATATTGGTTTTTGATGTGCTTTTCGATCAAATAATGCAAAGAAAACAAGTTAATGTTCATTCCTAAACACTACAATACTTAAGGTATAACTGACTTTTATTCACAGTTTTCCTGTCTCTTACCACACTTAGATGATCTCCAAATCAGCACCTGCTTAAGTAGACTGAGGTGTCCTTGTGTTGGAATTTAACAGATATTCAAATTGAATGGCTGCCACACATGTAGTGATGCTAATTTAGGGAAGATTTTTCTTCTTTTTTTCCAGAGCTGTGTATATATGACGTTAACATCTTACCTCATAACAACATGGAACAACAAGAACAAATACAGTCCATGTTCCTCACTCTAATTCTCTCTCAGACAGACCTCAGCGTCACATTTATGTTTTCAGTGTCTGGAAGTGCTGCTCCTCTGGGCTTTCAGCACACAAAAGCTGCTGATAATGTCTGAGCATGGTCTGTATCAGTGCCTGATAAGCACTGCACTCTGTAGTGTCAGAGGCCAGAGAGAGCCTCCTTAGCATTGTCACCACCTCCCTCTGCCAGCCATAGGTGTGCGAAGACTGAACAAATGGCACTGAATTCCCATATTTCAAAAGATGTTGCTGAGGAGGACACCTGTGTCTGTGCTTCACTTCCTCCCTTTTTACTGAAACAGTCACAATGGGAAACTGCTGCAAGGTGGACAGAAACCTTGCTTGGGAGGATTTTTAAACATTACACACCCATCCATAGCCATTATCGATAGTGCATAGCTAGCACACCAACAACCACAAGATCAATTAAAAATTCAGAATTCAATATACTCTAGATCTGTAATAAAACTAGTAACCATGTAATTACAAGGACTTTTAGCAAAGCAAACAATCTGCAATTCAAAGTGAAAAAACTTCAAAGAAAATATCAGAAAATCATTAAAGTGCTGATGACACATTTTTGATTTCCTCGAATTTTTCAACACATAATACAATATGACGAATAGGTTGGTCTGTGCAGTTCTAAGTCAAACAAGCTTTTTTTTCATGTGAATATCCGACGTTTTCATGAGCGCCACGTCACCAATTGCATCAGTGGCTGGAAAACCCCACGGCCATGTTGTAACATCATCGACAGAACACAGCGCTTGGCTGCACATTGTACACACAGGATGGAAGCAGCAGAAAACATCGACGATGGTTCCAGCACATGTAGTATAGAATTGGTTTGTGTTGTCCAATCTTCAGATGATTATAGTTCCAAAGAATGGGATGACAATGAAGAATCTGGGGGCATCAATCCGTATAGGTTTGAGCCGTGCCAAGCGGGCATCGTGCCTAGTGAGTCAGACTCAGTGACAGTCAGCTGTTCATATTTTGTGTGCATCATCTGCCGTGTTGCCAGCCAGCCAAAATTGCCAACACTATCACGACGTGTTAGCCACTCCACACAGCCATGGTTCTGTTGCGCCCTTGTAGCAATGTTGACTCTGGGGCACAACCGTGGTTAACACATTTCCTCTCCATGTTCGCTGGGCAATGTCGGCCCCTGAATGCCTACTGTTTGTGTTTCTGTGTATTTTTGTAAGTCTTCACCTTTTGGGATCAGTCTTTACAGTGGGGCAAAAAAGTATTTAGTCAGCCACCAATTGTGCAAGTTCTCCCACTTAAAAGATGAGAGAGGTCTCCAATTTTCATTATAGGTATACCTCAACTATGAGAGACAAAATGAGAAAAAAAAATCCAGAAAATCGCATTGAAGGATTTTTAATGAATTAATTGGTAAATTCCTCAGTAAAATAAATATTTGGTCACCTACAAACAAGCAAGATTTCTGGCTCTCACAGACCTGTAACTTCTTCTTTAAGAGGCTCCTCTGTCCTCCACTCGTTACCTGTATTAATGGCACCTGTTTGAACTTGTTATCAGTATAAAAGACACCTGTCCACAACCTCAAACAGTCAGACTCCAAACTCCACTATGGCCAAGACCAAAGAGCTGTCAAAGGACACCAGAAACAAAATTGTAGACCTGCACCAGGCTGGGAAGACTGAATCTGCAATAGGTAAGCAGCTTGGTGTGAAGAAATCAACTGTGGGAGCAATTATTAGAAAATGGAAAACATACAAGACCACTGATAATAAGATAAGATAAGATAAGATAAGCCTGTATTAGTCCCACAATGGGGAAATTCCAGGATTGCAACAGCACAGGGATAGCAACACTCACAGCAACAATCAGAAGGCAAGAAAAAAAAAAAAAAAAAAAACAAGCAAGCAAGAGCAGCTAATATACATATGTACATATTACTATAAAATATATACACTCACCGGCCACTTTATTAGGTACACCTGTCCAACTGCTCGTTAACACTTAATTTCTAATCAGCCAATCACATGGCGGCAACTCAGTGCATTTAGGCATGTAGACATGGTCAAGACAATCTCCTGCAGTTCAAACAGAGCATCAGTATGGGGAAGAAAGGTGATTTGAGTGACTTTGAACGTGGCATGGTTGTTGGTGCCAGAAGGGCTGGTCTGAGTATTTCAGAAACTGCTGATCTACTGGGATTTTCACGCACAACCATCTCTAGGGTTTACAGAGAATGGTCCGAAAAAGAAAAAATATCCAGTGAGCGGCAGTTCTGTGGGCGGAAATGCCTTGTTGATGCCAGAGGTCAGAGGAGAATGGCCAGACTGGTTCGAGCTGATAGAAAGGCAACAGTGACTCAAATAACCACCCGTTACAACCAAGGTAGGCAGAAGAGCATCTCTGAACGCACAGTACGTCGAACTTTGAGGCAGATGGGCTACAGCAGCAGAAGACCACGCCGGGTGCCACTCCTTTCAGCTAAGAACAGGAAACTGAGGCTACAATTTGCACAAGCTCATCGAAATTGGACAATAGAAGATTGGAAAAACGTTGCCTGGTCTGATGAGTCTCGATTTCTGCTGCGACATTCGGATGGTAGGGTCAGAATTTGGCGTCAACAACATGAAAGCATGGATCCATCCTGCCTTGTATCAATGGTTCAGGCTGGTGGTGGTGGTGTAATGGTGTGGGGAATATTTTCTTGGCACTCTTTGGGCCCCTTGGTACCAATTGAGCATCGTTGCAACGCTACAGCCTACCTGAGTATTGTTGCTGACCATGTCCATCCCTTTATGACCACAACGTACCCAACTTCTGATGGCTACTTTCAGCAGGATAATGCACCATGTCATAAAGCTGGAATCATCTCAGACTGGTTTCTTGAACATGACAATGAGTTCACTGTACTCAAATGGCCTCCACAGTCACCAGATCTCAATCCAATAGAGCATCTTTGGGATGTGGTGGAACGGGAGATTCGCATCATGGATGTGCAGCCGACAAATCTGCGCCAACTGTGTGATGCCATCATGTCAATATGGACCAAACTCTCTGAGGAATGCTTCCAGCACCTTGTTGAATCTATGCCACGAAGAATTGAGGCAGTTCTGAAGGCAAAAGGGGGTCCAACCCGTTACTAGCATGGCGTACCTAATAAAGTGGCCGGTGAGTGTATATACACACACACAGACACACAGTGCAGAGCATTGTAGCTGGATGGAATAAATATATGAATATATAAACACACAGTGCAGAGCATTGTAGCTAGATGGAATAAATATGTAAATATATAAACACCCACAGTACGGAGCATTGCAGCTAGGTGGAATAAATATATAAGTATATAAAGTATATAAATATCGTAATATAAATAATCTCCCTCGATCTGGGGCTCCACGCAAGATCTCACCCAGTGGGGTCAAAATTATCACGAGAACGGTGAGCAAAAATCCCAGAACCACATGGGGGGACCTAGTGAATTATCCTATTTATCCTATTAACCTATTTATCTGATAGGTTCCAGTTTGTTCATGTAAATGATGAGTTTTCTTTCAGCTCAAAGCTTAGTCATGGAGTTCCACAGGGATCTGTGCTAGGCCCTACTCTTTTTAGTTTATATATGCTTCCGTTAGGCAACATTATTAGAAAGCACTGTATACATTTTCATTGTTATGCAGATGACACACAATTATACCTGTCAATGAAGCCAGATGATACTAATGGCTAATCAATTAGCCAAGTTAGAAGCCTGTCTTAAGGAAATCAAAGCTTGGATGACTTGTAATTTCCTGCTATTAAATTCAGATAAGACTGAAGTCATTCTTGTTGGTCCAAAAAACCTTAGAAATTCCTTTCCAAATCAAACTTTCAGTTTGGATGCAGTTACTCTTTCTCTTAATAGCTCTGTGAGGAACCTTGGAGTTATTTTTGATCAGGATTTGTCCTTCAATTCACATATTAAATTTGTTTCTAAGACTGCCTTCTATCATTTGCGTAATATTGCCAAGATTAGGAGCATCTTGTCTCAGAGTGATGCTGAGAAGCTGATCCACGCTTTTGTTAGCTCGAGATTAGATTATTATAATTCTTTATTATCAGGCTGTCCTAAAACATCTTTAAAAAGTCTTCAGCTGATCCAAAATGCTGCAGCAAGAGTTTTAACAGGTACTAGAAAGAGAGATCATATCTCTCCGGTTCTGGCCTCCCTTCATTGGCTTCCCATAGAGTTTAGAATTAAGTTTAAAATCCTTCTTCTTACTTACAAAGCTCTAAACAATCAGGCTCCTTTTTATTTAAAAGATCTGATACTACCGTATTGTCCTAACAGAGCACTATGCTCCCAAAATGCAGGATTACTTGTAATACCTAGAATCTCCAAAAGTACAATGGGAGGCAGAGCCTTCAGTTATCAAGCTCCTCTCCTGTGGAATCAGCTGCCAATCTGGATTCGGGAGTCAGACTCGATCTCTGTTTTTAAGAATAGGGCTAAAACCTACCTTTTTGATATAGCCTACAATTAGGGAGGGATCATGTGTTTCTGAACCCTCCCTTAGTTATGCTGCTATTAGGTTTAGTCAGCCGGGGGACCTCCAGTAATGCACTGGGCCTCACTCCTTTCCTCACTCTCTATGAAATATTTTTTTTTTGCTGGTCATTAACATTTGTTTGTTCTCTCCCATAGATTGAGTCCCCATCGTGCTGTTTGCTCTCTACATGTCTGTTCTTTTCTTCTTCTCTATCCCCTCACCCCCCAGCCAGTCGCGGCAGATGACTGCCCCTCCCTGAGCCTGGTTCTGCTGGAGGTTTCTTCCTGTTAAAAGGGAGTTTTTCCTCTCCACCGTCGCCAAGTGCTTGCTCACAGGGGATCGCCTGATTGCTGGGGTCTTTCTGCAACTGTGGGGGTTCCCCCTACAGTTGATAGTGCTATGAGATGACTGTTGTTGTGAAATGGCGCTATATAAATAAAGTTGAATTGAATAGTGAATGACCTGCAGAGAGCTGGGACCAAAGTAACAAAGGCTACATCAGAAACACACTACGCTGCCAGGGACTCAAATCCTGCAGTGCCAGACGTGTCCCCCTGCTGAAGCCAGTACATGTCCAGGCCCGTCTGAAGTTTGCTAGAGAGCATTTGGATAATCCAGAAGAGGATTGGGAGAATGTCATATGGTCAGATGAAACCAAAATAGAACTTTATTGTAAAAACTCAACTTGTCGTGTTTGGAGGAGAAAGAACACCATACCTACTGTGAAGCATGGGGGTGGAAACATCATACTTTGGGGCTGTTTTTCTGCAAAGGGACCAGGATGACTGATCCGTGTAAAGGAAAGAATGAATGGGGCCATGTATTGTGAGATTTTGAGTGAAAACCTCCTTCCACCAGCAAGGGCATTGAAGATGAAACGTGGCTGGGTCTTTCAGCATGACAATGATCCCAAACACACCACCCGGGCAACGAAGGAGTGGCTTCGTAAGAAGCATTTCAAGGTCCTGGAGTGGCCTAGCCAGTCTCCAGATCTCAACCCCATAGAAAATCTTTGGAGGGAGTTGAAAGTCTGTGTTACCCAGCAACAGCCCCAAAACATCACTGCTCTAGAGGAGATCTGCATGGAGGAATGGGCCAAAATACCAGCAACAGTGTGTAAAAACCTTGTGAAAACTTACAGAAAACGTTTGACCTCTGTCATTGCCAACAAAGGGTATATAACAAAGTATTGAGATGAACTTTTGTTATTGAACAAATACTTATTTTACCGAGGAATTTACCAATTAATTCATTAAAAATCCTTCAATGTGATTTTCTGGATTTTTTTTTTCTTATTTTGTCTCTCATAGTTGAGGTATACCTATGATGAAAATTGGAGACCTCTCTCTTTTAAGTGGGAGAACTCGCACAATTGGTGGCTGACTAAATACTTTTTACCCCACTGTATATACGTATATATATAATGCAATTTAGAATATTTATGTAATACTCTAAACTGCATTATTTCTATAATGATTTTGTTCAAAAGAAATAATCCCTAGGCTTCAAAAACTTACTCTCTATCCTACGGAATGTATGAAAGGTTTTTGTATGTTGAGTGGGACCAGTTTTCAGCCCGGGAGTTTCATGCCCAAGACCAGCCTACTTCTTGCCAAGTGGAGGAAATTGGAGCAAAAGTTCTATTTCTATCCAATAGTTTTTATTGCAGATATGTTTTGACAAAAATACAGAACTTAGTTCACCACAGTAAACCAGCTGACAAATAAATGAGAAACTGAAAAGATAAATCACAAAGGGAAATGTTATGATTCCCTGTGTGCTGCGAAGAAATGAAAAACCCAATCGCTGGAGCAGAACGTGCACTTTATTAACATAAACCACAAAAATAACAAGTCCAGTAATGACCACGCTAAATATAGAGGATAGGAATGATGAGTTTAAGGCCACCAGACAAAAGGGGATGCCACCCGGATGTTCCACAGCCTGGGAGAGGGAATGCCTAGTGCCGCCGTAATGGTGGGCACGAAGAGAAAGGCAAACATTTACTTACGGCTGGAACGGTCCGGGGCTATCTGAGTAGTCCGGTGGATGAGGGGGTGAGGCAGAGTCAGCCGCTAATGCCAAGGGAGTACCCGAACCTGAAACGTCTGGCTGAATGAGCACGAAGGTAGTTGAACACACATACATGAAGGGACATGCTGTCATGTATGAGGCTGAATGCTCCGACGATCTCTTCCTACTAACACATCGTTTAAGTAATACTAAACCTAACGAGGGAAGAGATCGCCGGTGTGGAAGTGTGTGGGCTGAACATAATGAATTCCAGGTGTGCATAGTGAGGGTCTGAGCGTGTGAATGAGAATGAATGGAGTGTGTGTGTGTGTGTGTGTGTGTGTGTGTGTGTGTGTGTGTGTGTGTGTGTGTGTGTGTGTGTGTGAGAGAGAGAGAGAAAACACCCAATAATGAGGCACAGCTGATGGCACTGACAGGAAGAGGAGGTGTGCCCAAGCTGTCAGGGAGAGAAGGCCCAATAGCTCCCTGAAGCGCCTGATGGAAAACAGGGCAAAATAACCATAAGTCAGAACTGGGTTTGGAACCACCAAACCCAGGTTCATGACAGGGAAACATCAATTCAGTTCAGTGGCATAAAAATACTACAGAAACAAAGCAGCTATTCATTAGACAACTTTAACCTAGTATGTAATAGAAATACAGTATATACAGTGTCATGTCAGTTCAGTGTCAGTAATGATATCATATCATTGTGTAATTTCCCCATATAGATTTTTTTATCATGTTCCAATATATGCATGTCTGTGTCAAAAATTTACTAGAAAAAAGTGAAAACTGTCCAAGAATGTTTAAAAGAAAAACCTTACTAATTGAATAAAAGATGGGAAAAACTAAAACACAACTTCATTCTTGTGAATTTATAATTATTTTTTGTAGCGATGTCCCATTTCTCCCCTGCATTCATTGTGTTTTTCATACAAAATTGTAACTTTTTTCTCACAAATTTTCTCTTTTACTTGTAAACTGGCCTCCTTTGTCATATTTTACAGCTTTATTTGAGCTAATTCATACTTAATTTACATTTATAGGCGTTCCCTTACACTAAATTTGTGAGTCCACCACCACAACCATCCCCCTTGTTAAAAATAACAAATCACCTGAGAACAAGCAAACGTTTTTTTCTTCATTCAGCAACATCTACTGTGGAAAGAGGCTTTTTCACCAAACTGTGTCCACAAAAATCTGCATCTGTGAGCTTAAAATCAAGATAAGAGGTAAAGGGCCGTAACTACTAGGAATGTTTAAGCTATCATAAATATGCAGCTTTTTCTATAAATGTGATTTTTGTCACGTAAAAAAATAATATTCTTTTCTTTAATTTTAGAACTTTTTGAATGTATTTTTTTTCTTTTTTACAATAAAAATTGCAGCTTTTGCTTATAAATTTTCATACTACCATATACTGTAGGTTCATGTAGCTAATTTTTTCTTGGAAATTTAGAACTTTATTTAAAAATCTTTGTAACGAGGAATTAATTAGTTTTTCATTTTATGAGAAAAATACATTGGAGTCAGAGAATTGTGAACTATTTGATGGCAGCTAAATATTATAGAATTTATTTTGAGAGTCACTTCACTGACCTGAGGTGCTGAAAATCTCCCGGCCTCTCCGCTGTAGCAGAACACGCTCCTCTGCAGCCTCCTCTCCCCTCACCTGAGCCGTCTGACTCATTTTTCTTTGGGAAAATCGCCTCTTCTATCAATTTCTGCCATTTGATAACCACCAAAATGTGAACACACCTTCTGCAGTCCCGCGCCCTGTTGAATGCTGTCAGCCTGTCTTTCAGTCGGACCAATCATTACTGGCACCAAATTGTGAGGGATGCTCTGGTGTGTAGTTCAGTCAGGCAGATGTAGGGCTATTAAACATCGGGATAGTGCTGACAACATGCCTGCCACAGATTATCAGATTATACAGTGCATTCAGAAAGTCTTCACAGTGCTTCAGTTTTTCCACATTTTGTTATGTTACAGCCTTATTCCAAAAGGGATTAAATTCATTTTTCCCTCAAAATTCTGCACACATCCATCCATCCATCCATCCATCTTCTACCGCTTTTCCGGAGGTCCAGGTCGCGGAGGCAGCAGTTCAAGCAGAGAAGCCCAGACTTCCCTCTCCCCAGCCACCTGCTCCAGCTCTTCAGAGGGGATACCAAGGCGTTCCCAGACTAGCTGGGAGACATAGTCTCTCCACCGAGTCCTGGGTCTGCCCCGGGGTCTCCTCCCAGTGGGACGTGCCTGAAACACCTCAAGTGGGAGACGTCCAGGAGGCATCCTAATCAGATGCCCATACCACCTCAACTGACTCCTTTCAATGTGGAGGAGCAGCGGTTCTACTCTGAGCCTCTCCCGGATGACTGAGCTCCTCACCCTATCTCTGAGGGTGAGTCCAGCAATCCTACGGAGAAAGCTCATTTCAGCCGCTTGTATCCGCGATCTCGTTCTTTCGGTCATTACCCAAAGCTCGTGACCATAGGTGAGAGTAGGAACGTAGATTGACTGGTAAATCGACAGCTTTGCCTTAGAACTAAGCTCCCTCTTCACCACAACAGACCGGTACAACGTCCGCATCACTGCAGATGCTGCTCCAATCCGTCTGTCGATCTCTCGCTCCATTTTCCCCTCACTCGTGAACAAGACCCCAAGATACTTAAACTCCTCCACTTGGGGCAGGAGCCTGTCCCCAACCCGGAGAGGACAATCCACCTTTTTCCGGCTGAGGACCATGGACTCGGACTTGGAGGTGCTGATTCTCATCCCAGCCGCTTCACACTCAGCGGCAAACCGTCCCAGCAAGAGCTGTAGGTCATTGCTGGATGAAGCCAACAGGACAACATCATCTGCAAACAACAGAGATGAGATCCTGTGGTCACCAAGCATGACACCCTCCATTCCCTGGCTGCGCCTAGAAATCCTGTCCATAAAAATTATGAACAGGACCGGTGACAAAGGGCAGCCCTGGCGGAGTCCAACTCTCACTGGGAATGACTCCGACCGAGTGTTGGCAATACGAACTAAACTCTCACAATGGTCGTACAGAGACCGAATAGCTCGTAACAACAAGCCCGATACCCCATACTCCCGAAGCACCCCCCACAAAAATCCACGAGGGACGCGGTCAAATGCCTTCTCCAAGTCCACAAAACACATGTGAACTGGTTGGGCAAACTCCCACGAACCCTCAAGAATTCTCGAGAGGGTAAAGAGCTGGTCCGATGTGCCACGGCCAGGACGAAAACCACATTGCTCCTCCTGAATCCGAGGTTCGACCAACGGCCGGACTCTCCTCTCCAGTACCTTGGCATAGACCTTCCCAGGGAGGCTGAGGAGTGTGATCCCTCTAAAGTTGGAGCACACCCTCCGGTCCCCTTTTTTGAAGAGAGGAACCACCACCCCGGTTTGCCATGCCAAAGGCACTGCCCCCGACCTCCACGCAATGTTGCAGAGGCGTGTCAACCATGACAACCCAACAACATCCAGGGCCTTGAGGTACTCGGGGCGAATCTCGTCCACCCCCGGGGCCCGGCCACCAAGGAGATTTTTAACCACCTTGGCGACCTCAGCCCCTGTGATAGGCGAGTCATCCCCCTTGTCCCCAAACCCTGCTTCCTCTGTGGAAGGCGTATCAGTGGGATTGAGGAGATCCTCGAAGTATTCCTTCCACCGCCCGACGATATCCCCAGTTGAAGTCAACAGTGTCCCATCCGCACCATACACAGTGTGGACGGGGAGCTGCTTTCCCCTCCTGAGCCGCCGAACAGTTTGCCAGAATCTCTTTGAAGCCGACCGAAAGTCTTGTTCCATGGCCTCACCGAACTCCTCCCATACCCGGGTTTTTGCTTCAGCAACCACCCGAGCTGCACTCCGCTTGGCCTGCCGGTACACCTCAGCTGCTTCGGGAGTCCCACAAGCCAACCAAGCTTGATAGGACTCCTTCTTCAGCTTAATGCCCCCCCTCACCACTGGTGTCCACCACTTGGTTCGGGGGTTGCCACCACGAGATGCACCGACCACCTTGCGGCCGCAGCTCTGGGCCGCCGCTTCAACAACAGAGGTGGAGAACATGGCCCATTCAGACTCCATGTCTCCAGACTCCCTCGGAATGTGGTTGAAGTTCTTCCGGAGGTGGGAGTTGAAGACCTCCCGGACAGGGGCCTCAGCCAGACGCTCCCAGCACACCCTCACTATACGTTTGGGTCTACCAGGTCTGAATGGCTTCCTCCCCTGCCATCGGATCCAACTCACCACCAGGTGGTGATCAGTTGACAGCTCTGCACCTCTCTTTACTCGGGTGTCCAAGACATACGGTCGCAGGTCTGATGATACGATAACAAAATCGATCATCGACCTGCGGCCTAGGGTGTTCTGGTGCCAGGTGCACATATGGACACCCTTATGCTTGAACATGGTGTTCGTTATGGACAGACTGTGGTTAGCACAGAAGTCCAATAACTGAACACCACTCGGGTTCAGATCGGGCAGGCCGTTCCTCCCAATCACCCCCCTCCAGGTTTCACTGTCGTTGCCCACGTGCGCATTGAAGTCCCCCAGTAGGACAATGGAGTCTCCAGGAGGAGCACCCTCCAGCACCCCAGTCACAGACTCCAAAAAGGGTGGGTACTCTGAAACATCATTTGGTGCATAGGCACAAATGATGGTCAGGACCCGTTTCCCAACCCGAAGGCGCAGGGAAGCAACCCTTTCATCCACCGGGGAAAACTCCAATATAGAGGCAGCAAGGTGGGGCGATACAAGAATACCTACCCCTGCTCGTCGCCTCTCGCCCGGGGCAACTCCAGAAAAGGCCAAGCTCCAGCCCCTCTCCAGGAGACTGGTTCCGGAACCGGAGCTGTGTGTTGAGGTGAGGCCGACTATATCTAGCCGGTATCGCTCAATCTCGTACACCAGCTCAGGCTCCTTCCCCACCAGAGAGGTGACATTCCACGTACCAAAAGCCAGTTTAGAAAGCTTGGGATCAGTCCGCCAAGGTCTCCGCCTTTGACTGCCACCTAATCCACATAGCACCGGACTTCCATGATCCCTCCTGCAGGTGGTGAACCTACTGGAGGGCGGACCCATGTAACTCCTTCGGGCTGAGCCCGGCCGGGTCCCATGGGTGGAAACCTGGCCACCAGACGCTAGCCTTCGAGCCCCTCCCCCAGGCCTGGCTCCAGGGTGGGGCCCCGGTAACCCCATACCGGGCGGGGTACACTGAATCCTTGATATACAATTTATCATGAGAGTCTGTTGGATCGTTCTTAGTCTGGCCCTTCACCCAGGACCAGTTTGTCTTGGGAGACCCTATCAGAGGCAAATTGCCCCGGACAACATAGCTCCTGGGATCACTGGGGCACGCAAACCCCCCCACCACGATAAGGTGACGATCCATGAGGGGGCACACAATTTTGCACAATTCTGCACACAATACCACATAATGACAACATGAAAAAAGCTTTTTTTTTTTAGATTTTTGCAAATTTATTAAAAATAAAAAACTAAGAAATCACATGTACGTAAGTATTCACAGCCTTTGCCATGAAGCTCAAAATTGAGCTCAGGTTCATCCTGTTTCCACTGATCATCCTTGAGATGCTTCTACAGCTTAACTGCAGTCCACCTGTGGTAAATTCAGTTGATTGGACATGATTTGGAAAGGCACACACCTGTCTATATAAGGTCCCACAGTTGACAGTGCATGTCAGAGCACAAACCAAGCATGAAGTCAAAGGAATTGTCTGTAGACCTCCGAGACAGGATTGTCTCGAGGCACAAATCTGTGCAAGGGTACAGAAAAATTTCTGCTGCTTTGAAGGTCCCAATGAGCACAGTGGCCTCCATCGTCCGTAAATGGAAGAAGTTTGGAGCCACCAGGACTCTTCCTAGAGCTGTCTGGCCGTCTAAACTGAGCGATTGGGGGAGAAGAGCCTTAGTCAGGGAGGTGGCGAAGAACCCAATGGTCACTCTGTCAGAGCTCCAGCATTCCTCTGTGGGGAGAGGAGAACCTTCCAGAAGGACAACCATCTCTGCAGCAATCCACCAATCAGGCCTGTATGGTAGAGCGGCCAGACGGGAGCCACTCCTTAGTAAAAGGTACATGGCAGACTGCCTGGAGATTGCCAAAATGCACCTGAAGGACTCTCAGACCATGAGAAACAAAATTTTCTGGTCTGATGAGACAAAGATTAAACTCTTTGGTGTGAATGCCAGGCATCATGTTTGGAGGAAACCAGGCACCGCTCATCACCATGCCAATGGTGGTGGCAGCATCATGCTGTGGGGATGTTTTTCAGCGACAGGAACTGGGAGACTAGTCAGGATAGAGGGAAAGATGAATGCAGCAAAGTACAGAGACATCCTGGATGAAAACCTGCTCCAGAGCACTCTTGACCTCAGACAGGGTGCGATGGTTCATCTTTCAGCAGGACAACGACCCTAAGCACACAGCCAAGATATCAAAGGAGTGGCTTCAGGACAACTCTGTGAATGTCACTGAGTGGCCCAGCCAGAGCCCAGACTTGATTCCAATTGAACATCTCTGGAGAGATCTGAAAATGGCTGTGCACCGATGCTTCCCATCCAACCTGATGGAGCTTGAGAGGTGCTGCAAAGAGAAAAGGTGTGCCAAGCTTCTGGCATCATATTCAAAAAGACTTGAGGCTGAAATTGCTGCTAAAGGTGCATCAACAAAGTATTGAGCAAAGGCTATGAATACTGATGAACATGTGATTTCTAAGTTTTTTATTTTTAATAAATTTGCAAAAATCCCCTAAAAATGGGAGTTTTTCCTCTCCACCGTCGCTAAGTGCTTGCTCACAGGCATCATCTGATTGCTGGGTTTTTCTGCAATTGTGGGGTTTTCCCAGCATTTGGTAATGCTATGAGATGACTTTTGTTGTGATATGGCGCTATATAAATAAAGCTGAATTGAACTGAATTGAATTGAAAAACTTTTTTCACATTGTCATTATGGGGTATTTTGTGTAGAATTTTGAGGAAAAAAATTAATTTAATCCATTTTGGAATAAGGCTGTAACATAACAAAATGTGGAAAAAAGTGAAGCGCTGTGAATACTTTCTGGATGCACTGTATTGATGTTAATTAATTTTATGTCCAACTAGAATACCGGCCAATCAGTGAAGCGGCCCACTGGGATATGGGCCACTCCGGTCCTGCACTCGCGCCTCCAGTCACACTACATACGGCAACAACGCTTGGACAAAAAGTAGTTCTGTCTATAGGAATAGGATGTAAATCTTTTGTTTTTATAGGACAGGGGTCCTCAAATGTTTTTGCCAGGGGTCTGCATTTGTTTTTTCCAGAGGACCAGAGGTCCGGAGCAGTGACAGCATCCTGCATGGGCGGATATTTCATTTTTATGGTGGGAGGGACAATAAACAGAACATTTTCTCCACAGTAAATATTGATGGGACACTATAAGTATTATTGTTGTCAGTCACAAATTTGTGAGAGAGAATGTACAAATATATACTTATGGGAAAAATGCTGCAAATTTACAAGAAAAAAGTCATAAATTTACGAGAAAGAAAATTGCAAATTTAAAAGAAACAATTGCACATTTACAAAAGGTCAAGGTCAAAAAAGCTGCAAATTTAGAGAAAAAAAATATGTAAATTTACAAGAAAAAAAGTCACATTATAAAAAGGTTACAAATTTACAAGAAAAAAATTAGATTTAAAGATGCAAAATCAGCAGATTTATGAGGGAAAAGTGGCAAATTTACATCAAAAAAGTTTTACATTTACAAATAAATGCAGTAAATTAATGAGAAAAAGTTACACATTTATGAGAAAAGCTGCAAATTTTAAAGAAAAAAAATGGTCCCCCCGGACCCCCTTGATTTCCACCCATGTCACCAGGCTGTTCTGCTGTGGGAGGAGCTGCTGAAGGCAGCCACTCTCAGGACACACGTTCACAACTATGCTGCTTTTTGTGTCATACATGTAACAAGAGTCCTGCTTGCAGCTTGAGCACTGCATTTCAGTGCAGTTGTTTTTGTTGTTCTTACCTCTAAATTTTGAGAAAATGTCTCTTCAAAATTCCTATGCTTGCTGTCATAATGCTGTTTCAAATTGTAAATCTTTATCAAGCTGTGGTCTTGTGCTGGTAGGAGGGAGAACAAATGCAAAATGCTCATTCCATTCGTCTTTGAATTGCCGATTTTCACTGTCCACTTTTCTTTTAGCAGCAAATTTGGAGCATGCCATTTTTGTTCAATCTAGGCTCCCACTGCCGTAACCGCTCCAAAAGTGAAAGTGAAACTTGCACTCGGCTGCAGCCGTTCACATGCTGACAGGCTGTCAGTGCATCGCTGGAATGGCGATAACAGTCCACGTTTACAGGTGCTGACCTGACCAAAACATGTAGTGAAGGAATTGAAGCTTGGAGGCCACAAATAAGGAGTTCGCGGGCCACCTATTGAGGGCCACCGTTATAGGAGTATCATTTTTCCCCGCAGCCAATTGGCACAGGCCGGAAATCCAGCACGGTGCCGGAAAACTTTAAGCCCTGCAAAGAGCTCTCTCGAGACCTTCGCAGCCTTATTGTTGCAAAACACACTGATGGCATTGGTTACAGGTGCATTTCTAAACTGCTGAATGTTCCAGTGAGCACTGTTGGAGCCATCAATCGGAAGTAGAAAGAACATAAACTGGCCATGACCAGGAACTCCTCGCAAGACTCCATTGCTGAAGAAAAAGCATGGTGAAGCTCGTTTAAAGTTTGCTGCACAACATTTGGCCAAGCCAGTAAAATACTGCGAGAATATAGGCTGGTCAGATGAGATCAAAATTGAACTTTCTGGATGCCACAACACACAGCATATTTGAAGGAGAAATGGCACTGCACATCAGCACCAAAACACCATACTAACAGTGAAGTTTGGAGGTGGGAGCATCATGGTGTAAGGGTGTTTTTAAGCACATGGTACAGGCAGATTTTTTTATAATTGAAGGAAAGATGAATGGACAAATTTACAGAGACATCCTTGATAACAGCCTGTTGCCACCTGCCAAGATGTTAAAGATGAAACAAGGGTGGACATTTCAGCAAGACAATGATCCCAACACACAGCCAAGGAAACTCTCAAGTGGCTTCAGAGAAGGAAAATAAAGCTGCCAGAATGGCACAGGCAGTCACCTGACATGATTCCAATTGAAGATCTATGGAACAAACTTAAGATCAAAGTTCATAAAAAACATCCATGGAACCTTCAAGATTTGAAGATTTATGTTGAAGAATGGGCTAAAATCACTCCTGAGCAATGCCTGTGCCTAGTTTCTCTATACAGGAGGCATCTGGAAGCTGTTATGACCAACAAAGGCCATCCACCCATCCATTTTCTACCGCTTTTGTCGAGGTCCAGATCGCGGAGGCAGCAGCTCAAGCAGAGAAGCCCTGACTTCCCTCTCCCCAGCCACCTGCTCCAGCTCCTCAGAGAGGACACCAAGACGTTCCCAGGCCAGCTGGGAGACATAGACTTTCCAGGGTGTCCTGGGTCTGCCCTGGAGTCTCCTCCCAGTGGGACGTGGCTGAAACACCTCAAGTGAATGAAGCCAGATGATAGTAATCAATTAGCCAACTTAGAAGCCTGTCTTAAGGAAATCAAAGCTTGGGTGACTTGTAATTTCCTTTTGTTAAATTCAGATAAGACTGAAGTCATTCTTGTTGGTCCAAAAAAACCTTCGAAATACCTTTCCAAATCAAACTTTTAGTTTGGATGCAGTTACTCTTTCTCTTAATAGCTCTGTGAGGAACCTTGGAGTTATTTTTGATCAAGATCTGTCTTTCAATTCAATTGTTAAATTTGTTTCTAAGACTGCCTTCTATCACTTGCGTAATATTGCCAAGATTAGAAGCATCTTGTCTCAGAGTGATGCTGAGAAACTGATCCACGCTTTTTGTTAGATCTAGGTTAGATTATTGTAACTCTTTATTATCAGGTTGTCCTAAAACATCTTTAAAAAGTCTTCAGTTGATCCAAAATGCTGCTGCAAGAGTTTTAACAGGTACTAGAAAGAGAGATCATAGCTCTCCGGTTCTGGCCTCCCTTCATTGGCTTCCCATAGAGTTTAGAATTAAGTTTAAAATCCTTCTTCTCACTTACAAAGCTCTAAATAATCAGGCCCCTTTTAATTTAAAAGATCTGATACTACCCGATTGTCCTAACAGAGCACTACGCTCACAAAATGCTGGATTACTTGTAATGCCTAGAATCTCCAAAAGTACAATGGGAGGCAGAGCCTTCAGTTATCAAGCTCCTCTCCTGTGAGACCAGCTGCCAATCTGGATTCGGGAGTCAGACTTGATCTCTGTTTTTAAGAATAGGGTTAAAACCTTCCTTTTTGATATAGCCTACAATTAGGGAGGGATCATGTGTTTCTGAACCCTCCCTTAGTTATGCTGCTAATAGGTTTAGACAGCCGGGGGACCTCCAATAATGCACTGGGCTTCACTTCTTTCTTCACTCTCAATGAAATATATATATATATTTTTTTTTGCTGGTCATTAACATCTGTTTGCTCTCTCCCATAGATTGAGTCCCCATCATGCTGTTTGCTCTCTACATGTTTGCTCTTCTCATCTTCTCTATCCCCTCACCCCCCAGCCAGTTGCAGCAGATGACTGCCCCTCCCTGAGCCTGGTCCTGCTGGAGGTTTCTTCCTGTTAAAAGGGAGTTTTTCCTCTCCACCGTCACCAAGCGCTTGCTCACAGGGGATTGCCTGATTGCTGGGGTCTTTCTCCAATTGTGGGGGTTCCCCCTACAGTTGAAAGTGCTATGAGATGACTGTTGTTGTCAAATGGCACTATATAAATAAAGTTGAATTGAATTGAAGTGGGAGGCATCCAGGAGGCCTCTCAACAAAGGCTTTTCTACTAAATATTAAATGAATTTCACCAAGTGTGTTCAATACTTATTCCCTGTGTCATCCCACTTAATTAAATATAAAGTGGAGTGTTAGTACTAATGTGGCTTACTAACAAAGTATGCATGATTTACACATACCAATGCTAACATGTTCTTGCATGAGGCTCAATCTCATTATTTTCAACAAAGAGCAAGTGCTTTTGTATATTATGTAGCTGCTTGTGCAGCTACATAATATACAATTTTTGGTCAGGACAACCATTAGCTTGCTTGCGACCAGATAACCATGAAAACTGGTACTACCTGCCTCATGGGTCGGGCCGTCGGCGACTCAACTGGCATCCCCGCCCATCCGAGGGCGTGGAGGGTGAAACAGGGCATCCTGGCATAACTAAAAACAATATCTGCCACAGGTCTGTGGTGGACCACTCCCAGTTACACGGGGTGAGACTGGACATCCTGGCAGATAAACACATCTGTCGTAAGGTCTGTGGTGGACTGTGCCAGTCGGTGCATCGTGATATGCACTACACAAAGAGCAGAGATAAACAAACCTATCATCTGGTCAGTCATTGCAACAGATACTGGAGTCAGTTTGTCTTGGCTTGTCCTTGCCACTGATAATACCTTTATCTGCCAAGAATGTGCTGCTAGTCCAGCAAAAGCTAGCAATACTCAAATACTTTGCAAGCAGTTTCATGAAATGGTCAATCAGAAAGCAACTCATACCGGCTCGGACGTTGCCCGGGCTTACAAGGTCCGCGCTTATCTGTTCACACTCTGACAGGCAGCGAAAAGTAAGCTAGGATCATGAAGACAAATGAAGAGGAAAACAGCAGCCTTGTGTGTAGCAGAATGGAATGTACACACTCTGTTGGACAGAACAACATCACAGCACCCAGAAAGACTGACTGCGCTCGTGGTCCTGGAAATGAACAGGTACAATGTAGACAAAGCTGCACTTAGTGAAACAACATTGCCTGGATATGACAGCTTGGAAGACCATGGGTACATCTTCTTTTGGAGTGGGAGATCAACTCAAGAAAGGAGAGAAGAAAAAAAAAAGAAAGGAGAGAAGCAGGAGTGGGCTTTGCAGTTAGAAAGGAGACAGCAGCAATGCTTGATGAGGAACCGGTGCCAATCAACGACAGGATAATGACTATGAGACACCAACTACAGCGGAAGATGGATGCCACACTCATCAGTGCATATGCCTCAACAATGACCAACACAGAGGAGGTGAAGGAAGGGTTCTACATTGATTTACGTGACACTATCAGACGTGTACTGACTGATGACAGGATGATACTCGTTGGAGATTTTAATGCCAGAGTTGGTTCGGACACTGAGAAATGGAAAGGAGTGCTAGGCAGTCATGGAGTAGGCAAGTGCAATGCTAATGGAGAACTTCTACTTGCAGTGTTCAGAGTACAACCTTGTGATAACCAACACTCTATTTAAGCACAAGGACACACACAAGAAGACATGGATGCACCCAAGATCCAAGCACTGGTACTTGCTAGACTACATCATAGTCAGGCAGAGAGACATAAGGGATGTATTGGACACCAGAGCAATGAGAGGCGCGGACTGTGGTACTGATCATGTTATGCTCAGATCTACTGTAGATTAAGGATTTGGAGATGAAAACAGCACTGCAGTATGGATGCGAAGCCATCACGGAAACTAAACACTAGTGCACTGAAAGGCCAAAAGAAGCAGAAAGAACTTACACAGGAAATGGATGAAAACTTGAAAGACTGGGACAGCAACAACTCAGAGAATGACATAGAAGAGAAATGGGCAACACTGAAGGATACGGTGTATCAGACTGCGAGTGATGTATTAGGCCACCCTGAGAGGAAACATCAAGATTGGTTTGATGAGCATGATGAACACCTGAAGAAACTACTAGAAGCGAGGAATACAGCTAGGCAGGAAAACCTACAGTGTAACACAAGGTCGAAGAAGAAGAAATACTCAAAGGCTCAGAGTGAGCTACAGAAGTACACCAGAGAAAGGAAGTCCAACTGGTGAGATGAAAAAGCGGACGAACTTCAAACTGCAGCAGACAGGAAGGACATGAAAACATTCTTCACAGGTCTGAGAGAAATCTACGGCCCTAAACCAAGAGGATTGATCCAACTAAAGACTATGGATGGTGAAATGGTTTTGCAGGAGAAAGACAAGATCCTGGACAGATTTGCAGACCACTTTGACCAACTACTAAACAACCCTGGAGATCTCACTGAAGAGGCTAAAGAAGCTTTAGTGCAGCGACCAGCTGTATCAAGTCTGGATGAACCACCAAATTTTAATGAACTAATGGCAGCTATCAGGACAACACAGGATGGTAAAGCTCCAGGAAGGGATGGAATTCCAGTAGAAGGGTGAAAATTTGGTGGTGTTCAGCTGACCAACTGCCTGTACAAGCTCATCCAAGAGATATAGGATGCCCAGAAAGTACCTCAAGACTGGAAGGATGCAAGTATTGTGCCTTTGTTCAAGAAAGGTAACAGGAAAGATTGTGGAAATTACCGAGGTACATCACTGCTAGCCACTGTTGGTAAGATTCTCTCACGTGTACTACTGAACAGACTCAATGAACACATCTCGCAAAACGTACTACCGGAAACCCAGTGCGGCTTTAGAAGTGGAAGAAGCACAATGGACATGATTTTCTGCTTGAAATAGGTTCAAGAAAAGTGTATCAAACAGAACATGGCGCTTTATGTAGTCTTCACAGACTTCAGTAAAGCCTTCGATACTGTTTCGCAACAAGGACTTTGGCAGGTACTCAAGAAATATGGCTGTACAGAGAAGTTTGTCAGCCATGATCGAGGCACTCCATACAGGTATGCAAGCAAATGTGGCAATGAGTGGTTCAGTATCTAAAGACTTTTCAGTAAGCAACGGGGTGAAACAAGGGTGCGTGCTGGCGCCTACACTGTTCTCGCTATATCTGGCAGCCATGCTTGAGGTGGCCTTCAAAGACACTTCAGAAGGAGTATACATGCAAACAAGGAAAGAAGCAGACTTGTTCAATGTGGCACAGTTTAAAGCCAAGAGTAAGACATTGATAAAGGTAGTAAGAGAAATGCTCTTTGCCAATGACTGCTCTAGCTGCACACAGTGTGGAAGATATGTAATCTTTAGTGGAGAAATTTGCAAGAGCAGCTAGCCAAGTCAGCCTCAAAATCAACATCAAGAAGCCAGAGTGCCTTTATCAACCACCAAAGTCCCAATGATCAACATCACTACCAGAAGAGATCAGCATTGGTATAGAGCCACTAGTCAAGTGCAAGACTTTCAAGTATCTAGGGAGTACTGTTTCAGAGAATGCTAGGTAGGAGGATGAACTATCTCTCAGAATGGGAAGAGCGAGCGCTGTGTTTGGACACTCGAGGGAGCGACTGTGGAACAATCGACATGTGTCTATCCGTGTAAAATGCAAAGTGTACAGAGCGACGGTACTGGCTACTCTATTGTACGGTGCTGAAACTTGGACTATCTACAGAGTGCAGGTAAAGAAACTCCACGCGTACATGATGAGACACCTTCGAGCCATAATGAACATCTCATGGAAAGACAAGATAACCAACATAGAAGTATTGAAACGAGCTGGTCTACCATCAATGGAGGACATGCTAATACAGACAAACCTGAGATGGCTCGGACATGTTGAGAGGATGGCTCACCAGCGTTTCCCTCGGCAGTTACTCTACTCACAGTTATGCAAGGGCAAACGCAACCAGGGTAGACCAAGGCTCAGATTTAAAGACACTGTAAAAAGAAACTTGAAGAAGTTGGATATAGACAGGAGTTCCTGGCAGCAGAAGGCTAAGGACAGAGCTGTGTGGAGGAATCTGTTCCAACCTAAATGAAACAGTCACTGTCACCCACGACAGACTGCTATGATGATGAGCTGCTTGTGCACAATAATCTGCTATTTTTTACATTATGATTTGCTACTGTTCTCAAAATACATTAAAACGTTATCTGTTGAATAGTCCTTCACCCCCAAAAACCTAGGCATTCGTTAACTGCTTCAGTCATCACACACAAAAGTGTCAAACTAGTTATCATTATCCAGAGCAGATTTTATACGTTTCTATTACATTTTATGTAAATATGGATTAAATTGACTAATTCTTGTCAGGTGAATCTTTACTTTTACTTATGAGGAGGAAATGAGTCAAGAATTAGGTCAACCAATGACCTTTCAGTTCTGTGAAACAGCTCAGAGGTGAATCCTATGAACGTTCAATTGGCAGCATACTCGGTTTAAAGCCTTCACAGAGCAGTTACCATTTCTGATACAAAAAATGGAAGGACATCAAGAGAATGAGCAGAGTCAACAGCACAGAAGAAGAGGTGCAAGGATGCAAGGAGACATAAGGAGACAAATCAGAGAAGAAGAGACCAGATACATAGGCCTGTTCCTGATGAAACTGCACCAAAGCGACTGAGAAAAACTATAAACACTTAAGCTTTACAGCCCTTATGGTTTATTTTGAGCCTTTTTTGGAGGGCTACGGTTTGCTCACACTGCCACTATGTTTTAAAATGATTGACGGCACGAACGGTCGCATACGTCATACGCACACAGGGTAAACATGTTCGTGCAACAGTAAGTGACGTGTCCATTCGAGCCAAATTTTAAGGCTTCAAAATGTTGTCAAATTATGTAAACCGTGATATATTGAGGCCAGAAAACTTATGGAGTTCATGTTTTCATATCGTATGATTAATCAAGTTAGTAATTACTGTTACAAGCCTACTGACACTATGCTGCAAAAATGGTTTTAAAAGTAGTTCTAAGACATAAACCCCATATTTTTGTAATATCTATTTACTGAATCATTTCTTAACACTTTAATTAACGTGCAGTTAACCTGGGACTTGCTCAGTGTAGGTACTTACCCCAGATCAATGAGTGGTGGTTTGTCACAACCTCGTTTGTAGCACAGGAAGATCTGGGGTGCCATCAGGCCACCATTGTTGAGATCAGCTGATTGGCCAGTTGGTGTCGCCTCAATGCACGTGAACCCCGGTGGTGCCTCCTCTCCCATTGAGCGGATCACCACCGCTACATCTGTGATGGGCGCCTTAGGTTTGGCCGACTTGTGGCAGATATCATCAAAGTGGATTTCCTGGTCCAACGGCTTGGATGGGTCCGTCAGACCGGCCACCACAAAGTAGTCAGCTACACGAGGCCCTTTGTCGTCCATCATTTCCCATCCCCACCAACTGCCTTCTGAGAGACAGAGGAAGATGAGAAGAGGCAGAGAGGTGGAGAGAGAAACATGCAGGGAGATTAATTTTCATTGTGGTAGCGGGTACAGATGGTTCTTACGCCCTTGCCCTGACAGGAAAATAAAAGTACAGACAGACATAAATCTTACTGAGGTGAGACCAGTAGAAGAGAAAATGGGACAGTGTGCATAACAGGCTGTTTAAGAATTTAGTGTAGAACAATTATAGTATTTAGGGTTTTAAGCCAGAGTCACTGAAACAGTGCAGGTAAAGCCTGAAGCAACTGAGCACAGTATGCAATCGAGCTGCACTGAACTTCTGTACTGAACTTTTACTTTTGTCATTGTCGACCTTCAAGGCTGTAAACCTAGGGGAAGCACTGTCCCCAACAACAGAGCTATTAGCTGAAACAATGGAAAGGAATAAAAAATTCCTTCAAGGGGGTACATCAATGGAGACTTGCAAAAGATGCTGGCTGTTACTGATCAGCTGTGTTTAAAATTCGGAAGGCATACAGGTAGACCGAGGAAGACAGGAAAGTCAAAGCAATATGCCTTGACAAGTGGAAAAAAAATTAACAAAAACTAATTAAAAACAAATGGGCATAAATGGAAGTCAATGTCTGTGACCCAATCGTAAAACGTCAACTGAAAGAAATGGAATTTACAAACACGAAAGCAAAATGTAAACTATTATTAACATGTAAAGATAAGAAAACAAGGGCACAGTGGGCTAAACAGAAGCAGTCATGGACTGTGGATGATTTGGTGGTTGAGTGAGTCGGTGTCTTTTTTTAGTGTCATGTCAGCATCTACAGCTATTTCATGGTAAAAATGGAATAACACCAATCCAAAACTTGAGGATGGATAGATAAGGGATCTGGGACGCTTTATTGTCATGTGCAGAAAAGCTATAGTGAAATTCTAATTAGCTATAACCCACTGACTGTACAATAAAAGATAAATACACATAGTTTAGTTTAATGTTTATTTGAAAGGGACATCACTTCACTCTATCATCACTATATCACTCTATAAAAGCAAGAAATCTCTGTGTGTGTGTCTGTGTGTCTGTCTGTCACGTTCATAGGACATCATAGGACGGCCTATGATCTCTGCCTGAACATCATAGGACGTCCTATAAACTCCGGCATCACAGGACACATAGACAAATGCGTCTTTATGATGTCATATTGACCATGAACTCAGGCATCATAGCAAGAAATGTCTTTATGATGTCATATAGACCATGTGTCTTTGAACTCGGGCATCATTGCAAGAAATCTGTGTGTGTGTGTGTGTGTCTGTCTGTCTGTCACGTTCATAGGACATCATAGGACAGCCTAATGCCGGAAAGCCTCTTTTTGCTCAGATCTATTTTCATGATCCTGTCCATGAACTGAGGATGTCCTATGAACTCAGGCATCATAGGACGACATAGACAAATGTGTCTTTATGATGTCATATACATCAAGTCTGCCTTCATGTCTTTATGATGTCATATACAGTGACAGACATCAGGCAACATGTCTTTATGATGTCATATACATCAAGGCTGCCTTCATGTCTTTATGATGTCACATATAGTGAGTCCATGCTGGAAAGCCTTTTTGCTCATATCTATTTTCATGATCTTGTCCATGAACTGGAATTATGACACACCTATCCCTCAACCAGTGGTCTCAACAAAGAAGAAGAAGAAGAAGACCCACCAGATGGAGAACAACAGAATGACGACAACTGCTGCACGTCAGAAAAGATGCCATGAAGATGAAACACCTGAGGTTCCAGCAGTACATCATACCCGTCTGAGACAGGAGGACACCCTTCACCAGCATAGGGTACGACAGACTTTAAAGCACGTTTCTAAGACATCATAGGATGGCCTATGATCTCTGCCTCATCATCATGGCGCGTCCTATGAACTCAGGCATCATAGGACAGCTCGCCATGCCTACATGACGGCAAATGTGTAACCTTGACGAATGCCAGTCTACACTACAAATGTGTAAAATGCCAAGCAAAATGTTGAAAGGGTTTCTACGGACATGCACGGGCCTTCCTGAACAGGGTCGAAAGCCACTTTTTCAGGATTGTGCCCATGAACTAGAATTACGACGCACCTATCCCTCAGCCTGTGGTCTGAACGAAGAAGAAGACCCACCAGAGACATGGAGACATATATACAGACACAGGTAAGCAACATAACACAGAACAGTGACAGGCAGGAGAAGAAGTAACAAGCAGGGGCAAACAGCCCCAGATGGCAGGGCATATTTTGTGTGATTTTTATGTTTTGCTGCATACAAAAGCCGTCACATCCACGCAACGCTGTGTTGCTATAGCAACTGTCCTGTAACTGGCAAGAATTCTGTTCCAATGCATCCCCTCTACGGGCATGCACGGGTTTCTATGGACATGCATGGGTATGCACTAGTTACATACTAATGAACATTAATAAAGATTTAAGTATGTCAGATATAGCAATACTGTTAATTTGCATCTGTAGTCCCCCAGCAGGTCACAAAAACACGCAAACACTCATACATGAGAAGAACATCTGCAATAAAACTACAAAGTGAATATGCTAAGGTGCAAGAGTTAAGGTGGCACAGAACAAAACATTCTAATGTCACACGAGTGAAGTGCTGTGTATGCATGCACACACACATGCACCCAAACATCTCACAACAACAAACAACAGCAACAAACAAGAGGTGGGGCATATATGTGTGACGCACGGGCACATATACTGTATGTGCGTGTCGCAGAGCAACAACTACTTATGTGTACAGTTTGGATTGTTTAAAAGCTAATTTTTTACAATGAGTCTTAAAAGTGTTTAGTGTGGTACATTCTCTGATTGCAGGTGGTATATTATTCCAGATCTTGGTGCCCCTCATTGATAGCACAGATTGAGCAAATGTGATGTATCTGTGGAGGACCTCACAGTCTCCTCTAGTGATTGCTCTGGTGGTTGTACTGATGACAGTTCTCAATTTAACACATTCTCCCGGGGGGGGGGGGGTGTATAGCCATTTAATATTTTATAAATTGAACAGGCAAATTTGAAAGTTTTATCATTTTCAAAAGACAGAAGATTGTATTGTATTTCTTGTAAATGTGACAGCAATGAAATGTGGGGTCTTTCTTATCAAAGATTTTTATGGCTTTCTTGTATAAAGATTAAATGGGTTTGATTATTGTTACACCAGTGAGTGACCAGTTGGTAAAACAGTAACTGATGTGTGAGAAGATCATTGCATGCAGAAACATTTTGACTGCACTAACTGTCAGCGATGGTCTAATTTGTTTAAAATATCTGAGACTGAATTTGATTATGTTTTAAAAACACATCAAAAAATGTCAAAGTTAATGGAGAATCTAAAAGTATGCTAAGATACTTACTGTACATTCCTTGACTAGTTGCAGCTACTCCGCTTTTAAGAAAATGTTTGAGTTTGCAATATTTGATGGTTGTTTGGCAAACACCATGCAAACAGTTTTTTCAGTGTTTAGTAGGAGACATGAATTATTCAGCCAGTCATGGATTTGAGTCATCACTGTTGTAAGAATACAGGCACTCCTTGTGTGTTTTTTGCAGGTGTGAATATTACCGTGTCATCTGCATACATTTCTATATGAATATTTCTGCATGTGTTTGGTAAATGCATCCATCCATCTTCTACCGCTTTTCCGGAGATCCAGGTCGCGGAGGCAGCAGTTTAAGCAGAGAAGCCTACACTTCCCTCTCCCCAGCAACCTGCTCCAGCTCTTCAGAGAGGATACCAAAGTGTTCCCAGACAAGCTGGGAGTCTCTCCAGCGAGTCCTGGGTCTGCCCTGGCGGGGGTCTCCTCCCAGTGGGATGTGCCCAAAACACTTCAAGTGGGAGGCGTTCAGGAGACATCCTGATCAGATGCCCAAACCACCCCAACTGGCTCCTTTCACTATAGAGGAGCAGCGGTTCCACTATGAGCCTCTCTTGGATGAATGAGCTCCTCACCCTATCTCTAAGGGTGAGTCCAGCAATCCCACAGATACATAAAGCTCATTTCAGCCGCTTGTATTCACAATCTCATTTTTTCGGTCTTTACCCAAAGCTCATGACCATAGGTGAGGGTAGGAACGTAGATTGACCTGTAAATCGACAGCTTCGCTTTGGAGCTCAGCTCCCTCTTCACCACAACAGACCGGTACAACGTCCGCATCACTGCAGATGTTGCTCCGATCCATCTGTCAATCTCTCGCACCATTCTCGCCTCACTCGTGAATAAGACCCCAAGATACTTAAATTCCTCCACTTGGGACAAGAGGTTGTCTCCAACCCGGAGAAAACAATCCTCCTTTTTCCAGCTAAGGACCATGGACTCGGACTTGGAGGTGCTGATTCTAATCTCAGCCGCTTCACACTCAACAGCAAACCGTCCCACTAAGACCTTTAGGTCATTGTTGGATGAAGCCAACAAGACAACATCGTCTGCACACAGCAGAAATGAGATCCTGTGGTTACTAAGCATGACACCCTCCGTTCCCTGGCCGCGCCTAAAAATCCCGTCCATAAAGATTATGAATAGGATCAGTGGCAAAGGGCAGCCCTGGCCGAGTCCAATTCTCACTGGGAATGAGTCCGACCAAGTGTTGGCAATACAAACCAAACTCACAATGGTCGTATAGAGACCAAATAGCTCGTAACAACAAGCCCAATACCACATACTCCCGAAGCACCCCCCACAAAATCCACAAGGGACATGGACGAATACCTTTTCCAAGTCCACAAAACACATGCAAACTCCCACAAACCCTCGAGGATTCTCAAGAGGGTAAAGAGTTGGTCTGATGTGCCATGGTCAGGCCAAAAACCACATTGCTCCTCCTGAATCCGAGGTTTGACCAACGGCCGGACTCTTCTCTCCGGTACCTTGGCATAGACCTTCCCAGGGGGGCTGAGGAGTGTGATCCCTCTAAAGTTGGAGCATACCCTCCGGTCCCCTTTTTTGAAGAGAGAAACCACCACCCCGGTTTGCCATGCCAAAGACATTGCCCCCGACCTCCACGCAATGTTGCAGACGCATGTGAACTATGACAGCCTTACAACATCCAGGGCCTTGAGGTACTCAGGGCAACTCTTGTCCACCCCCGGGGAACAGCCACCAAACAGTTTTGTAACCAATTCGGTGGCCTCAGCCCGTGTGATGGGTGAGTCGTCCCCCTCATTCATAAGCCCTGCTTCCTCTGTGGAAAGCATGTCATTGGGATTAAGGAGATCCTCGAAGTATTCCTTCCATCGCCCGACGATATCCCAAGTTGAAAGCAGTGCCCTATCCGCATCATACACAGTGTGGACAGGGACATGTTTCCCCCTCCTGAGTCACTGGACAGTTTGCAAGAATCTGTTAGAGGCCGACCAAAAGTCTTGGTCCAAGGCCTCACCAAACTCCTCCCACACCCAAGTTTTTGCTTCAACAACCACCCGAGCTGCACTCCGCTTGGCCTGCCAGTACACCTCAGCTGCTTCGGGAGTCCCACAAGCCAACCAAGCTTGATAGGACTCCTTCAGTTTGATGCCCCCCCTCACCACTGGTGTCCACCACTTGGTTTGGCGGTTGCCACCACGAGATGTACCAATGACCTTGCGCCCACAACTGTGGGCAACCGCTTCAACAATGGAGGTGGAGAACACGGCCCATTAAGACTCCATTTCTCCAGACTCCCTCGGAATGTGGTTGAAGTTCTTCTGGAGGTAGGAGTTGAAGACCTCCCGGACAAGGGCCTCAGCCAGACATTCCCAGCACACCGTCACTATACCTTTGGGCCTACCAGGTCTGAATGGCATTCTCCCCACCATCGGATCCAACTCACCACCAGGTTGACAGCTCTGCACCTCTCCTTACCCGAGTGTCCAAGACATGTGGTCGCAGGTCTGATGACACGATAACAAAATCGATCATCGGCCTGTGACCTAGGATGTCCTGGTGCAAGGTGCACATATGGACACCCTTATGCTAGAACATGGTGTGTGTTATGGACAAACTGTGGTTGGCACAGAAGTCCATTAACTGAATACCACTAGGTTTCAGATCAGGCAGGCCATTCCTCTCAATCACCCCCTCCAGGCTTCACTGTCATTGCCCATGTGCACAGTGAAGTCCCCCAGTAGGACAATGGAGTCTCCAAGAGGAGCACTCTCCAGCACACCAGTAAGAGACTCCAAAAAGGGTGGGTACGCTGAACCATCATTTGATGCATAGACACAAATGATGGTCAAGATCTGTTTCCCAACCCAAAGGCGCAGGGAAACAACCCTTTTGTCCACCGGGGAAAACTCCCCGGCAGCAAGGTGGGGGATACAAGAATACTCCTATTCGCCACCTCTCGCCCAGGGCAACTCCAGAGTAGGCCAAGCTCCAGCCCATCTCCAGGAGACTGGTTCTGGAACTAGAGCTGTGTATTGAAGTGAGGCTGACTATATCTAGCCGGTATCTCTCAACCTCGTGCACCAGCTCAGACTCCTTCCCCACCAGAGAGGTGACATTCCACATCCTAAAAGCCAGTTTAGGAAGCTTGGGATCTGATCGCCAAGGTCTTGACCACCACCTGATCCACAGACCACTGGACCCCCGTGGTCTCTCTTGCAGGTGGTGAGTCCACTGGAGGGCAGACCCATGTAACTCCTTCGGGCTGAACCGGGCCGGGCCGGGCCGGGTCCCATGGGTACAAACTTGGCCACCAGGCGCTAGCCATCGAGCCACTCCCCTAGGCCTGGCTCCAGGGTGGGGCCCCGGTAACCCCATACTGGGTGAGGTACACCAAATCCTTGCTCTTACATTCATCATGGGAGTCTGTTGGATCGTTCTTAGGCTGGCCCTTCACTCAGGACCAGTTTATCTTGGCTGACTCTACCAGAGGCAAGCTGCCCTGGACAACATTGCTCCTGGGATCACGAGGGCACACAAACCCCCCACCATGATAAGGTGACGATCCATGAGGAGTATTTGGTAAATCATTTATGTATAAGGAGAATAATATCATCCAAGTATGGAGCCTTGTGGGACTACCATTTGACATTTCAAATATGCCAGTTTGACACTGTTGACCATTACACATTGCTGTCTGTCGGTTAAACAGGATTTTGTCTATTTGATAGCGTGTTCTGAAAAATTAAACTGAGTAAGTTTGGTCAAAAGGATGTTGTGGTCAACAGTGTCAAATGCCTTCTTCAGCTCTAAGAACACAGCATCTACACAGTTGCACTTACATATCTAAAAAAAAATTAAATTTTCTCTAAAAACACGCTTTTTGCAGACTCTGCTGAATGGTGGGCACGGAAACCAAACTCTGCGTGATGCAGGGGGCTGTTTCCATTATTCACATGTTCACATCATAATGTAGCCACCCATTTTTCAATTATTTTGGAGATACCAGATAAGACAATGATTGGTCTATAGTTGTTTATATCAGTTTTAATCCCTGTTTTGAAAAGTGGGCTAACCACTCCTATCTTCCAAGCAGTTGGGACAACAGCATGTTTGATTGACAGATTGATTAAATGAATAATTGGACAAACAAGAGATTCTTAATGTTCTTTTTAAAAAAAATTGGTGTTACGGCCATATTCATCTGTTGCTTTTGAACTATTCAGTGAGCTGATATTTGAGACTTCATTTTCAATTATTTCTAATACATTAAAAACTGATAGTGTGGTGTTAATAGGACTAAAATTGTGATCAGGTGGATTAAATGAATGGGATATTTCTAGCACAGAGTTTATGAAAAAGATGCTAAACTCCATAGCAATGACCATGTGATTCTATACCAATTTGCTATTAATATTAAGTTCCACGTCTCCGTCATCTTTTTTGTCCTGTTTATTTGTCAATTTGTTCATTTTATTCCAAATTTTTTGCCATCTCCTTTTGCATTTTCAATAATGGTTATAAAAAAGTTTGCCTTAGCCTTCCGCAGAGTTTGTGTTACCTTATTTCTAGCAGACTAGAAATAAGACTGACCCGGCATCGGCCCGGTAGATGACAGCTGAACCTCCCGCACAGATTCTTAGAATCTTGTGCTTGGGGCTCGGCGGAGGAACTAACCGAGGCCATAACTGGACCGGAGCTCAACTACAGTGGTGGTCGGAGGCAGGGCTCAGTGGAGGAGCTACCGAGGCCCCAGCTGGATAGGAGCCAGATCGGCTCAACAACAATATTCTCGTATGGATGATTTAATCATTAGTGGATTAGACATTAAATACCAATCATATGCCAATGCTACAGCAGGAATGAGAGGTGAGGAGGCTCCCCTAAGTGAATCAGTCTCCCTGGAAAACAAGGTGCTTCAGTTCCTTGAAAGCAGAAACATAAAGGTTGAAGGAAATGCAATTTCAGCCTGTCATACTTTACCCAGAAAGGATAATAAAACAAAGAAATCAATTGTGATGCGCTTTGTGAACAGAAGGGTAAAGAATGACATACTGAGGCAGGCCAGAAAGCTACGGGGAACAGAAATCTACCTAAATGAACATTTAACAAAGACTAATGCTGAAATAGCACGGCAAGCACAGATGCTGAGAAGACAAAACAAGATACAAGCAACATGGACAAGAAACTGTAGAGTTTGGATCAAACTAAATGGAACACCTGCGGAAGCAAAGGCCATAATAATAAGAGATCTCGCTGACTTAAATAAATATAGATGAACACTGATTGGGAAAATTAAGAGACTACGATAATCCATATCCACACACATGGCAAGAACAGTTCTTTTGTGACATACCATGTCAATGTGCTTTAAAAAAGCAAAACAAAAAAACTTGTGACTGACTTTAGTAGACATCAATCATCCCCAGTTGGAGGAAGTCATTTGACAGAGAATGAGGAAATTCAGACTCTGAAAATATGCCATTATGCTGAACATAAACTGCAAGAGATGGAGAATGATATTGATCCTGATAACTACTTCTTCAATAATATTCATAATCACTGTGAATATTATACTGAAAAGCAATTCAAAAGTCAAGTACAATTAGATGGTAAACTATCAATAATACACTTCAGCAGCAGAAGTCTTAAAAAAAACTTTCCACATATTCAGGACTATTTAAAACAGCTAGATAGAAAATTTACAGCTATCGCAGTCTCTGAAACTTGGCTCAATAAAGAGCAGGCTTCTCTGATGGCAATAGAGAGATATCAGATGTTTTATTTTATTTTTTTTCTTTTTTGTTACTTATTTGTACCCGTAGGTAGACTTGGTTTGCAGTCTGGTGACAAGCCACCGGCTGCTGGTCGCTGCGTGCGCGAGCGCCCTAAACCTACATGTTTTTGGTGTGCGGGAGGAAACCGGAGAAATCCCGGAGTAAACCCGCGCAACACGGGGAGAACATGCAAACTCCACACAGCTCACTGTTGGTCGGGGGCTGGGATCGAACCCACGATCTCATGATCCCCGCGGTCCCCCGGCCGAGGGTAAAACTGTGCTGCCACAGTGCTAAACCACTGCGCCACCGTGCAGTTTTATATAAATAGATCTCAAAAAAAAGGGTGGTGGTGTTGCACTGTATACTGATGACCTGTATAGGTGTAAACTTGTAAATGGAATGTCTTTTGCACTACCAGGGATTCTGGAATGTGTTACTGTTGAGATTGACCAAGATAAAATAAAAAATCTAATTATAAGTTGTATATATAGAATGCCGGGAACTTGCGTTGAGACATTTAGAGATAAGTTAGTCGAGCTGTACAATAATATAACAAATAAGAAAATAGTTGTAATTTGTGGAGACTTCAATATCGATTTACAAAATCCATTTCAACAAAATGTAATTACAGAGTTCATGAATTCCATGTACAGTATGAGTCTATATCCCACAATAACACATCCCAGTAGAATCACAGTTCACACTGCTACACTTATTGATAACCTGTTTGTTAATATTATTGATAAGAAAATAGAAAGTGGATTATTGATAAATGACATAAGTGACCATTTACCAGTCTTTGCACTTATCCATGGCCACATGGGGGCCAATACAGAAAAAACTTTAAAATCTTTCAGATACAAATCACAAAATGCAATCAGTTCTTTTAAAGAAGACCTGCGGAAGCAAGACTGGACAAAAGTCTATGTATCAGATGTAAATGAAGCCTATGACACATTCATGAACATTGTAACCACTCTTTATGAAAAAATTGTCGATTAGTAAAGAAAATGCTTAAACAGAAATTTGTCGACAAGCTATGGTTAGCCAAAGGATTACAAAAAGCGTGTAAAAAGAAAAATCCATCATATAAAGCCTTTCTAAAGAAAAGGACAAAAGAAGCAGAGCAGCAGTATAAAACATACAAAAATAAGTTAATATATACTGTATAATGAGATGTAGTAAAAGAGACTATTACAGTAAAGAACTGGAGAAAAACAGAGATAACATTAAAAATACATGGACAATACTTAACAATATTCTTGGAAATAAAAACAGAAATACAAGCTACCCAACCAATCTTTCAAAAAAAAAAAAAAAAACGACTCAGAGTGTGAATGCAGTCTCACCTGCAGATGAATTTAATCAGAATCAGAATCAGGTTTATTGCCATTGTTCATGTAGTACACAAACTAGGAATTTGTCTCGGTGCAATGCTGCAACATTAAACATGATAAGATAAAAGAAATACAGTAAACTATACATGCAATAAAGTGTAGAATAAGAGTAAGTGATACTGGTCAGCAGTTAAAATATATTAGCGAGCAGCAGATACTGTGGAGAACTATATAGTGCAGTCGGTAATGCAGGAAGAAAACAGTGATGATTGACATGAGTCTGGTTGAGCTGCTGTACATAGTGCACGAGAGTCAATAAGTCACTTAGTGTTCAGCAGTCTGATGGCAGAGGGGAAGAAGCTGTTCATGTGACGGGAGGTTTTAGTCTGGATGGACCGAAGTCTTCTACCAGAGGGGAGGGGGGCAAACAGTACGTGACCAGGGTGTGAGGGATCAGCTATGATCCGGCCAGCACGCCTCCGGGTCCTGGAGATGTACAGATCCTGGAGAGATGGGAGCTTGCAGCCAATCACCTTCTCAGCAGTGCGCACGACGCGCTGCAGCCTTAGTCTGTCCCTGGCAGTGGCTCCTGCGTACCACACGGTTATGGAGGTGGTGAGGATGGACTCGATGATGGCTGTGTAGAACTGCACTAACATCTTGGTGGGTAGCTTGAGCTTCCTCAGCTGCCGCAGGAAGAACATCCTCTGCTGGGCTTTTTTGATGAGTGAGCTGATGGTCGGCTCCCATTTGAGGTCCCTGGTGATGGTAGTGCCTAGGAAGCGGAAGGAATCAGCAGTGGTGATGGGAGAGCCTGAGAGGGTGAGGGGGGGCAGAGGGGTAGTGACTTTCCTGAAGTCTACAATCATCTCCACTGTCTTCAGAGTGTTCAGCTGCAGGTTGTTATTGTTGCACCAGGACGCCAGCTGGGCCACCTCTCTCCTGTAGGCGGACTCGTCGCCGTTGGAGATGAGCCCGATGAGGGTGGTGTCGTCCGCAAACTTGATCAACTTGACAGACTGGTGGCTGGAGGTGCAGGAGTTGGTGTAAAGGGAGAAGAGTAGGGGGGAAAGTACACAGCCCTGGGGTGATCCGGTGCTGATGCTAGTAGAGTCTGAGACAGTCTTTCCCAGCCGCACATGCTGCCTCCGGTCCGTCAGGAAGTCGGTGATCCACCTGCAGAGGGAGTCAGGCACGTTGAGCAGGGACAGCTTGTCCCGGAGCAGAGCGGGGCGGATGGTGTTGAATGCGGAGCTGAAGTCCACAAACAGGATCCTGGCATAGGTTCCCGGGGAGTCCAGGTGCTGCAGGATGGAGTGGAGGGCCAGGTTGACTGCGTCGTCTACAGACCTGTTGGCTCGGTAGGCAAACTGCAGCGGGTCCAGGAGAGGGGTGGTGATGGACTTGAGGTGGGGCAGGACCAGGCGCTCAAAGGACTTCATGACTACAGAGGTGAGCGCTACAGGTCTGTAGTCATTAAGTCCAGTGATCCGTGGCTTCTTGGGGACAGGGATGATGGTGGAGGATTTGAGGCAGGACGGCACGTGGCATAACTTAAGGGAGGTGTTAAAAATGTCTGTGAAGACAGGAGCCAGCTCTTTCGCACAGTGTCTCAGGGTGGAGGGAGACACGCCGTCCGGGCCGGGGGCCTTGCGCGGATTCAGTCTGGAGAACTGTTTGAGCACATCCTGCTCACTGATGATAAGGGCAGGGGGGGAGGAGGGGGGGTGCCTTTAATGAAGTAGGGATTGTGGAGGCTGTGGAGCTGGAGGGAGGGGGGGAGTTGGACACAGATGACGAGGTGTCAAAACGGGCATAGTGTTGGGACAGTCTTTGACAAAGGGCTTTGTCATCCTGACCTTTAGGAGCCCGAGGCCGATAGTTGGTGATTTGCCTCAGTCCTCTCCACACGGAAGCCGAATCATTAGCAGTGAACTGCTGCTGGAGTCTCTCAGAATACACAGATTTAGCCCTCTTCAGCTCTCTGTTAAACCGGTATTTAACCTCCCTGTAGCAGTCCCTGTCTCCACTTTTCAGCGCTGCTTCCTTCTCCTTCCTGATCTGTCTGGCTTAGCTGTGAACCAGGGTTTGTCATTAGAGTAACTCACCCTGGTGCGTGATGGAAGAATGATCTCTTCACAAAAGTGGATATATGAGTTCACAGTGTCCATGTACTCATCCAGATCATGCGTGGCTCCTTTAAACATGCCCCAGTCAGATATTTCCATGCACGTTTCCAGCTTCTCCTCAGCTTCACTGGTCCGTATACACACAATTGACAAACAAAAACAAACAAAGAGCGCAGCGAAGCACCATGTCGACCGCTGTGGGCGCCATCTTGGTAAATTTGTTGTTAACAATGGTCCTAATTTGGCTTGAGAAATACCAATTATGGCATCTACAGGTGATGCAGTAAGCAAAAACATTGCTATAAAAGACTCCATTTGACATGATTCTTGACCCACGAGACAGACAACAGACACGAGTAGGACAGTTAACAATAATTTATTAACTCAGTGAGTGGTGTGGGCGTGTGAATGTGAGAGTGAGTGTGATGCTGGGGCAGTGCTGGAGCTGAGCGAGTCCCGCTGCGACCTGGCAACCCTAGGAACACACAAAGCACAGGTGTTAATACTGTTCACAGCTGAGAGGTGTAATGATGACCGCTGCTTACTTGCAGGTATCGCCAGGAGACTCTTGCTGGCTCCGGGGGCGAGTGCTGGGAGGTGAGCGGGAAACTTGGCGTCGTGGCAAGGTGGAGAGGTTCCGAGGAGGAGGAGGCGAAGCCCCGCTGCTTTGGGGAATTGGTCCGCCGCCAGGGAGGTCCACCTGTGCACAGGGGAGAATACTTTGGCAAGGTAAGGATGAACATGGCTTACGTGACGAGGCTTGATGCGCTGGAGCTCTGGTACGAGGTCGAGAGCATGGAGCATTGCACTGTGGTGATGACAGACGACTCCGTGCTGAGCTGTCAGTGGATCTGGCTTTTACGGCCTGCTGAGGATTGGAAGCAGGTGTGTGCGCAGCTGGGGTTGATGACGGCCCGGCGGCCGCCATGACAGTACTCCCCCCTCTAGAGGTGCCTCCAGGTACCTGTCCCATCCTACCTGGATGCGCCCGATGGAAGTCGCGGATGAGCTGTTTGTCGAGGATCAACGCCGGGCGAATCTAGGAACGGTGTTCAGGACCAAATCCCTCCCAGTCCACCAGGTACTGAAGACCCCGGCCCCGCCTGCGGACATCCAAGATGGCGGTAACCCCCCAAGCCGGGTGGTCGTCGATCAACCTCGGAGGGGGAGACGCCGCGGGGGGCGGGCACAGAGGGTCAGAGATGTAAGGCTTCACCTGGGAGACATGAAAAGTGGGACAGATGCGCATGGAAGGGGGGAGAGCTATGCGCACAGCCACAGGGTTAACAATGCGAGAGATGACAAAGGGACCGATATAGCGCTTGGTTAATTTGCACTTCTCGGTCGGTACATTAATATTCTTTGTAGAAAGCCAGACCCGTTGACCCACCTTATAATCCGGGGCCGGTTTCCTGTGACGGTTGGCTACCTGGATGTTACGTTCAGTGGTTCGGAGAAGGACTCTGCGGGTGATGGTCCAAATTCGGCGACAACTCCTGGCGTGAGCCTGAACCGAGGGAACAGCCACCTCCTTCTCCTCCTCCGGGAACAGCGGTGGATCATACCCCAACAATGACTTGAAGGGGGACATCCCAGTTGCCGAAGACACCGTGGAGTTATGTGCGTACTCAATCCAAGGCAGGAACGTACTCCAGGAAGAGGAGCATGAAGATATGACGCAGCGGAGCGCAGCCTCCAGCTCCTGATTGGCTCGCTCACACTGGCCGTTGCTCTGTGGGTGGTATCCTGAGGAGAGGCTCGCCGTGGCCCCCAACAGTGAGGAAAACGCCTTCCAGACCTGGGAGACGAACTGGGGACCCCGATCCGACACAATATCCGATGGGATGCCATGAAGGCGGACCACATGCTGCACCAGGAAATCAGCCGTCTCCCAAGCCAAAGGCAACCCGCGGAGGGGCACAAAATGGGCTGCCTTGGAAAAGCGGTCCACTATGGTCAGGACTGAGGTGAAGTGGTCAGAAGGAGGCAGGCCCATCACAAAGTCCAAAGCCACATGAGACCAGGGGCGGGAAGGGACTGGCAGGGGATGGAGAAGACCCGCTGGGGGGGGGAGATGAAGATTTCCCGGTGGCACACTGAGCGCAGGCCCGGATGTAGCTGGTGACATCCTTCCTCAAGCCTGGCCACCAAAGGGCTCTCTGGAGCAAGGCGATGGTACGGGCGATCCCAGGATGGCACGCCAGCTTGGAGGCGTGGGCCCACTGGATAACCTCACTCCTGGTAGAGGTGGGAACGAAGAATCACCCCCCCCCCCCCCCGGGTCGGGCTCACCCTCCTGAGCCCTCCTAACTCTATCCCGGATCTCCCACATGAGGGCGCCCACAACACAGGATGAAGGCAGGATGGTTTCCTCCTGATCCTCGGACGTCTCCGCCTCGAACTGCCTAGAGAGGGCGTCCGGCTTCATGTTCTTACTCCCAGGTCGATAGGTGATTGTGAAATCAAAACGCCAAAAAAAAAAGGGACCAGCGGGCCTGGCGGGAGTTCAGCCGTTTAGCCGTCCGGAGATATTCTAAGTTCTTATGGTCCGTCCAGACGACAAACGGCTGAGCAGCCCCCTCCAGCCAGTGTCTCCACTCCTCTAGGGCGAGCTTGACCGCCAACAACTCCCTGTCGCCAATGCTGTAGTTCCTCAAAAAAAAAGGGACCAGCGGGCCTGGCGGGAGTTCAGCCGTTTAGCCGTCCGGAGATATTCTAAGTTCTTATGGTCCGTCCAGACGACAAACGGCTGAGCAGCCCCCTCCAGCCAGTGTCTCCACTCCTCTAGGGCGAGCTTGACCGCCAACAACTCCCTGTCGCCAATGCTGTAGTTCCTCTTGGCAGGTTGTGGGCGGCGAGAGGGTCTTGGGGGACGTGAGGCTGGTCAGGCGTCGGGCAATAATCCCAAAGTTGGACACAAAACGACGGTAGAAATTGGCAAAACCCAAAAACCCATGCAAATGCTTCCTGGAAGTGGGGGTGGGCCAGTCCACTACCGCCTTAACCTTGGCCGGGTCAGGAAGCACCTGACTGTGTGCTATCACAAGCCCCAAAAATGACGTTGACCTGGTATGAAATTCACACTTCTCGGCCTTGACAAATAACTGATTCTCCAGGAGGCGTTGAAGGACCCGTCTGACGTGCACCTGGTGCTCTTCCAACGTCCGCGAGAAGATAAGGATGTCATCCAGGTATACAAACACGAAGGAATTCAGGAAATCTCGGAGGACGTCGTTAATTAGGCGCTGGAAGACGGCCGGCGCGTTGGTTAACCCAAACGACATCACTAGGTATTCGAAGTGGCCGCTTGGGGTCCGGAAGCCCGTCTTCCACTCGTCGCCCTCCTTGATTCGTACCAGATGATAGGCGTTACAAAGGTCCAGTTTTGTGAACCATGACGCCCCCCGGAGAGAGTCAAAGGCCGAGTTCATCAGGGGCAGCGTGTACTTGTCCTTGATGGTTATATCGTTGAGCCCCCGGAAATCAATGCAGGGACGAAGAGAGCCATCCTTCTTCCCCACGAAGAAGAATCTGGCCCCCACCGCAGAAGAAGATGGTCAAATAATTCCGGAGCTGAGGGACTCCTTAATATAAGTGTCCATGGCTTCACGCTCAGGGGCTGAGAGACTGTATAGGCAGCTTGCCGGAAGCGGGGCCCCAGCCCGGAGATTGATCGCGCAGTCATAAGGGCGATGGGGGGGAAGCGACAGCACCCGTGACTTGCTGAACACTGCTCCCAGATTGTGGTAGATCTCTGGTACCTTGGACAGATCCGGGGGCGGTGACGTGGGAGGAGTCATTGGCACAGAGGGAGCACACGCTGCAGACTGAAGGCAGGCGCTGAGGCAGAAGGAGCTCCAAGCGGTGATATTCCCCGCCTGCCAGTCAAAAGTGGGATCATGTAGCCGTAGCCATGGGTACCCCAGGATAACAGGAGAGGTGGAGGTGGGCAGCATCAAAAACCGAATGTCCTCCCGATGATTCCCAGAAACAATCACTGACACGGGGGCCGTCTGGTGGGAGACAGCGGTTAGCGGGGCCTTTGACAGTGTGATGAGATTAACAGGAGGGAGAAGGGGTTGACAGCTGAGGCCCAGGTGGGTTGCCAGGTCTCCTGAAATGAAGCTTTGCTCAGCTCCAGAGTCAATAAGGGCATGTGTAGTATGTTCTCTGTGATTATAAATAAGTCTGATGGGAACAAGGCAGCTGGTGAGGGGCTTTGACTGATCTACGTCCATAAGTCCCCCTACTGTGACCCACGGACCTCCCCTTTTACCCGATTAGTACACTCAGCTATCTCGTGCGACTCACTGCCGCAGTAGAGACACAGCCCTAAATCCCTCCGGCGCTGTCTCTCAGCCGCCGAAACTCCTGATCGCCCAATAATCATCTCCTCCTGCCCCGGTAGTTCCTCTGACGGGGTCAGAGCCAACAAGGGACAACGAGAGGAGCGGGGGCGTGGCTTTCCCGAGCGGCCAGCAGCCCTTCGCTCAGCTGCCCACTCCTTCAGTCTGTTGTCTAAGCTAATGGTGAGTGAGATTAATTCACTTAAACAATCTGGCTTATCCCGTGTCGCTAGCTCGTCTCGTAACTCTGAGCTGAGGCTACGGACAAAAATGCTACAGAGTGAAGGATCCCCCCACCCCACCTCTGCAGCTAACACCCGGAAGTCCACAGCATAATTGGCCGCAGATCTACTGCCCTGCCGAAGGTTTAACAAGCGGTCAGTTGACACCGCATCCCTATCGGTGTGATCAAAAACCTCAGCAAAATCGGCTACAAATTGTTGGTAGGTTAAGGCGGCGTAGCTGGGCTTAGCCATAACTGCATACGCCCAAGCTAGCGCTCTACCCTCGAGTAGGTTGGAAATATACCCGATCTTGCTGTGGTCAGAGGGAAAATCTCCCGGGATACGGTGAAAGACCGTCTCGCACTGGAGCAGAAAACCCCGTGCCTCCCCGAGTTTTCCGCTGAAGCAAGCGGGGGTAGGCACGGGGGTGAGGCGAGGTAAGGGAGGTTGGTGTACCTGGCTAGCAGGAGGATTAGCGGGGGCAGGAGATGCGTCGGCGACCGGGGGGAACGCCTGGTTTCCTTCCAAGCGATCCAGCCGGCTATTAATCTGAGTTAATTGATTAAGTATAACTGTCTATTGGTGAGCAATTAGGTCTACCTGAGCGCTAAGGGTGTTAAGACAGCGCGTCAGTGCGCTGTCTGCTGGGTCGTCTTGACGGAGTCGTACTGACATGATTCTTGACCCAGGAGACAGACAACAGACACGAGCAGGACAGTTAACGATAATTTATTAACTCAATGAGTGCTGTGGGTGTGTGAATGTGAGAGTGAGTGTGATGCTGGGGCAGTGCTGGAGGTGAGCGAGTCCTGCTGCGACCTGGCAACCCTAGGAACACACAAAGCACAGGTGTTAATACTGTTCACAGCTGAGAGGTGTAATGATGACTGCTGCTTACTTGTAGGTATCGCCAGGAGACTCTTGCTGGCTCCGGGGGCGAATGCTGGGAGGTGAGCGGGAAACTTGGCATCGTGGCGAGGTGGAGAGGTTCCGAGGAGGAGAAGGCAAAGCCCCGCTGCTTTGGGGAATTGGTCCGCCACCAGGGAGGTCCACCTGTGCACAGGGGAGAATACTTTGGCAAGGTAAGGATGAACGTGGCTTACGTGTTGAGGCTTGATGCGCTGGAGCTCTGGTACGAGGTCGAGAGCATGGAGCATTGCACTGTGGTGATGACAGACGACTCCGTGCTGAGCTGTCAGTGGATCTGGCTTTTATGGCCTGCTGAGGATTGGAAGCAGGTGTGTGCGCAGCCGGGGCTGATGACGGCCCGGCGGCCGCCATGACACCATTTTCATAAAGAACACAGAAGAGAGAGAGGTCATTGAAATTGTTAAATCATTTAAAAGTAAAACATCTACGGATTGTGATGGTACTGACATGCTTTTAGTCAAAACTATCATTGAATGCTTAGTGAAACCACTGACGTATATCTGTAACCTGTCTCTCCAAACAGGTATATTTCCCAGTGCAATGAAAATAGCTAAAGTAATTCCAATATACAAGACGGGTGACAGAGGGGAATTTTCAAACTACAGACCTATTTCACTATTGCCACAATTTTCCAAAGTACTTGAAAAAATATTATGTGAGAGAACTGACAACTTCATCATGAAGAATAATTTATTGTGTGAGCAGCAATATGGGTTCAGACACAAAAGGACAACTGCATTTGCTCTAATGGAATTTATAGAAAAAATATCAACTGCTGTCAAAAATAAAGATAATTCAGTTGGGGTATTCCTGGATCTTAGAAAAAGCATTTGATACAGTGGATCATAAATTATTGTTAATGAAACTACAAAATTATGGTATTGGGGGTAGCACTGTCCTGGTTATGTAGTTACTTAAAGAACAGATATTAGTATGTATGTGTTGGTAGCAAAAACTCGCAGTTACTGAAGGTTACTTGCGGAGTTCCACAGGGTTCACTTTTGGGGCCATTGTTATTCAATATGTATATAAATGATATATGTAAAGTTTCTGAAAAAATGGATTTAATATTGTTTGCAGATGACACTATTATGCAGTGGAAGCAATTTGGAACAACTTTTGGATACACTCGGAAAGGAATTAGGAAAGCTTAAACTGTGGTTTTATTCAAACAAATGAACGCTCAATTTAAGTAAGACAAAATTTATAGTTTTTAACAACCATCAAAACAACTTAGTATCTAAATTCAGTGTAAATGGTGTAGAGATTGAAAGGGTATCCGAAATTAAATTTCTTGGAGTAATAATTGATAATAAACTGTGTTGGAAGTCACATATTAATTATATTAAAGGTAAAATATCCAAATCAATCGCAATACTACACAGAGTGAAATATTTGCTGAATCAACTCACACTATATACTGTACTTTGTATCAATCATTAATACTCCCATACATGACATATTGTACTTAAGTATGGGGAAATACATATAAAACAAACAAATATCCAGTCTTTATGCTTCAGACGAGAGCTATTAGAATAATAAACAAAGCAGCTTACAGGGAACCAACAAACCCACTTTTTCTTAAATTAAAAGCTCTCAAGTTGAAAGATCTGGTTGACTTTAAAACTGCAGTAATAATGTTTAAAGTGAAGAATCTATCACTGCCCGCAAATATCCAAAAGTTGTTCCAAATAAGGGAGAAACAATATCATTTCAGAGGAACATGTATATTTCAAAAACCTTCAGTGAGAACTACCACCAAGCAACACTGTGTTTCAGTGCAAGGAGTCAGATTATGGAACGCTTTTGGACCTGAATTAAAATCATGTACAACGCTTGGACAATTTAAACAAAAACTAAAGGAAGAAATACTCCAAACATATATACAAGATGACATGTAAAATCATATAAGAATTATCATATCCAGTCTGTGCTGTGTTGTTGCTTAGGTTTTTGTCACATTTTGTCTTAGCTTTGTTCTGAAATGTAATCGCTCTTGTTTTGTTTTTCTTTTGAATTCTTGGATGGACTATGGGTGGGCAATATAAGCTGCGGTTTCAGCCATCACCCATTTCAGATAATTTATGTTGAACTGTATAATCAGAGGAGTTATTGTCTAATTTGACCTTGTTAGATTTTTTTCTCTCCCCTTTGTTATATTATTCTGTTCCTTTTTTAATCTTTCCTTTTAATCTATCCGAAATAAAGATTCATTCATTCATTCATTCAGACTAAGAATGGGCATATCTATGCCGATGACATAATTTTGTTTATGTCGAATCTTAAAAAATCAATTCCGACCTTGTTGAATTTAATAAAGAATTTTGGGGAAATATCAGGATATAAAATAAATAAAACTAAATCTTCAATATTAATGCTAAATGAGACCCAGAGAAATCATCCAGCTCCTGAGGTAAATCAATTCAATGTTGTAAATCAGTTTAAATATTTAGGAATTCAAATTGTGCCTAAGCTAGAATTAGTTGCCAGTGCCAATTATGAAGCCCTAATGACAGACATTAATGAGTTACTTCAGAGATGGATGTCACTACCAATGTCAATGATTGGGAGAATCAATATACTTAAAAGTAATATCTTACCCAAAATACTTTATTTATTTCAATACATTCCTTTACCACCACCTTCAGATCTATTCTCAAGAATTAAAAAAAAGATAGTGGAATTTATATGGAACAATAGGAAGGCTAGATTACGTCTGTCCTTACTATATTTACCATTTGATCGTGGGGGTCTGAAATGTCCAAACTTTATGTTGTATTACTGGTCAGCACAACTGAGGTCTATGACATATTATTTTTCATCAAATGATCTCCCTCACTGGACTGAAATGGAATCATACAATTTACCTTTACCTCTTCCCATATTCATATACTCAGACTCGGCAAAAAAATTACAGAACCAAGTTAAAAATCCATTTGTAAAGCATATGATCAAAATATGGTGTGAAACCAAAAAATATTTAAAAGAACCACACTTATTGTCACAATTTAGCCCAATATGGGGTAATCAATATTTTAAACCAGGGAGAGCGGATGCTGTATTTAAAGTATGGAATTTAAAAGGGATTCAAAAGATTCAAGACTTATATCTGTCATGTTCAGATAACATAATGTCTTTTGAAGAACTGAGGATCAAATTTAATCTTAATAGAACACATTTTTTTAAATATCTTCGGCTTAGGAACTTTATTCGATCAAATCAAAATAATACTCTCACCCAACCTACTTATTCTTCCTTGGAAAAAATTTTGACGAAAGATAGTAAGAGAAAGGGTATTATTTCAGAGTTTTATAACTCATTGACACTATTCTCAAGTGAAAACTCACAGAAAAGATTGAATTATTGGAAAGAAGACCTGCAAACTGAAATTTCAGAGGAACAATGGGAATTGGCTTGTACAGAAGCTCAAACCAAATCAATAAATGTACGCCTTAAATTGATACATTTTAAATGGTTAATGCGGATGTATGTTACACCGGTGGAATTAAATAGATATAACAAAAACATACCAGATACGTGCACAAAATGTATGGAAAGTAAAGGAACCCTATTTCACTGTTTATGGGAATGTAGAAAAATTAGAATGTTTTGGGAAGAGGTGAGGGTAACAATTGAAAAAATAATTTCAAAACAAATCATATTGCATCCTAAATTGTTTTTGTTGGGTCTGCATCCAGAAAAGCATAACTTTAATAAAAGTGAAAGAGCATTCATAGACCTCAGTTTGCTTAACGCCAAAAAATGTATTGCACTATTGTGGAAAAAGACTCATAGACCAGATGTGACTCAGTGGTTAAGACAGATGTTAACAAACCTTCCACTAGAAAGAATAACATACATACTGAAATCAAAGGAAAATGTGTTTGAGAATATATGGAAACCTTTCATTGATTATGTAAAGAATTTAAACATAACTTTTGAAGAAGAGGGTGAATGATGTGTGTGGACCTTGTAAATTCCAAACTGGTGAATGTATAATATGTATACTTATGTAATGGATTGCCTAGACTAAACAGAAGAGAACTGTTGAAGACCTGTCTTTGTTAGTGGTTGTTGGTGTTTTTAGTACATTTTTTTAAGTAGTTTAGCATTAGAGTTTGAGTGTTTGTGTTATGTTTGTAAAAAAAAAAAAAAGGTTCAATAAAAAATATTGTGGAAAAAAAGAATGGGCATATCGATACTCAAGTACTGATACTTTGATACCTGCTGGTCAATGCTTTAGAGTCTTTTTTAAATATCGCAATACCACCGTGTTAATACAAAACGTACAATTTGTTTTCATGTCTAGAGAGTTTCAGGCATTAAATTTATGTGTGAAAACCGGTGAAAAGCCAGCCCAGGCATATTTTGGAGATAGTCTGCCATGTCACATGATAATGGCAGCCTATCAGATGTCAGAGCCGAAGACTCACTGCGCACTGGCAGCCTCAGTCAAGCAGTCACTGACTCCGGAGCAGAGTGAGCTCAGCAGCGTCACAGGTGGCAGAAGTAAATGAGTAATGCTGTTGACGGCACAAAACCCAACTAAAAACGTCTGATATTTATTAAGAATGAGCTTATTCTTTTTAGACAATGACAGCAACAGGTAGCTCTGAGGTTTTACCAACCTGCTCGTCCTCCGCTCCTTGCCAGGATAACCCCCTGATGCTAGCTGCACAGAGAGCTGTAATGAAGTTTGTAGTTAAAGATTTGCATCCATTCATGACCGCAGAGCAGCTGGAGTTTAGGTAGGTGGTACGCGTGACGTAGGTTACAGATTAATATGGAATTAGACTCTTTCCCAGAATGAGTAATGTCTTGAGGTTTCATCAGTATGTCAATATACAAGTATTTTATACATGTGTGGGTGTATATATGCTGTGCATATATACTGCATATATACACTGTGTATATATGCTGTGTATATATACTGCATATATTAAAAAACATGCAAAAATTACACCCAAGTACAGCATGTATATTTTTGTGATTGTTAAAATAACATAATTGTGCAACTGTTTCTAATCACTTCAGTGTTCCATTTATACTGCTTTTATTTATATTGCTTTTCAGCATTTAAGCATAACGAATGTTACAAGGCATAAATGTACATTTTTACATGTTTATATTATATTTATATTTGATATACAGTATATTATATATCAAATATAAATATATTTGTATTTATATATAAATATACTGTATTTATATTATATTATATCTTATATTTGATTTTATTATATCTTTTTAAGGGAAGAAGCATTGTTTAGAGTCAGAAAAATAAAACTTAGTAAATAAAAAATTGGTGCATTTCCCCCCACATGGAAAACTGATCAAGAATTGATAAGGGAATCAATAAAGATTGATCAGATTGATAAGCAAAATCAACAATGCCATTGATATTGATAAAATCTTATCAACTCCCATTCTTACTGGGGAGAGCGGGATTCAATCTGCCAGTGACGATTATGATTATTATTATTCTTGGAAAAGATCAAGGAGCATTAAATCTTTTCTTATGGACAGACTTATCAACTCGATGCCACGGCCAGCAAATAGTCCAGATAAGAATCTGACTGACAATTTATGGTGGAACTGAAAAAAAAAAATTATGGTCCATGACATTGCTCAATCCTGCAAAGTTGTATGATGAAAAACATTGTTTTGTTTTTATTGTTATTATTGAAGTCCATGCCTCAAATAGCCAGAGGAGGTGCAACAAAGTCTTAATTGTGATGAGTCCATTTTTTTCCATTTAAATCAAGTGATTCCATAATTTTTTCTCTACTTGATCTGAAAAAATGTCATTTATTACAGCATTTTTCTTCTAAGCTTTAAAGTGCTGATGACACATTTTTGACTTCCTCTAATTTTTCAACACATAATACAATATGACAAAATAGGTTGGTCTTTGGAGTTCTTAGTCAAACAGGCTTTTTTTCACGCGAATATCCAACATTTTCATGAGCGCCATGTTACCAATTACATCAGTGGCTGGAAAATCCGCTGCCATGTGGTAACATCATCGACAGAACACAGCGCTTGGCTGCCCATTGTACACACAGGATGGAAGCGGTTGAAAACATCCACGATGGTTCCAGCACATGTAGTCCGGAATTGGTTTGTGTTGTCCAATGTTCAGACGATTATAGTTCAGAAGAATGGGATGATAATGAAGAATCTGGGGGCATCAGACCGTATAGGTTTGAGCCGTGCCAAGTGGGCATCGTGCATCGTGCCAAGCGAGTCACACTCAGAGAGTGATGGTGGAGAGGCACACATGCCCACCGAAGCAGCAGCGACAAACACATGGCAGGGGAACACAGAGTGTTATTGTTTTGTTACAGATATTGCAACAAATTATTTGTTCATAAACATAATTTATTTAAACCCGATTTTTCAATAAAATCATAACAGTGTATTCTGTGTGGCTCAGGCATCGGGTTTATTATGGATTATATTTTGAGTTCTTGTTGTTTTTGTTTTGGATATGTGGTTTATGTGCGTTTTGAGCCACTTTCAGGTGGGCACTGTACAAGATTCGCCGGTCTGACCACGCGCCCTCTCTCTTTGACAGTCAGCTGTTCATGTTTTGTGTGCATCATCTGCCATGTTGTCAGCCAGTCAATATTGCCAACACTATCACGACGTGTTAGCCACTCCACACAGTCGTGGTTCTGTTGCACCCCTTGAAGCGATGTTGGCCCTGGGGTGCAACCATGGTTAACGTGTCTCCTCTCCATGCGTTCGCTGGGCGATGTCGGCCCCAAACGCCGACTGTAAGTGTTTCTGTTTATTTTTGTAAGTCTTCACCTTTTTGGGAATTGTTGTCATCATTCTTATGTTCAATACATGTTCTGTGGTGAATTCTGCGCGTAAATCCATTCATCATGACCCTCCGTGCACTCTTATGCAGGGCTGACATCGCCTCAAGGACGCACGAGAACCACAGCGAACATGGAATGACTAACACATCATGAGAGTGCTGAAAATACTGGCAGACAAACAGCACAGATGACTGGCAAACAGCTGTGAAGTACACGCACTGCTGGTGATGGTGTGATTAAAAGCACCTGGGCGAGGACCGGGAAACATGATCAGCGGGAGGGGAATCAGCTGGTGATAATCAGAGAGGGGACGTGCCCGGACCGGCGTGCGATCAGAGAAAGTAGGTCAAAGTTGCGCGTAAATCCATTAATCCTTCCCCTCCTCGTGCGCTCCTCCTGCATAAAAGTGCACGAGGAGCGCACATGAGGCTTATGACAGTTGGAGCTGAACCATGTGATGTGGTCTTTCACGTCTGCTGTTTATCTAAGCCTGCGACACAACGCGAAGGCATAGCTGTAAAATTAAAACAAGAAACCAGAGAAACTGTGAGCTACAAAGCTGCTGTCATTCTAGTTAACAACACCGGAGTCCGCTCTGTCGATTACGTCATTGGGGTGCCGCCCTTAATTCAGTGGGCGGCACCACAGTCCAGTCAGCGGCTGCTGTTTTTTGGTTTTTAGTTTATGCAGGCGCTGTTGTAAATATTATATTGATCATAGACAATGACTTTTGGGTTTACACAACATGCTAAAAAATGTCAAAAACGTGTCATCAGCACTTTAAGGTGTGTTTTACAAAGCCAGAAGGTTCAGCTGTTAAACAGAAATAGTTGTGTGTCATATCTGTATCACAGTTGTGGCCTAGTCGTAGAGCATTCGCCGCACAGCTGGGAGGTTGTGGGTTCAAGCCCCAGCCAGAGTCATATCAAAGACCATAAAAATGGTACTTTCTGTGCTCTAGCTTGGCGCTCAGCATAAATAGAATGGGCACAAGAAAGCTGGTTATCCAGCCACAGGGGGAAGCGCAACCAAACTAGTGTACTCCTTATACTGGTCCAGCCCAGGTTAACGGTTGCGACAGGCCTAAAATTCTTGCCAAATCAAATATGCGGGCCCATGATCTATGGCTATGGTGACTCCATAATCTTTGCTAGGGGTAGTATTTCAAAAGGAAACAGGTGTTTAACGCTCTGCCTTGATTACAGACCTGAGGTGCCCCATAAAAACCTGAGCTTATAAGCTTTGTGATATCATGGAGCCAAACAGTAGTTCGCCTTATCTCTCCGCAGAAGGACAGGACTTGACTCCACAAAATGAAAAATAAAAGCAATACAGGCTGAATAGATGACTGGCACAGCTGAGGAAACAAATAAGAAGGTAGCGTCATCAGCAGGGTCCTGTACTACAAAAGAGCTCATAAGTAAGCGAGAGTTCATGAATGGCCAAACATACACGGGGTATTTTTTCTTCAGTACCACTTTGATCCAGAGCTGCTCTTTCTAAATGTCTGCTGTGTCACCATAAAAAACAGATAAATCTGGGTCAGGGAGGTCAGAACATGAGACAAAACAACAACAATGTTGGCATTTGGGGAAAACAATAGAACTCATGGTGTGGATAGAACTGTTTCTTAGTTTTACTAGGACACTTGGTTCCAGGAAAATAAAAATGCTGGCAGCTGCCAGCGGTACCCTTCAGCCTCTGTTTGTTGTTGAGATGGAGTTGATACGGCATTTTGGCCTTGACCTTCGACCCTGTAATCCCAAAACCATAGGCAGAGGTCAGGGTGACAGGATCAACCTGTGTACAAAGTTTGGTGACCCTAGCTTTACTTGTTCTCTAGCAGGGATCACCAACTGGCAGACTCCGGTCCAGATCCAGACCCCAAGAGTCCTCCATCTGGACCCTGAAGCTTTTTGATATAATTTGGAATGAAACGCCGTATCGGCAGCCGCCCGAACATTTTATGGTGTGGCGCCTTGGGCGTTCTGCGCAGAGCGGGGATGGGGAGGGATGTCAAAATCACTGTTCGCTGAGGATGTTACATGAGGCAGACAGCCAGGATATCCACCACAGACATGCTTCGTTCCCAGTTTGTGTCCGCGGAATGAAGCAACGTTTTGAAATTGTACCTACTCTTTGAAATTGTATCACTCTGGCTGCCTCCGATGGCACATGTCCACCGAGGCGTCTGTTGACTGAAGGTCCCCGTGCCTTCTCTGCATCGTCGCGATTTTGCCAAGACTAGCCCATGCTGGGATTCAGGGGGAGGACATGCCCCCCAGGACCGCATCCACGTTGGACATACATGTCGCCAGTTATGGATGTGATTTCCGTGACCCTCTGATATCATGTAAAAACAATAATGCTCCGTGTGTTACCGAATATGAAACGCTTCACACACATCCACCTCCTCTCTCCCTGTGACAGAGTTACCCAAACAGACACAAACAGGTTAGAAAGATAAGGACATTGCTGACACTAAAAAAAAACTTAGAGGGATTCTGTAGTGTGGAATTATATTTTATGTCCTTTTTTAGGCTTATAGTTTGAAACAGTTTTTTCCATACTGAAAATGAAGAGTTCGTTTGCAAAAACCGATAAACGCCACTTCCAAGAAAACTTCCCTCTGTACAGCAAACAACTGTTCACATTACCTACTTACAGAAGTTCAAATTGTTTTTCCTAAAAATCCACTATATCCACTGTGTTATATACACTACGAAGTTCCTGTTTTGTTTTGTTTTTTTCAAAAGCCGATAAAAGCCGGGATCAACAATGAGTTGATGTTCAATTCTTGCTTTATTATGTCTGAGATACTCATATTTCAAGTGACCATGTCTTAGAAGCTGAATTGGAAATACTAACAGCTGTAAACCAACAGATGAAAATGGTGTTTTTCTCATTATTAAACCAATTGGACTTACAGTATTTGTTTTTGTAAACAAACTCTTCAAATATAGTATAGAGGTGGACTTTCTGTGAGATTTTGTTTCAAATGTATATAATTTAGTTTGTGTTCTCTTGTAAAACTTTACATTTTTAGTATTTAAGTTGTAGATTCTAAGACTTTACAGCTATTTATTTGGAGTCAACAAACACATTTAGCATTCTCCTGTAGTTATGATTAAATTATTACATTTTGTTTGAAATTGTGCACAAAATTTATTTGATTTTTTTTATTTAAAAAATTATTACAGAGCTAAAAGCAGCTAAAACATTTTAGTAAAATAATGTGTAAAAGCAAATGATACTGGCCTGCGTGCAGACAACTGTGGGCTTCTGAAAGACTGTCCATGAAAGGATCGCAGTTTTTAAAAGCACATTTTAAGATAAATTTGTCCATGTGACTTGCCACATTTCTCTTCCATTTGTTTTATTAAAAGATGTTGGAAGTAAATTCATGGGTCATTGAAAATACTTTGCTTTAAAGTACCAAGTTGTGGGAGGAAAGAAATCCTGACTAGAAAAAATGATGCATCAAGAATAATTTCATTGAGACCCTGAATCGTAATCGACTTGTGGTGCCAAACGATTGCCACCTCTAGTTCAGACCTCAGCTGGGCATGAGGACTGAATTATTGGACCTCTTGCAGTTTTAGCTGGTGACCCCTGTTCTATAGTAATAGTGCAAAGAGGATGTTAACATTGACCTTTAACCTTTTGATCCCAAACCGACAGTCAGAGGGCAGGATCTAAGGCATCAAAGACTCATCCTAGACATGATGATATTGGCTTGAAAAGGCTGCATCATTCCTTTGTGTAGTTATCACATTACAAGTTTTATGGAAAATGACCTCTGACCTTGACCCAAAGGTCAGAGGTCACCCAAATTCTTACTCGTCTGAAATTTTTCATAGCTACACCAATGGTATTAATTTGAAAAGGCTGCGTCATTTCTATCTCTAGTTATCACGTTCACAAGGTAGGTGTTGACACAGACGCCCACTTGCTCAGCAGGCTGGCAGCAATACCCCTTCAGCCTTTAGAGACTTTATAGACTTTAAAACAGAAGTGTTTTAAAGTCTATCTGCTCTTCATCACACATGTTACTACTGGTCAGTGATTCTGTTAAATGCCATCTTATTTGCTTATAGTGGTCAAGAAGACCAAAGTTGGCTGATACTGGTAACAAAATATGTCCAAAATCAACTGCTGCATTGGGTAAGTGCCCCATAGACACTTTTAACAACTCTCTCAAAACTAACACTTTTAACTTGGTTACCACATCTCATCTTTTATTTTAAAAGCAACATCTAAACAGGAAGTCAGTCACTGTTACTGAAGGAAACTTTCTGAATTATGCCAGGGTGCCAAAATACAGACAAACAAACCATATCAAAGCTGGTTTCCAGAGCCGTGGCAAAATCCTGACCAGTGTGTTATCACTGAGCAGAGATTGCTTTATGCTCCGCTCACACTGACAGTTTTCATACTCACATGAGTGGCCCCAATCCATGAGAACTGTCAGGGGTGTGAAAATGTGTTGGTGTGAGCTCAGGGTTATAATATATAAGTGAGAATGTGCACTTTAGGTGACCTAAATGCCAAAGGGTCGTACAAAGTGAGCTGGGGCAGTCGTGGCCTAAAGGTTGCTGGTTCAATCCCTGGACCGACAGGATCAGATCTGGGTGGGGCAAGTGGCCTAGCAGTGTTTGCCCCACCCTCATTAACCCCACTGTGGTGCCCTTGACCAAGGCCTTGAACCTACACTAAAATAAAATTAAAAAATAAAGAAGTCAATATTACTCTGGCTAATTCCCTCTTCAAAAAGTTAATGGAATTTTGCCCATATATTATTGTAGAAAATAACTTCCATGGACAAGTTCATGACATGTTCACAAACCCTTCATCCAATAATATACAACAACACAAAAACATGGCAGCTACAATCAAAAGATGCAAGAAATGTGTACTCACAGTATGCATATTTTATGTAAAACAGAATGTTAAAGGTCTGATGACACAATTTTGACTTTTTTTTTTTTTTTTGTTACTTATTTGTACCCGTAGGTAGATTTGGTTTGCAGTCTGGTGACAAGCCACCGGCTGCCGGTCGCTGCGTGCGCGAGCGCCCTAAACCTACATGTTTTTGGTATGCGGGAGGAAACCGGAGAAATCCCAGAGTAAACCCACGCAACACGGGGAGAACATGCAAACTCCACACAGCTCACTGTTGGTCGGGGGCTGGGATCGAGCCCACGGTCTCATGATCCCCACGATCCCCCGGCCGAGGGTAAACTGTGCTGCCACAGTGCCACAGACTTCATCTAATTTTGCAACACATAATTTCAATATGACGAAATAGGTTGGTCTGTGCAGTTGTAAGTCAAACAGGCTTTTTTTTCACGCGAATATCCGACGTTTTCATGAGTGCCACGTCACAAATTGCGTCAGTGGCTGGAAAACCCCCCGGCCATGATGTGACGTCAGCAACAGAACACAGCGCTTGGCTGCCCATTGTACACGCAGGATGGAAGCGGCTGAAAACATCCACGATGGTTCCACCACATGTAGTCTGGAATTGGTTTGCGTTGTCCAATCTTCAGACAATTATAGTTCAGAAGAATGGGATGATAATGAGGAATCTGGGGGCATCAGACCATATAGGTTTGAGCCGTGCCAAGTGGGCATCGTGCCTAGCGAGTCAGACTCAGAGAGTGACGGTGGAGAGGCACACGTCTGCCGCAGCAGCAGCAAACACACGGCAGGGGATCACCGAGTGGTATGCTTTTGTTACAGATATTGCAACAAATTATTTGTTCATAAATATAATTTATTTAAACCCGATTTTTCAATAAAATCATAGCAGTGTATTCTCTGTGACTCAGGCATCAGGTTTATTATGGATTATATTTTGAGTTCTTGTTGTTTTTATGTTTTGTACATGTGGCTTATGTGCCGTTTTGACCCACTTTCAGGTGGGCACTGTCCAAGACTCGCCGGTCCGACCACGCCCCCTTTCTCTTTGACAGTCAGCTGTTCATGTTTTGTGTGCATCATCTACCATGTTGTCAGCCAGCCAATATTGCCAACACTATCACGACATGTTAGCTACCCCACACAGCCGTGGTTCTGTTGCGCCCCTTGAAGCGATGTCGGCCTTGGGCCGCAACCGTGGTTAACACGTCTCCTCTCCATGCTTTCGCTGGGCGATGTCAGTCCCGAACGCCAACTGTAAGTGTTTGTTTATTTTTGTAAGTCTTCACCTTTTTGGGAACTGCTGTCATCAGTCTTATGTTCAATACATGTGCTGTGGTGAATCTTGCTCATAAATCCATTCATCCTTCCCCTCCTTGTGTGCTCCTTGTCATGACCCTCCGTGTGCTCTTACGCAGGGCACGGAGAAGGAGCCTGAAATAACGAGGATTTACGTGCAGGGTTCACCACAGCACATTTAATACAGAAAGACAGACAATTTCCAAAAAGGTGAAGACGTACAAAAAACACAAACACACTTACTGATGGCATTCGGGGGCCGGCATCACCCAGCGAACGAATGAGAGGAGACGTGTTAGCCACAGGTGCGCCCCAGAGCCGACATCGCATCAAGGATGCACAAGAACCACGGCGAACATGGAGTGACTAGCACGTCGTGGGAGTGCTGAAAATACTGGCAGACTAACAGCACACATGACAATACTATGGACCAGCAGTGCGTGACTGGCAAACAGCCGCTAAGTACGCGCACTGCTGGTGATGGTGTGATGAGAAGCACCTGGGCGAGGACCGGGAAAGATGATCAGCGGGAGTGGGAATCAGCTGGTGATAATGAGAGAGGGGACATGGCCGGACCGGCGAGCTTCAGCATGCACTGACAGAAAGTAGGTCAAAGCGGCCGTCTAACAGCTGCCGGCCAGACAGTGGCTAAGGAGAGGAAAGCACACTGAAATACATACTATACATACATAAACAGCGGCATCTAAATCCACAGAGAGGTCAGGACCGAGCTGGGAGAAACCAAGCCAGCTCGGCTCCTGACACTTCCTGTGTAAAAGCACACGAGGAGCGCACAAGGAGGCTTATGACAGTTGGAGCTGAAGCATGTGATGTGGTCTTTCACGTCCTTCTGTTTATCTAAGCCTGCGACACAACGCGAAGGCATAGCCGTAAAAATTAAAACAAGAAGCCAGAGAAACTGTGAGCTACAAAGCTGCTGGCATTCCAGTCAACAACACCAGTGTCCGTTCTGTCCCTTACGTCATTGCCGACTCCTCCTTCATTCGGTGGGCAGCACCACAGTCCAGTCAGCAGCTGCAGTTTTTTGATGATAACTAGTTTATGCAGGTGCGGTTGTAAATATTATATTGATCATCGACAACGACTTTTGGGTTTACACAGCATGCTAAAAAATGTCAAAATTGTGTCATCAGACCTTTAAGGCCCTGTCACACCTTGAAGATTTAGGCAGCATTTGCCGACATATTGAAATTCCTCTAAAGTGCATACGCCCAAAATGTTCAATTTTGGGCGTATGCACGCATATCCATAGGGAGTTGGATGTATACATAATGTATTAGTAACTTATATCGATAACTTATAAATAACTTAAACCAATGAATACTTAGCGTGCTGCTGGCGTTCACAACTTATGCACAATAGTCAAACTTATGCGTAACTTATGCACAGCTTATCCTAAATCCTGCATAGCGTGGTCATGCCAAACTGCCGTCGCCTTCCAATGCATGAATCCTAGGTGTGCGAGAGGTCATCTCTGTTCAACCGTCCAAACACCATCACCACAGAGGGGTGTGTGACCAACCTGGCAGAGCTGTCAAATCTGTCAGGTCGGTCACGACTAAAACAGCTGATGTGGCATGTCACGAACGTCAGATGACAGCTGTCACAATCTGGCTCAACAGTCATGACAAAGGCACACAAACTGACGGCAATAAAAAAAAGTTTATTTTCAATAATGTGGAAAAAAACAAGATAATGCATGGAGTGTGCTTTTGCCGGTGTGGGTCCAAAAAGAGCGGAGAGCTGCAGCCAAGGGAGAGCAACAGGGCCGGCCACCGCCACATGAGAAGTGGGATTTATCATCCAGCAACAGCTAATGGAAAACATCTGAGCTCTGTGCTTTGGGCAATCTCATCAGCTGATTGGATCCACCTTCTCCAGTGTTCTGACATGTGGGCATACCTGTCAGAACAGCATACCTTGGGTTACTACTCCCTCATTTTCTGTCTTGCCTGTGTGGACAGCTGATGGTACAGACTGCAGTCAAAGGTAAAAACATGACAAGCAGGGCTAAACAGTGATTTGGATCTTCATAATATCCTGTAGTCTCAAAGTGTTACACTTAAGTTGACTTGGACACGTCCCCGACAGGTCCCGTTATACTCTCTCGCTCTCTCTCTCTCTGTGTACGCCACAGATGTCCAATCATGTGCCATGGAAGGCCAAGACCCTGCAGGTTTTCTCTTCTACCAGTCTCTTCAGCAGGTGTTTTCACTTATCAGCAGTCAGTGGGAAGAAATTCAGGAATCTGCTGTTGAAGACACTGGTTGGAGGTAAAGCCTGCAGGGTCTTGGCCCTCCATGGCACATGGTTGGACACCCCTGGTGTATGCACTGCAGGCAGCAGAACTAATCAGAAAAGAGAGCAGGTGAATCTGTGAAAATGTCCACAGAGCATCACAGACTCTTTATTTCTACAAACTTATTATAAAAATGGTCAGAGCACACCTGCAAATTGGGATACAAGGAAGGTGCCAAGTCAGCTCTTAATTAGTAAAGGTGTCACCCAGTCTACACAGAGACCATCACACAGTGGAAACATGTTAAGGTAAAAAACACCTCTTTACTTTGTCTGAATAGAAGAACAAGACCACTTTGACATGGACATGCTCATCACAGAGGACTGACGGGTTCCTCCTGTGAACCAATGCTGCTAATATGTCATTATACGGTAGCTGTAAGTTAGGTTAGAAATAAATTCTGGGTACGCTAGACATTATCTTGATGTATTTCGACTTATGAAAGATGTTGCATAACTTACATATAACTTATGCCCCGCATATGCGGGACGTATGAGCCATATGCTGGATACATCTAGACAGCCTCGCCATACTATGACGTAGACCAGCGCGCTTCAGCATGTTCTTAACTTATACAAAACTTATCTTTAACTTATTAGATGTATGCCAGCATATTTGCCAGCTTTTTTAAACGTCAGCATACACTGCCTAAATCGTCAAGGTGTGACAGGGCTTTTGCATAGCTGGCAAACAGAAGGACCTGAATACATCCCCTATATGACCTCACAGTCAGAAACTATTTCCCCTCCCTGGTAAAAACGATTTTCATTACAACCAAATATTGAAATCCATGAGTTTTTTCTAATTTCAGTGATGACTATAATTCAGCTGGACACGCTCTGTGATTCCAGTCATATGCAGTTAAAGGGTGTGGGAAGACATGTTTAATTAGCTGGGTGTGTTAGCAAGTCTAAAAGACAGGACTCAAGGGGAAGGTGAAAAAAAAACTGCTAACACAAGACTTTAACCACACAAATCACTGCTAATGTATTGATATTATTACAGAACATGAGGAAATTTCAGAGAAAAAAGCATTCCCCCTTGTAGCAGCAGTGACAAATGTTAATTAAAATCATGCTGACCAACACAATTGTCACTTAGGCTAGACGCAGCAACAGATGGAGCAGAATCCCCCGTCCCTCTCTGTGCTAAAGAGTGGACGTCCAACGCTGGCCACTCTGGAGGGAAAAAGCAGAGTCCTTAATGGCGTAATGAAATGATCTTTGCAGGGTCAGTGAGCTGAGCTTAAACCAAACAGAGTCATGTGTGTGTCTTTCTCTGCTTGCCACGTACAGCTATTGACAGATGGTGAGAAAATGCTGGTTCACTGTATTCTGGCTCTTGCGCTCAGATTACAAATGCATTTTACCTCATCGTTTGCCCATTAACAGAAAACAATAAAAAGGACAATCAGCTGACTGTGAAAGTTTCAGAAAGGAAGTCCAGAGCTCTGGTCCAAGAGTTTCAGACACAACCCTATCAGGTACATCTACTTTATACCTATTATAAAGAGACTGACTGCTTACTTGGAGAGTGACCACAGGAGCTGTTAGGGCCACACATCTGCACGGCATGCTGAGTCCAAGACCACAATGTGCATTCTACTTCCTGCCCAGCACACAAGGCAACCTCATAAATGTTCCTGGAGCTCTCACATTACAGCAGACTGATGAGAGAGAGCAGGATGTGGGATGTGTGCTCATTTCACTTTCAGAGATGTTTACTTGGGAATTGAGAGGAATGTAAACTACACAAAAGTTATTTCTCAATACTAAACAGAAACAGGAGCACTTCAGCAGAGATGCAAATGGCTCAGCTGGCTTCAATAACTGGGTACAATTCCCACCATACTGACTTAGATGAAAAAAAATGAGGCTAATTCAAATTGTCATTGGTGAGCCCTTCTGCTTTAACAAAGTGACAAAAGAGCTGAGATGACAGGGAGAAAACACAGCTTCAGGAAAATAGGAAATGACGTGTGGGAGAAGCTCACAGCTGGAGGGCAAACACATTTATTGCACCCTCACACATTACCACACTTTCTGCCTGTGGTGGTCTGGGCTGGGTCAGAACAGGCCACACTTTGTGGTCTTCAGTATTTATTATTCTGTCTTCATTATTATCATCTTTGGGGTTTTGTTTCCATCTTGGTCTCATTATTATTATTGTTGTTGTTGTCATTATTATTATTATTATTGTTGTTGTTGTCGCCATTATTATTATTATTATTATTATTATTATTGTTATTGTTGTTGTTGTTGTTGTCGTCATCATTATTATTATTGTTGTTGTTGTTGTTGTTGTCATTATTATTATTATTATTATTATTACCTCCACCAGGCCGCAGGAGGTTATGTTTTTGCCAGTGTTTGTCTGTTTGTCGGTTTGTCTGTCTGTCTGTTGGTTAGCAAGATAACTCAAAAAGTTTTGGACGGATTTCGATGAAACTTTCAGGCGTTGTTGGAAATGGTACAAGGAAGAACTGATTAAATTTTGGGGATGATCCGGATCACCGTCTGGATACAGGAATTTTTTAAAGGATTCTTTAACATTGTGAGATACGGCCATTTTCAACATGTGTGCAGGAGCAATGGAGGGCGCTGGTCGTCGTGTCTGACGAACACGTACTCTGCGTTCTTCAAAGTTTTAGGCACAAAAGCACGCGGAAAACAGTGGTGGGCCGGGCCCGGCAGTGTGCCTGTGTTTGCGCTACGCTGCAAAAGCTGAGACAGGCAGCTGTCCGGCGCGGGATTATTTGGCAGAAATTCCCCAGGCAGCCGTAGGGGCTGCGCAAAAACGAGCTCTCTGCCAGGGAAGCTTCCAAATCCTCTTTTGCCGCGGAGCGCAACAACCCATGGCAACCTGTCTACCCAATTTGCATCTGTCAGTGAAGCCCTGAGTGCTGCTTTCAGTGATCTATGAAAACGCTCGCATAACCCATTGGCCTGTGGGTTGTACGCGGTTGTGCGATGAATTGCAACGCCCACAGCCTGGGAGTTTGGAGATGGAGGAGATGGACACAACAGCAACACTTGAGTTTATTACCTCCGGCAAGGAGGTAATGCTTTTACTACTGAACCACTAATCCTATCATTGTGAATCCAATTGCTAGTCATATGTTTTCATGGTCAAGGAATCTGAAAACGTACACACAAACACTGTATGAGGGGAACTGTGGCGCTTGGCGGAGGTCTGCGCTCTCCAAGTGCTTTTCTAGTTATTATTGTTGTTGTTGTTGTCATCATCATTATTATTATTACCTCCGCCAGGCCGAAAAGGCCAGGAGGAGGTTATGTTTTTGCCGGGGCTTGTCTGTGTGTTTGTTTGTCTGTCTGTCTGTCTGTCTGTTTGTCTGTTGGTTAGCAAGATAACTCAAAAAATCTTGGACGGATTTCCATGAAACTTTCAGGCGTTGTTGGAAATGGTACAAGGAAGAACTGATTAAATTTTGGGGGTGATCCGGTTCACTGTCTGGATACAGGAATTTTTTAAAGCATTTTTCATTCAACACTGTGACATACAGCCATTTTCAACATGTGCGCAGGCGCAATGGAGGGCGCTGGTCGTCGTGTCTGCAACACAAACTCTGCGTTCTTCAACGTTTTAGGCACAAAAGGACACGGAAAACACTGCTGGCCTGGGCCCGCCAGCGTGCCTGTGTTTGCGCGCAACTGCAAAACCTCACACGGGCAGCTGTCCGCCGACGGATTCTTTGGCAGAAATTCCCCGGCCAGCCATAGGCGCTGCGCAAAAACGAGCTCTCTGCCGGTGAAGCTTCTAAATTCTCGTTTGCCGCGGAGCGCAACCCCCCAAAAAATAATATTGTAGCGAACTCAATATGAGCACCCTACTTGGCTTGCCAAGTGGGTTGACCCTATTGGCGACACAGGTAGAGTGCGGGACTCCGGAGCGGGAGGCGTGAGTTTGAACCTCCCGGTGGGACGTCGCCATGTCGAGCAGCACGTTACAATATAATATAAAACCCACGGCAACCTGTCTACCCAATTTGCATCCGTCAGTGGAGGAGATGGACACAACAGCAACACTTTAGTTTATTACCTCCGCCAAGGAGGCAATGCTTTTACTACTGAACCACTAATCCTATCACTATCAGATTGATTGTCATTGATTAATTGTGTGTTTATTGCACTGTCCCTGTCAAATAAACAAATAATCATTGTGAATCCAATTGCTAGTCATATGTTTACATGCTCAAGGAATCTGAAAACGTACACACAAACACTGTATGGGGGGAATTGTGGCGCTTGGCGGAGGTCTGCGCTCTCCGAGTGCTTTTCTAGTTATTGTTGTTGTTGTTGTCATTATTATTATTATTATTATTATTATCCATCATAGCTACATTTGTATGTTTGGTTTTTCCTGTTCATCATTTGTTTCTGTTTGGACTTTTATTTTGACAGTGTTTGTTTACTTCCTTTTGAGCACAGCTTATCCTTATGTCAGTCATTATTGGTCAGGGCTGTTGCTCATTAATCTCATTGTGTTAATTCCTGTTAATTGGGTTTCACTCCCTCATTCCAGTGTTGGGTCTTCATCATTACTTTCCCGTCATTGCCTTTCAGTGTGAGTATCATCGTTTGTATCACTTATTACTTTCCGTCGTATGGCTGTTCGGGTCCCGTCCCCCAGCATACCAGTTCCAGCTGTAGTTTTCTACTTTATGTTCGGCTTCCATGTTGCAGGGTTTTTTTTCATTAAAATATGCTTCAACTTCACCTCGCGAGTGAGTCTGTTTGGTTGCCCCGTGAGGGGCGACTATGACAGTAGGACCCGACCAAAACAAGACTCAGCGGGAGAAGTGAAGCAGGACCAGGAGGAGGCAGAGGAGAGGAGAGTGACTGGCTGTCAACAGACTGTGGAGTTTCGTTTCATCCGGCTGCAGTTTCCTGGGAGCTTGCCTAAATCTGTACTCTCTTCCCTGGCCGGAGGGGCTCTCTTACCCTGCCGTGTTATCATCACCAGCCTTCTCTTCGTCATCTGCTGGGCTGAGGACTACAGGGGTGGAAGAGGAATTCACTCGAGACTCCGGAGACTGTGCCAACGATTTCAGCGTCCCCTGCCTCCGTTTGTCATCGTGCCTCCTCGCCAGCTCCGGCACCTCGGAAACCTGAGCCGACGACTCAGCGTCCCCTGGCTTCCATGTGCCTCCTCACCAGCCCCGGCATCCCGGAAGCTTGTGCCGACGACCCATCATCCCCTGGCTTCCACAGTTCCCCTCCTCTCTACATCAGCACCTCGCCGCCGTGCAACGGCCCTCGGCTAGACGGACACTGCTGCCCCGGGAACATTCATCTGGTTCACCAGCGGGGGATTCTTCAGCAGCTTCAGTGACGACGGAGCGGGGGGCAAGCAAGTGCTTTCTTATTTCTGGTTTTATTTAATAATGAGAGGTGCTGCTTTTTCCCCGGGGAGGGGACTCAGCAGCCGTTTCCATTGCTGCTGAACTTTTATTCTCTGTTTCCTGCTGTCTGAGGTGGTGTGGCTTTCCCCGCCGTATCATCATCTGCAGCCACCTTTTTTTTTATCATGTGCCGGGCTGAGGATTACGGGGTTGGAAGAGGACTTTACTCGGGACTCCGGAGACTGTGGCGATGATTTCAGCGTCCCCTGCCTCCGTTTGTCATCGTGTCTCCTCACCAACTCCGGTACCTCAGAAAGCGTCCCCTGGCTTCCATGTGCCTCCTGGCCAGCCCCGGCACTCCGGAGGCTTGTGCCGACGACCCAGCGTCCCCTGGCTTCTACGCTTCCCCTTCCCTCTACATCTACACCCCGCCACCATGCTAGACTATCACCGCTGGCCCGGGAACATTCGTCTGGTCCTCCAGCTGCGGACCTTTTCAGCGACTTCAGCAACGATGGAGTGGGGGCAAGGCAAGTACTCTCTTTTTTCTTTTAACCTTTAATAATGAGAGGTGCTGCCTTGTCCCCAGTGAAGGGACTCAGCAGTGTTTTTTTACTGCTAAGTTTTCATGTACTGTTTTTTACTGACTGTGGTGATGTGATGTTTTGCTTTTTTTTTTCTTCTACCTGCTCCTCTCCTCCCTGTCCGGGGCACTTAGGTGGAGAGGGATTCCTGGGCATCTGGGTCAGATGCGTTCCAGCCGTCTCTTTGAGAGGTCAGCATGCACCTACCTCCAGTGCTCAAGGTCATCGCACCCCAGTCATCGACGGCCAGAGGTCGGCGCTCTCTTGCTGTTCCCTTTCGGGGGTCAGTGCACCTCAATGTTTTTTTTTCCTTCATCAGGCTAAAGTCTGGATGTTGTTTCTCCCTAGTTGTATCGTAAGTCCAGCTCAGCTGGGAATTCGTAGTTTGTATTTCTCCCTCTTTGTATGTCCAGGTCTGCTGGGAGTTCGTAGCTTACTTGTCTGTTCTGTAGTGTATGTTTTTGTACATGTCACTTATCAGAGCATAGGTAATCTGTTTCACTGTTATGTTTACCATTGTGTTCTCAAGTGCTCATCTTATCTTTTGTATTTTTTGAGGTTTCCTTACCTGTTCAGTCTAAAGTTTTCATGCTGTTTTCCTGAGTTTGGAGCATATGGGTTTGGTTTTGTTTTTCTTTTTGAGTAAGGAGCTCCTGGCATATTCTGCCCTATGGGCTCTTATTTACCATTACTATTTTGTGGTTTGTTTGTTTTTTCCATCTCCCTAGGCTGTAGGTTTGTGTGCTGTTTCTCCCCTGAGGTTGAAGCACATTATTTTTAGTCCTAGGGTTCTTTTGTGAATTTTGTTTTTTGTTCTTTTCCTGCCCCCTAGGCTGTGGGTTTTCATGTTTCTCTCCTAAGGTTGGGGCACATGTATTTTCAATCCTAGGTTCTTATGCTGATATTGTGTTGGTACGGGGTCTGTTTCGGCCCTCCTGGCCTATTTTCCCCCACCCCCCACCCTGTTAGGATTTGGGGTTTTTCTCTCCTTTTCTTTCTTTTTTTTTTTTTCCTTTTCTGATGTTCCCTAGGGTCGTCTTGAATCCGACCCTTGGGGGGGGGGTACTGTTGTGGTCTGGGCTGGGTCAGAACAGGCCACACTTTGTGGTCTTCAGTATTTATTATTCTCTCTTCATTATTATCATCTTTGGGGTTTTGTTTCCATCTTGGTCTCATGATGATTATTATTATTATTATTATTATTATTATTGTTGTTGTTGTTGTTGTTATTGTTGTTGTTGTCATTATTATTATTATCCATCATAGCTACATTTGTATGTTTGAGTTTTCCTGTTCATCATTTGTTTCTGTTTGGACTTTTATTTTGACAGTGTTTGTTTACTTCCTTTTGAGCACAGCTTATCCTTATGTCAGTCATTATTGGTCAGGGCTGTTGCTCATTAGTCTCATTGTGTTAATTCCTGTTTATTGGGTTTCACTCCCTCATTCCGGTGTTGGGTCTTTGTCATTACTTTCCCGTCATTACCTTCCGTTGTGAGTATCATCGTTTGTATCACTTATTACTTTCTGTTGTATGGCTGTTCGGGTCCCGTCCCCCAGCATACCAGGTCCAGCTGTAGTTTTCTACTTTATGTTTGGCTTCCATGTTGCAGTTTTTTTTTTCATTAAAATATGCTTCAACTTCACCTCGCGAGTGAGTCTGTTCGGTTGCCCTGTGAGGGTCGACCATGACACTGCCAACTAAAGTGTTAGCCTGAGACGCTAACACACCCTGAATATAAACTGAGAAACACTACATATAGAACTAAATGTACTGCTGAGAATTGCAGGAAGAGAGGTGATATTCTTATAAAATAAAGATTATCCAAAATGTTGAGCGTCTGGGCCAATAAATAACAAAAAAAACCTTATTTTACCTCCTTCAGGATCATCTTGTGCAACAATACAGTTTCAAGCCTTTGTAATCTCACCACAGACCTTCACCATGTAAGGAAACCAGATTCGTTAAACTCGTGCTTTGAACTGTTCCCCACATGGTAGCACAGTCAATTCAGTTCTACTGACATGTCAACAAATGTGTTGGCCCTGCGACCACTCCAGGGTCTACCCTGCCTCTCGCCCAGACACCAGCCCCCCTGTGAGCCAAAAAGGATTGAGCAGTTGAAGATGAATGGACAAATGAATGAATGAATGAGGTGTGTTAGTGAGTGTTATGTACTGTAAATCATTCCCACTTAACAAAACCATGTTTAGTGGCCAGTAAGATGTGTTTTCCCTTCATTACAACTGCTTGTTATTGTGCGGCGGCATGAAATAAAGCGGCGTTGGTGAAGGCTTTAAGCAGGTTTATTGAATCATACCGCCGTCACGAGCTCCGCTCCCGGCGCGCATGCACGGCGCCGGGAGCGGGACCGTGACCGGCGCCGGGAGCGGGACCGTGACCGGGAGCCCAGCGGCTCTCAGAGAAGAGGAGACACACAGTGTGTGTGTCCAGCAGCAGTTGAAGAGTGAGTGAATGAGAGAGTGAGCATGGGTTACAGTGCAGTATATATACCCAACTACAACAATACATAAAAGAGCATTCCCCCAGCAGTTGGTATGATCAAAGAGATAACAGAATAGGCATGAGACATTTGCATTTGAGAGACATATTGATCTCGGTCTCTAGGTCACAGTAAGGACAGGACACATGAACACAATGCATGAAAGGCAACATTAACATCACAGAAGTGAGCCAGAAGAAGCGGGGCTGCCTGTAGACATTAATACACATTTCACTGTTCTGTTAATTGCTCTAGCCAAGCGCTGTGTCTGTCCAGTCTGTTGTGGGGGTTACACCAAACCGCCACACGCTCCCTCCCAGAGGGCTCGGCAGGAGGCCGAGGTCTCGATCATTCAGCTTGGGCAGCGAGCAGGAGAAGCTCTCTGCAGGAGGAGGGGGAGGGAGGAGGGGGGTAGTACGTCCCGGACGGGGACGGTGAAATCGTCCGAGCCGCGCAAAAATTGCTTGCTGGTCCGCGACGTCGAGGGGCTGTCCCGTTGAACGTGCGGAGGTCCACAAGAAGAAAAATTAGTCTCTGAATCCTCTCGTGGCCATGAAGAAAAGCAGGAGCGGCTGTAAGAAAAAAAAAAAAAGACAAAAGCAGAGGGACTGGCGTGTTGACTTTAGGTTCAGGCGTAACCCTAAAGCCTCGGGAACCGCAGACAGCTGAATTCCCCTTGTGTGCCGTGGCTAAGACCATAAAATCCAGTGAGCAAGCTGCGGGCCTCAGGTGTACGAGCAAGCCTGAAGGGCCAGTGTGCAGCAGAAGGAAGGCGGTCACTGTAGCCGTATGCGTCCCGTGCATGGTGCGCCGTCCTCGTAACTCCCCGGTGCGTGCGCCGGGGTTCCGTGATGGGTGGGCCAGCTGGAGAGGAGAACCAGGGTCAGGAAACTTGGTGGAGATCGGCGCAGTCGGCGCCGAAAAACATCTATGATGAGCTGTGGCTGCAGATTAGTCATGGTGCATTGGAGCTTTGAGGGGAGATAGACGATCTTTGTCCCTCAGGCTCGGGTAGATGAGTAGGATCGCTGAGAGGGAGGAGTAGCGGTGAGAGGGAGAAAACGTTCTGTGTCCCTCGGCTGGTCCAGCGAGGACATCCCAATCTCAGGCGAGGGTCGTGCCATGACATTTTCTGCAGTTTTCCCGGTCGTGGGTGATGTCCGGAGAGTAGCTTGCCTGTGTTGGCTCCGCGTCGAGGTCTCCCTGAAGCAGAAGGGAGGACAGCTCGTTTGCGTCAGGCTGCTGTGTTCGCTGGCAGCGTGTTTTTTTCAGCGTCGGGTCGCCAGCGTGGCCGTCCAGACCAGAAGGTTGCGTTGCACAAAGCGTGTGCATTCTTGGGGTCACCAGTGAAGCGGCATGAAGAAAAGCAACGCTGAGAGTTTTAAGTAGGTTTTATTGAATCATACCGCCGTCACGAGCTCCGCTCCCGGCGCGGTGCATGCGCGCCAAGAGCGAGCCCAGCGGCTCTCAATGAAGAGAGACACACTGTGGTGTCTGCAGCAGCAGCTGAAGAGTGAGTGAATGAGAGAGTGAGCATGGGTTACAGTGCAGTATATATACCCAACTACAACAATACATAAAAGAGCATTCCCCCAGCAGTTGGTATGATCAAAGAGATAACAGAATAGGCATGAGACATTTGCATTTGAGAGACATATTGATCTCGATCTCTAGGTCACAGTAAGGACAGGACGCATGAACACAATGCATGAAAGGCAACATTAACATCACAGAAGTGAGCCAGAAGAAGCGGGGCTGCCTGTAGACATTAATACACATTTCACTGTTCTGTTAATTGCTCTAGCCGAGTGCTGTGTCTGTCCAGTCTGTTGTGGGGGTTACACCAAACCGCCACAATTGAATAGCTCACCCTTTGGCATCTTGCTAATTGTTAACGACAGGAGTGTTCCTCTTTGATTGAAAGGTGTGCCAGCACTGGCAGGTGTAGACAATCACCAGCTGCTGGAGAAGCTGACCAAAAGGCCAGGCCTAAAATTGGGGGATTTTTAAAATTACAGCCATTACTTTTTTAACCCATGTCCAACAAACAAAATCATTAAAAATGTGCACCTCCAGCTCTGATGCACAACTGCATATAGAAGTGTTTAAGGACTAGATGGAGGGAATGTTCGCTACAATGAGTCATAAAACAATTTTTACATGTGGAGACTTCCCCATCAATCTGCTCAATCCAAATAATGACAATATGACTAATTACTTTATCAATACAATTTAGAGTATGAATTTGTACTCAGCCATTACCAGACCCACCAGAATAACTTCCCATTATATTACAGATAACATCATCACATGACATTTTAAACAGGAGTGTATGTGAAATATTACTGAGTGACATCAGTGACCATCTGCCTGTGTTTCTTCTTCTTCTTCTTTTAGATTTGATTGACGGTTGGCAACCAGCTTACAGGTGCATTACCGCCACGTACTTCACTTGATATCATCACTCTATCTGGTCAGTATGATAAAAATTATAAAATTAATCAATTAGAGAAAATTAAAAACACGAAGTACATAAGAATGAAATCAGAAGAGTCATTAAGTGCACTTAAAGTAGAACTGAACCCACCTTTTGGCGCAAAAAGTAGAATAGCAGATTAATTCCTTATTACCTATTGTATTTTTCAACACATAAAAGAAATTTTTAGGCCGTGCGATGGCCAAGCTATAAGCCGATAAACTTTTGCCTCTGGCTGGCAGTGCCAAACAAACCGGAAGTAGTGCAGACGATGCTGCGTGACGTCACGAGTGTGATCCCTAACCAAAACAACAATGGCAGATGATAGCAGTTCCAGCAGTCAAGAACACCAGAGTTTTCAGAGTGAAGAGGCATTCAGGATCGGTGACGAGACAGAGGAGGATGCAGGAGTGTGGCAGGTGGCAGGCGTGCACAAGGGCGAGCCCGGGAGACAGAGACCTAATGCACCTGTGACAGCAGCTGGCAGACGGCGATGCAGAGGCGAGGTCCGCCGCCGGGGAATACACCTGTGCACAGGGGAGAGACTGGAAAGGCAAAGGTAGGTATGCTTATGCTGTAGATCTTGCTGGGAGATGAGGGGGTTCCTCTGCAGCAAGAGGGCTGAAGGAATCAGACGGCTTCATGCCGAAGCCCAGGGCAGAGTGGCTTATATCCCACGCTGCTGACGAGGCGTAAGTGTGCGCGCAGCTGGCGCCGCTAATGAGCGGCGAGTTGTAACATATCCAGCCTGTGTTGTGTTGTAGCTTAGTTTTCTTTTTTGTCGGTCACATTTTGTCTTAGTTTTGTTTTGAATTGTAATCGCTCTTGCCTGTTTTCTCTTTTGAATTCTTGGATGGAATATGGGTGGGCAATATCTAACTAACTAACTAACTAACCTGCACTTATATAGCGCTTTTCTAGTCACAAAGACCACTCAAAGCGCTTTCATTAATGCTAACCCTCTATTCTAAGGGCCTATAGGAAACAGATATCTAGGGACAATTAAGGGATAGGGACAATATTAATTAATATTATCAATAATTATTATTATTGATAATTGATATTGATTGATATTGATATTGATATTGATTATTATAATTAATTATCAATAATTAGGGACAATATAAGCTGCGGCTTCAGCCATCACCCATTTCGGATAACTTACGTTGAATTGTATAATCAGATGAGTCATTGTTCAATTTGACCTTGTTGTTATATCATTCAGTTTCTTTCAACCTGTACTGTACTATCCGAAATAAATAAATTCATTCATTCATTCAAAAAATTGGGCTATGTATTACAATACTTCTACAGACTATAGTGGCAATACACATGAACAGAACTGGCCTCTGCATTTGACTGTGCTATTTATAAATACAGTGATCCCTCACTTATCGCGTTTAATGGGGACTAGAACCGACCGCGAAAAGTGAAAAACCGTGAAGTAGCGTTCCCCCCCCCCCCCAAGGGCATCACAAGCACTATTTTGCACAAAAAGGCGAAAAGTGCCACTAAGCAACACGAGCGATAAAGAACAATGAATGCGGTCTTCCTTCGCTGGGTATGTGCGCTCTGCAGGGAGAGAAGCTGGGTAAAACGTCTCGGCCAATCAGCTTGCGAGGTAAAACGTCTCGGCCAATCAGCTTGCGAGATTCCCGAGCGGTGAAGAGGTGGGCGGAGAGGAGTGGAGCGGTGGTCAGAGAGGTGGATTTTGAGTTGTGCGGGCTCTCCGTATTGATACCTGATGTTCTAATGTAGTCTCCCTGTCTTCTGCTAGCGCCCGGGCAACTTTCGTGCCATTTTTTCTCAATTTTGAATTTTTGATGAATATTTTTGAAAAATCCGCGATGCACTGAGGGCGCGAAAGGTGTAATATCTATATCTAGAAACGCATCGCTTCCCGGTCGCTTTTCCTCCCCCTTTCTTTTCTTTCGTCGCCATGACAGCTTTCCTTGGCCACTGAACAGATCTTCCCAGGTGTTGGAAGTGTTTTGTAGTCGACTATCACGACAAAATGCACCAAAAACAACCAGTGTCGACGTGCTCGCAATGGTAAACATGGAGGACTGTGTCACACTCGTGACGTCACGCGGAACTCCGGCTGCACTTCCAGTTAATTGGCGGATTTGTCTGATTTTTCAGGGCGGGAAATTCAAAATCGCGATTTTCTCCAAGATTCCGGGATTTGTGGAGGGGGTGCCAATGATAAATTATCTTTATAATTGTATGTACTATCACTAACTAACTAACTAACCTGCACTTATATAGCGCTTTTCTAGTCACAAAGACCACTCAAAGCGCTTTCATTAATACTAACCCTCTATTCTAAGGGCCTATAGGAAACAGATATCTAGGGACAATTTAGAACAGCCAATTAACCTAACATGCATGTCTTTGGCATGTGGGAGGAAACCGGAGAAATCCCGGAGTAAACCCACGCAACACGGGGAGAACATGCAAACTCCACACAGATCACTGTTGGCCGGGGGCTGGGATCGAACCCACGATCCCACGATCCCCACAATCCCCCGGCCAAGGGTAAACTGTGCTGCCGCAGTGCTAACCACTGCGCCACCGTGCAGCCCAATCACCCAGTGCCGTTCAATGCCGTTCAGTTCAGTTCTACTTTAAGGATGAATTATTTGTGCAAAAGTGAGACATTATATATAATAATAACATCAAAAGTGCATACGAGTCATTCTTGAGGATTTTTAAGGAAGTATATGGCAAAAACTGTCCTGTAAGAAAGACTGAGAAAAAAATGACATATGAAGATCATCCGTGGGTCACTAAGGGAATACAAAATGCCTGTAAAAAGAAGAACTCACTCTATAAAGAATTCATAAGGCTTAGAACTAAAGAGGCAGAAATTAAATACAAAAAATAAGTTAACTAATATTCTAAGGTTAAGTAGGAAAGAATATTATACTAAACTATTGGATAAAAACAAAAATAACATTAAAGAACCAGGGAAAATACTAAACATGGTGATAAAGAACGGAGTAAAGCAAGAGAGATACCCCCAATTTTTTTTTTTTATGTGGGCAGCAATGAAAATTATAACATGGATGATGGTGTTAACAAATTCAATGAATTCTTTGTGAATGTGGGACCTGACTTAGCAGACAAAATAGCTGATACAGAAATACCTGTGGGATGGAAGGATAATTTGATCAAAAGGATTCCAGGATCAATGTTTATTACAAAGGTGGAAGAAAAAGAAGTCATTTATATTGTTGTTAAATGTAGAAACAAAAAATCTACAGATTGTGATGACATTGACATGTCTAATTAAAAGGGTAATCGAGGTGATTTCAAAACCACTTACATTTGTAACTTAATATTCATGACTGGCACATTTCCCAGTACGATGAAAATTGCTAAAGTTTTACCTCTGTACAAATCTGGGAACAGACACCAATTCATAAATTACAGACTCGTCTCTCTGCTCGCCACAGTTTTTCAAAATTGTTGAAAAACTCTTTAATAACCATCTAGACAATTTCATAAATAAGCACAAACTTGTCATGGGCAGTGAGAGCGCGGCCCCTCCTTTCCCGTTCATCTCTCCTCAGCTCATCAGCACATCTGAGTGAGAGGACACACCTGTGCCCTCTCATCAGCCATCTTAAGGAGGCATCCTTCAGTGATTCAACGCTGGCTCGTCTGGGTATACTGCCGTAAAAGACAGCAAGTCGTGTTCACACTGGTGAAGAAAAATTATTAACCTGTGTGCTTTTTCTCCTTGTTCAGGTTGCTGCCATCGTGCAGGTGTGTTGCTGGGACTGCGCACGCTCTCCTGCCACATCTCCACTCACCGATAGCTAACCTCCACCCAGTCAGGCACTACCAGCTCCATTCCCCACACCCTGCTGGTTCGTCTATTCCCCGCTGGAGTCCTGCCGGTGCTCCCTTGGAGCCCACGTAAGTGGTAATTTGGCTTGCCCATTTTCCCTTACTCCATTCCTCCTCTCACAGCTCTCGTCTTCTCTCCATAGGCTCCTTCCTCTGATGAGTGACTGTTTCTGTAGCTGTGCAAGGATTTTTTCTATTTAATAAAGAACCTCAGACGTGTATTACTGTTTGTCTCTTAGTTGCTGCATCTCACACGTGGGCTGAATTACTGTATCAGTCATGACAGAACGAGCCAGCCTGAACCTCGGCTCAGCAGGTGCAGCAGCGGGACAATCAGCTCTGGATCGCCTAAAGGCGACCAAGCAACAGATAACCATGGTGGGCCAGCAGCTGCAAACCATGATGCTGCAAATGGACACCATCACACAGCTTTTGGCTGGGATGGCTCCTCCGGTTCCTCCTCCTCAGACTGTTCCCATTGTTCAACCACCAGTACGCCGTACCACCTCCACTCCCATACCTGCCCCGTACACGGGGGAGGTGGGGAAGTGTAAGGAATTTCTCCACCAGGTACGGATGTATTTGGAGCACGTCGGGGGGGAGTACCCGGGGGATGTTGCAAAGATTCAATTCTTCACCCTACTGCTGTGGGACCAAGCCCTTAGCTGGGCTTGGGCCACAGCAGACAGCCCGGAGGGGCGAAACTACACGTTTAAACAATTTGTGGTCGCTTTTCCCCACGCATTCGACCACACCGAAAGTCAAGGGAACATTATGAGCTGCCTTATGACTCTCCGCCAGGGTGCTCGGTCTGTGGCCAAGTACTCGGGGTAGAATGAGGTTGTGTTACACAGTGCGTTCCTCCACGGGTTAAACGCCCACCTCTGCGATGACCTGGCGGTTTATGCTGTTCCCGACACTCTCGGTGGTCTTATTGATCAGGCTGTGGGGTTGGACAACCGCTACCGTGAGCGCGCGAAGGAGTGACAAGCCTCCTCTCGCCTGCCTGTCGAGTGGGTGCCCGCTGCGGGGACTGACACTGGGGGGGGGTCCGGTCCCCCTCCCGAGCCGATGGACCTCAGTCGGTTTCAATTAACTGACGATGAGTGTCAGCGAAGAAGGAGGACTGGGGCATGCACATACTGTGCCTCTCTGAGGCACAGTCATGACAAGTGCCCCCAGCGGCCAAAAGACGCGGCCCGTCAGTAAGCGTGGGGGGTCTGGCGACCAGGACCAAATTAACTCCCCCCGGCAATTTCTCTATTCCGGCCCTATTCCGCAATTGCCGGGGGTCGAGAGGAGGGTCATGGCATTAGTTGATTCAGGGGCAGAGGGCAATTTCGTGTTGGCCCGGTTCGATCGGGACCTGGGTATTCCCACACTTAAATTGCCCCATCACCAATGAATCACCACCATATCTAGCCGTTAGGTTGCGGTAGTCACCGAACGCACGGTGCCGGTCGCCATCCTCCTTTCCGGGAATCATTGGGAGGAACTCACGTTCTTAGTTCTTCCAGTTTCATCTTCCCCAATGATTCTAGGTTTTCCTTGGCTCCAGAAGCACAGCCCCATTATTAACTGGTGGTGTAATTCCATCTCAATCAATCAATCAATCAATCAAACAATCAATCAGTCTTTATTTCGGATAGATTAAAAGTACAGATTAAAAGAAACAGAATAATATAACAAAGGGGGGAAAGAAAATCCAACAAGGTCAAATTAGACAATAACTCCTCTGATTATACAGTTCAACATAAGTTATCCGAAATGGGTGATGGCTGAAGCCGCAGCTTATATTGCCCACCCATATTTCATCCAAGAATTCAAAAGAAAAACAAACAAGTGCAATTACAATTCAGAACAAAGCTAAGACAAAATGTGACAAAAAAAACTAAGCAACAACACAACGCAGACTGGATATGACAATCCTTATGTGATTTTATATGTCATCTTGTACAGTGGAGCAAGAAAGTAAGTAAATTCCTCGGTAAAATAAGTATTTGGTCAATAACAAAAGTTCATCTCAATACTTTGTTATATACCCTTCGCTGGCAATGACAGAGGTCAAATGTTTCTTGTAAGTCTTCACAAGGTTTTCACACACTGTTGCTGGTATTTTGGCCCATTCCTCCATGCAGATCTCCTCTAGAGCAGTGATGTTTTGAGGCTGTCGCTGGGCAGCACGGACTTTCAACTCCCTCCAAAGATTTTCTATGGGGTTGAGATCTGGAGACTAGCTAGGCCACTCCAGGACCTTGAAATGCTTCTTACGAAGCCACTGCTTCGTTGCCCGGGCAGTGTGTTTGGAATCATTGTCATGTTGAAAGACCCAGCCACGTTTCATCTTCAATGCCCTTGCTGATTGAAGGAGGTTTTCACTCAAAATCTCACGATACATGGCCCCATTCATTCTTTCCTTTACATGGATCAGTCGTCCTGGTCCCTTTGCAGAAAAACAGCCCCAAAGTATAATGTTTTCACCCCCATGCTTCACAGTAGGTATGGTGTTCTTTCTCCTCCAAACACGACAAGTTGAGTTTTTTACAAAAAAGTTCTATTTTGGTTTCATCTGACCATATGACATTCTCCCAATCCTCTTCTGGATCATCCAAATGCTCTCTAGCAAACTTCAGACGGGCCTGGACATGTACTGGCTTAAGCAAGGGGACACGTCTGGCACTGCAGGATTTGAGTCCCTGGCAGCGTAGTGTGTTACTGATGGTAGCCTTTGTTACTTTGGTCCCAGCTCTCTGCAGGTCATTCACTAGGTCCCCCCATTTGGTTCTGGGATTTTTGCTCACCGTTCTCATGATCATTTTGACCCCATGGGGTGAGATCTTGCATGGAGCCCCAGATCAAGGGAGATTATCAGTGGTCTTGTATGTCTTCCATTCTCTAATAATTGCTCCCACAGTTGATTTCTTCACACCAAGCTGCTTACCTATTGCAGATTCAGTCTTCCCAGCCTGGTGCAGGTCTACAATTTTGTTTCTGGTGTCCTTTGACAGCTCTTTGGTCCTGGCCATAGTGGAGTTTGGAGTCTGACTGTTTGAGGTTGTGGACAGGTGTCTTTTATACTGATAACGAGTTCAAACAGGTGCCATTAATACAGGTAACGAGTTGAGGACAGAGGAACCTCTTAAAGAAGAAGTTACAGGTCTGTGAGAGCCAGAAATCTTGCTTGTTTGTAGGTGACCAAATACTTATTTTTTTCCAAGGAATTTACCAATTAACTCATTAAAAATCCTTCAATGTGATTTTCTGGATTTTTTTTTTTCTCATTTTGTCTCTCATAGTTGAGGTATACCTATGCTGAAAATTGGAGACCTCTCTCATCTCGATTATATGTTAACTCAATGTAAACATGCAAAGAGACGCAAATTTGTGCCTGAGCGAGTTGCAAAGGGGCGGGTTGCCTTCAAAAGTTCTGCAGCTGCTTTTTACCTGCTGTGGAAAGCCCCAAAACAAAGTCAAAAGTGCCTTTATTGTCAATCCATTGCTAATAAACAATGCAACGAAACTGAGAAAACGTCATCATGTTCAGGTTTACGTTATCCAGCGGGCAACACAGCTGGAAAAATCTCACTGCCTCTTCCAGATACTTCACCTGGATGAGAGCTGCTTACACTGCTAGCCTGCTAGTCCTCATTAGCACATCTATAGCAGGAATACGTGGATGGATAGACTACTGACACTGTTTCAGCTCCAAAGCTCTGGTCCATCTGTCTGCAGGTGAGTGTAGGTCTCATTTTTAAATTACGTATCATACTCTACAGCAGGGGTGTCCAATCATATGCCATGGAGGGCTAAGATCCTACAGGTTTTCTCTTCTACCCAGTCTCTTCAGCAGGTGTTTTCATTTATCAGCAATCAGTGGGAAGAAGTTCAGTGAAATCTGCTGTTGAAGCCACTGGTTGGAGATAAAACCTGCAGGGTCTTAGCCCTCCATGGCACATGATTGGACACCCCTGCTCTACAGTGTTGATCATTTACTCCAATGATGGCAGAATCTCAAGGCTGATTACTAGCTATTGCTACCAAATCCCTCAAATGCGAATGCATAAATTCGGGTGTATTTACATGTTTACACTGAGTTAACATGTATTCCCTTTTGGTGTGAAGGCAACTTAAGAAACTGATGCAGGTGTACCTGGTCTGAACTCACAGCACTACTGATGCCAGAGGCCAGGAGGCACCCACTTTTCCCAGACCATGTCCACATTTGTTAAAGGGGCCATTCACTGAAAAATGGTGTGTTTGTAGGTTTTAACTTTCTGAAATGTGCCGACTGGTCACGTAATTATCCAAAATATCAAAACAGTCAATTCTCTTAAAACAAACACACACACACACACACACACACACACACACACACACACACACACACAGAGTCTTTATTTTATTTTTCTCTCCCAGAAACGCTTTTGACTCTCAGGTAAATCGTATACGTCATGATTTGACAAAGCCAACCCACCACTGTCCTTGAGACCTGCCCACTGTTCTATTATTGGCCCACCTAGCTGTTTGTCATGTAGATGGAAGAGGTGCTAAAGGGAGCCTATTAGCCCCCCAGCTAACACTGGTACCAGGAGGCTCACACCAAGTGTGGTTTATATTGTTATTTTCCTCAGCTCTTAGTCACCGTAATAGCATCCCTGTTACCACCTGGTTCACCAGCCCACAATTATACCTCGTATCAGTCCGGCACATCGACCAATAATTTCACCGTGCTTCCACAGGAAATTGCCAGCACCGGTGCACTGGTCATGGCAACCACCTACATCAGGACCTGAGGCTGCTGGCTCTCATGGCCAGCTCCCCTACCATTCTCCAGGGCGCCACTCTCGCGGGCAGCGTAGGAGAGCTGCCTCGTGGTTGGGCATCCCCCAGCTGATGGTGGAAGTGGAGTCCTGCAGAGCGAGACAGTGCCCTTTGAGATCCTGTAGCTTGGCAGCTTGGCCAGCAGCCTCGGCTCCCGAACTAGGATGGTTGCAGCTATCGGGGGGCCTCCCAGTGCTAGCGATTTGTATTATTCTTAAAGTCTCTGCATTGGCGTCCTGTCAGCTTCAGAACAGATTTTAAGGTTCTTTTATTGGTTTTTAAGACTCTTAATGGTCTTAGCCCTGATTATTTATCAGAATTGCTTTTACATTATGATTATCAGTCTTCAGGTCAAGGTTTTTTAATCCTTCCTAAAGTCAGAACTAAAATTCATGGTGAGACGACTTCCTGTCATTATAACAGCCTTGCTGAAGACCTGAGGGCTGCAGAGAATGCTGAGACTTTTAAAACCAAACTAAAGACCCACCTTTTTGATCTGGCTTTTATTTACATTTATTTTTGCTTTTCCCCCTTTTACCTTTTCCTACACCTTTTTATCCGGTTTTTATTTACATTTATCTTGTTTTAACTTGTTATTGCTTGGTTCTATGTCTTACTACCTCTGGTTTTTCCTCACTGACAGCGCTTCTTCAGTTTTCATGTTTTATATGGTGTTTTTTTTTAACATGGTTTTATATGGTAGGTCGATTAGTCGGTGTGTTGTGAGTGTATGTGTGTGGGGGGAAGTCAGTGAGACTATGTTTTGGCTTTTGGTGTATGTTTATTATTTTGTACAGCACTTTCAACTTCTACACTGTATAAAAAGTGCTTTATAAATATAGTCTGATTGATTGATTGATTGATTGATTGATTGATTGATTGACTGAGTGATCTCGGTTACATGATTGCAGTAAACCGATTATTGGGAATAAACTGATAATGGCGATAATCAGTTTTGTCGTGTTTACATGCACTGAATAAACTGATTATTAGAAGGTAAACCACTTGAATTAATGGCCTCAGTTACATGTTCTTTATCGGATTAGGTTCAGGTTCAGGTTCAGGTTACTTTATTTGTACCCGTAGGCAGATTTGTTTTCTGTTTACATGACCACTTGAATAATCAGATAACTCCAGTGACCATGTAAACATGGCCACTGATAGCGATTTGTTGTGGAATCATGGCAAAATTATTGGGAGATGGGCTAAAGTGACATGAGATACACCATCGACTGAGGATCAGTGAGCCGGCACTGCTCATCCGAGCTAGAAGAAGGCTAAAAGCTAAAAGCTAGTCAGCTAATGGCTAACTGACATCAGAGGGAGGGTAGAGTTGAATAGGTGAAGGATGTTTCTTAAAGTGACAGGCTTTAAATAAGAACATTTCAAGAAAGTCATGAAAAATACAAACCAAATTTGCTTCAATAATTAAAAATATTAAAGAAAATGTGAAAAAAATATGTCACAAACACTTCATGAAGATGTGTGAGCTGCTAAAATGTGGAAAAAGTGCAGTTAATGACCCCTTTAAACTGATGTAACTGCATGATCAGCTCGGGACAACTGGAATAAAAGCAAACTGGCATCTTCAGGGGCTGAGCTGAACAAAGTGAGCACCAGCACCAGCAACAGCACTTACTAGGGCTGGCAACGATCCCTAATTTCCAGAATCGATTCGATTCCGATTCTTGAGATTCTGAATCTATTCAATTCCGATTCAATCCAATCTTGGAAATTACCATTTTAATAGTCATTTTACTTGCCAAGAAAAAAAAAAATCTTTGAGATCTAATGCTGCAAGTTGTACCAAAAATATTCTAACTTTAATAGATAAATTATCACATATCGAACTGACCCAAAATCAGTTACAACAATGCACTTTTTGTTATTTAACTTATGGTTTGACAAAGTGCTCACTAGTGCTTTCTTTAGTATAAAGGGTGTGTAGTGTCAAGTTAACAACCCAGAGTCAGTAAACAAACTCAATGAATGAAGCATGTAGACATGATCTCACTGGATTTCAGTCCCTGCAGGATTTCGCCAGCTGTTTTTGTGATTGTTGTGGCCCAAAAAGCCTGAATTTGTGGGAGCTTTTCCAAAAAGTTGTGACATTTTTAGAGGGTTTTTGCACTGAAAGTTGAGTGAGGAAGTCCAGATTTTAAACTAGCTGATTTTTCCATAGTTTACAGTGATGCTGTTCTATGTAACACCACAAGAAAAGCACAGGATTGCCAAAAATTTTCCTGTTAAACTGATTTATTTAGAATTAAATGCTCAGTAAAGTTGTCAAAAAATGACCACCATTGTATTCTTGCTGAGAACTTAAATTAAAAAAGAAATAAAAGAATTAGTCATTACAAAAACTAAATTGCACTGGATGCATGTTAAAGTATGGAGCAAATTCTGGCAGCACCTTCTTGAATCTTGAATGTGAAAACTAAGACCCTGAAAAACTTGAGGTCTTCTTCTGTGCTGAAATCCACACGAAGCAGGGATGGTCCTCCACTGACAACCTCTGACCTTCAGAAGGTCTCAGTGCAGGATGGAGCTTGGAGTTGAAACCCAGTCTTTCCAGATCTGAAGGGCAGCGCTTGACATTAACTTTTTTGCTCACCAGCCACTATGGCTAGTGATTTTCCAAAGTTACTAGCCACTCAGCCTTTTTACTAGCCACAGTTTTAGGGGTTGGAAAATTAGGTTTAATATGATCAAATGACTACGGCATGCTAAAATTTAGTTGAACTAAATTTACAACTTTTTCAATGTAAATTACTATTATGCATACATAAAAATAGCAAGAGAAACACTGTCTAATTATTTATGACGCGCAGTAAGAGTGGGTGTGCTCCCACAATCCAGACATGCATGTTAGGTTAACTGGTGACTCTAAAATTGCCCCTAGGTATGGCAGGCCCTTAGAATAGAGTTAGTTTATCTACTAGTTAATGCTTTGAGTGGTCTCTGTCACTAGAAAAACATTATATAAGTACAGGTCATTATCCCTAAATACTGTAAAACGGTAGAGAAAAATATTTGCAATATGAGAGTGAAGTACGGGTAGATTTGGGTCTGTCCCATCTCTCATTTGTACCCCTACCCCTTCACCTGCACCTATGAACTGGGACACCCCTTCATGGCTGCACGCCATCATTAGTAGTTGTTGATGAATTTAACCTAAATGGACACTACTTGTGTTCAGCAGAAAAATGAAGAGAAAGAAAAAGAAAACTGATTAGGAAAAAAAATCAGTACTTATGGGAGTTGTAGTTTCATAGTCTCACATTACAATAGGTTTATTATTTTAGATGCCGTTTGAGAAAATTACAACTGGCCAAAGTGGGTAGTGGGTGTGGCTGTCTTACCGCTTACCTGCTGAATCCACCAGCCACTGGCCGGTTGGCCAGTGTTAATGTAAAGCCCTGCTTAAGTGGATAGGAAAAGGAGAATATATTTCAAAGTACAATTAACAATCATATTTTTAGATCCCCACACCACAGTAGGGTTTAATGATTTAGTTCCTTTTATTTTTTGTTTATATTTTAACTTCAAATTCATTTTCAATTTTTGAAAAGGGTTTCAATTGATTTCCTGTAAGATTTGTTCATTTCAGTTTAGTTCTATTGAGTAAAAGGCTTGTTGTACTGCAGCTTTTATTAATTCTGCCATTTTCATTTTATTGTATTTATTATTATTATCTTCAAAGATCATCGGTGCCCCTCCCCCCCCCACCCGGACATCTACCACACCCACCTCATCCGCAGAGCCATCAACATTGCACGGCTGGGGGCCGGGCTCAGTTTCAGCCTTGGGTTAGTTCTTTTCTGTTCATTTGTCCCTCTGTTTATTATGATCTGTTGTATCTGGTTTTTGTTCATTGAGTTGTTGTATGTGTAGTTGTGTTTTCATAGTCTTGAGGTCTTGAGGTCTTGAGTCTTCAGGTCTTGAGTCTTCAGGTCTTGAGTCTTCAGGTCAGGGAACAGGGAGATGCTGAAGTCCGTACAGAGGGAGCTGAGGAGAAAGATCAGAGAAGGCAAGGACAGCTTCAGGAAGAAGATGGAGGACAAGCTGCAACAGAGCGACATCAGCGGGGTCTGGAGAAACCTCAAAACCATCTCGGGGCTCCAGAATACCTCCCCCCAGGCCACAGGGGGCAGGGAGTGGGCGAACAACCTGAATCTGTTTTTCAATAGATTTGACCAACCGCCCTCCCCCCTGACTGCACAACAACCACTGCTGCCTCTAAAGAAATCAAGTCCTGCTGCCCACTCCCCACTCCACCAACACCCCCCCACTCCCAACACACAGCCCCCCATCCTGACCCTGACCAGGACCCAGGTGAGGACGGAGCTGAGGAAGATCAAGGCGAGGAAGGCGCCGGGACCGGACGGCATCAGCGCAAAGCTCCTCAAGTCCTGTGCAGACCAGCTGTGTGGGATTGTGACGTATATCTTCAACATGAGCCTGAAACTGGGGAGGGTACCACAGCTGTGGAAAACATCTTGTGTGGTACCTGTACCAAAAACTTCCCACCCCAAAGACCTGAACAGCTACAGACCGGTGGCCTTGACGTCCCACTTGATGAAGACCCTGGAGAGACTGCTCCTTGCTCACCTCCGCCCCCTGGTGGAACCAGCGATGGATCCACTCCAGTTCGCCTACCAGCATGGCATTGGGGTGGAGGATGCGGTGATCTTCCTCCTTCACCGTTCTCTGTCCCACCTGGAGAAGCCCGGGAATATGGTGAGGATCATGTTCTTTGACTTCTCCAGTGCTTTCAACACCATCCAACCGATGATCCTGAAAGACAAGCTGCTGCGCGCAGGGGTGGACCAGCACCTGTCATCATGGATCCTGGACTACCTCACGAACCGGCCTCAGTTTGTGAGAACCCGGGACTGTGTGTCCGACACGATCATCAGTAGCACGGGGGCCCCCCAGGGAACGGTGCTGGCTCCCTTCCTGTTCACTCTTTATACTGCGGACTTCTCACACAACACAACACACTGCCATCTACAGAAGTTCTCTGATGACTCTGCGATCGTTGGCCTCATCTCCAATGGAGATGAAGCTGAGTACAGAGGGCTTATCCAGGACTTCGTGGACTGGTGCCATCGGAACTGCCTCCAGATCAACGCGAGGAAAACTAAGGAGCTGGTGGTGGACTGCCGCAGGCATGGGCAGCCCCTCACAGTACCAGTAAATATACAGGGAACAGACATGGAGATGGTGACATCCTATAAGTACCTGGGTATTCATCTGAACAATAAACTAGACTGGTCACACAATACTGATGCACTCTACAAGAAGGGACAGCGCAGGCTGTTCCTGCTGAGGAGACTCAGGTCTTTTGGTGTACAAGGGGCGCTGCTGAAGTCATTCTATGACACGGTGGTGGCATCAGCCATCACTTTTGGAGTGGTCTGCTGGGGCAGTGGCATTACTGCAGCCGATAGGAAGAGACTGAACAAACTGATTAAGAAAGCTAGCTCTGTCCTGGGGCAGCGCCTTGATCCGATGGAGGAGATAGGAGAGAGAAGGACGGTGGCTAAACTGTCATCTCTGCTGGAGTCCGAGTTCCACCCTATGCAGGACATACTGAATGCACTGAGGAGCTCATTTAGCAGCAGACTACATCATCCCAGGTGCACAACCGAGAGGTTTCGTAGGTCCTTCCTACCAACGGCTGTCAGACTGTACAACCTAAGCAGGGCTGCTCGCAGAGATAGCAAAAAGACGTAACAAACTAATAGTTTTTTGAATGCAAAAGATGCAATAGACTTACACAATGGTCCCCTCCGGCATACAACTAGGAACATACCGGTCGCTATGGAGGGTGAGAATATGTATGGGCACATAATCATACCATGTAGGATAACTAAGTAGACGGTTATGCTGTTTCATTCCATCTAGCAACAATGCTCTGCACTGTGTGTGTTTATATATTTACATATTTATTCCATCTAGCTACAATGCTCAGCACTGGGTGTGTTTATATATTTATATATCTACATATTATTCCATCTAGCTACATTGCTCCGCACTGTGTGTGTTTATATACTTGCATATTTATTCCACCTAGCTGCAATGCTCCGTACTGTGGGTGTTTATATATTTACATATTTATTCCATCTAGCTACAATGCTCTGCACTGTGTGTTCATATATTCATATATTTATTCCATCCAGCTACAATGCTCTGCACTGTGTGTCTGTGTGTGTGTGTATATATATATATTTTATAGTAATACGTACATATGTATATTAGCTGCTCTTGCTTGCTTGTTTTTTTCTTGCCTTCTGATTGTTGCTCTGAGTGTTGCTATCCCTGTGCTGTTGCAATCCTGGAATTTCCCCGTTGTGGGACTAATAAAGGCTTATCTTATCTTATCTTATTGGTTAGTTATGGCATTGTTTATCTTTTGGGGATTGTTGTCTTATTTTGTCCTACTGAGTTCTGGTCGGTACTTTTATGTTGACAGTGCTGTGCAGCTCCCAGCTGTCAAACTGGTTTGCGGGCTGCATAGCTGCCACTTGTTGTTTTGGTTTTGTTCTCACTCATGTACCCACACCTGATCATCATTTTGGTTTGTCCTATTTAAGCAGACCAGGGCAGTTGTATCCTCGCAGCAGTTTTGCTTCCTAAAAGACATTTTCACGTCTGCCACTTCTGACGGTGCTCCCGTCCATTTTGTGTTTCTCCGGGAGCTCCCCGGTCGTAAAGTGTAAGTATGTGTGTTATATATTTTGGTTTCGTTTGTTGTTTTGTTAATAAATGTGCTAACCTCACAGTCAGCGTTTGGCATCCTCTGTCAAGCCTTGAGGCAGTTTATGACAGAAGACCGTTGCCAACTGAGACACTAGCAGCCATGAAAGTTTTTTTTCTCTCTTCCCCATTTCCTCTCGTTTTTTTCCCTGTCGAGTCAGTTTTCCTTCTTGCAGGCATAAGATAAGATAAGCTAAGCCTTTATTAGTCCCACAATGGGGAAATTCCAGGATTGCAACAGCACAGGGATAGCAACACTCAGAGCAATAATTTAGAAGATAAGAAAATAAGAGCAGTGAATATACATACACAGACGTGGACAAAATTGTTGGCACCCCTCTGCCAACGAAAGAAAAACCCACAATGGCCACAGAAACAACCTGAATCTGACAAAAGTGGCAATAAACAAAAACTCCATGAAAACCAACCAATGAAAATCAGACAACGCCCCCAAACTGTGGCTCAACAGAACTACTCCGAAAAACAAACCCATGAAACTCATGAAACGCATGGCAGTGCTCAGAAAATATGGTCAGTGTGGGTTAAGAGAGGTGGAGATGTAGACAGTCAACGTGCTGTATCACATCTTATCGGAGGCTCAGGCTTCTCGCACTCCCGAGACGGCTCAGGAATGTCTGGTTGGGGCCACACAAGTGCCGGAAGCATACCCCAGCCTGTGGAGCCATCCGGAGCTGACAGACCTCCTCTCTATCTCTGACCCATCGTCCATGCTCCACGGGCTGGGGGAGAACTCCTCCATTTCCATGCATGCGCCAACGAGGAAGCGGCTCCGGGCGTGGAAGCCCCAAGCCTCTCGCCGCGGTCCAGCAGCAGCGGCCCCGCCTTCTAATCCCAGACAGCGGTCCACACTATCGCCGGAAGAGTGGGAGGGACACTGGCAGGTTTTGACAGCAGAGGCAGAGCTACTCTTGGATTATAAACCATGGCTACTCCCCAAACTCGCAGCCCAAGTAGGGGTGGATGCCCAGCTCCGCTCGCCACCATGCCTACAGGGCAAGATCGACCAGTAACCGCACTGGTGCCCTCGCCCGCCACAGCCATAAGGGAGGAGTCCTCGGGGTCATTCGCAGCAGCCACCACCGCACCGTGGGAGCAAAGGCAATTACCTTTTCATTTAACAATACCTGAAAATGAATTGTCCTGCCTTGTTCCCGCTGGGAGGGCTCAGCTGCAGTCACTCACTTTGGCTGAGCCTCCCCCGCCTGCTGCTGCAATTCTCTCCCTATGTTTACCTGCCTCTTCCGTGTCCTCCCCTGTGCTTCCTGTCTGTACGCTGGTCTTGGGAGGAAGCCACCAGACGAAGAGGAGGTTAGTGATTCCGGAGGATACGGTCCCCACCATGCCGCCACACCCTGGACAGAAAAGGAGGGCCCCTATGGCCCGAAACCTGAGCCTGCTTGGAGCCCCCTGGTTTTGGCATTGCAGGACCCGGTACCTTCGGTGAGGCGAGTCCTGGCTCTGTCAAGGCGCACTGGAGTTCCCCCTGCTTCAGTCGACGCATCAGAGGGTCTGTTGGCGTTTGTCCCCATGTCGGGAGGTCCAGCAGCGCCTGTCGCCTCATCCGGGGTCCCACCAGTGGCAGCCGCCATGCCTGGAGGGCCGCCAGCTCCCACGACTACCATGCCTGCTGCCTGGGCCGCTGTAGCAGATTCGCCAGAGTCCTGGACAGTGGTGGAGCTTGAGTTCAGACAAGGGCTCTGTTCTGGTTTAACATCATCAGATTCAGAGAATTCTTGTCTGGCTCAGGGTGAGGAGAATCAGCCGCAGGTATTCCCTGCTCCTAAGCTCTCCTCACCGGGCTCCACTGTTGCCGGTGATTCCTCTCTGGTGTTTGTCCTTTCTCCTTCTCCCGAGGTGGCCAGGCTGGGAGAGGTTGTCCAGACGGTGGAGGCTGTGACATCTCAGCTGGAATCGCCAGAGTCCTGGACGGCGGTGGAGCTCACGCTCAGGCAAGTTCCCTCTTCTGTCTTAGAGAAATCTTGACTGGCTTATGGTGGGGGGAACCAAATGCTGGCATCAGTTGCGCTTGGCTCCCCTTGCTGGGCTCCACTGCTGCCAGTGACCTTGACCCGGTGTTTGACTGTCCCCAATTTGAGTCTTCTCCTAAGGCCCCCACGGGTCCTCCATCTGTGCCTGAGTTCGCCGTGGGTCCTCAACCTTCACCAGAGGTCTCCATGGGTCTTTCCTCCCTTCTGGAGGCTGCCATGGGTGCGACGTCTCTGTCCGAGGTCGCCGCAGATGCTGCTCCTCCGTCTGAGGCCACTGTGGGTGCGACGCCTCCGTCCAAGGCCACCTTGGGTGCGATGCCTCCGTCCGAGGCCACCGTGGGTGTGACGCCTCCGTCTGAGGCCACCATGGGTGCGACGCCTCCATCCGAGGCCACCGTGGGTGTGACGCCTCCGTCCGAGGCCACCGTGGGCGTGATGCCTCCATCCAAGGCCACCATGGGTGAGATGCATCCGTCCGAGGCCACCATGGATGCGGTGCCTCTGTCAGAGGCTGCCGCGGGTGCTACGCCCCAGTCCGAGGTCTCTATGGGTGTTACGCCCCAGTCCGGGGCATCTGTGAGGGCGACGCCTCTGTCTGAGTCAGCACACGGACCGTGACAGTTGCCCCTGTTCACGACGCGGATTCTAGACGCAGTGGAACATCGCACCCCCCCCCACCTGGAAGGTCCACAGGACCGCCCCAGGGAGGGAGGAGGGGGGGAAAGGCTAAGGAAGGCCAGAATCCAACCTAATCACAGAAAAGGAAAAAAAAAAACTCAAAATGACAAGCAGAACCTCAGAAGACAGAAACTCAATTCAGGCACAAAATTGCAGCATGTCCCATAATAACAGGGGGAGTGAAAAAAAAATCACATGGCACAGAGCAGCAATACATACAATTCACTGTACAAATACCACACAAGAGAGGAGGAGGGAAAAAAAAAACACACTACCTGACGGTAACATACAATAGTTCAACAAGGACGGACAGACGGGCACAGACGGGCTGCACGGTGGCGCAGTGGTTTAGCACTGTGGCAGCACAGTTTTACCCTCGGCCGGGGGACCGCGGGGATCATGAGATCGTGGGTTCGATCCCAGCCCCCGACCAACAGTGAGCTGTGTGGAGTTTGCATGTTCTCCCCGTGTTGCGCGGGTTTACTCCGGGATTTCTCCGGTTTCCTCCCGCATACCAAAAACATGTAGGTTTAGGGCGCTCGCGCACGCAGCGACCAGCAGCTGGTGGCTTGTCACCAGACTGTAAACCAAGTCTACCTACGGGTACAAATAAGTAACAAAAAAAAAAAAAAAAATCACCAAATACAGAGTACAAAAACAAAACACGCACAGAGCGGAAATATAGGCCAAATAATGGGCACAGAAAACAACACTCAGACTACAGAGGAGTGGAAAAAATAACACACGTCGAAGAGCAGCGATAACAGTTCCAAAAAGTCCAACCCCAAACACAAAGCATCCCCAATCACACAGAGGAGGGAAAAACAGGGATGACAACAGGCAGACATAACGAAGTTAAAAAAAAAACAAACAAGTTCAGGCGGTCTGCCTGCATCTAGCGTCCAGATTGCCAATAGGGGAAAAAGGATTTTTCGGGCGGTCTACCCCAGTCCTAGGCCCAGAGAGACGGAACCTCCGGCGGCCGAACCAGGTCGCCCAGTAGAAAGTACAGTACGTCGGGTGGCCGACCCAGAACGCCAAACCGGTGAAAAAGCTTCCCAGGCGGCCGACCCGCATCGTCAGGCTAACAGGACCACAGGGGAGAGTTCAGAGATGGCCTCCTGATGGCTAGGAGCGACGAGGGAGAGCCAAACCGATTACGGGAAACCCCTGCAGCACCCCCTGGAGGGAAAGAGGAAACGGGAAAGGGATGAGGGACCAGTCCAGCGTCGCTCAGCGGGGGATCTGCAGCTCCACATCCGAATGTCACCAGAACAGGCGCTGTCCTCCTGTTGGACCCCAGGTGAGCCCACGTTGCACCCACGATGGACCCCGATTGGATCGCAGCTGCACCCACGATGGACCACGACTGGGTCGGAACAGCACCATGGACGACCTCCAACCCCGAACCCAGAACCTTCAGAGCTGAGACCAGGACCAACTCATCACCGCCGACCCTGGGAAAAGGCTCAGGAGAGGGAACAGAACCGGAATCAGGATCACTGGTAGCGACAGAACCAGGCGAGACAAGTTCGGATGCAGCGGACGGCTGCACCCGGCTCGTCTTACCGAGAGACAGGCAAAAATGCTCCAGAGAAGAAAGAAGGAAGACAAAGTAGATCACTTGCCTGATCTCGAGTTCCGTCGCCATCCAGGACTTCGGCGATCCGGGCTCAGGATGAAGAAGGACGTCCTCTGGCTCCCAGTCGGCTACGGCGGGCTCCGCAACCGGCATGATGTTCTCCACAGTCTGAGGACCCTCCAACGCTGACGCCCCTGCCGACAACCCGCACGGCGTGGTGGCAGGGAATCCTCGACCTGTTGGATCGAACCGCTACTCCATGGAGACCCGGGGACCCTTCGTCGTCGGCGCAGGCTCCAAACTGCGGTCCGCTCTCCTCCAGGCCCGCAGGCTCCCTCCTCATCCGGCGGTGTAGGCCTGGCACCGTGGAACGCTCAGGGGAAGGAGACACAAAGGTAGCAGGTCCATAATTAGTTACTGCAGCAGGTGGAGGAAGCTCAGGGGACTGTGAACCCCGAACTCCACCCACAGGAATCAAGCAAGGCAATTCACCCAAAGGAGGAACAGAATGAAAAGTCACTTGCCTGATCCGTAGAGGCCCGATAGAACCCGCTGCAGTGGACTTGGTTCCTCCCTTTCCCTGCTGGATGGTGACGGAGGGCCCCCCGGGAAGACGAGGAGGAGCCGCTCGCGATGGACCGATGACAGGCCTCACCGAAGCAGGACTTGTGGCACTCACAGCAGCCGGGGAAGACGTCGAGGAGGAGGGGGTGACAGCCGAGGCAATCCAGGCACAAGGAGCTGACGGGACAGCAGGAACAGATGACCCGGAGGGAGAGGCTGCGGGAATTCCCTCCTGACGAGACGCAGAAGAAGCAGCTGACTGGGAGGCAGAGTTCCTCCGACGACCCGGAACTGGATCCGGACGGGGTTCTCGCTGAGGCTTACCGGTGGCTGTGTGATGACATTTACCAGCAGAGGGCGAGGCGAAGGAGCGGTTAGGGAAATGCCGCTCCTGCGCGGAAACAGAGGCAAGCAGGTTGGCGTACTCTGGTTAATCACATAGCTCAGGATTCCTCTCCACCAGCCTAACTGCCGCCATCACATGCTTAATGATCTGCATGGGGTGGACGGCAGAGCGAGCTGCAGCCACTAGGTCCCGGATGGAAACAGCTGTTAGTCGGGATTCCCCCGGAGAAGTTACAGCTGACGTCTCACTCCTTAGAGGATCACCCCTGGGCGGTGCAAACTCCTGGACTGGACCGGGGACAGGAACGGGATCCTGAAGCAAGGAACAGGGGTGCCTTCTCTTTGGCTTCCTGCCGGAGTTTCCCTCCAGCCCACGGAGTCTCTCCCGGGGCGCAGAGATGTCTGCCTTCCTCGCCATGACTTCAGGGTGGTTGGAGTAGCGAGGAAGGCCGTTAATGATGGCCTCAGCATGGTCCAGGTGCCGGCGTACATCGCAGGGAGTGTCATAGAGGCCAGCGGTGAAGAGTGTTCCATCAATATAGTCGAGGGCCTCCACCAGCTCGTAGCCCAGGCTCTGAGCGCGGCCCCTGAGTGATGACATACTCTCCCAGCACACAGGTACCCAGACAGGGAAAACAACAAGTCCAATTTAGGCAAACTCACGGTGACTGGCGTCTCGTTCTGGCTGCGACCTACTGTCATGGATGGCCCTCACGAGCCATCAGTGAGACGCTGCAGGCCAGCTGATGAGTTTGCATAATTTATTAACAAAGGACAAAAGACAAAATAACGAGCCACGGGGGGCAAAAACACAACTAAGGTTCAACTCAGATACAGGAATACAGATACTTAGGAAATACACCTACAGGAACGGATGGTAGAAGAAGGAATCTTCGACGAGGTCGCAGCCACGAGTAAACAGAGCTGCTCCCTTAAATAGGGTTTGACAGATTGACTGGGATCCAGCCGTCCCGCGGAGCTTGGCTTCTGACAGCCAGAAACACCACCGAGACGCTGTCAAAATAAAAGCCTGGAGGCCAAGAGGTGCGCTAGAGAAGAGAACAGGAAACTACCACACAACCCGAGTGCAGACAGAGTCAGCACACGGACCGTGACATACTGATCTGTGTTGGTTTGAAATTTGTCATATTCACAGATCGCTGAACATGTGCGGCCCAGTTTACATGCCTTGATTTCAAATTGTTGCCCAACTGATTTTGTAATTGAATAGCCCTGCTGTAGTCCAACTGTGTGCACCTTCCTTCAGTATTGAAGGTCACCCTAAGTTCTTCCCTTTTTCTTGAAACACATGACCACCACAGCCATTTCCATTCTTTTAGCAAAATCCACAACCATCTGTCGTTCCATGTTTCCCTCCTTAACACAGCACCAACCACACCCCCTCATCACCTCTGTTCCCTTCCTTTATTTCTGACATGTGATTTGGGGCAAACCGTAGTGATAAAAATATGACACTATGATTACATAAATCATTTACATACACTATGAGACACCTGTGTACTTGCTTACAGCAAAATGAAAATGCATCAGTGTTATATACACATCAAGAAAATCATCGTTCACTGTTTTTTGCATGATTAAATCATTGCAATTACTTCCATCAGAGAGAACATCCAGTGCACAAAGTAACAGGAAGCACTGGAAGTGATACTGGGCTGTACAAGGAGATGGCCTTAAAGATGACAGCAGTTTAAAATAATTACTTTAATTTCAAATTATGGTTTACTTTTAGAAGAGAAAACGGATAACCACCAGCACAAAATCATATGCACAACATCCACATTCCTTAACTGCAGAACAAGCATGCAAATCTATAAAGGCAGCCTAAGCTCAGCTGTTCCTCATTTTAAAACAGTTAAACTCAGTGCAGACCAATTTTAAAACTATGTACTGTATAATGAGTGGAAGGGTGGAATAGAAGAGGGTGTTGGCCAGCAAAGTCTTCTAGCAATGACTGCTTCTCTACTGACCCAAGAGCATTTTGAATGTGAGTGAACAGACATAAAACATACTTTTGTGTTGTTTTGTGGAAGCACCAAGTAGAGTTAACCCCACTCCTAGAACAAAAGCTTACAAATATTAATGTTAAACTAATTTATTCCAGGACTTGTGGGTGCAAAGCAGCAGAGAGCTCTGCAGTGTCACCTTCCCTTTTAGACTGACTACAGAGAACTGCATGATGGCAGAAGAATGTCAGCCATCTTTGCCATGTTGACAGTCTGCTAAAAATATAATGCAACCTAAATCAGGAGTATGAATGCACATTACATAATGATTGCATCCATATATATATATATATAGATAGATAGATAGATAGATACATACTTTATTTCGAACAAAAAAGTAAAACAAAAACAAAACAAATGACAACTGCAATAAAGTAACAGTATACAGTGTTCGAAAGGGAGAAGGAAGAAGTGAACACTTATTAATTCCAACTCCTCTTTTCCATAAATACACCCATGTGAAATATATACAAATTACCACATTTAAGACCCCAAGTAAACAAGTAACTATATTTTGTACATATCAACATTAACACCCATCTGACATAACGCACGGCTCAGGAGACGCACACACACAGGCTTAGAGTAGTTCAAAGAGTTTATTAACAGCAGGAGTGAATGAGTGTGTGTCTGCGGGATGTAAATGTGTTGGTGATGGTGTCTGCTCCAGGCACAGAGGCAGGTGACCGTACAGCCGAGCAACCTTGGTGGGTCAGGACAGCTGGCACAACAAGGGGGCGAAGCCCGGAAGACAGCCACCTGGAGAGCTCTGTACAGCAGCGAGGATTGGGCGATGGAGTGGAGATGTCCGCCGCTGGGGAATCCACCTGTGCACAGGGGAGAAGACTGAAGAAAAGAGGTAAGCGATCTTCTTACCAAAATGGTGACGCTGAAGGGAAGTATGCTCACAACGGTGAGGGACGAAGTCTGACGGCTTCAGGCCGAGCCTCCGGGCGAGACGGCCTTTATCCCTCGCCGCTGATGATTGTCAGGTGCGTGAGCAGGTGGCGCCGCTGATGAATGGCGCGGCGTGACAGTACTCCCCCCTCTAGCAGCGCCTCCTGGCGATGGCTTATCCGGGTGCGCTCGGTGGAAGTCCGCGATGAGCGATGGGTCCAACACAAACGACGGGGGCACCCATTGTCGATGCTCGGGCCCATAGCCCTCCCAGTCCACCAGGTATTGCAACCCACGACCTCGGCGCCAGGAGTCCAGGATGGAGGAGACGGACCAGGCCGGATGGCCACCAATCATCCGGGGCGCGGGTTGCGCTGCAGGAGGAGGGCAAAGGGGGTCAGTGACTGCCAGTTTCACCTTCGACACATGGAAAGTGGAATGGATGCGGAGGGAGGGGGGAATAGCCACGCGCACAGCCACCGGGTTGATGATCCGGGTGATGGGAAAGGGACCCATGAATCGCTGTGCCAGCTTCCTCCTCTCGCCTTTTAATGTGACGTCCTGGGTAGACACATACACGAGTTGCCCAACTCTGTACGCCGGGGCAGGTCTTCTGTGCCGGTCCGCCACGGTCCTGTTGCGCTCCGCCGTGCGTAAAAGCGCATGACGCGCGGCAGCCCAGGTGGAGCGGAACTGCCTAAGGTGCGCCCTAACAGAGGGGACAGTCACCTCGTTCTCCTGCGCTGGAAACAGCGGGGGGTCGTAACCCAGGGACGCCTTGAAGGGGGACATCCCCGTTGCAGAAGAGCGGGCGGTGTTGTGGGCATACTCCACCCAGGCGAGATGGTTGCTCCAGGACGTCGGCTTGGATCTAGTAACACAGCGGAGCGCAGCCTCCAGCTCCTGATTGGTCCTCTCACACTGCCCGTTAGACTGGGGGTGATGGCCGGAGGAGAGGCTCACCTTGGCTCCGATGGCGTTACAAAAGGATCTCCAAACCTCGGATGAAAATTGGGGGCCCCGGTCCGAGACCACGTCCACCGGAATCCCGTGCAGCCTGACCACGTGTTGGACGAGGAGGCCCGCCGTCTCCAGGGCAGTAGGGAGACCTCGCAGGGGAACGAAGTGCGCCGCCTTGGAGAAACGGTCCACAATGGTCAGGACGGTGTCAAAGGAGTTGGAAACGGGGAGTCCGGTGACGAAGTCCAGTGCGATGTGCGACCAGGGCCTGCCGGGGACGGGCAGAGGCTGGAGCAGACCCGCTGGGGGGGCATTTCCCGACTTGCTGGTGGCACAGATTGGGCAAGCCCGGGCGTAGCGGGCTGCATCCCTCCGCAGGCCTGGCCACCAAAAGGACCGCTGGAGGAGGCTGATCATCCGAGAGGTGCCGGGATGACAGGTGAGCCGGGAGGTGTGGAGCCAGTGGATGACCTCTCCTCGGACCGCAGATGGGACGAACAGTCTTCCCTCCGGTCCGCCGCCAGGATCAGGTTCCACCTCCTGCGCCTTCCGGATCTTGTCTTCAATGTCCCAAGAGATGGCACCGAGGACGCACGACCTGGGCAGGATAGTGTGGGGCGTCTCCTCAGCCTCCACGGGGGTGAACTGCCTAGAGAGGGCGTCAGGCAGGCCGTTTTTGGAGCCCGGCCTGAAGGTGATCGAGAAGCGGAACCTGGCGAAGAACAAAGACCAGCGCGCCTGGCGGGCATTCAGGCGCTTGGCAGATCGTAAATACTCTAAGTTCTTGTGGTCCGTCAGGACCACAAACGGCAGGTCCGCCCCCTCTAGCCAGTGGCGCCACTCCTGTAAGGCGAGTTTAATGGCCAGGAGCTCTCTGTCCCCCACATCGTAGTTCCTCTCCGCCGGGGACAGGCGCCGGGAGAAGAAGGCGCACGGCCGTTTGGCGCCATCGTCAGGTGACCGCTGGGATAACACTGCTCCCACTCCCGTGTCCGATGCGTCCACCTCCACAATGCACTGCAGCGCGGGGTCGACCTGGCGAAGGACCCGGGAGGAGGAGAACTCCGCCTTCAGCGCCCTAAAGGCAGCAGCGACCTCTTCAGTCCACCGGAACGGGACCTTCGGGGACGTGAGGCGGGTCAGCGGTCCGACGATCGAGCTGAAATTTGGGACAAAGCGGCGGTAAAAATTGGCGAAGCCAACAAACTGTTGCACCTGCTTCCGGGATGCGGGAGTAGGCCACTCCACCACCGCCTTCACCTTCTCTGGGTCTGGGAGCACCTGATCTTGAGCGATGATGAATCCCAGGAAGGATGTGGTCCTAGCGTAGAATTCGCATTTCTCAGCCTTCACGTACAGACGATTCTCCAGTAGTCTTTGGAGGACCCGCCTCACATGGACCTGGTGCTCGTCCCTGGACCTGGAGAAGATAAGGATGTCATCCAGGTAGACGAACACAAAAAGGCCGATGAAATCCCGGAGGACGTCATTAATGAGGCGCTGAAAGACGGCAGGAGCGTTGGTCAGCCCGAACGGCATGACGAGATACTCAAAGTGGCCGTTCGGGGTACGGAAGGCTGTCTTCCATTCATCTCCCTCCCGGATCCGGACGAGGTGGTAAGCGCTGCGTAAATCCAGCTTGGTAAACCAGGTCGCCCCCTGGAGGGAGTGAAAGGCAGTGTCCATGAGGGGCAGGGTGTAACGGTCCCTCTCAGTGATGTCATTCAGCGCTCGGTAGTCTATGCAGGGGCGGAGGGATCCGTCCTTTTTCCCGACAAAGAAAAACCCTGCCCCCACGGGTGACGACGATGGGCGAATAATCCCAGCGCTCAGAGATTCCTTCAGGTATGTATTCATGGTCTCCTTCTCCGGCGCCGACAGGCTGTAGAGCCGACCAGATGGCAGGGGAGCCCCCTGGCGGAGGTTGATGGCACAGTCATATGGTCGATGCGGGGGAAGAGACATAGCTTTCGATTTGCTAAATACCATACCCAGGTCGTGAAATTCTGGAGGCACCAGTGACAGGTCCAGAGGTGCTGTATCCGCCACAGGGGGAGCCGCGGATGGGGAGCAGGCAGCGGACTGAAGGCAGGTGCCCATACAGAAGGTACTCCATGCCGATACCCCAGCGGACCTCCAGTCCAGGACAGGGTTGTGGAGGCGTAGCCAGGGATACCCCAGGATGACGGGCGACACAGAGTTGGGCAGGACGTAAAATACCATCTCCTCCCGGTGGTTCCCTGAGATGATGACTGGGACAGGCATGGTTTGGTGAGAAACTCTCCCAAGGGAGGCACGGGAGAGATGGACCAGGGAGATGGGGTGTTTTAATGCCTGACAGCGGATGCCCAATCGGGTTGCCAGGCCTTGTGAAATGAAGCTGCCCTCTGCGCCCGAATCCACCAGTGCGTGGGTGAGGTGCCCAGTGGGATTGTGGCAAAAACGGATGGGCAGCTTTAATTGAGTGAGAGAGTCTAACCGGTTGGGATCCGCGAGGCTCCCTACAGCGATTCGCGGACCCCGCCGACTGGCTTTCCGCGGGCAACGCTCCACAGTGTGTTGGTCACCTCCGCAATACATGCAGAGGCCCAACTCACGGCGGCGTTGTTTCTCCGCAGGGGAAAGCTTGGTCCAGCCCGTCACCATCGGCTCCGACTCCTCGGGGCACAATGCTGGCGGCGCCGCCAGGGGGCGAGCTTGGAACAGGTGCGGCGAGACTCCACGAGGGCGAGAAGAAGAAGACTTCCGCCCCGAGGAGCGCTCGCGCAGCCTGTTATCCAAACTTATCGCTAAGGATGTCAGCTCCGCTAGCGTCCCAGGGATATCCCGTCCAGCCAGTTCATCCCTCAGATCACTATTGAGGCTGCGGAGGAACAGGCCACAGAGGGAGCGTTCCTCCCAGCCCAATTCCTCCGCCGCTACCCGGAAGTCGACCGAGTAGTCCGCTGCCGACCGGCCTCCCTGCTGGAGAGCGAGGAGCCGATCGACCTGGACCGTCTCGGTTTGAGAATGGTCAAAGACCTCCAGAAAGCGCCTCACGAACTGGTCATAGGTGAGGGTGGCATAACTGGGCCTCGCCATTACGGCGTAGGTCCAAGTTAACGCACGCCCCTCCAGAAGATTCCCTATGTAACCAATCCGACTGTGATCCGAGGGAAAATCTCCGGGCACACGGTGGAACACGGACTCACACTGCATAATGAACCCCCGCGCTCCGCCGAGCTTACCGCTAAAGCGGGCGGGGGTCGGAATCGGTGTGAGCCGAACCGGTGCCACCGGAGCCGGCTGGACGGCCGCTGGAACAGCAGGAGCCGCGCCACCCTGACGAGCCGGGGGGAACGGCTGTTGAGGATCCAAGCGGCCCAACCGGTTAGTTAAATTCAATAATTGATTAAAGATCACCTGTTGTTGATAAGCTATTTGATCCACTCTAGCCTCGAGAGTGGAAAACCGGTGTGCGAGCCCGCCGTCCGCCGAGCCGCTCTGCTGAAGCCGTACTGACATAACGCACGGCTCAGGAGACGCACACACACAGGCTTAGAGTAGTTCAAAGAGTTTATTAACAGCAGGAGTGAATGAGTGTGTGTCTGCGGGATGTAAATGTGTTGGTGATGGTGTCTGCTCCAGGCACAGAGGCAGGTGACCGTACAGCCGAGCAACCTTGGTGGGTCAGGACAGCTGGCACAACAAGGGGGCGAAGCCCGGAAGACAGCCACCTGGAGAGCTCTGTACAGCAGCGAGGATTGGGCGATGGAGTGGAGATGTCCGCCGCTGGGGAATCCACCTGTGCACAGGGGAGAAGACTGAAGAAAAGAGGTAAGCGATCTTCTTACCAAAATGGTGACGCTGAAGGGAAGTATGCTCACAACGGTGAGGGACGAAGTCTGACGGCTTCAGGCCGAGCCTCCGGGCGAGACGGCCTTTATCCCTCGCCGCTGATGATTGTCAGGTGCGTGAGCAGGTGGCGCCGCTGATGAATGGCGCGGCGTGACACCATCCATCCTAACATACACTGATGTCCATACATCAAAACCAGCCTCAAACAACAGATATACAGTGGGGCAAAAAAAGTATTTAGTCAGTCACCAATTGTGCAAGTTCTCCCACTTTAAAGATGAGAGAGGTCTCCAATTTTCAGCATAGGTATACCTCAACTATGAGAGACAAAATGAGAAAAAAAAATCCAGAAAATCACATTGAAGGATTTTTAAAGAATTTATTTGCAAATTATGGTGGAAAATAAGTATTTGGTCACCTAAAAACAAGCAAGATTTCTGGCTCTCACAGACCTGTAACTTCTTCTTTAAGAGGCTCCTCTGTCCTCCACTCGTTACCTGTATTAGTGGCACCTGTTTGAACTCGTTATCAGTATAAAAGGCACCTGTCCACAACCTCAAACAGTCAGACTCCAAACTCCACTATGGCCAAGACCAAAAAGCTGTCAAAGGACACCAGAAACAAAATTGTAGACCTGCACCAGGCTGGGAAGACTGAATCTGCAATAGGTAAGCAGCTTGGTGTGAAGAAATCAACTGTGGGAGCAATTATTAGAAAATGGAAGACATACAAGACCACTGATAATCTCCCTCCATCTGGGGCTCCACACAAGATCTCACCCCTTGGGGTCAAAATGATCACGAGAACGGTGAGCAAAAATCCCAGAACCACACGGTGGGACCTAGTGAATGACTTGCAGAGAGCTGGGACCAAAGTAACAAAGGCTACCATCAGTAACACACTATGCCGCCAGGGACTCAAATCCTGCAGTGCCAGACGTGTCCCCCTGCTTAAGCCAGTACATGTCCAGGCCCGTGTGAAGTTTGCTAGAGAACATTTGCATGATCCAGAAGAGGATTGGGAGAATGTCATATGGTAAATAGAACTTTTTGGTAAAAACTCAACTTGTCGTGTTTGGAGGAGAAAGAATGCTGAGTTGCATAACACCATACCTACTGTGAAGCATGGGGGTGGAAACATCATGTTTTGGGGCTATTTTTCTGCAAAGGGACCAGGACAACTGATCCATGTAAAGAAAAGAATGAATGGGGCCATGTATCGTGAGATTTTGAGTGAAAACCTCCTTCCATCAGCAAGGGCATTGAAGATGAAACATGGCTGGATCTTTCAGCATGACAATGATCCCAAACACACCGCCCGGGCAACGATGGAGTGGCTTCGTAAGGAGCATTTCAAGGTCCTGGAATGGCCTAGCCAGTCTCCAGATCTCAAGCCCATAGAAAATCTTTGGAGGGAGTTGAAAGTCTGTGTTGCCCAGCGACAGCCCCAAAACATCACTGCTCTAGAGGAGATCTGCATGGAGGAATGGGCCAAAATACCAGCAACAGTGTGTGAAAACCTTGTGAAGACTTACAGAAAACGTTTGACCTCTGTCATTGCCAACAAAGGGTATATAACAAAGTATTGAGATGAACTTTTGTTATTGACCAAATACTTATTTTCCACCATAATTTGCAAATAAATTCTTTAAATTTCAGACAATGTGATTTTCTGGATTTTTTTTTTTCTCATTTTGTCTCTCATAGTTGAGGTATACCTATGATGAAAATTGGAGACCTCTCTCATCTTTTACATTGGGAGAACTTGCACAATTGGTGGCTGACTAAATACTTTTTTGCCCCACTGTACACAGTACTGTCCCACCCACCATTCCATAGTGTCCCAGAGTGAGCATAGTGAATCGTACATATAAATACTACCCTTCTAACATATATCCTTTGTACATAGTTTCAGTTCCGGCTCCAGACTGTTCCACAAATCCACCCTACAGACAGATATGCACATACTTTTCTTGGTTGTTCGTATCTTGGGTTTGCACCACATATGCACCACATATGTGGGACAATCCAGGACAAGCACTTAAATCACAGCCCTTATTGTGTGAAACCTGCTCTCCCTGACTGCACTATATTTTCACAGAAGAAACTGCCATGGCTGTTCTGAACTTTATCCAGTTCCTGCTTTCTTCTGCTCCATCTGTAAATGTCTTTGGGAGAATAACTGCAAGCATTTATGGGCAACAGCATATGTATATCCGCTGAGAGGCATTCCAACACTTGGCTGCATTTGTATGATGATTACAGACAAAAACTAAAACAATATTTTGACATTTGGGTTGCACAGATATGAAACGCAGGAGGAGATTTTTAAGTAATATAAAGCAACAGGCTTTTATCCTGACAGAGTGAACACAGATGAATTAAATTGCTGAGAAGGCATAACAAAGTGAAACACTCAACTACTCTATAAGCAAATGGATTTTTCAAGCGCAGATCATCGCTGGATTCCCTCCCAGGAGTTGCATCCAAAAGATGCCAAGCTGTGACTCACAGAAAAACCACCTCACAGCTTGAGTGGTACAATCCAAATATCTTACTTTGCTAGCCGCCCTACTTCACTCTGGCTGACTGACCTGGAAAGGAATTGGCCATGAGGTAAAAACCTCAGGAAAGAAGTTCAACAGACTACTCCTAGCATAAAATACTGTCGAAGTTTAGGATGAGCTCAGGCCTTCAAGCTTCTTCAAAGGTCGCTGGAGTCCACTGAGCTTTCTGAAGCACTACAGAATCAATCTTTATATTTCTTAATTACTGTATCTGTCAGTTCTTTCATTAAGCTACAGTGCTGAAAGCCATAAGATCTTCCCACCAACGGCTTGAGAGTGCCGTGAGTTGCACAAAAAGTTTCATAAGATGGCAGTAAGTATGCCATAGGAAGATCTCGAGGCACCCTTACGAAGAACGTAAGGACTCTAGGGCCATCATATGACAGAAAAGCACCTCATTTCTCAAGAATGCCTCAAGTTGCTCTTGCGAACTGAACAGCAGCCATAAGAAACTATGCCCCCCCCCCCACACACACACACACATGAGTGTCTGAGAACTCCAGATTTCATAGGAACTGGGGCATTCTTCCAAATCCATTATTTGTAAGAATTAGGGCTGTGCGATATGATGATATATATCGGTGACGCGATAAAAAACGTCTACCATTTCATATAAAACTGTATCATTTATATTGGGACACATACCCCCTTTTCTACTAGTCACCGCCCCACCTCTTCCACGCAGTGCGCCAGGTGGGTTCTGGTGGTTAGCGCCACAGCAGCTAAAACAGCAAGCTAATGTTTTACCACTACTTCTGTGGAGCCGCTACTTTTGTGCCCGGGATGTGGGACCTTTTCCCACAGTGCTGTGTCAGAGAGGATAGTCCTCTAACCTCGTTTTTATTGAAGGTAAGTAACATTATCTCCATCTCTCTCTAAAACGGCAAATGCTAAATGGCGATGCTAACTTGTTGCTAATAGGAAACACTACAGTGCATCAGACCATCGTTCTGGTTTAAATCACTGCCGAGCTTCTTAATTTTGTCTGAAAAAATATTACTAAAGCTGCAAAAGTGCGTGACAACGGCCCCATACACACTAAATAAATAATAAATAAATTAAAACATGTCGGAGGAACAAACTGGCTCTTCATGCAACTTGATGTCTAATAATTTTAAATTAGTCAAGTAGCGATAATGAATAAAGTTGAAGTCATCTCAAATGCACATTAAAAAACAATTTTATAACACTGCAAAATTAAGAGGGGGAAAAAGTGCATAAAATTAATGACAGATAAGTGATTTTTTTTCAATGTGTAATTTAAAAGGTAAAAAAAGATGGTCCTTTTTATTGGTTATCATATATAAACTATAGAATTTACAGAAATGTATACCGTGATACAGTGGTGTGAAAAAGTGTTTGCCCCCTTCCTGATTTCTCATTTTTTTGTATGTTTGTCATACTTAAATGTTTCAGATCATCAAACAAATTTAAATATTAGACAAAGATAACACAAGTAAACACAAAATGCAGTTTTTAAATGAAGGTGTTTATTATTAAGGGTAAAAAAAAGTCTAAACCTAAATGGCCCTGTGTGGAAAAAGTGATTGCCACTCCCGTTAAAACATAAATTAACTGTGGTTTATCACATCTTTGGAAAGCTAAGTTCAATTTCTCTAGCCACACCCAGGCCTGATTACTGCCACACCTGTTGTCAATCAAGAAATCACTTAAATAGGACCTGCCTGACAAAGTGAAGTAGACCAAAAAATCATCAAAAGCTAGACATCATGCTGTGATCCAAAGAAATTCAGGAATAAATGAGAAACAAAGTAACTGAGGTTATAAAGCCATTTCTAAAGCTTTGGGACTCCAGCAAACCACAGTGAGAGCCATTATCCACAAATGGTGAAAACATGGAACAATGGTGAACGTTCACAGGAGTGGCCGACCAAAATTATCCCAAGAGCGTAGCAGCGACTCATCCAAGAGGTCCAAGAGGTCACAAAAGACCCCACAACAACATCCAAAGAACTGCAGGCCTCAATTGCCTCAGTTAAGGTCAGTGTTCATGACTCTACCATCAGAAAGAGACTGGGAAAAAATGGCCTGCATGGCAGAGTTCCAAGACGAAAACCACTGCTGAGCAAAAAGAGCACAAAGGCTCGTCTCAGTTTTGCCAGAAAACATCTTGATGAGCCCCAAGACTTTTGGGAAAATACTCTGTGGACTGATGAGACAAAAGTTGAACTTTTTGGAAGGTGTGTGTCCCATTACATCCAGCGTAAAAGTAACACCGCATTTCAGAAAAGGAACATCATGCCAACAGTAAAATATGGTGGTGGTAGTGTGATGGTCTGGGGCTGTTTTGCTGCTTCAGGACTTGGAAGACTTGCTGTGGTAAATGGAACCATGAATTCTGTTGTCTGCCAAAAAATCCTGAAGGAGAATGTCCGGCCATCAGTTCATCACCTCAAGCTGAAGCGCACTTGATTTCTGCAGCAGGACAATGATCCAAAACACATCAGCCAGTCCACCTCTGAATGGCTTAAGAAAAACAAAATGAAGACTTTGCAGTGGCCTAGTCAAAGTCCTGACCTGAATCCGATTGGGATGCTGTGGCATGACCTTAAAACGGTGGTTCATGCTCGAAAACCCTCCAATGTGACTGAATTACAACAATTCTGCAAAGATAAGTGGGCCAAAATTCCTCCACAGGGCTGTAAAAAACTCATTGCCAGTTATCACAAACGCTTGATTGCAGTTGTTGCTGCTAAAGGTGGCCCAACCAGTTATTAGGTTTAGGGGGCAATCTCTTTTTGGGACCATGTAGGTTTGGATTTTATTTCCCTTAATAATAAACACCTTAATTTAAAAACTGCATTTTGTGTTTACTTGTGTTATCTTTGTTTAATACTTAAATTTGCTTGATGAGCTGAAACATTTAAGAAAAAAATGAGAAATCAGGAAGGGGGCAAACACTTTTTCACACCACTGTATATATCGTTATCATCAAATAAGAGTACTTATATCGACATTTTGGTCATATCACACAGCCTTATTAAGAATCTTTGTCACCGTACCTTTACGAGTACCAAAACACAAGCTAGAGCTTGCATTTGACTACACGACACCTTAAGGGATGTGGTTTAAAAAGTATTTTATGTCGTGACCCAGCTGAGTGCAGTTTATCTAGTTTTGGTGACTCTGACTCGTTCTTTATTAAAATCTTTCATAACAGCCGTCAACGAGAGCCAAAGTGTAGCACCACGGGCTTAAAAAACTTTAAATGGTGCCACATGAAAGGCCCAGTGCCAGAGCTGCAGAAATGGTTCTCATCCCAAACCCTCTGACTTATAATCCCAGTGGGAGCTCAGGGAAGAGTTTGATAAGATATCCAGACTCCACAGGCCTTCTGCGATGGTTTTGGTTTACGGGAACGTGACAAGGGAACAATTCCCAGCTGTTCTGATTTCATAAGAACTTGGGCCAACAAGACTTGTCAAAGGAACTCTCGTTATAGGCTCCAATGGGTTGGCCACGGCTCTCGCTCCAGCTGTATAGACATCCAGCACCGACAGCCACAGCAGGGCAGACACGTGGAGGAGGTGTAAAGGAATGTGCTCAAGAATATAAACACAAGCCAGTAGGAAGTCAAGCATCTGCTTCTAGTTAGCCAAGAGCACCAGGCGCCAGGCTTTTCGGCCTTTCGGGTCATGTAAAATCTAGAAGGAAAGATCATCTCTGTGAGAAAATATGTTTTTCTTTTCATATAAAACTGTAATCTTGTTGTTTAATGTAGTCCACCCAAAGCTCAGAGAAATTCAACATGAGCTGCTTCACATTTCTCCAAACACCTCTGACAGCCCTGAGGTCCTCGCATTGCTGCATCTCATAAATGTAAATATCCATCATAAATCACCAAATGTAATCATTATCTTGCATACTAATTGATCACCAAGTTCTTCCAGGTACAGAGGTGTAAAAATTTATCAGTTATAAGACGTATCAAGATGTGGCCCTCTGCAGTGATGCAAAACATTAATAATCAAGAATTTGCAGCATATGCAAAAATGACAGCATGCTAACACTGATTGAATAACTCAGGTTAAATGTTGTCTCGCACTGAACTGCTGGATAATTTATCACGGTACAGGCAGGCAGAGAACCACTGCAGGTGAAAAACCAGACCATCAATGATGGATTAGCTCAGTCCGGCCTGATGAAATCCACCCCAAAAGTGATCAGATCTCCTGACCTTTGACCCTGGCCTTGTGCACTTCCTCACTATAGATCCACCTGAGGATCACTGTGTGACAGTTTGGTGACCATCAAAGAAAGACGCAAATTTATGACAAAAAGTTGCAAATTTAAAAGAAAAGCTTGCAAATTTAACAGAAAAAAATATGGAAATTTCTAAGAAAAAGCTGCAAATTTATGGGGAAAAAAAACTCTTTAAATCCTTATGTACCTTGTATTCATACATGTGTAATGACAATAAAGTTGAATCTCAATCTCAATCTCAATGTTGTCAGGCCAGATTGTAGTTGTAACTCTGATGTTTTACCTCAGTTTTTAGGCTTTGATATTTATGGCTTCCTGGAGATTTTTTTTAGACAAAAATCACTCATAGTGGCTCGTTGTGTAGTACAGGTTGCCAACTCCTGGTCTAAGGTGTGCATTTGTGCTCCGCTTTCTGCTTTGCGCAGGTGCATTTGTTAGTTTATGTCAACGCATTGTTTTCAAGCTTGGCTACACACCATCTAAGCACCTGTAGATGGTGTGTCCACTTTACACCGCAAGATGGAGAGTTATTTAAAAGAGGTGTGGTGGCAGTGCGATCTCGGGGTATTGTTATTTTGATCTACAAAAAGCAGGTCTATCATCAGAAGCACATTGTTAATGCAGTTTGGTATGTTTTATATTCATGGACTCACTCCTTCTGACAGGGGCACATGAGGAAACATGCACTGGGATTTTCCATTATTTTACTAGACAGAGTTATAACAGTTATAATCAAATCAAAGTATGCCTGTCAGTTTAATTATAATATGATGAGTAACTTGATGATTGAATAACTGTTTTTTTTCTCTATCCACATTTTCATCACAAACTTACAGGAGGAGTATTACCTATAGATTAAGCATTCACTTATTTTCTTTTAGGGGAATGAATGGAATTGGAAACGGCAATATTCCTGTACATGTAAAAGTGAAAATAATTGATAATGCTGAAGTGAAAAGATTATCTGAGATGAAGTTTTTTGGAGTGACAATGGACTATAAAATCTGCTGGAAACACCAAATCCATCGTTCTACTGTACATGATTGGCTGTATGGATTGAATGGCAATAAAGTTGGCTTCTTCTTCTTCTATATCTCTGCTGTGGTGTGGAGGTTTGGGGTAATGCTTAAAAAAGTAAAGCTACGATCACAAATACCCTTACAAACGGCTGCGAACGCCGTACAAACGATCTTTGGACCATTTTGTACAGCCTTCTTAAAGACCAACTGCAATGGCTTAAACTCCCTCTGAAATGTGATATTTATACCTCAAAATTTTGCTTGTCAATGTTTTAGCAAAAAACAAAAAAACCCCGACTTAAATCAGCCTAAAAAGTCTTATTTGGAAACACCATTCATGGTGCTCATTAGTTATGCACCTCTGGCTAGAGGGACCCCGCCCCCCTCCCCCCTCCGCCGTGCGACAGCTCCTTCCTCATGTGTACCGGAGGCTCAGAGGCCACCCCACAGCCTTCTCTGGCCAATTCCCTACAGACTCCTGATAGGAGGTTGAGATTGGAGCTGATTGGTTTGGCTCTGCGACGTAGAAGAGTCGGGCCAGATCTGAATGGCACAGTTTAGACTTGAACCGCAAGTAGTCAGAATCACACTCAAAATACGTAGTCTTAGGCTCTGTGACTGATTTTGTTATTGATATGTGTTGGAAGTGATGATAAACACTTTTTAAACGTGTTAAAAATTAAAAATAGTGGATTTTGAGTGCAGTCAAGTCTTTAAGGCAGCCGAAGGAGAATTCAGCATTTATAAACCGTTCGTAAGCTCGTGGTCACGTCGATGGTCTTGTCCAAGACTTCTATGAACACCCCATGAAAAAACCCTCACCGTAGGGTGGCCGTACGAATGCCACTGATGCAGTAATTCATCCAAAAGCAGCCCCGACCAAGTACTGAGTGTGTGCATGCACATACTTTTCAGTAGATATTTAAAAATTAGTTTTTTAAATTAATTTTACGTAATATTCTACCAAAGTGGTGGCCTAGAGGAAGAGCATCAACCCCACAATCTCCCAGTTGTGGGTTCAAGCCCTGGCCATGTCATACCAAAGACCATATAAAAATGGTACTTCCTGCCTTCTAGCTTGGAGCTCAGCATAATGGAATGGGGGAAGGAAAGTTAGTTACCCAGCCACGGGAGAAACACAAGCTTCCCAAGCCCAGATAAATGGGCAGGGTTGTGTCAGGAAAGGCATCCGGTAGGAGTGGAAATTGTGAGGGACCTTGCGATTCAATTTGGATCGCGACTCTTGGGTCATGAGTTGATTCTATCACCATTCAACAATCACGATATCGCTATAATCGAGTATCACGATCCCACATATTTCAAATTTTTTCACCTTATTATATAAGTTGCGGCTGTGGTGAAGGTGTAGTGTGGCCGACTACTGACTGGAGGGTCAGGGGTTCGATTCCCGCTCTGTCTGCAGTCTACATGTCGAAGTGTCCTTGAGCAAGACACTGAACGTCCAGTTGCTGCTGGTGGGTCAGGCCAGCGCCGGTGCGTGGCAGCTCCCCTGCCATCAGCGTGTGAATGTGTGTGTGAATGGGTGGACAGCAGGATCTGTGAAGCGCTTTGGTCATCCAGAGATGAGAAAAACACTATATAAGAGAACGCCACTCACCATTTATTCAAGCTCAAATCATGTCCCAAAGTAAGACTGGTGACATCTTACATATTTATTCCATCTAGCTACAATGCTCTGCACTGTGTGTTCACATATTCATATATTTATTCCATCCAGCTACAATGCTCTGCACTGTGTGTCTGTGTGTGTGTGTATATATATATATTTTATAGTAATACGTACATATGTTTATTAGCTGCTCTTGCTTGCTTGTTTTTTTTCTTGCCTTCTGATTGTTGCTCTGAGTGTTGCTATCCCTGTGCTGTTGCAATCCTGGAATTTCCCCGTTGTGGGACTAATAAAGGCTTATCTTATCTTATCTTATCTTATCTCCTTCATATTCTTGGGGCTTCATTTTCCACGGAGACACGTCTTTGCACACAGGGAGGGTGGTGCGTGGTGCTGTTTGGGATAGACTCCCACTCCAGATGCATTTAATTGACTCTGTGGATTCTTAAAAAACAGCTGAAAACTTTTTTTAACGAGGATTTCCATTGAGTTTTTAATGACAAGTCTGATATTTTTTAATTATTTCAATCTTGTGTTTTAACTTGTTTTTGTATTTTTGCAATAATTTTTATCTATCAACTTCCTGTTATTCCATTTTATTGTGCAGCGCTCTGTGGCTACATGTCTGTGAAAAGCGCTTCATAAATAAACTTTACTTACTTGACCCTTGGAGAAAAAGCTCCATGCCGGTGTCTCTTTAGCTTAGCCATTGCTAATGCCGCTCTGAGATGTGTGTGGACTGCTGCAAGTGGGATTTTTTCACGCAGCGCTTCTTGCAGGTTGTGCGTCATGTCAAGGTCTTTCCTTCCATCTTTGTTATAAAACCCAAAAAAGGCCTGACATTTGAGCTAACTTTGAGCTAACTGCTTCCTAACTATCAAAGCTGGCTGCAGATTCCCGAGACAAGTTAGGGCTTCACTTGACTGGGTGCTTGCTTTGCACCATTTAGTGGACTGAAAATGCCATTGATTAACTGATAACCCAAAAGTATACGTGTGTGCATATTTTTTAACAAAAGACCGATCTGTGTCAAGTATCATGATCCATCACTGAATCGATCTTTTCTCCCAACCCTAGCATGCGGTGTAAAAATGCTTGCCAAATCAACATGCGAATCATCACAATATACGGTGATGATACTCTGTGGTGACCCCAAAAGGGAGCAGCCAAAAGGAAAAAAAAAAAAATGTAATATTCTAATTTTATGAGAAACTGAATTTGGGGTTTTGATGAGCTATAAGCCATAACCTTCAAAATTAAAAGAAATAAACACTTGAAATATCACTCTGTGTGTAATGAATCTATATTAATATCTGAGTTTCATTTTCTGAGTTGAATTACTGAAATAAATCAACTTTTCCATGACATTCTAATTTATTGAGATGCACCTGTATGTGAGAGAAAAACAATTTGTTTGGGTCAACTGTACAGCTTTCCACATTTTTCACCAACAGGTTCAGCACTTCATCTCAGAAGCACTGCCAGCTGGGAGCAGAAATTTAAGCACAAAGTGCAATTAAAAAAAAACAAAACAGCAGAGTGAAAATACAAAAATGAACTGACATAACAATATAATTTTTCCTCAGTCCTGCAAACAATGTTAGCATCGTGGCTCTGTGTATAGTATTAACAAAGGTAAGTGCTAAGGCAGAGAGCCCTGTGGGAATTTAACACGTCTCCACGAAACCTGATATCAGCAACCTCCGAGCCTAATCTTTTAATTCCCTTGCAGGCAGGAAAAAATCATTCTAAGGGCTATAGCATCAAGTCAGACAGAATGATTTGTACAAACACACACACTTGCTTGCAAGTGCCCTGTCTTTTTTCTTTTTTAAACTTGTTACATTCAGTCAGTGAGCAACTCATACCGGCTCGGATGTCACCCAGGTTAACAAGGTCAGGAGTTCCTGGCAGCGGAGGGCGAATGACAGAGCTGCGTGGAGGAATCTGATCAGACCTAAATGAAACAGTCATTGTCGCCCCCGACAGACTGCTATGATGATGATGATGATGATGGTGATGTTGGGTGCAGAGAAATTTGATGTGGTGATGTCTCAAGTCTCTCCTTTTAACCATAAGTCTGAATGATTAGAAGAAAAGAAAGACATGGAGAAAAATTCCCCCCATGCCCTCGTGATCTCAGCAGACCACAAAGCAGCAACATAACAGTGTCGTAAGAATAAGGCTATTTCAGCCTTCATCAGTGGAGCCTGGACTTTATATAACACTTCTGACCTAACAAATTGATTGGACTATAGCTATTAGAGGAGTTACTCAAACCCAATAACCACACACTTCTGAATATGCATCACGTTGTTTGGTGGTGTTCTAATAATCTGTATTAATAGACATCCAGCTGCTGTTGGCTTCTTATAATAGGTGAGGATTATAAAACACTTTGTTGTCTACCTCCCCCCCCCCACAGTGAGGTGCTGCTGAAAAGAGAAATCTTTCACAACCCAGAAATTGTGTTGTTGTGTGCCAACAGTTAGTTGTGGTTAGTGTATTTTCTTTTAAAGATGGTAGCTAGAAATCCCCTATAAAAACAAATCTGCATTGTCTAAAATGGTATCTTATGCCCTTTATTCTACAAACAAAACCTTTCATTGTCTTACAGTTTCGTGTCAAAATTTTTTCACCCCTCCCCCTTCAAATGCCAGAATCGGTGACTAGGCCCAACTCACAAACCACAAGGCTAATAGTGGCTAGCGCTACATTAAACAGAATATATGCTGTTATAAAAAGACTTACTGCTTGAAGGATATTCCCAGGTGTATGCACGGTGGCCCAGGACAACAACTGAAACAGCATTGATCCTGAAGAGCAGTTTAATGGTAAAACCCATCTTAATTTGGGTCAAGTTTTCAAAGTAGCTGTCTTAAAATGCTAACTGGCCCAAGGCTAACTTCAGTTAGGCCAGAGAGTCCTGATTGGCTCAACACGACTGACGTGCCAGCGGCTGTATATAGCGACGTCACCAAAAACGCTCCATCTAAACTCGTGCTTTTCCAGGGGGCGGGGCTTAAGTGAAACTTTAAAGCAAAAAAACAGACATCTGAGTGATTTTGCTCTAGCTATGTCTTGTCTTTAAGGTAGTTGTCCCAAAGTTTAGATTAAAACCTCAGAGTACAGTTTCCACTAAAGCCTCACACTGTAAAGCATGCTTCTGATTCTTTACCCCATCTGAAGATGCCTGTAAAAAAAAAAGGAAGTAAAGAACATAAAACGAAGAATGGATACAGATTGAGAGGTAACTAGCTAGCTAGTAGCCCACTTGAGTGAAGTGACTGGACCAACGGGCCCTGGAAAAGCACGCATATAAACAGTGACTGGTGGACAATAGCAAATTTCATTGAACATTTCTGTAAAATAGCAACAAAACTATCATATTCTATATTATGTTCACAATTTGTATTGTTAGCAACATCCTATAATATAACATGAAATATAAAAAATCATAACTTGTTGTCACTCATTACTGTTAACTTATAAATTATGTTGTGGGAAGTGCTGTATAAAAGCAATATTACACTTGAGGTCATGCAGTATTGTGAACAGAGCACTGGGGTGATATCTTCACCCCTCCAATGCACGCTGGTATATTCACTGATCTGTACTCACCTATCCTCTCACGTAATATTGCTTAAATAATTTGAAAAGCGAAGAGAAATTAAAGTCCAATGAGAAACACAAGTACCATATGATCTGGTAAAAAGACATCAGCAGTTTGATCTAATTAAATGTGAGGGACTATATCTTTGTTTATGCTGCACTAATTCCATACTTTCATTTGCCAATTCTTAAGCTACTGAAAGAATAATTTTAGTGGGGCTGCTTCATTCATTTCAATGTTGCCTCTCCTTCCAATCTCATCATCTTTCAAGCTCATTAATCAGTTCTTAAGACTGCCTCTGACTGTACAAAACTTAATTTATTCCATTCCCTCATGTTGCAGGCTGCTGCATTATCTTCCAAGGAGAAAAGCATTAACAAAATGTGTGACCTGGGTTTCAATGTCCTGTCAGATCACTTTCCTGGGAACTATAAGACCAGAACCCAAATGGAGTGTTTGTGAAAAAAGATGCCACCCACCAGCTGAGGACACATCCTCTCTCTCCCACCAGACAATACTGTGAGCTTACAGCTAATTAGTGTTTGTGGATGCTGTTCCCTGGGAACATGTAAGCCTACTCTGACTTGTTCAACGTGCACATTTACTTCAGCTTTCTTTCCAGTCTGCTGTCTCCTTTTGGCTCTCTTCCATAAAAATGGAATACTGTACATTTTGTTCTTTATCAAAGACTCTTTTGCTCCCATTACAGTTTGTTAGTAAAATTTAATCTTCCAAGAGAGGAAATATGTCTGCAGGCTCAAGGGAGAAAGACTGAAAATTTTGTTTTCCTTTCAATTGGGTTTTGCTTACTATTTTATATGTTTACATATTTGGGGTATATCCTCCTCCAGATGGCTTAATATTTTGATTTGGCTTGGTTAAACTGACAATATTTACAGCAACACATTTACAGTTCATAAAAAAACACTCTTTAAAGCTCTGCCTGAAATAATATTTATGAGCCATTAATCTAAAGGGATAAAGGTATTTTGAGTGGGCCAATCACAAGAAAGAAGAGAGTCAGCGTGTGTTTGTTTTACTAATTTACAGAACTGAAGGTGGGGTTGTCATGATCAAGTGAGCGCGCGCCTCCTCCCTTTCTGTGGGAGGTTCCTCATCTTGACCCCCGGCTCCGCGGGTGATCAGCACACCTGTGTGAGTGGACGCACCTGCTGCCTCTGCCTAACCAGCGCTTATAAGGACCAATTCGTGAACGCTCCAGCGCTGGCTCGCTGGGTATAGCTGCCATTCAAGCAAGTATTTGTTCAAATTACTAAGGAACCCAATTGTAATTCTTTTTCTCCTCCTCTCTCCCAGGTTGCTGCCATCTCTGTGGTGCGTCTCCGGGGGTTGTTGTGTGTTCGCCTGCTCCATCACCTTCATCATTGCTTTAGTCTGCTTCTCTCCACCCGGTCAGACACTTCACCCAGCTCTACACCTTCACTACTCCCTGCCAGCTCCATTCCGCTGGTTCACCTTCTTCCTGCTGGGTTCCTCTGCTGGATTCTCTGCTCGCCTCTCGTAAGATACATCCTTGTAATTCCCTGTTCCCGGTCTCCCTCCTCTTTGCTAACCAACTCTCGTCTCCCTCTTACAGGCTGGGCTCTCCTCTGGCGAGTGGCGTCTTTCTCTAACTTAGTGTTCACTTTAGTCAATAAATTTATGTTTAAACATAGCTTCTCTGTGTTGTGTGTGTTCACTGGTGTAGAATCCTGCATGTGAGCTGATCATTCTCTCAAACATGGCAGAATGAGCCAGCCAGAACGTAGGCTCAGCAGGTGCTGCATCAGCAGAGAACTCCGCCTTACACCACCTCAATGTCACAGGGAGGCAGGTGGCCATGCTCACGGAGCAGCTGCAGACAATTACACAGCAGCTGAGCACGGTCACCAATCATCTCAGTCACATGTCTCATTCGGTCCTGCCCCTCCGCCTGCTGCCCCTGTTTCTTCCATTATTCCCCAAACCACTTCCACTCCCTCACCGGCCCTGTACGCGAGGGAGGTGCGGAAATGTAAGGGATTTCTGTCCCATGTTTGGCTTTATTTGGGCCAGGTGGGCGGAGAGTATCTGGATGATACGTCCAAAATTCATTTCATGACCCTTCTGCTGTGAGACCGAGCCCTTAGCTGGGCTCAGTCTATTCTCGACAGCACGGAGGGCCCTAGTTACTCTTTTGATAAGATAAGATAAGATAAGCCTTTATTAGTCCCACAACGGGGAAATTCCAGGATTGCAACAGCACAGGGATAGCAACACTCAGAGCAACAATCAGAAGGCAAGAAAAAAAAAAACAAGCAAGCAAGAGCAGCTAATATACATATGTACATATTACTATAAAATATATATATACACACACACACACAGACACACAGTGCAGAGCATTGTAGCTGGATGGAATAAATATATGAATATATGAACACACAGTGCAGAGCATTGTAGCTAGATGGAATAAATATGTAAATATATAAACACCCACAGTACGGAGCATTGCAGCTAGATGGAATAATATGTAGATATATAAAAACACAGTGCGGAGCATTGTAGCTAGATGGAATAAATATATAGATATATAAATATAAACACACCCAGTGCTGAGCATTGTAGCTAGATGGAATAAATATGTAAATATATAAACACACACAGTGCAGAGCATTGTTGCTAGGTGGGATGAAACAGCATAACCGTCTATTTAGTTATCTTACATGGTATGATTATGTGCCCATACATATTCTCACCCTCCATAGCGACCGGTATGTTCCTAGTTGTATGCCGGAGAGGACCATAGTGTAAGTCTATTGCATCTTTTGCATTCAAAAAAAAACTATTAGTTTGTTACGTGTTTTTGCTATCTCTGCGAGCAACCCTGCTTAGGTAGGTTAGTTGGTGAATTCTCCGGTGCCTTTGACCATACTGAGAGTGAGGGCAACATCATGAGCTGTCTTATGTCACTCCACCAGGGGAGCTGGTCTGCCGCCGACTTCTCTGTGGAGTTTCGGGTCGTTGCAGTGGACTCTGGCTGGAATGACGTTGCTTTACGCAGCACCTTCCTCCAGAGTTTAAATGCCAATCTCCGCAACGACCTGGCAGTTCATGCCATTCCCTCCTCTCTGGACGGACTCATTGATCAGGCCGTCAGTTTAGACAACCAATACCGTGAGCGCACGAAGGAGAGCAGAACCTCCTCCGGCCCGTTTTGTGGGTGCCTCTCCCAGTTACTGACACGGGTGGAACCAACTGTTTCTCCGACAGTGGTGCTCGGCCGAGCCCACCTGACTCCGGAGGAGCACCGGCAATGGAAGAGAGCCAGTGCGTGCATGTACTGCGGCTCTTTAGAGCACAAACTGTTCAACGGCCACCTGAAGCCAAAAAGATGCGGCCCGTCAGTAGCTGTGGGAGGTCTGATGGGCGGGAATCCCATTCATCCCCCGGTAACTTTTCCATTTCAGCCCTCATTCAGTTGCCAGGGGTCAAGAGGAGGGTGGTTGCATTAATTGATTCAGGGGCAGAACAGAATTTTATTTTTCTCACAGCTCGTGCGGGAAGTAGGCATCCCCATGGCTAAATTGCCAACTTCATTAAACGTCACAGCATTATATGGTAGTAATGTGGCTTCTATTACCAAACGCACGGCGCCGATCTCCGTCCTTCTTTTCGGGAACAACCGGGAGACTTTACTGTTCTTTATTCTCCCTAGTTTGTCCTCCCCAGGGGTTCTGGGGTCCCCTTGGCCCCAGAAGCATAATCCCATTATTAATTGGGCACAAAATTCCATCTCGTCCTGGAGCCCCTTTTGTTTAGCATCCTGCCTCTGTTCAGCCGAGTGTTTACCGTCCCTGCCCATCTCCTCTCCTCCCCTCCGGTACAGCCGCCGGACCTCAGCCTCGTATCCGAGGGCTATCATGACCTTCCCAAGTCTTTAGCAAGTCAAGAGCGCTCTCTTTGCCTCCTCACCGCTCTTACGACTGCGCTATCGATCTCCTCCCGGGTGCGCGGCTGCCGTCCAGCTGGCTCTACAGCCTTAGAGGGAGGCGATGGAAAGCTATATCAAGGACTCGTTGAACGCCGGCCTCATTCGGCCCTCTTCGGCTCCTCTTGGGGCAGGGTTTTCTTTTGTCGGGAAGAAGGACAGATCTCTGCGCCTGTGCATCGACTATCGTAAATTAAACGCCATTACAGTCAAAGATAAATACCCTCTGCCCCGATCAACTCCGTGTTTGAGCTCCTTCAGTGTGCGCAGGAGTTCACCAAATTACATTTGCGCAACGCATACCATCTGGTCTGTATCCGTGAGGGGGACGAGTGGAAGACGGCTTTTAAAACACACTTGGGGCAATTCGAATACCTTGTGGTGCCTTTTGGGCTCACTAATGCTCGCACCGTCTTCCAGTGCATGATTAATGACATCCTCCGCGATATGGTTAATCAATTTATTTTCGTCTATTTAGATGACATTTTGATCGTTTCCCGCACACCAGATGAGCACACAGTCCATGTCAGAGCCATGTTACAGCAGCTCCTGGAAAACCAACTCTTTGTGAAGGCCGAAAAGAGCAAGTTTTCCACCCACTCCACTTCCTTCCTAGGGTTATTGTTGCTGAGGGGGAACTGAGGGCCGACCCGGCCAAGGTGAAGGCTGTGCTTAATTGGCCTACGCCCCAATCCCGCAAGGAGCTTCAACGCCTCTTGGGGTTGGAGAATTTTTTTTATCACAGATTCATCAGGAATTACAGTGGGGTAGCACAGCCTCTGACTCAGCTGACCTCGGTCAAGGTGGCTTTCACCTGGTCTGAGGCAGCCGAGCAGGCACTTCTCCAAACTTAAGGACCTGTTCTCCAACACCCCCATCTTGGCCCAGGTCGACCCTCAGCTACAGTTCATTGTAAAGGTGGATACTTCTGATTCAGGGGTGGGTGTTGTCCTCTCGCAGCGCTCGGCCTCCGATCAGAAGCTCCACCCATGCACGTATTTCTCTCGGCGGCTGACACCGGCCAAGATGAACTACAACATAGGGGACCGAGAGCTCCTTGCCATTAAATTGGCTCTTGAGGAGTGGAGGCACTGGCTGGAGGGAGTGGCCCATCCCATCGTAGTGTGAACCGACCATAAGAATTTAAAGCATCTTTGGTCAGCCCGCAGATTAAATGCCAGGCAGGCCCGCTGGGCCCTGTTCTTTCTTAGATTTAATCTTACCATCACTTACAGACCTGGCTCTCATAGCATCAACCCGGACGCTCTCTCCCGCCAGTTCAGCCCTGACCTACCAGCCCCCCCTTCACTCCCCCAACCCATTGTGCCGTCCTCTTGTATTCTTGGAGCCCTTACCTAGGAGATCGAGCAGAGGGTCCGGCAGGCCCAGTCTACGGAGCCCAAACCCGAGGGGGGACCTAATGATCGTCTGTTTGGCCCAGCCAGCCTCCGCAGTGACATCATCCAGTGGGGCCACACTAGCCACTTTGCCTGCCACCCAGGGGTCTCCCAGACTATCAGTCTGGTCCAACGAGAGTTCTGGTGGCCCACGCTGTGGATGGACATCCGGGACTACGTCAAGGCATGCCAAGTGTGAGTTCAAAACAAATATGACTCCTCACCTCCTGTTGGCGTTTTACACCCATTACCGGTTCCCAGCCGACCTTGGTCACACACTGCCCTGGACTTTGTTACTGGACTCCCCCCCTTGCAGGGCAACACTGTCATTCTCACCATCGTGGACCACTTCTCCAAAGCTATTCATCTGGTGCCCCTCCCTAAGCTGCCTTTCGCCTCTGAGACCGCCAACCTGCTGACCACCTATGTCATCCATCTGCACGGCATTCCTCTGGACATTGTGTCTGACCAGGGTCCACAGTTCACCTTCCACGTGAACTGTGCCGCTCCTTTTGCCGCTCCTTGGGCATCCTGGTCAGCCTCACATCCAGGATACCACCCCCAAAGTAATGGGCAGGCTGAGCGCACCAACCAATCCCTTGAGGCCGCCCTCTGATGCGTGGCATCCTGTAATCCATCCACTTGGAGCACCCATCTGACTTGGGTGGAGTATGCTCACAACTATGCAGTCTCCTTATCCACGAGATTAACACCCTTTGAGGCCTCCATGGGGTATACCGTCCCCCCCCATTGCCCATGGTGGAGAGGGAAGTCACCGTACCATCTGTGGGGGCCCACGCCCGCCGCTGCCGTCGTCTTTGGAGAGCCACCAGGGCTGCTCTTCTCCGCTCTACTGAACAGAATCGTCAGTACGCAGACTGCAGGTGGGTTCCAGCGCCCAAGTATATAGTCGGGAAGAGCGTGTGGCTGTCGGCGGACAAGGTGCCCTTAAAAACGGAGTCCCGCAAATTATCACCTCTCTTCCCGGGCCCGTTTACCATCTCCATGGTCATCAACGACATGACGGTCCACCTGGAGCTTCCGCCGACACGCCGCATTCACCCCATATTCCACGTCTCAAAGATCAATCCCCTCTCCGCCAGTCCTCTCTGCCCCCCCCAAAGCCACCTTCTCCTCCTCGGATCCTCAACGGCCAGACCACCTACACCGTCCAGAGGATTTTGGACGTTCGCCATTGGGGCCGGGGGTTGCAACATCTGGTCAACTGGAAGGGCTACGGTCCCAAAGAAAGGTCATGGATCCCCAGCTCCTACTTCCACGATAAAGGGATGGTCCGGGCCTTTCACCAAGCTCATCCCAACAAGCCCGGTGGACTACCAGGACGCGCCCCTTGGGGTGGGGGGGGGCACTGTCATGCTCAAATGAGTGCGCGCCTTCTCCCTTTCTGTGGGAGGTTCCTCATCTTGACCACGGCTCCGCAGGTGATCAGCACACCTGCGTGAGTGGATGCACCTGCTGCCTCTGCCTAGCCAGCGCTTATAAGGACCAATTCGTGAACGCCCTAGCACTGGCTCACTGGGTATAGCTGCCATTCAAGCAAGTAAAGTTATTGTTCGAATTACTAAGGAACCCAATTGTAATTCTTTTTCTCCTCCTCTCTCCCAGGTTGCTGCCATCTCTGTGGTGCGTCTCCGGGGGTTGTTGTGTGTTCACCTGCTCCATCACCTTCATCATCGCTTCAGGCTGCTTCTCTCCACCCGGTCAGACACTTCATCCAGCTTTACACCTTCACCACTCCCTGCCAGCTCCATCCCGCTGGTTCACCTTTTTCTTGCTGGGTTTCTCTGCCAGGTTCTCTGCTCGTCTCTCGCAACATACATCCTTGTAATTCCCTGTTCCCGGTCTCCCTCCTCTTTGCTAACCAGCTCTCGTCTCCCTCTTACAGGCTGGGTTCTTCTCTGGCGAGTGGCATCTTTCTCTAACTTAGTGTTCACTTTGGTCAATACATTTGTGTTTAAACATAGCTTCTCTGTGTTGTGTGTGTTCACTGGTGTAGGATCCTGCACATGAGCTGATCATTCTCTCAAAGATGACAGGAGCTTGCTGGTTTGTGATGTCTTAAAACCCAAGAAGTGCAATCTACTCAATTCTTTAAGAGTGTAACTAAATAATAAATCAAGCAGTGCATCTTTCCTTCCTGAAGTGACTTCATATGTTAACTGTATACAGGTGACACATGGCCATATTTTACAAGGTTAAAACACATGAAAAGACCATTTTGTACAATAGGGGACCTTTAAGGTATATTTCATAAGTCATCATCCATCATCATCATCATAGCAGTCTGTCGTGGGCGACAATGACTGTTTCATTTAGGTCTGATCAGATTCCTCCACACAGCTCTGTCCTTAGCCTTCTGCTGCCATGAACTCCTGTCTATATCCAACTTCTTCAAGTTTCTTTTTACAGTGTCTTTAAATCTGAGCCTGATTGCGTTTGCCCTCGCATAACTGTGAGTAGAGTAACTGCCGAGGGAGATACTGGTGGTCCATCCTCAACATGTCCGAGCCATCTCAGGTTCATCTGTATTAGCATGTCCTCCATTGATGGTAGACCAGCTCGTTTCAACACTTCTATGTTGGTTATCTTGTCTTTCCATGAGATGTTCATTATGGCTCAAAGGTGTCTCATCATGTACGCATGGGGTTTCTTTACCTGCACTCTGTAGACAGTGCAAGTTTCAGCACCATACAATAGAGTAGCCAGTACTGTCACGCTGTATACTTTGCATTTCACACGGATAGACACATGTCGATTGTTCCACAGTCTCTCCCTCAAGTTTCCAAACACAGCGTTTGCTCTTCCCATTCTGAGAGATAGTTCATCCTCCAGCCTAGCATTCTCTGAAACAGTACTCCCTAGATACTTGAAAGTCTTGCACTTGACTAATGGCTCTGTACCAATGCTGATCTCTTCTGGTAGTGATGTTGATAATTGGAACTTTGGTGGTTGATAAAGACACTCTGTATTCTTGATGTTGATTTGGAGGCTGAATTGGCTAGCTGCTCTTGCAAATTTCTCCACTAAAGATTGCATATCTTCCACACTGTGCGCAACTAGAGCACTGTCATTAGCAAAGAGCATTTCTCTTACTACCTTTATCGATGTGTTACTCTTGGCTTTAAACTGTGCCACACTGAACAAGTCTGCTTCTTTCCTTGTTTGAATGTATACTCCTTCTGAAGTGTCTTTGAAGGCCACCTCAAGCATGGCTGCCAGATATAGCGAGAAGAGTGTAGGCGCCAGCACACACCCTTGTTTCACCCCGTTGCTTACTGAAAAGTCTTTAGATACTGAACCACTCATTGCCACGTTTGCTTGCATACCTGTATGGAGTCCCTCGATCAGGCTGACAAACTTCTCTGTACAGCCATATTTCTTGAGTACCTGCCAAAGTCCTTGTCACGAAACAGTATCGAAGGCTTTACTGAAGTCTATGAAGACTACATAAAGCAGCATGTTCTGTTCGATACACTTTTCTTGAACCTGTTTCAAGCAGAAAATCATGTCAATTGTGCTTCTTCCACTTCTAAAGCCGCACTGGGTTTCCGGTAGTACATTCTGCGAGATGTGTTAATTGAGTCTGTTCAGTAGTACACGTGAGAGAATCTTACCAACAGTGGCTAGCAGTGATGTACCTCGGTAATTTCCACAATCTTTCCTGTCACCTTTCTTGAACAAAGGCACAATACTTGCATCCTTCCAGTCTTGAGGTACTTTCTGGGTATCCTATATCTCTTGGATGAGCTTGTGCAGGCAGTTGGTCAGCTGAACACCACCAAATTTCCACACTTCTGCTGGAATTCCATCCCTTCCTGGACCTTTACCATCCTGTGTTGTCCTGATAGCTGCCATTTGGTCATCAAAATTTGGTGGTTCATCCAGACTTGATACAGCTGGTCGCTGCACTAGAGCTTCTTTAGCCTCTTCAGTGAGATCTCCAGGGTTGTTTAGTAGTTGGTCAAAGCGGTCTGCAAATCTGTCCAGGATCTTGTCTTTCTCCTGCGAAACCGTTTTACCATCCATAGCCTTTAGTTGGATCAATCCTCTTGGTTTAGGGCCATAGATTTCTCTCAAACCTGTGAAGAATGTTTTCATGTCCTTCCTGTCTGCTGCAGTTTGAAGTTCCTCCACTTTTTCATCCCACCAGTTGGACTTCGTCTCTCTGGTGAACTTCTGTAGCTCACTCTGAGCCTTTGAGTATTTCTTCTTCTTCGACCTTGTGTTACACTGTAGGTTTTCCTGCCTAGCTATATTCCTCGCTTCTAGTAGTTTCTTTAGGTGTTCATCATGCTCATCAAACCAATCTTGATGTTTCCTCTCAGGGTGGCCTAATACATCACTCGCAGTCTGATACACTGTATCCTTCAGTGTTGCCCATTTCTCTTCTATGTCATTCTCTGAGTTGTTGCTGTCCCAGTCTTTCAAGTTTTCATCCATTTCCTGTGTAAGTTCAGTGCACTAATGTTTAGCTTCCATGGTGGCTTCGCACCCGTCCTGCAGTGCTGTTTTCATCTCCAAATCCTTAATCTAGATCTCAGCATAACATGATAGTACCACAGTCCACACCTCCCATTGCTCTGGTGTCCAATACATCCCTTATGTCTCTCTGCCTGACTATGATGTAGTCTAAAAAGTGCCAGTGCATGGATCTTGGGTGCATCCATGTCTTCTTGTTTGTGTCCTTGTGCTTAAATAGAGTGTTGGTTATCACAAGGTTGTACTCTGAACACAGTGCAAGTAAAAGTTCTCCATTAGCATTGCACTTGCCTACTCCATGACTGCCTAGCACTCCTTTCCATTTCTCAGTGTCCGAACCAACTCTGGCATTAAAATCTCCAACGAGAATCAGCCTGTCATCAGTCGGTACACGCCTGATAGTCTTACGCAAATCACTGTAGAACTCTTCCTTCACCTCCTCTGTGTTGGTCATTGTTGGGGCATGTACACTGATGAGTGTGGCATACATCTTCCGCTGTAGTGGGAGTCTCATAGTCATTATCCTGTCATTAATTGGCACCGGTTCCTCATCAAGCATTGCTGCTATCGCCTTTCTAACTGCAAAGCCCACTCCTGCTTCTCTCCTTTTTTGAGTTGATCCCCCACTCCAAGAGAAGATGTACCCATGGTCTTCCAAGCTGTCATATCCAGGAAATCTTGTTTCACTAAGTGCAGCTATGTCTACATTGTACCTGTTCATTTCCAGGGCCACAAGCGCGGTCTGTCTTTCTGGGCGCTGTGATGTTGTTCTGTCCAACAGAGTGCATACATTCCATTCTGCTACACATAAGGCTGCTGTTTTCGTCTTCTTTTGTCTTCCTGCTCCTAGCTTATTTTTCGCTGCCTGTCGGAGTGTGAACAGATCAGCGCGGACCTGGTAAGCCCGGGCGACGTCCAAGCCGGTATGAGTTGCTTTCTGATTGACCATTTCATGAAACTGCTTGCAAAGTATTTGAGTACTGCTAGCTTTTGCTGGGCTAGCAGCACATTCTTGGCAGATAAAGGTATTATCAGTGGCAAGGACAAGCCAAGACAAACTGACTCCAGTATTTCATAAGTGACAGCCAACATACTAGTGTTTGTCTTCCAGTTGTCACATAATGCTGAAGTACGTATAGAGTTAGGTCCATATGTATTTGGACACTGACATAAGTTTTTTTTTTTTTTTTTAGTTGTTTACAAAAACATATTCAAGATACAGTTATATAATCAATATGGAGTTACACAATCTCAGCTTTAATTTGAGGGCATTCACATCCAAATTGAAGTTGTGATTTAGGAATTGCAACCATTTTTTTATACAAACTCTCTTCATCTCCAGGGCTCAAAAGTAATTGGGCAATTGACTTAAAAGCTATTCCATGGACTGCAAGGTCTATTTCCTCATTAACCCATCATCAGTCAAGCAGGTAAAACTAACTAACTAACTAACTAACCTGCACTTATATAGCGCTTTTCTAGTCACAAAGACCACTCAAAGCGCTTTCACTAATGCTAACCCTCTATTCTAAGGGCCTATAGGAAACAGATATCTAGGGACAATTTAGAACAACCAATTAACCTAACATACATGTCTTTGGATTGTGGGAGGAAACCGGAGCCCCCGGAGTAAACCCACACAGCACAGGGAGAACAAAATAGGTGGAGTCTGGAGTTGATTCCAGGTGTGGCATTTGCCATTTGGAAGGTGTTGCTGTGAACCCACAACATGTGGTCAAAGGAGCTCTCAATGGAAGTCAAACAGACCATTCTTAGACTGAAAAAGAGGAAATCCATCAGAGAGATAGTGGAAATGTTAGGAGTGGCCTAATCAACAGGTCTGGTACATTCTGAGAACAAAACAATGTACTTGTGCGCTCAGGAACTCAAAAAGGCCTGGATGTCCACACAGAAGACAATAGTGGTGGATGATCCCAGGATCCTTTCCACGGTGAAGAAAAACCCCTTCACAACATCCACACAAGTGAAGAACACTCTCCAGGAAGTAGGTGTATCAGTATCTAAGTCTACCATTGCTCACCAGTTGCTCCTGGTGGGTCAGGCCAGCGCCTGTGCATGGCAGCTCCGCCACCATCAGTGTGAATGTGTGTGTGAATGGGTGGGTAGCAGGATCTGTAAAGTGCTATGGTCATCCTGTGATGAGTAAAAAGCGTTATATAAGTGAACGCCACTTACCATTTACCATAAAGAGAAAAATTCATGGCAGCAAATACAGACAGTTTGCCACAAGGTGCAAATCACTAATCAGACTCAAAAAAAGGCCAGATTAGACTTTGCAAAAAAAGAAAAAAAAAAAAAAAACGTCTAAAGAAGCCAGCCCAGTTCTGGAACAGCATTCTTTGGACAGATGAAACCAAGATCAACCTGTACCAGAATTGCTGTTTGTAAGGACAGTGCAAGTTGATGAACATTGATATCAATCATTGTAAACTTGCCAGATTGTGGCCAGTGGCTAATTTTCATCTGTTGTCCGTGGGTTACAATTTTTCCTTCCCCCATTCTATTATGCTGAGCACCAAGCTAGAAGGTGGGAAATACCATTTTATATGGTCTTTGGTATGACCTGGTCAGGGCTTGAACCCATGACCTCTCAGCTGAGGGGTGGGTGCTCTACCACTAGGCCACCACTAAGGTAATGGGAAGAAGAAAGTATGGAGGCCTTGGAGCAGCTGATGATCCAAAGATGTGATGTTGCTGAATAAAATAAGCAAATAAAATAAAGTAAATAAAGACCACTGAATACCACTCAAGTCTAACAGCTGAATTTGCACAAGCTACAAACCAAATCTGTGTCAGAATTCAAATTACACACCACAGCCAGGAAGAAGCCTTTTATTTCCAGATTGCGATCTCCAAACAGAGATATTTTAGACTATGGAGACATCTCTTCACTCCGATACAACTGCAAATGTCCCCGCTGCAGCTACCGGGGTTCTCCTGCCCGGATCCACAATCCAGCTGCCTCCAAGTAGTCTGCAGTCAGGGGCTTCTCGTTGCCTCGGCACATATTGTGCTGGAGCTGGGGCTCATTAGAGGGCATTTTGCCCAACAGAATTCCTCCCAGGAGAGACGGATCTGTGCACGTTGCCTCATGAGTCAACTGTATTGTCTCCTGTAATTTTTTTATCTCGATGTCACATTTACAGAGACGGGATCCAGTTTCCAGTGGTGCTGGTTTTGGACCATGAATGAGGCGGGTTATATCTGAGGGAAATTAGTTATTATTCATCGGGGTTTCACTGCGCTCAATAAGCTGAGTTGTGGAGATAAATCTTGTAATAACAATAATCATGTTTTTCAACCACTAATTCGTAGACAAATCCTTCCAACTGAAGTATAAACATTATTTTAACACATTCTGTGAGCTTCAGCTGTTTTGTAGCTTAACAGACCTGCCTGATGGAGTCAAACAGAATTTTAAGGAGAGCCAGCAAATTCTCACGGCAGGTGGAAACTTTGTGGCTCGGTCCGCAGATTCTCACATCACATTTGTTTTTAAACATCCCACTGTGTGTGTGAAAATCAGCGTACGTCGTGTTTTTATGCGTGCACACCTTTTATACATGAGGCCCCAGAGCTCAACCTGATCCAGCAGCATTTGACTTGCTTAAAACAAAACCAAAGGCAGAAAGACCCACAAACAAGCAACAACTGAAGACAGCTGCAGTGAGGGCCTGGCAAAACATCACAAAGGAGGAAACTCAGCATTTGGTGATGGCCACGGAGTCTAGACTTCAGATAGGCATTGTCTGCAAAAGATTCTCAACAAAGTATTAAAAATGAACATTTTATTTATGGTAATGTTAATTTGTCCAATTACTTTTGAGCCCCAGAAATGAGGAGATTTTGTATAAAAATGGTTGTAATTCCTAAACCGTAACTCCAGTTTGGATGTGAATACCCTCACATTAAAGCTGAGAGTCTGCACTTTAAGCCCATATTTATTATATAGCTGTATCTTCAATATGTGTTGGTAAACAGCGAAAATAACAGAACTCATATCAGTTTCCAGATAGACCTAACTGGATGTGCATCCTCCAAATCTTTAAGTGATATTTTTTTTTATTGACGATGTATAATAAATATGCCATACAACCTAAAACAAGCCACTAATAAGGTTTATCAATCACATACAACTGATGCAGCCCGTGTCCGTATATTTTCAGTTGCTTCAGTAAAGTGTTTTGTACCATGCATTAGAGGCCTATCATGTCACATTAGTACACAATCCATGAGGAATCGCTGGAGAGCAATAGAGCCTCACACTTCTATTTCAGCATTTCTTTTCTGATGCTTTTCTGTTTTATCACTATCTCCACCTCTCACTCCAACTCCACATATAAACCACTACATCCCGACACGTAAAGGAAACTCTAAGGGTATCATTAGTTTTAAACTGCAGTTCTGTGTCCAAATACAAACAAAAACTCAGTGAACACAATTATAATGATTCGGTTTACTGTAGCATAAAAACAAAACATTTTTAACTGTTAAAAGCCAGGAGAACAAAATACACTTTGGGAAACACTTGAACACAGTGTTTTTATCATTCAGGGTTTCTGATGCGCGAATAACGCACGTGACAGTCACCCACGCGTCGGAGTTCTGGAGCACGCCGCCCGCGTGACCATTCCGGTCGGCAGGCAGACCTATCTAGCGTCACTGTCCAACAGACAAACCTGATTCTGTGTCAGAGTAAAGCATGAGCTTATTTAAGTACTTTAATGAGGAAAAAAGCAGAAGAGGTATGTAAGCAGTCGAGACATTTATTGTGGTTTTAACCTGCTGGTAACTGTTATGAGCCAAGCTCTGGAGGTTCCGCCAGGCTCGGTCTCATGGCTTTTTCCATGTATTTACATATTTGTTGTATTTTGTGCTTTTTGGGTTTCTGTAATTCTTGTACTGTTTGCTATTTTCCTGTTTATGTTTTAGTTTTGTTACACTTTTATTTTGTATTAATTTACATTTATATTTTAGCCTGCTTTGGTTGATATTTTATTCTATATATCTTTACTGTTCTTTCGCTGGTCGACAGCTGTCAGTGGCGTGGTGCTCCATGTGGGTGTTGCCCTGTCAGCTGTCAGCTTTGGTTACGCTCTCCTCTCACTGCTCCCAGCTGGTCCTAATTATGTATCGTTGTTTCCTCCTGCCCGCTTATGTGACCCACACCTGTCATTGATGATGTAAATTGTTTTTGACCCTATTTAAGGTCAGTTATTTTCATTTCTTGTCACCGCAGTCTTGTTGAGTTCGCCTAAATATCACAAACTCACAGTTCAGAGCATGGGTCTCACCTCTCTGCCCCAAAGGGCAATTCATGACAGTAACAGGAACAGTAATGAGTTGCTTAGCAAACAGGTGTGGTTAGGCTTCATATGCAGGCTAACTGAGGGAAAGGAAAGGACGACTGAACTGCTGAGAATTTACTTCACCAACCACTACATTATTAACTAATTTATGTTTATTATTATGTACCCGCCAAGTTAAGATGACAAAAATTCACAAAGTCAGTGACTTAAATCCGTCAACTTCCTCCACTCTTCAGACAAACTAAACCTGCCAAAATTTGGATTTCAAAATAAGGAAGGTTTTTGATGCTGTCTAGGTGGTGAGGAGAGTTCTACAAAAAACCTGTAAATATATATATATATTATATATAATATATATAATATATTATATTATATATATATAATATATATTATATATATATATATATATAATATACCTGGAAATATTATATAACTGCATATTTGGTCATTTTAGTTAATTTATTTCATTAAATATAATTTTATTAATAATTATATTTCTTTGAAATCAGAGTTAAATTATTGTTCTGTTCTGGCTCTGCAAAATTATGGTCAAAAGTTTAAATTGTATGAGGAACAAAAGTCAAAATTTTATCACAATCTCTTTCAAATTTCTAAAAAAACCCAAAACAAAACAGTAATTTTATTTTAAAAAATAGACAGAAATTAGCAATAAAATAATCCACAAATTTATAACAAAGTCTCAAATGCACAAGAAAAGTCCTAATTTTACAAGAAAATTGTAAGTAATTTACGGAAATTACAGATTTAAGGAAAATGATTTTAAATTTAGATAAATTTACAGAGAAAAGCAGAAAACTATTTTGGAGAAAAACCTCAAAGCTTCAAGACTGAAGTCATTACTCAGGTTTTTATTTAAGTGTGTGCTTTTTGTACCATTACTCAACTAAGTAGAAATTTTGGGGTATCTACTTTTAATTATGAATTTCACAAGATATCACTGCTTTTACATGAGTAGAATTTCTGGCTACTATACCCACCTCTGTTCATATAATTTAAGTATGTGTGAGTTAAGATTCAAGATTCAAAGATTTTATTTGTCAGTACTACTATACGTACAGGACATACAGGAGAACTGAAATGGTGTTTCTCTCTCTCTTCAGTGGTGCGTACAATATAAAAAAGAAAAAGGAATAAGGCTGGAAAAACAACAACAGCAGTCTATGTACAGTAATGCTACCCGTAGTGCAAATGACAACAAAAGACAGACCCAGATCTCCCATAGTGCAAATAAAGATAAATGATAAACGATGATGAAACTCAGCAATCCTATACACAGAAAAATAGAGATGTAATACCCGTAGTTGCAAGTTCAATGCGGCAGTGTAGGTGCAGACAGTGACAGATAAGACTGCACATGATCGGTACTACAATGACAGACAGACAGCAGCAGATATAGCATTTGTGCAAATGGTTGCAGTAAAGTGCAGAGACATACAGCAGCAAATGTATTACTGTTAGTGTGCCAGTCTTTCTGTGCCAACAGCTGAGGTAGTTATTGTGCAGGTGAGTGCGTGATGGTTTGGGAAGGGGTGGCAGGAGGGGGGGGGGCAGAGTTCAGGGTCCTGATGGCCTTATGAACAAAGCTGTTTAGCAGTCTTGTGGAGTGGGCCAGGAGGCTCTGGTACCTTTTCCCCAAGGGCAGGGGGCTGAAGAGGGAGTGCAAGGGGTGGCAGGTGTCGCCCGCGATGTTGATGGCTGTGCGGGTGAGGTAGATGTCCGGGGGGGGGGGCAGAGGGGCACTGATGATCTTGCTGGCTGCTTTCACTGTGCGTTGTAGTGTCTTCTGGAAGGAGGTGGTGCAGCTTCCATACCACACCGTGATGCAAATGGTGAGGATACTCTCAATGGTAACCCAGTAGAATGAGCACATGATGGGGGGGTGGGACTTGTGCTGTCCTCAGTTTGCCGAGGAAATGGAGGCGAGTTTGAGCCTTCTTGGTCGGTGATGTGGTGTTACTGGACCAAGAGAGGCCCTCAGAGATGTGCACCCCCAGAAACTTGGTGCTGCTCACCCACTCCACAGCTGCACCATCGATGATCAGAGGGAGGTGCTGTGTGTGTCCCCTCCTGAAGTCAACCACAATCCCCTTGGTTTTTCCCATGTTCAGGAAGAGGTTATTGTCTTTACACCACTGCACCAGTTGGCTCACCTCATTTCTGTAGCTGGTCTCCTCATTGTTGGTAATGAGGTCCACCACCGTCGTGTCATCTGCAAACTTGATGATGTGGTTGGTGTTGTAGGCTGGTACACAATCATGGGTCAGCACGGTGAAGAGCAGCGAGCTGAGCACGCACCTTTGTGGGGCCCCTGTGCTCATTGTAATGGTCTGGGGGGTGTTGCTGCCAACCTGCATGTTCTGTGGCCTCCTTGTGAGAAAGTCCAGCACCCAGTTACAGAGAGAGGTTTTGAGTCCCAAGTGTCTGAGTTTTTGTATTAGGTGCTGGGAAATGATTGTGTTGAATGCTGAACTGAAGTCAAAGAACAGCATTCGCACGTAGGAGTACTTTGAGTCCAGGTGGGTGAGGGAGAGCAGCAGTGATGGCATCTTCTGTGGATCTGTCTGACCTGTATGCAAACTGAGATGGTCGTGGGAGGGAGGGAGGGAGGGAGGGAGGGAGGATGAACTTGATGTTCTGCATGACCAGTCGCTCAAAGCACTTCATTATGACGGGGATCAGTGCAACGGGACGGTAATCATTGCAGCTAGATGGGACGGGCTTCTTTGGGACTGGTATTATGGTGGCAGCTCTGAAACGTGGGGACAACAGTTTGAGTCAGGGAGATGTTGAAGATGTCGGCCAGGACATTTTTGAGCTCCTCTGCACAGTCCTTCAGGATGCGATCCAGTATGTTGTCTGGTCCAGCTGCCTTGCATGGGTTGATCCTGCAGAGGGTCCTCGTCACACTAGCTGGATCCAGACACATGGCCTGCTCATCTGGAGGAGGAGTTGTCTTCTGGGCTTATGTGCTGTTTTGTGCTTCAAAGCGGCCGAAGAAATCATTTAGGTTGTTGAGCAGTGTGGTGTCACTCGCACTGGTCTGAGGTAGAGGTTTGTAGCTGGTGAAGGTCTGTATGCCCCGCCAGAGGGAAAGTGCATCTCTGGTGTTGCTGAAGTGGCTGAATATTTTCTTGCTGTACTGTCCTTTTGCCTCCTTGATACCACGGGACAGGCTGGCCTTAGCTGTTGTTAGCCCTGTAGTGTCGCTGGCCCTGAAAGCTGCGTCCTGAGCCCTCTGAAGCCTGTCGACCTCTGCTGTCATCAATGGCTTTTGGTTAGCACAGACAGTGATGGTTTTGCAGTGAGTGACATCATCAGTGTATTTCACTATGTATGCTACAACAACCTCAGTGTACTCCTCTAGGTTTGTGTGTCCATTGTGTGTGGCTGTGTGCTTGAAAGTGTCCCAGTCTGTAGTGCTGAAGCAGTCTTTCAGAGCATCAGAAGCCCCCTCTGGCCACACACGTACCTGTTTTTTTGTTGGTCTGATTGTTTTCACTCTGAGTTTGTATGCCGGCCTTAACAGGATGGTGATGTGATCAGAGAAACCCAGGTGAGGAAGGGGGGAGGCTCTCTATGCTTTCTTGTGAGTTGTGTACACCAGGTCCAGCAAATTGTCTTCTCTTTTTTTTTTTTTGTTACTTATTTGTACCCGTAGGTAGATTTGTTTTGCAGTCTAGTGATAAGCCACCAGCTGCTGGTCGCTGCGTGCGCAAGCGCCCCTTGTCCCTAACCTGCATGTTTTTGGCATGTGGGAGGAAACCGGAGAAATCCCAGAGTAAACCCACGCAACACGGGGAGAACATGCAAACTCCACACAGATCACTGTTGGTCGGGGGCTGGGATCAAACCCACGATCTCACGATCCCCGCGATCCCCCGGCCAAGGGTAAACTGTGCTGCCACAGTGCTAACCACTGCGCCACCGTGCAGCCCCTCTCTTGTTGAAAAGTCTACATGTTGGTGTAAGTTTTGTAGGAGGTCCTTTTAAATCTGCATGGTTGAAGTCTCCTGCTGTGATGAGGAATCCATCTGGATGCACTACTGTTTGTGTCTCACTGATGGCCTGATAGAGTTCTTCTAGCGCTTTGCTCCTCTCACCGATGCCAGTGAGTGGGGCATACATGGCGATTGGTAGAACAGATGAAAATTCTCTCAGAATGTAAAAGGGTCAGCACTTGATGATCATAAACTCCACCAATGGAGAACAGTGTCTGTGTACAACAGTTGCATCTCTGCACGAGGCATCACTGATGTAGACACAGACTCAACCCCCAACACTCTGTCGCTACGACAGCATTTTAGCCCAGCTAACTGAATGGCAAAGTCTGGTATATTGTTATTTAACCATTTTCCGTAAAGCTAAAAACACAGAAGTTCTGTGCATCACGTTGCGTTGTTCTCAGGAGCTGTATGTGGTCTATTTTGTTGTCTAGTGAGCGTACGTTGGCCAGAATGAGGGAAGGAATCAGGAGTCTGTGCAGGCTAGCGGTTAGCTTCATTCAGATACCTCCACATTTACCTCTCTTTTGTCGCTGCTCCCACCATCTACAGCGTCTCCATTTGGAATGAGACACGGCAGTTGAGTCTGGGGGTGTGGAGGACTTGTGGAAGATCTAGGCCAGTTCTTCTGTAATGCTCTGATCCAGGACGCAATGTTTGGTCATATTCTCTATCTCCAGGAGGCTGTGGCAACTGTAGCTTGTGCGCAGCATCATATACAGACATTAAACACATGAATATACACTTAGGCGTAATTTAGACAACACAAAGTGGCACAAAACACGAAGAGAGAAGAGAGGCCGCTGCATGTTCCCACACCACCTAGCGTGACCATATTAAAAAAAATTACTGTTATGAATGTTTTTTCCCTTCTCTTTCCTGCTCTTTCTCACTGGAAAAAAGAAACAGAAATATACATATTTGTGTCATTTACGTAAATCATGACAAAAAAAAATCATGCCGGACAAAACATGACACTTGGTATTTTCTAACCTGTTTCTATACCACCATAGACAGAGACAGAACCTGTATTAGACATGGCTCAGAGAGGGAAAGATGAGACAGAAGAGAGGAGCCAAGAAGAGGAACGTGTTTAGGCAGAGGGTGCAAGAGAGGAAGAAGAGAAGGATGACACCAGTAAAAAGTCTAAACACGTCTTGGTGGGAACCCAACTGGCCCAATATTCCAAGATTCAAGCCTTGGTTGTGCAGTACTTCATGTTCCATATGCAAAGTTACTGTGCAAAATTTAAAAAAAAGAAGAAGAAAGAAATGGTATAAAATTAACGTACAAATAGTGTCGTGTTTTCTGACCCCCCACCCCCCGGAAAAAAATGTTGCTACTGCGCCAAGGTCTTTAAGCCAGAAGAAACACTGTATGATATCACTCCTTGAAAGTAATGAATTTTGTGAACCTGTTCCTGTTGTGTACAAAAAGAAGATTGGTGTACCCTAGGGGTGGGACAAAAGATCGATTCAGTGATGGATTGCAATACTTGACACGAACGACAATGCACAAATCCCTAATCGCATGGATCAATCTTTTATTAATTACAGTGGTGTGAAAAAGTGTTTGCCCCCTTCCTGATTTCTCATTTTTTTGTATGTTTGTCACACTTAAATATTTCAGATCATCAAACAAATTTAAATGTTAGACAAAGATAACACAAGTACACAAAATGCAGTTTTTAAATGAAGGTGTTTATTATTCAGGGGGGAAAAAAATCCAAACCTACATGGCCCTTTGTGAAAAAGTGATTGCCCCCTAAACCTAGTAACTGGTTGGGCCAGCCTTAGCAGCAATAACTGCAATCACGCGTTTGCAATAACTGGCAATGAGTCTTTTACAATGCTGTGGAGGAATTTTGGCCCACTCATTTCTGCAGAATTTTTGTAATTCAGCCACACTGGAGGGTTTTCAAGCATGAACCATCTTTTTAAGGTCATGCCACAGCATCTCAATCGGATTCAGGTCAGGACTTTGACTAGGGCACTACAACGTCTTCATTTTGTTTTTCTGAAGCCATTCAGAGGTGGACTTGCTGGTGTGTTTTGGATCATTGTCCTGCTGCAGAACCCAAGTGCTCTTCAGCTTGAGGTCATGAACAGATGGCCTGAGATTCTCCTTCAGGATTTTTTGGTAGACAGCAGAATTCATGGTTCCATTTACCACAGCAAGTCTTCCAGGTCCTGAAGCAGCAAAACAGCCCCAGACCATCACACTACTACCACCATATTTCACTGTTGGTATGATGTTGCTTTTCTGAAATGCTGTTACTTTTTCGCCGAATGTAATGGGACACACACCTTCCAAAAAGTTCAACTTTTGTCTCGTCAGTCCAAAGAGTGTTTTCCCAAAAGTCTTCGGGATCATCGAGATGTTTTCTGGCAAAACTGAGATGAGCCTTTAGGTTCTTTTTGCTCAGCAGTGGTTTTCGTCTTGGAACTCTGCCATGCAGGCCATTTTTGCCCAGTCTCTTTCTTATGGTGGAGTCATGCACACTGACCTTAACTGAGGCAAGTGAGGCCTGCTGTTCTTTGGATGTTGTTGTGGGGTCTGTTGTGACCTCCTGGATGAGTCGTCGCTGCACTCTTGGGGTAATTTTGGTCGGCCGGCCACTCTTGGCAAGGTTCACCACTGTTCCATGTTTTTGTCATTTGTGGATAATGGCTCTCACTGTGGTTCGCTGGAGTCCCAAAGCTTTAGAAATGGCTTGACAACCTTTTCCAGACTGATAGATCTCAATTACTTTGTTTCTCATTTGTTCCTGAATTTCTTTCGATCGCAGCATGATGTCTAGCATTTGAGGATCTGTTGGTCTACTTCACTTTGTCAGGCAGGTCCTATTTAAGTGTTTTTTTGATTGAGAACAGGTGTGGCAGTAATCAGGCCTGGGTGTGGCTAGAGAAATTAAACTCAGCTTTCCAAAGATGTGATAAACCACAGTTAATTTATGTTTTAACCTGGTGGGGCGGGGGGGGGGGGTCACTTTTTCACACAGAGCCATGTAGGTTTACATTTTTTTTTTATCCTTAACAATAAACACCTTCATTTATAAACTGCATTTTGTGTTTACTTGTGTTATCTTTGTATAATATTTAAATTTTGATGATCTGAATCATTTTAGTGTGACAAATATATAAAAAAAAGAAATAAATCAAGAAGGGGGCAAACACTTTTTCACACCACTGTATATACAGTATATTCATGTAAACGTTGCATACTCTGTTGGGTTGTCAACCAGTTGCGTTTTCAGTCCACTAGATGGCGCAAAGCAAGCACCCAGTCAAGTGAAGTCATAGCTTGTCTCGTGAGATTTGCAGCCAGACAGCACAAAAGCATTCATTGTCAGTGGAAGTCATACCTTGTCTCGCAAGATTTGCAGCCCGCTTTTAAAGTGATATAGCAATACTCGCTATCATGGTATCGTGATTATCACTGAATCATGATAAGATTGTATCGTGATCCCAAGTATCGTGATCCGAGTCAAATCGTGAGGTCCCTTGTGATTCCCACCCCTAGTGTACCCATGGGGATGTTCAGTCTCTGGTACAACACCACAGAAAATGTGGCAAATTTTAAACAAATGAGGGCACTATCTCCAGTTTAGGTATTTACCAGGCACCTACTTAAAGTCATACTGTTATCTCACTGTTTTTATTTGCTGACAACATTTACAGATGTGGACAAAACTGTTGGTAACTTTTTGTTACAGAAAGAAAATCCCACAATGATCACTGAAATAACTTGAAACCGACAAAAGTAATGAATAAAAATTTCCTGAAAATTAACTCGTGAAAATTAGACATTGCTTTTCAATTTTGGTTGAAGAGAATCATGTTAAAAAAAAATAATGAACTAATGAAACTGCCCTGGACAAAATGATACCCTTAGGAAAGACTGAAAATAATTTGACCGTAGGGACATTTTAAACCAAGGTGTGTCCTGAAAAAAACATTGCAGGTGTCTTACACCTGTATGTATGAGAAGAGGTGTCTACACCTCTTCTCATACATGTCATTATTACTATTACTTTTACAAACCTGGCATGTGGCTGCTGGCCATCACTTTGAATTAACCACTCAAGTCCGTGCGGGTGTTTAACAGGTAAACAGCGCGTAAAGCGAGAGTTGCAGGCGTAAAGCAGAGTTCTTTCTATCTGTGTTCGACTAGTTTTGACTGAGACTAGGTCCCAGATGTGTGGCACAAAAACCTGAAAGAAAAAACTGAATTTGTATGACAAGAAGTGTAACTGAACTCTGATAATGAATTAGGGACCCGAATTTTTCAAGTAAATGAAATACAGTTTCAATTTTATTGCAATACACATTCAAACCAAAAGATTCAATTTCAAATTAGGCAATTCAGATTCAAATTTTAAAAGTAATTATTCAAACTAATTAATTCAGGTTCAAATTCAGTTATTCAAATTCAGATATTTAAAATTAAAATTCAGTTCCTGCTGGCTCAAGCCTTATTCCATAGACAACCCTATTACACAATCGAAAGAGCAAATTTGCACTACGCTTATGCTGATAATATGTGGCAGCTCATTGCCCATTTTCACTTTTTGTGCCCTCATCATCCAAATACTTGACTTTGCACTTGCAGGATTGGTTTCTTTTAAGCTACGGTCACTTTCTTACAAATGATGAGTTCATAAGAATCTCCCAGTTCCTACAAATTCTGGAATTTGCAGACATTCGTGAAGGGGGGCATAGTTTCGTACAGCTGCCGTTCAGTTTGCAAGCACAACTTGGGGCATTCTTGAGAAATGAGGTACTTTTCTGTCGTACGATGGCCCTAGAGTTCTTACGTTCTTCGTAAGGATGCCTTGGGATCTTCTTATGGCATACTTACTGCCATTTTACAAAAATTTTTGTACAACTCATGACACTCTCAAATCGTTGGTAGGAAGATCTTACAGCTTTCGACACATTTTGTCGGCACAAATGTTGCAAGAATGATGTACTTCTGCTTTATGAGTGCCTCACTACCGCCTTACACACACTGTACGAATCTCCAAACGAATGTGGATTTGTACACTGTTTCCTAAGACTGCTGTAAGGGGTACTCAAGAACAACTTAACCCCTTGCACTCCAGTCAATTTCCCTAAAAACGCCAAAAAATAACGTGTCCAAATTAAATCCAAAGCTGTTCTTCAACCCTTTGCAGCATCTTCATGGGGTTGGTCTCATTTAAAAGAAAACACTTTGAATTTTTTGGCAAAACAGTCATAATCTCTCTAAGTGCTCCGGCCACTGAGTTACAGTCATCTAAACATACTGAACTTGAAGAAAATAAATTTGGCCTGGGTGTTTTTTTGGATACAAATGTTTGCAAATAACACACAGCTTCAGATCCGGGCTGGAAAATGCAACAGAAATGTAGAACCAAGTGTTATCCAGCTGAGGTCCAAATTTTGTAACAATACCACAAAAAATGAATATATTACACAGCTTTTTCCTCAGGTTGTTCCCAGGCGTTTTTGAACTGTGCCAAATTGTGCCAAATGGCACAGTTTGGAAAAACGTCTGTAACTTTTGAATGATTCAATATAGAAGCTTCATCTTGGGCTCTAATGAAAGGTGACATTCAGGGCTGTGTGTGTGTGTGGGGGGGGGGGGTTGTCCCCCCCCTCGCTACAGAGGACGGAGATCGGCCATCGCTACATGACGGATTACACTCATGTGGCGATTAGCGGCGCAGTCACCGCGGCTTCCCCCCCTCGCTACTGTGTGTGTGGGGGGGGGTTGTCCCCCCCCTCGCTACAGAGGACGGAGATCGGCCATTGCTACATGACGGATTACACTCGTGGCGATGTGGCGACCGCGGCGCAATCACCGCGGCTCCCCCCCCCTCGCTACAGAATAGTAGTGGGGGGGGGCTTTCACGGTCCGGACGCGACGAATGACCCGTGTACCGTGGCGCACGCACTTCGGACATCGTGCGCCGCACAGTTGTAATTTACCGATCGGTCAAAAGTCATTTTTGATTACAATTTTCAGGGATAAAGGATAATTTAGCTTATAACACCTTACCGCTTCACAGCAGTGTCCTGGTGAACTTCTTTTCCTCATTGTCAGACGAACACGACGCTGGTCCGCTCGTGGTTCTGGTCTCGCGACCCGGTCAAAACATAATTCCATGATTGCGGTTTTGGCGAATGATTTACGACCTTCGTCGTCGGCCTCCATCGGTCTATGATGACCATAAGAGAATCCCAAACACTCTGCTGGAATTAAAAAATTCTCTCTTCACCCAGCCTTTGTAGACAAAACAGCTCAGCAAACTTCTGTGCTTCAATTGGCTCGCTGCATTGGTAGGCGGGTCCTTCTTGCTAGGTTTTCAGTCATTGGTTCTTCAAGGTTTCAGAAACCCAATTCAAGGCTCTTATTAGTCAAATGAGAGGTCAATCAGATGAACTAATCTGTTCGCGGCTGTGTCTGCAGCTTTTATTTTCAGTGCGCGCTTGGACACATCTCCATCATCTCCATCTCCATCTCCATCATCAGCATCTCCATCATTCGTCCTAGAGTGCACGAGGGCGCACGAGAGCGCCCTCATGCACTCTGGGACGCAGAGACTTGCCCGCCCGCGGTACAACGGAGTGCAAGAGGTTAAGGTGTTTGTGAGGCATACTTACAGTCAACATCTTGCATAGTTCTTATGTTGTTCCTATGGTATTTGTACGGCTGCCCTACGATGAGGTGTTTTCGTGGGGCATTTGCAGAAATTTTAGACAAGACCATCAATCTGGCCACGAACTTACGCTCTACGTATGCTGGATTCTCCTACGGTCGTCTTAAGAAGGCTGTACGAAATGGTCCAAAAATCACTTGTACGGTGTTCACATCCATTTGTAAGGGTATTTCTGACCGTAGCTTTACAAGGGGTGTGGCTCAGTACAAAGTCACTGTGTTGCTAGTTTATGGCAGAGCAAAGAATACTGCCTTAACCATAACACACACCTTAATCAGAACATGGAGTGTAGTATGTACTGTATGTAAACATGGTCACTGAATTAGGCAAGACAGGAGTAATATTATTTGTAATAATACGGGGTGGTTAACATTTGGCATGAGTCATGAACAGACGGAAGGCTATAACCTCGGTGTCAGGATGAGAGGAAGCAGAATTACCTGAAGGCTTCAATCAGACACCTTCTAGCGGTCCTTCTGATCTTTTACTGACTGCTGTAAATGCTGTACACACCAGTCAGGCAATCTCACTCCATACCATTTGGCTCTTTGGTGCCAGATGGCTGAATCTTCACTGAAAAGTACAACTTCATTTCCTCCCTGACATTCCAGAAGGGCACCTTTCTGTCCCCCAAACAGACAAACAGACGAGGAATTAATACGGGGAAGAATATTCTCACCCGTACACACCAGGAAAAATGTTAAAAATGTGAGACTAGTTATCGAATGTAAACAAAGCAATGGGGGTGTACGTTTCACAGTGCAGACTACCTTTCTGGTATGTGGAGCTGAGGATTTCAATGACAGGCTTGAGGTGTATTTCTGACACATGTTGGATTTGACCAGACTTGTCTGTCCTAGGCATCAACCACCAAAAGACAAAACAGGGAATTCTGCAGCCTTCAGTATGTGACACCCTGACAGCGTCTCCTGACTGATGCCTGATATGACTACTCAAAATGTACTGCTGCTGTGTTTCTGTTTATCACACACACACACACGCACACGCACGCACGCACGCACACACACACACACACACACACACACACACACACACACACCAGACTGCAACACTGAACTGGGGGACAAATATCCAAATATTCTATATTGTATTTCTTCTCCCTCAGTAGACTATGCAGCTTTTTTTTATTTATTTGTGACTTTTCTCTCGAAAATGTGCAATTTTTTTCTTGAAACACTAAAGGCACAACAACAATCTACTCAGCAGTCTGCTGTCCATGGTGCAGAGCATATTTATGGGTGTGTCCAAGTCCATTTTGCCATTACAGCAGCACAAAAACTAATGTTGTGCCTGGCAAAAAGCAGGAAAAGGCTCTCCTAATGGTCTTCATTATTCAGAGGTTCTTGCCATAATGTGCAATAAACCAATCACCGTCTTTGTTCTCATCCCCTTTAAAAACCAGGGGTGCAAGATCTAAGGCGTAATACTGATATAACGGCATTTAAAAGGGAGGGCAAATCCGTTTTGCATGAAAAAGGACCTTCCACATCTCTGGCCTGATTTATTACAATCTGAAACAGTGGGCACTAACAGTAAAACTGTGTGTTTAGTGGGTGTTTCATACATGTTTTACTAAGGAAAAGTTTTGCCTTTAATTAGAGGTGCAAACTTGAGAAGATATTTTCCATATCTCGCTTCTGTTAATGCTTTCAGATTTCAAAAACTGACATGCAAACATATGAAGAAACTAGAAAAGCACTCGGAGAGCGCAGACCTCCGCCAAGCGCCACAGTTCCCCCCATACAGTGTTTGTGTGTACGTTTTCAGATTCCTTGACCATGAAAACATGACTAGCAATTGGATTCACAATGATAGGATTAGTGGTTCAGTAGTTATTGACGAAAATGTCATTTTCCGTAATGGCGGTTTTCTTCTGGACGGTGATCCGGATGACCACCAAAATCTAATCATCTGTAGGATACCCCATTTCTGACAATCAGTGAAAATTTCATGAAAATCCGTCCATAACTTTTTGAGTTATCTTGCTAACAAACAAACAAACAGACAGACAAACCAACACCGATGATCACATAACCTCCTTGGCGGAGGTAATTAGACCCAGAGGAATTAATGGTGCTATTGGAACCAGCAAATAATCATGAATGAAAATGATGCTATACCCGCAAACACACACCACTCTCTCTCGTGGGGATCCAGGTCATTCTCTGCGAAGCACAGTGGAGTAGGCTATGGACTAGGGCTGCAACTAACAATTATTACCTCCGCCAAGGAGGTTATGTTTTCATCGGCATTGGTTTGTCTGTCTGTTTGTTTTTTAGCAAGATAACTCAAAAAGTTATGGACGGATTTTCATGAAATTTTCACAGATTGTCAGAAATGGGGTATCCTACAGATGATTAGATTTTGGTGGTGATCTGGATCACCGTCCAGAAGAAAACCGCCATTACGGAAAATGACATTTTCGTCAATAACTACTGAACCACTAATCCTATCATTGTGAATCCGATTGCTAGTCATATGTTTTCATGGTCAAGGAATCTGAAAACGTACACACAAACACTGTATGGGGGGAACTGTGGCGCTAAACCGCCATGACGGAAAATGCCATTTTCGTCAATAACTACTGAACCACTAATCCTATCATTGTGAATCCAATTGCTAGTCATATGTTTTCATGGTCAAGGAATCTGAAAATGTACACACCAACACTGTATGGGGGGAACTGTGGCGCTTGGCGGAGGTCTGCGCTCTCCGAGTGCTTTTCTTGTTTTAGTAGTCGACTAGTCTAATGACTATTTTTTCGATTAGTCGATTAATCACGATTATTTCTGTCATGTCCACCAGCTCAGCTTCCTGCTGGCAAAGCTCCTGTTCGGGGCTCCAGGTCATGTTTTACCTCACCTGTTTAAGCCTGCACACCTCTGAAAATCATTTTGTTGTCAGTCTCTTTCTTAATATAATGTAGCCTATTATAAAAAGTTCCCATTGCTAAATAAAATAATGACCCATCAAACATGAGTTTGAAACTTGAACTTTACAGCTTAATCAGAAGTGTTTGTAGCAACACAATTAAATAATAGATGTTAAAGTGAAAAAACTCAAATCGCAGCCCTCTGGGGTTAAAGCAAAAAAATTTCCTGAGCCTGAACTTTTTTCTGGGGGCAGGGTCATTGGGGTGGACACGCACACTATATTTGTGTGTGTGTGTGTGTGTGTGTGTGTGTGTGTGTGTGTGTGTGTGTGTGTGTGTGTGTGCATAAACAGCAACAGTGAACTTTCAGTTCAGTCATTGAGTTCCACAGGGATCTGTGCTAGGCCCGACTCTTTTTAGTTTATATATGCTTCCGTTAGGCAACATTATTAGAAAGCACTGTATACATTTTCATTGTTATGCTGATGACACACAATTATACCTGTCAATGAAGCCAGATGATAGTAATCAATTAGCCAAGTTAGAAGCCTGTCTTAAGGAAATCAAAGCTTGGATGACTTGTAATTTCCTGCTATTAAATTCAGATAAGACTGAAGTCATTCTTGTTGGTCCAAAAAACCTTAGAAATTCCTTTCCAAATCAAACTTTCAGTTTGGATGCGGTTACTCTTTCTCTTAATAGCTCTGTGAGGAACCTTGGAGTTATTTTTGATCAGGATTTGTCCTTCAATTCACATATTAAATTTGTTTCTAAGACTGCCTTCTATCATTTGCGTAATATTGCCAAGATTAGGAGCATCTTGTCTCAGAGTGATGCTGAGAAACTGATCCACGCTTTTGTTAGCTCGAGATTAGATTATTGTAATTCTTTATTATCAGGCTGTCCTAAAACATCTTTAAAAAGTCTTCAGCTGATCCAAAATGCTGTAGCAAGATTTTTAACAGGTACTAGAAAGAGAGATCATATCTCTCCGGTTCTGGCCTCCCTTCATTGGCTTCCCATAGAGTTTAGAATTAAGTTTAAAATCCTTCTTCTTACTTACAAAGCTCTAAACAATCAGGCTCCTTTTTATTTAAAAGATCTGATACTACCGTATTATCCTAACAGAGCACTACGCTCCCAAAATGCAGGATTACTTGTAATACCTAGAATCTCCAAAAGTACAATGGGAGGCAGAGCCTTCAGTTATCAAGCTCCTCTCCTGTGGAATCAGCTGCCAATCTGGATTCGGGAGGCAGACTCGATCTCTGTTTTTAAGAATAGGGCTAAAACCTACCTTTTTGATATAGCCTACAATTAGGGAGGGATCATGTGTTTCTGAACCCTCCCTTAGTTATGCTGCTAATAGGTTTAGTCAGCCGAGGGACCTCCAGTAATGCACCGGGCCTCACTCCTTTTCTCACTCTCAATGAAATACTTTTTTTGCTGGTCATTAACATTTGTTTGTTCTCTCCCATAGATTGAGTCCCCATCGTGCTGTTTGCTCTCTACATGTCTGTTCTTTTCTTCTTCTCTATCCCCTCACCCCCCAGCCAGTCGCAGCAGATGACTGCCCCTCCCTGAGCCTGGTTCTGCTGGAGGTTTCTTCCTGTTAAAAGGGAGTTTTTCCTCTCCACCGTCGCCAAGTGCTTGCTCACAGGGGATCGCCTGATTGCTGGGGTCTTTCTGCAACTGTGGGGGTTCCCCCTACAGTTGATAGTGCTATGAGATGACTGTTGTTGTGAAATGGCGCTATATAAATAAAGTTGAATTGAAGTGAATTGAATTGAATTTAACTTTATACAATACCCTAAACTGCATTATTTCCGTAATTGTTTTGTTCAAAAGAAAGAATCCATAGGCTTCAAAAACTTGTTCTCTATCCTACGGAATGTGTGAAGGTAGGCCTGTCGCAGTAGAGGAATTTCCCCTGCGGTGACGGTGGATAGCTCAACACTGCGATATGCGGTATTGTTGCAAATGGTTTTAGAACCCTGTGGTCTCGTAATTTAAACAGGGTTCATAACTTATGTGGTAAACGATGGAAGCTGTAAGAAACTCGCTGCAGCTCTGCCTCAATTTTATGGGCGTGTGTTACAACTGTGCGAAGCTCCAGTCTTTGTAGGCATGAATTGCTGATTCAGTTCACGATCATTTTCATAAATCATTTGTGGGAACTCCAGTATCCTCTGTACAGGACTCCGCAGCCTCCGTACAGGACCCTGCGTGGCTCTTGTCTCCATGATTTTGGGATTTTTGCCACTGTCCAAAAAAATCATGTTCAAACAAGCAATGCACTGCGTAGTAGTTGTTTGGTTCTCAGAGCCAAAATTGTCAGGAGCATAAACACCGCTCAGAAAGAAATGACACGCTTTGTGCCCTTTCAGCGCCCACTGTCACGGCTGTATTTAGCAAGGAGTCCAAATGCTTTCACCACTAACTGCCTGCTGGAGTCCATCTGGAGAGAGAGTGCCCCACACGGTGCTGCCGCCACCAGCACCCAGTGCTATAAAAGCTTCCACAGTCCCGGGTGCTACCGCCGTCAGTACTGGCTGCAAATATGCTGCTGGCAATAAAAACACACTTACAATTTAACAATTTATTCAATAATCAATAGGGGCACATAAGTGAATAACAAGATTTAGCCACACACACAAAAAAGTGAACACTGTGGTTGTTGCAGTTGCTTATTATCCTCCGCAGTAGGCTTGTCCATAGCATGGTATTACATAATTGTGGTTATCGCGACAGCTCTATATGAAGGGTTTTGTGTACGTTGAAGGATGAAACACTCACGCAGGGCCGGAGTGGGACCAATTTTCAGCCCAGGAGTTTCATGCCCAAGACCAGCCTACTTCTTGCCAAGTGGAGGAACTTGGAGCAAAGTTCCATTTCTCTCCAATAGTTTTTATTGCAGACATGTTTTGACAAGAATGTAGAACTTAGTTCACCTCAGTAAACCAGCTGATAAAATAAATGAGAAACTGAAAGATAAATCCCAAAGGGAAACATCAGTTCAGTGGCATAAAAATTCTACAGAAACAACTTTAACCTAGAATGTAATAGAAATATATACAGTGTCATGTCAGTTCAGTGTCAGTAATGATATCATATCATTGTGTAATTTCCCCATATAGATTTTTTGTCCTGTTCCAATATATGCATGTCTGTGTTAAAAATTTACTAGAAAAAAGTGAAAACTGTCCAAGAATGTTTAAAAGAAAAACCTTACTAATTGCATAAAAATGGGAAAAACTAAAACAAAACTTCATTCTTGTGAATTTATAATTATTTTTTGTAGCGATGTCCCATTTCTCCCCTGCATTCATTGTGTTTTTCATACAAAATTGTAACTTTTTTCTCACAAATTTTCTCTTTTACTTGTAAACTGGCCTCCTTTGTCATATTTTACAGCTTTATTTGAGCTAATTCATACTTAATTTACATTTATAGGCGTTCCCTTACACTAAATTTGTGAGTCCACCACCACAACCATCCCCCTTGTTAAAAATAACAAATCACCTGAGAACAAGCAAACGTTTTTTTCTTCATTCAGCAACATCTACTGTGGAAAGAGGCTTTTTCACCAAACTGTGTCCACAAAAATCTGCATCTGTGAGCTTAAAATCAAGATAAGAGGTAAAGGGCCGTAACTACTAGGAATGTTTAAGCTATCATAAATATGCAGCTTTTTCTATAAATGTGATTTTCTTCATGTAAAAATAATATTCTTTTCTTTAATTTTAGAACTTTTTGAATGTATTTTTTTTTCTTTTTTACAATAAAAATTGCAGCTTTTGCTTATAAATTTTCATACTACCATATACTGTAGGTTCATGTAGCTAATTTTTTCTCGGAAATTTAGAACTTTATTTAAAAATCTTTGTAACGAGGAATTAATAAGTTTTTCATTTTATGAGAAAAATACATTGGAGTCAGAGAATTGTGAACTATTTGATGGCAGCTAAATATTATAGAATTTATTCTGAGAGTCACTTCACTGACCTGAGGTGCTGAAAATCTCCCGGCCTCTCCGCTGTAGCAGAACACGCTCCTCTGCAGCCTCCTCTCCCCTCACCTGAGCCGTCTGACTCATTTTTCTTTGGGAAAATCGCCTCTTCTATCAATTTCTGCCATTTGATAACCACCAAAATGTGAACACACCTTCTGCAGTCCCGCGCCCTGTTGAATGCTGTCAGCCTGTCTTTCATTCGGACCAATCATTACTGGCACCAAATTGTGAGGGATGCTCTGGTGTGTAGTTCAGTCAGGCAGATGTAGGGCTATTAAACATCGGGATAGTGCTGACAACATGCCTGATTATATTGATGTTAATTAATTATACTTCCACCTAGAGCAATGGTCTATAAGTGAAGCAGCCCACTGGGAATCCTCCCTATGGGCCACTCCGGTCCTGCACCCGCGCCTCCAGTCACTCACTTGTACCCCGTCACTACCCAAATTAGGAGTGTGCAAGCCCAATGTCTGTCATCTTGGATCGCTAGATACGGCAACTCTGCTTGGACAAAAAGTAGTTCAACGAATAGAAAGTCAATTTTTTGTTTTTATAGAAGTACCATTTTTCCACGCAGCCAAATGGCACACGCTGGAAATCCAGCACAGTGCCAGAAAACTTTAAGCCCTGTCTATATATAAAGAAAATAGTTGGGAGAATTGTGATCCAAATACTCAAGTGGTCCAGGGAGTAGATGACTGTTGTGGAGGTAGTCAGCTCCTTCACACTGGCAGGCAGCCTGGCAGTACCATCCCTCTTCCACAAAGTCCAAATCACCACCAGCAGGAGAACATCACAAGCAGTGGGTGATTTATGGCAAGCAAAGGCAGACACAGCGGTAACTAACGTGTGTTCTCAGCTGCAGCTGCACATAGGGCTGTGCGATTATCGTTACCTTTTTTAATTAAATTACAAATCATACTATTCTAATTTACCGAGATGCACTAATATTCAGAATTCATTCTGAATAAGGCTGATATTACAGTGACAATAATAGAGAATACGAAAGAAAGGAAGCTGCTCGTAATTCACCCATTTACTGCAGTTAGCCAGCATAACAGAAGCAGCTCAGCTGTCAGCAGCTATCATAAGAGAGATTATTGTCCGACAACAGTCTATTTAAACAGCATGTACTAATAGTGTGGTGAGCTTTCTAAAGCCGAGAGAGTCACTCATTGAAAATAAGAAGCGTTAACGTTACTCGCTAACCTTAGCGGTGCAGTCTGCTGACAGGTGGCCAGAGATGGAGGAACGGAGAGAAGTAGAGAATAGATGCATCGCTGTAGTGCAGCTGTGATATGACAACATGTCACAGAAAAAATCCTCCCATACCTTGGAAACTTTTGGCCTTCTCCGTGATTTTCTCTCCATGTCGCCATGATGCCGTGGTGACCCACCACAATCTACAGGGACATTCATCCTCACACTCACAAGGTCCGGAAGAAGCAGAGGACCATTCAGATACGAACAGAGAGCCCCTGGGGGGACAACCAGAACAATGGACTATTGTTTATACATCCCTGGATTAAGGAGAAGACGTCCAGGCGCCAGTTGGTCAGGCTAATCATATGTATTGACTGATATGTATATCAATATGCTAATGTGCCATGCATTCTCTCTGTTTGTATAAACATATAAAAGAGCTGACGATACATGCCTCAGCAGCACGACACAGCACAGCACAGTAGCGCACAGCACTACAAGTCCATCTCATTATGTTGGAGGAAATAAAAACTATGCAACCTTCCAGCTCGTCACATCTCACCTGAATTTATTCCTCCACACTGGTGACCCTTGACGAAGAATGGAACACGAGGCGAACACCCCGGAGATGACCCGGACGGGAAGCCCCAGCACACATCATGGTGCGCCCCTTGCCTGATCTTATCCCTCCACACTGGTGACCTGATGAGAGAGAATGACCATCTGCTCCCTCTCACCGCACTGTGGACAGCAGAGGACCAGAGAATGCCTGCAACCTCTTCATCCTCACCGGAGCGCGTGGCCCGGAGTGGGCAGCACTTGGACCGACACGCACCATGAACGGCGACACGAGCGAAACGAAGGAAGCAGCCTGAACGGGGAAATCATCAACGCCGACTGCGTTGATTTCCACCAAGCTCCCCGACCCTGACTCAGCTCGCGACAAGCAGCCCTCCCACACACAGAAGCCCCGCACACACACCACAGGATTACGAGGACAGCGCAACTGCCAGCTAAGTGGTCACTGCGCCAAGCACGCGCCACACACAGGGTTAAACCGGTTCCACAGACTGATACAGCGTCCTCCGCCGCTGCACATGCCCGAGAAACGTGGCCGATCGCCAGCCTCGGGACCTTCAGGGCTGCTCGTGCACATGAAGCAGACATGCAGCCTGCACACAGGACTTTGTATGGGTTTCTCAGCCACGGCACACAAGGGGAATTTAGCCGATTGCTGTCCCCAATGGCTTTAGGGCTGCTTCCGCACCTAAAAGCCAAACCGCCAGGTCCCTCACACAGCTGCAGTTGTTTCACAGCCGCTACACATCCTTGAGGAATTTGGCCACTCCCCTTCCCCACATCCTCGCTGGATCGAGCCGCCAGAGGAGTCAGAGACTTAATTTTTTTTTTTCACAGCCGCTGTGAGATATTTGACAGAGAGGTCAAATATCGGTTTAACAGAGAGCTGAGGAGAGCTAAATCTGTGTATTCTGAGAAACTCCAGCAGCAGTTCACTGCTAATGACTCGGCTTCTGTGTGGAGAGGACTGTGGCAAATCACCAACTATCGGCCTCAGGCTTCTAAAGGTCAGGATGACAAAGCCCTTTGTCAAAGACTGTCCCAACATTACGCCCGTTTTGACACCTCGTCAGCTGTGTCCAACTCACCCACTCCACCCAGCTCCACTGCCTCCTCAGCCCCTAATTCATCAAAAGCGGTCCCCACCCCCCCTCCTCCTCCGCCCTCCTCCCCTTGTCATCAGTGAGCAGGACGTGCACAGACAGTTCTCCAGACTGAACCCGCGCAAGGCCCCCGGGCCGGACGGTGTGTCTCCCTCCACCCTGAGACACTGTGCGAAAGAGCTGGCTCCTGTCTTCACAGACATTTTTAACACCTCCCTTAAGCTATGCCACGTGCCGACCTGCCTCAAATCCTCCACCATCATCCCTGTCCCCAAGAAGCCACGGATTACTGGACTTAACGACTACAGACCTGTAGCGCTCACCTCTGTAGTCATGAAGTCCTTTGAGCGCCTGGTCCTGTCTCACCTCAAGTCCATCACCACACCCCTCCTAGACCCGCTGCAGTTTGCCTACCGTGCTAACAGGTCTGTGGACGACGCAGTCAACCTGGCCCTCCACTCCATCCTGCAGCACCTGGACTCCCCGGGAACCTACGCCAGGATTCTGTTTGTGGACTTCAGCTCCGCATTCAACACCATCCGCCCCGCTCTGCTCCAGGACAAGCTGTCCCTGCTCAACGTGCCTGACTCCCTCTGCAGGTGGATCACCGACTTCCTGACGGACCGGAGACAGCATGTGCGGCTGGGGAAGTCTGTCTCAGACTCTGTTAGCATCAGCATTGGATCACCCCAGGGCTGTGTACTTTCCCCCCTACTCTTCTCCCTTTATACCAACTCCTGCACCTCCTCCCACCAGTCTGTTAAGCTGATTAAGTTTGCGGACGACACCACCCTCATCGGGCTCATCTCCAACGGCGACGAGTCCGCCTACAGGGAAGAGGTGGCCCAGCTGGTGTCCTGGTGCAGCCACAACAACCTGCAGCTGAATGCTCTGAAGACAGCGGAGATGATTGTGGACTTCAGGAAAGTCACATCCCCCCTGCCCCCCCTCACCATCACAGGCTCTCCCATCACCATTGCAGATTCCTTCCGCTTCTTGGGCACCACCATCACCCGGGACCTCAAATGGGAGCCAACCATCAGCTCCCTCATCAAAAAGGCCCAGCAGAGGATGTTCTTTCTGCGGCAGCTGAGGAAGCTCAAGCTACCCACCAAGATGTTAGTGCAGTTCTACAAGGCCATCATCGAGTCCATCCTCACCTCCTCCATAACTGTGTGGTATGCAGGAGCCACTGCCAGGGACAGACTAAGGCTGTAGCGCGTCGTGCGCACTGCTGAGAAGGTGATAGGCTGTGAGCTCCCATCTCTCCAGGACCTGTACATCTCCAGGACCCGGAGGCGTGCTGGCCGGATCATAGCCGATCCTTCACATCCTGGTCACGTGCTGTTTGCCCCCCTCCCCTCAGGTAGAAGGCTTCGGTCCATTCGGACTAAAACCTCCCGGCACATGAACAGCTTTTTCCCCTCTGCCATCAGACTGCTGAACACTAAGTGACTTTTGACTCTCGTGCACTATATACAGCAGCTCAACCAGACTCATGTCAATCATCACTGTTTTTCTGTTGCATTATTGACTGCACTATGTGGTACTTCACATTATCTGCTACATGCTAATTTTTTAAAACTGCCTTGACTAGTACTACTCATTATTACTAGTATTATTATTATTATTACTTATTATTACTTATTTTTCTACACTTATTGCACGTTTCTAGTCCTTTAGTTTTTTAGTTTATCCCTTTTTCTCATTGTGTTTTTAATGTTGCAGCATGGCACCGAGACAAATTCCTAGTTTGTGTATTACATGAACAATGGCAATAAATCTGATTCTGATTCTGATTCTGTGGATCACCGCCAGGGTTAACAGGAAAGTCCCTCACCACCGCAGGCCCACATGCAATTTTTGCATGGCCCAGACACCTTTGACGTCCCGGGCCGGCACTCACTTACTCCCATCCCCCTCCCCCTCCTCCTCCACAGCACTCTTGCTGCACCTCACTCCCTAAAGCCGGCTGATGGCCGTCTGGTTCCATTACGCACGACGCACACCGGCCCCGTGCACCCACAATCCATGGCCATTCAACGTGCTGGAACTCGGAGCGAAGCACACTGTCCTTTCCACCCCTCCCCCTCCTCCTCTACAGCAGAACAGTTCTACCGGAGCTGGAGCCCAAACGATTGGGGGAGGGGGGTCACAGCCCCTTCTGAGTGTTCTGGGGGGAGCCCTGTGGTGACCCACCACAATCTATAGGGACATTCATCCTCACACACACAAGGTCCGGAAGAAGCAGAGGACCATTCACATACGGACAGAGAACCCCTGGGGGGGACAACCAGATCAGTGGACTATTGTTTATACATCCCCAGATTAAGGAGAAGACATCCGGGCGCCAGTTGGTCAGGCTAATCATATGTATTGACTGATATGTATATCAATACGCTAATGTGCCATGCATTCACTCTGTTTGTATAAACATATGAAAGAGCTGACGATACATGCCTCAGCAGCATGACACAGCACAGCACAGTAGCGCACAGCGCTACAAGTGCGTCTCATTATGTTGGAGGAAATAAAACTATGCAACCTTCCAGCTTGTCGCATCTCGCCTGAATTTATCCCTCCACAATACGTTCCTCTTCTTCTTCGCTGGAACAGTTAAACTGAACATTTCTGTGGCCTGCATATACAGTAAACTTTAAAATTAAATGATTTGATTTCAACAATAAATATATACGTCAACAAATTTTTTATGATAGATGTTATCTACAACGTCGACTAATTATTTCAGCCCTACTATGGACTCATGTAAAAGAGGCTTTAAGATAAGATAAGATAAGATAAGATAACCCTTTATTAGTCCCACAACGGGGAAATTCCAGGATTGCAACAGCACAGGGATAGCAACACTCAGAGCAACAATCAGAAGGCAAGAAAAAAAAAAAAAAAAAAAAAAAAACAAGCAAGCAAGAGCAGCTAATATACATATGTACATATGTAGCACAGGGTCATTTATTGTGTTTACCAAATAAAACAACATCACCAAAGATTTGCTCTGGGACTTTGCAGACTTTGGGCAGTGGTGGCCTGATGGTTAGTGACATGGACTGGTGATTGGAGGGTCGCCAGTTCAATCCCCGGACTGGCAGGATCAGGTCTGGGTTGGACAGATAACATAGCAGTGTTGTCCTCACCCTCATTAGCCCCACTGTGGTGTCCTTGAGCAAGGCCCTTAACCCCAGTGGCTCAGTGCTCAATGGCCACAGGTCATTGAGCACTGGTTGTACTGGGCAGCTTCGAGGTGTGTATCTGCGGGAGTGTGAACAGGGCATCCTTAAAAAAAGAGAAGTTCCCTCTCAATGGACCTTCCCTGTATAAATAAAGGTTAAATTTTAAAAAAATAGAGGTGGGAATCTTTAGGCACATCACGATTCCATACAGAATCAATTCAGGGGGTTCTGATGCAAGTCTGAACTGATTGTTGATGCATTTTTTTTCCTATTTCCACAAGTAATACAGTCCTTCAGTATAAGGCACACTGCCCACTCCGCAACAGTACAGTAAAGTCCAGTGTTTAAATTTAAAGGTCACTGGGGTGGGGGGGTGGGGGGTGCTGAAGGTACACCCTGGACAAATCGCCAAAGGACAGATCACCAGTTGATGAATGACAGATCAGGTAAGGGATTATGACAGATTTTTACAAGATCAGTCCATCAAAATAACAGACACCAAGAAATTCTAGCTCCGATGTAGTAACAGGCATATGTGTGCATCCATGCCTTTTAAAAGTGCTGTTGAAACAGAGGTTGATAATTCACTGCAGACTTTAGACATGCTTTTTGCACATCAATAGCACACTGGTAGAAAATGCACTATAATATGAATGTACCAAACTTTGTGCCAAACTTCACCCACTTGAAATCAGTCCCCTCCGACAAGCACACGTCACGTGCACAGTTGCCAATTAGGTGGCAAGGATGAACAGCGGAAGAACAGACAATTGTCATGACTCGCCAGTCATTATTGGCTCCTGCTGCGCGCACACCTGCAGCAGCAGTCATTCCTCCAGGCCTGTATAATTGTGGTGCCCGTTACCTTGTCCCTCTGCTCTCTTATTATAGGGTTGCCCGGCTGTACGGTGATCTGCTCTGCTGCCTGCTCACAGAAGTTCTCCCACAAGACATCCACATATCTCACACACGCATCCATTCATACCTGTTTGTTAATAAACGCTGTTAAATCTATTCTGAGCCTGCGTGTGTGTCTCCTGAGCTGAACATTATGTCAACAATGTGCTGACTGAAACAAACAAAAGTACTCGCGCTAAGCGCGGCACAAATGTCCACTTTGGATTGTTGTAATAGGGCTCGAAGAGGTTTTTTTTTAATAACTATGCAGTTTTTCTTTTTTAGCTTTTCTTGCATGTTTAAGACTTTACGTAAATTCTCTATTTCTTGTATATTTGCAAATTCACACACATAAATTTGAACTTTTAAACATTTTTTTTTCTAATCAATTTGGTGCCCAGGTCTCCTGACCTTTGACCTTGAGCACAACTTTAATGCAGACCCTCCTGCAATATACTGTATGCATCATCAGTGTATCAGATCAAACTCTGGTACCAAGTTTCAAAACATTAATAACAAAACTGAAGGGGGAGTTGATTTCACAAAATGGGTGGGCCAGACAGACGGATGGACAGGCATGGCCAAAACCTAATCCCCGTTTGGCCTTCAACTCAACCGGCGGGGGATAAAAAATGCTAATTTAAGAGAAAAATCTGAAATGTACAAAAAAATGTTGAAGATAAAGTCACAAATTTACAAAAAAGGTCACAAGCTGGTAACATGAAACAAAACTGTAGATAAGGAAAAAAGGCTCAAATTCAAGCAACACGGCACAGATTTATGAGGGGATAAAGCCTGCAGAAAAGCTACAAAAATAAAGAATAACAATACAAGGAAAAAGCTTAATTATCGATTAAAAACTACATCTACAAGAAAAAAGGACTCAAATATAGAAGAAAATCTGCAAATGGTTTGAAAAAGTAGCAAATTTACTGGGGCGGCCCCAAATACCAGTTTTGGAGCTTCAAATATTCAGGAGCGATGAAGAGTGAATATCCAAATATTCTGTATTCCTGCAGTAAACCAGCATCAATATTTTTCAGAAATGTGAGCTTTCTTATAAATTTTGAACTTTTCCAGGAAAATCTGCAATGTTTTCTAAAATTTACAACTTTTCGTGAAAATTTTAGATAATTTATTTCTTGTAAATTTGCATTTATTTTTATAAATACAGTCATGTGAAAAAATTAGGACACCCCATAAATATTCAGTTCTTTATTAATAAATGTTCACATATCTATGTCTAACCTTGTTTTTGTTTTTATTTGCATTTTTTAACATTTATTTTAGCCATTTTAAGGGGAATGAATGTGGGGGTGTCCTAAAAAAGATGGGGTGTCCTAATTTATTCCTTTCTATTTGTTTAGAATTACATTTTATAGAAAATTTGAAAAAAGCCTTTAATTCGTCTTTAATTGTTTAGTTGTGTTACATGAATTTCCCAGTATTTTTAACATTGATATTAAATATCCATATGAACAAATATGTTAAAAAAAACCTCAGGCTTATACAGGGTGTCCTAATTTTTTCACATGACGTTTTCCCCTGTTAATGTTTTTTCTTCCTGATTTTCTTGTAAATTTTAGGCCTTTTTCCTCATAAATTAACTATTACATGATTATGTCAGCAGTGTGATTTCTTCCTACAAGTCTGTGACATAAAACTCAAACTTTGTGGTTTTCTGTTTTCAAAAGTTCCCAGTTTTCAGCATGGCTTCACAGGTCACCACTGCACCACTTAATCCATCTCTCCCATTTTTGTAAACACTCTCTTTTAGAACATCAGCATTTCTGTATTTTCTTCATCCAGAAGGAGAGGAATGTTCATATTATTCATTTCCTAATTTTCCTTGTTCATCTCGTAATCCTTGACCACATATTTCCTTCGTAGATGTTATTTTAGCTTAGGAATTTTTTTCTCAAACCGAGATCTGAGGCTGCTAGCTTAAGCTGGCAGTTTAGCTACTTATTCATGTATGTTTCTGTGCTTATTGTACTACTTGCACGGTGGTCCTCTCCGGCATGCAGCTAGGGACATGCCGGTCACTATGGAGGGTGGGAATGTGTGTGGGCACATAATCATGCCATGTGGGGTGACTAGATAGACGGTTATGCTGTTTCATCCCACCTAGCAACAATGCTCTGCACTGTGTGTGTTTATATATTTACATATTTATTCCATCTAGCTACAATGCTCAGCACTGGGTGTGTTTATATTTATATATCTATATATTTATTCCATCTAGCTACAATGCTCCGCACTGTGTTTTTATATATCTACATATTATTCCGTCTGGCTACATTGCTCCGCACTGTGTGTGTTTATATACTTGCATGTTTGTTCCACCTGGCTGCAGTGCTCCGTGCTGTGGGTGTTTATATATTTACATGTTTGTTCCATCTAGCTACAATGCTCTGCACTGTGTGTTCATATATTCATGTATTTGTTCCATCCAGCTACAGTGCTCTGCACTGTGTGTCTGTGTGTGCGTGTGTGTATGTGTATATTTTGTAGTGGTGTGTACATGTGTGTATTGGCTGCTCTTGCTTGCTTGTTTTTTTTTTCTTGCCTTCTGATTGTTGCTCTGAGTGTTGCTATCCCTGTGCTGTTGCAATCCTGGAATTTCCCCGTTGTGGGACTAATAAAGGCTTATCTTATCTTACATGGACCTTTCATGTCCTATCAACCACTAAAACTACACCCCCCATCAACCAGTGATGCAATACTTCATTTTTAAAGGAGTCATTGATTGCACTTTTTCCACATTTTAATAGCTCACACATGTTTTAATGAAATGTTTGTAACATATTTTGTTCACATTTTCTGCAATCTTTTTAATTATTGAAGCAAATTTGTTTTTGTTTTTTTTATCTTTCCGGGCTTTCTATAAACACTCTGATTTAAGGCCTGTCACCTTAAGAACCATCCTTGGCCGTTTCAACTCCGTCCTCCCTCTTACGTCAGTTAGCCATTATAGCTGACTAGCTTCTAGCCTCCCAGTTGGTTGAGCAGCGCTCTGGTTCACTGATCCACAGTCAATGGTGTATCTCGCGTAAGTCTGGTCTATCTCCCAATAAATTTTGCCGTGATTCCACAACAAATCACTAGCACTGCGCACTGGACGATCACCGCAACCTGAGGCGAGCTACCGAGCCAAGGGATCTCAAAGTGCAGTGTGGCTCTGTGGAACTCTGCTCTGCTCTCATAGCCAGCTGAAAGCTGGAGTGACTATGCTGCCCATGAGAGCTGAGTGGATCCACGAAGGAAGGTGGGGTTGCTGGGCGTAAGAACCAGCAGCATCTGGTTGCAGGACATTTTGATTGTAGGGAGCTGGAGGCTTCATCGTGATTCCACGGCAGATTGCAGGTACCGGTGTTATGCCGATAACTCTCCCGGTTCTTGGCGTAACACCGGCCAGTAGCCCTGGTCCCAGGCGACTGGTGTGCCCTGGCGGGCAATCTGCCACAGTATCAGGATGAAACCATTTGGAGACGGGCCGGAGTGAACCAGGTGGTAACGGGGATGGCTATTAGGGTGACTAAGATCTGAAGAAAATAGCAATATAAGCCACGTTTACAGCCAGTGTCCTGGTAGCAGTCAGCTTGTGGGCTAATAGCTCAGGGGCTAATAGGATACCTTTAGCCACCACGTCGATCCACATGACGGACAGCTAGGCGGGCCAATAATAGAGCAGTCGGCAGGTCTCAAAAACAGCAGTGGGTTGGCCATTTAGAAACCTGACATACAGTTGTGTTCAAAATAATAGCAGTGTGTTGAAAAATGTGAATAAACGTCAAAATTCTTCAAATAAATTGTATTTTAATGAACACAAATGCATTGGGGACACTGCACATTCTATTTCAAAGCAAGACAATTGGAAAAAGTAATTGAATTTGATAATATTTTACAGAAAGTCAAGAAATATAATGTTCAAAAAAATAGCAGTGTTGACATCTGTCTTTAGTGTGTTTGGGGTCATTGTCTTGTTGAAACACCCATTTCAAAGGCATTTCCTCTTCAACATATGGCAACATGACTTCTTCCAGTATTCTGATGTACTCAAACTGATCCATGATCCCTGGTATGCGATAAATAGGACCAACACCATAGTACGAGAAACATCCCCATATCATGATGCTTGCACCACCATGCTTCACCGTCTTCACTGTGTACTGTGGCTTGAATTCAGTGTTTGCAGGATGTCTGACAAACTGTCTGTGGCCCTTAGACCCAAAAAGAACAATCTTACTCTCATCAGTCCACAAAATATTACACCATTTCTTTTTAGGCCAGTCAATGCAAATTGTAACCGCTTCAGCACGTCTTTTTTTTAACGATGGGACTTTGCGGGGGCTTCTTGATGGTAGCTTGGCTTCACATAGACGTTGTCTGATTGTTACAGTACTCACAGGCAACCATAGATCTTCTTTGATCCTCCTGGAGCTGATCATTGGCTGAGCCTTTGCCAGTTTGGTTATTCTCCGATCCATTCGAATAGTCGTTTTTCTTTTTCTTCCTCGCCTTTCTGGTTTTGGCTGCCATTTTAAAGCGTTTGATATCATTTTAGCTGAACAGCCTGTCATTTTCTGCACTTCTTTATAGGTTTTCCCCTCTTTTATTAATTTTTTAATAGAAGAACGCTCTTCTTCTGAACAGTGTCTTGAGCGACCCATTTTACTCTGTTTTTCAAGGACAAAAGCACAGCCAGCAAATGCAGCGTCAGTTGCCTTGATCCTTAAATAAGGGCCACCTGTTTAACACTTATTTTTTTTCACAGAATCAATGACCTCACTAAGTGAACTCAGCACTGCTATTTTTTTGAACACGCCCCTTTCAGTTAATGATTCAGTTTCACAGAATCAGCAGCATGCACGTCATGCCTGTTGGGTCTGTTGGTTTTCTACACCTTTACTAAACCTTCTAGAAACTTACTTGCAGTGTAGAAGTTGAAATTCTAACAAAAACAGTGATTTATCTTGCTAGTGATGTGGGACTGCTATTATTTTGAACACAACTGTATATGATTTACCTGGAAGAGTCAAAAACCATTTTAGGGAGTTTGAGAGAAAAATGAGATAAAGGCAGTTTGCTTTTTTCAGATAGTTAACATTTTGGAAAACTTTTGGCTAATTCCATGACCAGTTGACATAGTTGAGACAGTTAAAACCTACAAACATCATTTTTCAATCAATGAACCCTTCAAGTCAAGCGTTCACAACTCAGGCTCAGGGTAACAGGATGGGTCGGCCACTGACCTGGTCGGCTCCACAGGTCAGCCTGGGACCTGTGGTCGCTCCAGTGGAGAATTTGTTACAATGTTCCTTAAATTTGTTGGGGACCAAGAAAAGTCATTTTAACAGTTTTACAGAACCTCTCTGCTCGCACCACTATCCCCATATCTCATGAAGCGGTGGGGAGCGGCAAATGCTGCCGAGCATTGAGATTTGAGGGGTTCCTTAGGGGTCTGTGGGGGGTTGCATGGCAGTTTGCCAGCAGTTTTTGTAGCCACTAGCATTCGCCTCTCCTCACCGGTCCATGAGATACTGCCGTTAAAGATCCCAGGGAAAAGTCATGTATGGCTTTAATGTGTACCACTCTAAATTTCTATAGAGGGTATGTGTGTGATGTCACTGAACAGAACTCATGGCAGTTAAAAAACACTGAGTGACAAAAATGAGTGGCAGCATTAGTTTATATGCAGTAAAACACAAAAAACCCAATATTGAGTCAAAACAGTACACTGAGCGCCTGCGGCGAGCTAATGTTATCTTTAAGGGGGTCACTGATTGCACTTTTTCCACATTTTAACAGCTCACACGTCTTAATGAAGTGTTTGTAACATATTTTTTCCATATTTTCTTTAATTTTTTAATTACTGAAGCAATTTTTTTTTGTATTTTTCCTGGCTTTCTTGAAATGCTCTGATTTAAAGCCTATCACTTTAAGAAACATCCTTCACCTATTCAGCTCCGCCCTCCCTCTTACATCAGTTAGCCATTAGCTAACTAGCTTCTAGCTTTTAGCCTCCTTCTAGCTTGGATGAGCTACACTGGTTCACTGATCCACAGTCGATGGTGTATCTCATGTTACTCCAGCCCACCTCCTAATAATTTTGCTGTGATTCCACAACAAATCGCTAGCACCACATGCCAGGTGGCCCCCGATAACCACAACCAGCCTGGCATGGGACCCGAGGCTGCTGGCCAAGATGAAGCTTGCCGAGCCGAGCTGCTGAGCTACAGGATCTCAAAGGGCAGTGTCTTGCTCTGCAGGATGCTGCTCTGCTCCCACAGCCAAGTGGGGGACACCCCGTCATGAGGCGGCTCCCCTATGCTGCCCACAGGAGCGGAGTGGAATCGCATGCAAACCCGGAGGACGGTGGGGGAGCTCGTCGTGACGAGCCAGCAGCCTCGGGTCGGCTGCTGCGACCAGCACGCTGGTGCTGGTGATTTGCTGTGAGAATAACGTCAAAATTATTGGGAGATGGGCCGGAGTGATGCGAGGTATATTGTGGACTGGTGAACCAGGTGGTAACAGGGATGGTTATCAGGGTGACTAAGATCTGAGGAAAATAACAATATAACCTGCACTTGGTGCGAGCCCCCTGGTACCAGTGTTAGCTGGGGTGCTAACAGGCTACCTTTAGCACCCCTTCCATCTACATGACAGACAGCTAGGCAGGCCAATAACAGAGCAGTGGGCAGGTCTCAAGGACGGCAGTGGATTGGCCTTGTCAAATTATGACATATACAGTTTACCCAGAAGAGGCAAAAGCATTTCTGGCATTTCTGGGAGGAAAAAAAAAAACAACAAGATAAAAGGTGTGTATTTTTTTTTTAAGAAAACTGACTGTTTTGATTTTTTTGGCTAATTACGTGACCAATAGACACATTTCAGACAGTTAAAACCTACAAAAAACACACCATTTTTCAGTCAATGACGCCTTTAATCCTGCATTAATTGACAAAACAATAGATAAATAATTAAAGGTGCAGACCCAGTCATTCATGTTTTTATGCTCCTTCTTCTTTATCCACACATTATAAGTATTAACATCTAAAGTAAAAAAGGCACTGTGTGTACTGCTGTGTCTAAATATTTTTGTGTGATTTTTAGGTTTTGCTGCATGCAAACTAAAGCCACCCCATGTGTTTGCTACTCAGTGCTGTGTAACACAGGATTTCCACTGACTCTGGATGTGATCCATTATGGCTGCAATCTGGTCTCCGCAACAAATAGTTCCCATTCTAGTTAATGTTCTACTCCCCACCTGGTCCGGATCACATTTCCTTGTTGTAACATGATGGCAATCGGTCCCCCTCGGTCTCTCTCAGGTCTTTCTCGAGCTCTCACATTATTTCATATAATTCTTGCATGATCTTGTAATTCAAACCCTATTCTTATCCATGCCACTTCAAAACACAAATGGAGCTGGTATGGATGGCTGCACGACTCAGTTCATATCACTAACGTAACAGACCACATCCGGACTCAGTGGAAATCCTGTGTAACGACAGTAACTGCCCTGTTTCAGTACACCCCCTCTATAGGGAAATGCTCCTCCAGTCAAAATTCCCTTACATTCTAAACCATGTTAGAACATACTTTAGGTGAAACTCCAAAGGTGTTAGTGCATTTTATTATAAAGGCTATACTTTCATCTTTTACACAAACCTACTGTCAGTTTTAGTTTCATTTTAAGAATGATGCATAATAGATTTTTTTATAGGCTGATGCACAAAATATTGTGGGTGCTGAAGCATATTGGAATACCACCATGCACGTCGCAGACGTGGGGACGCAGGCACAGATGGTGTCACCACGCATGACTATATTAAGGGGCTAATGGCGGGAGAATTGGTGCTCCGCCTTCAGCCTGCCAACCTGCCTGTACCCCACTCCTATTAGCTTATTACTATGTGTTCCATGTGTTGTTAGCTAGTTCAATAAAGCTAACCCTCAACACAGAGAACGTGTCCGCTGGTCTCTTCATCCAGACATAATATTGGTGATGAGGTAAACTTTGACTATGGTCACACTGCAGATTTTAATGCCAAATTCCAATATTTTTGCACAAATGTGACCCATATCTGATTTTTTAATGACTGTCTGAACAACACAGATCCAATTTTTTCACACCAGACCCAGGCCACTTTCGTGTCTATCGTATCTGATATCTTCCAAAGCGACCTCCGTCTGAATAGTCATGTCGCATTTCATCGGACTTTTCCCTCATTGAAGTGAGATAGACGCTACAATTCTGCGGTGGCGGATGCCATAGGCATGGCAGACACAGCTGATTGGTGCTCTCTTTTTAATCAATCTCCTTCCCTTTATCACTGGATTGTAATTTTTGTTGGCTCAGACTGCACAATAACTTCAAAATTGTGGGCGGGGTGGGGGGTTGAGGCTGAAGCCATAGAAATTGTATGCGCACAGTAACGGCACATTTATTAAAAAAAGTGGTCATCTGGTCATCTGGCATGTAGAGGAATGAAGGTGGTCTCATTTATTTTGTGCATAAACATTTCTGAATGCTTTTTTAACATTCATTTTGCTGTGCTGCATCAAAGGTGAAGAAGTTCTGTCCCCTCAGTCGTTCAGTGCTCATATTTACTTCCTCAAACACAGCGCTGTGTCTGACGTTGTGTTTTCTTCTGTGCATGCGGGTCACGTCATAGCTGGAGACCGTTCATACTCCAGTCTGACGGGGCTGGCATTTAAATTATAATGTGAATGTCCACACAAAAAAAATCGGATCTCAGCAAAAAATTGGAATTGAGCATCAAGACCTGCAGTGTGACCGTAGCCTTAGTCTTCTGGAGGAGAATTCAACATTTTCCTGAAGATGGAAGCATGTCTGGTTCGCCTCCCACTTGAGGTGTTTCATGCACGTCCCACTGGGAGGAGACCCCGGGGCAGACCCAGGACTCGGTGGAGAGACTATGTCTCCCAGCTGGTCTGAGAACGCCTTGGTATCTTCTCTGAAGAGCTGGAGCAGGTGGCTGGGGAGAGGGAAGTCTGGGCTTCTCTGCTTGAACTGCTGCCTCCATGACCCGGACCTCCTGAAAAGCGGTAGAAGATGGATGTATGGATGGAAGCCTGTCCGGCACCCCAGCTGGAGAGTGTGATGACTAGACGACTCAAGTTTTGTCAGCACCGATAGCAAGTGGGAAACAATAAACCCCACTAGCTCATGCAGTTACCCCAGCAGAAGAGCACGTTGACACCACAACTTTTTTGGGGGACGCCAAGGTGAACATCACGGGACAACAGGACATCATGGAACACCAAACGTGTGGTAAATGAGGTTCCCCTGTGCGTGCTCCTGCCCAGCCAGGAGGCAGAGATTCATTCAGTGGACTCAAGCAATTTGGCGTACAAGTGGTGCACAGTGAGGCTCGATGATATCAGCCTGCCGTTACTACTGGACACTGCCGCTACGAAGTCACTGATGAACTGGGTCAAAGTGAAGAGGTTCTTCCCCCAGTATCCAATTAAGCCGAACGTGGTGGAGCTCTACGAATATGGACACACCAGAATCAGCCTTGTAGGAATCATCACGGTAACAGTTTGCTATGAGTCCAAAGTCCTCCCAGCGCTCTTCCAGATAGCGACGCATGGCAACAACATCCTGGGGTGCGACCTCTTTTACAAATTTGGTTTCACTATTCACGACCACGAAGGACTTTGTTTGACCGCTGATGACCGGATCATGTTTCACCCAGGTGTGGGTACAGCCACTCCAAGCTTCACACCGCACAGAGAGCAGAATCCGAACTTGACTGAGATCCTCGCCCAGCATAAGCCTCATGGAGCTGCCCTTCAGCCAAGCAGAACTTCGGTGAACGACGGTAACCCAGAGCTCGTCCTGCCACCGACAAGAACGTCACACCACCACAACCGCAACCAGCATCAGAGACGAGAGAGCAGAATCTGGACTCGACTCAGATCCTCGCCCGGCATAAGTCTCATGGAGCCACTGTAGCATCAACGTCTCCTCAGGCCAATCCAGGAGATCACTTTTCTTCATTTTAAAGAAATTTCACTTTTCTTCATTTTAAAGCAACTCTCACTCAAGGTCTGGTCAAGAATGCTGTGTGTTTTCAACAGGACCCCAGTGTAACCAATTTCACTTTTGTAGAGAGACTTGATAAAGATTTGCTTTTAAAGGCTTAAGTGAACCATAAACTCTTGGAGTCAAATCCCAACTGGACAGTTCATGCTGATAGTATCCGTTCATACCCGGAACTGATACTCTTAAAAAGTCAAAAATTTCTTAAGCTGGCAGATATATGGCCCTCGTCCTTCTTTTAGACATTTCCCAGAGACCTCTAGGCCCCCCTGCTCACGTTCCAAAGACCTAAAAATTATCTACAGCTCAACAGTACCTCCTAGTGGACATCTATGGAATATGTTTCCTTGTGTAATCTGACTGTTAATTCTGACTAAACATTAAGCTTTTCTGCCAGCTATCATCTCCCCAGGATTCTAAGGACATTGTGAAGATAATCGCCAATAATGGTTTGCCATGATTCATTAATCCTTGATTTAAATGTGAGTGCATGTCTTAGGAATGTTTTATTTTCATGAGTGTTATTCAAATGAATGTTAAAATTATTAGTAATGGTATAAATGCATGGTCACTGAATATTAGCCTTGAGTCACTTAAATTAGTTAGATTTTATATTGAGTATATAATTTCATAAGAACTGAATGTTTTATGAATCTCTGTCCGTCTTCCCTCTCATGATAACCAATCATCATGCTGCCTTTCTGCTGGACAACGTACTGTCATTTGATTGGCTGTTCACAAACAAAGGAATGTTCCCTCATTGGACAAAAGCCCATTCAAACTCCTCTTTATGGAAGATGATTGGTCCGTCTTGCGGCCGGCCCCGTTTTATGACCCAGCAGCGCTTCAGTTAAATGCTTCAGAGCCGCCCTACATACTCAGATGAGAAGAGAAAGAGAGGTTTTCCGTTCTTTGTACTTCTTTGCAGTTTTCTTTTGTCTAAATTGTTCTGTGAGTTTTAAGAAGTCTTTGTGTGTGTGAACCTTGTCAAATCCTGCGTTAACTTTCCTAAATCGTCTTTTGATAAGTTTCACTTGTTTTCTGGTTAACTTCTTGTGCTCCGTTGTACCGTGGACGGGCAAGTCTCTGCGTCCTAGAGCGCATGAGAGCGCACGAGGGCGCTCTCGTGCGCTCTAGGACGCATGGTGTAGATGATGATGTAGGTGGTGATGGTGATGTAGTGGCGTCCAAGCGTGCACTGAAAATAAAAGCTGCAGACACAGCCGCGAACAGATTAGTTCATCTGATTGACCTCTCATTCGACTAATAAGAGCCTTGAATTGGGTTTCTGAAACCTTGAAGAACCAATGACTGAAAACCTAGCCAGAAGGACCCGCCTGCTGTGAATGCAGTGAGCCAATTGAAGCAGAGAAGTTCGCAAGCTGTTTTTTTTAAGGCTGGGTGAAGACTGACTGCTGGAGCGGATCAAAAAAAGATTAGACGTTATGAGACGTTATGATTTCTTCCATGGTCGTAGACCGACGGAGGCTGATGACGAAGGCTGAGTGACACACACGCCTTCGCCAGTCTTTTTTTAATTACTACTGTTATTTGTTTTGAAAAATCGTTCGCCAAAAACCGCAATCATGGAAGCACAAAACCGCAATAATGGAATTATGTTTTGACCGGGTCGCGAGACCAGAACCACGAGCGGACCAGCGTCGCGTTCGTCTGACAATGAGGAAGAGAAGTTCGCCAGGACAATGTGGCTGTGAAGAGGTAAGGTGTTATAAGCCAAATTATTTTTTATCCCTGAAAATTGTAATCAAAAATGACTTTTGACCGATTGGTAAATTACAACTGTGCGGCGCACGATGTCCAAAGTGCGTGCGCCGCGATACACGGTTCTTCACCGCCTCCGGACCGTGAACACCCCCCCCCCCGCCGCTACGATTCTGTAGCGGCGGTGGGGGGGGAGCCGCGGTGACAGCGTTGCTGTGGAAACATCGCCACATCCGAGTGTAATCCGTCATGTAGCGATGGCCGATCTCCGTCCGCTGTAGCGAGGGAAGGGGGGGGCACCCCCCCCCACACACACACACAGTAGCAAGGGGGGGAAGCCGTGGTGACAGCGCTGCTGTGGAAACATGCCACATCCGAGTGTAATCCGTCATGTAGCGAAGGCGGATCTCCGTCCTCTGTAGCGGGGGGGGGGGGGGTGGACAACCCCCCCCACACACACACACACACAGACACAGCCCTGAATGTGACCTTTCATTAGAGCCCAAAATGAAGCTTCTACATTGAATCATTCAAAAGTTACAGACGTTTTTCCAAACTGTGCCATTTGGCACAATTTGGCACAGTTCCAAAACGCCTGGGAACAGCCTGAGAACAAAGCTGTGTAAAATATTCATTTTTTGTGGTATTGTTACAAAATTTGGACCTCTGCTGGATAACACTTGGTTCTACATTTCTGTTGCATTTTCCAGCCCGGATCTGAAGCTGTGTGTTATTTGCAAGCATTTGTATCCTAAAAACACCCAGGCCAAATTTATTTTCTTCAAGTTCACTATGTTTAGATGACTGTAACTCAGTGGCCGGAGCACTTAGAGAGATCATGTTTTTTTTGCCAAAAAATTCAAAGTGTTTTCTTTTAAATGAGACCAACCCCATGAAGATGCTGCAAAGGGTTGAAGAACAGCTTTCGATTTACTTTGGGCACATTATTTTTTGGCGTTTTTAGGAAAATTGACCGGAGTGCAAGGGGTTAACTGAGGAGAAATCATCTTTTTTTTTCTATGCGCTCGACTTAAAGAGAGTTAAACTCTCAAATCTTTTTTCCTTCACATCAGAAGCCATTCTTATTCTATTTAAATGTTTTTTCCTTGGACCTTTTTGACTTTTCATGCAGTTAAAGTGGACTTTTTTTTTTCCACAATATCTTTATTGAACCTTTTTTTTTTTAACAAACATGATACAAACAAACACTAACACTAAAGTACTACAAAAAAAAAAAAAAAAATGCCCTAAAAACACCAACAACCACCAACAAAATCAAGTCTTCAACAATGCTCCTCTGTTTAGTCTAGACAATCCAACACATAAGTATACATATTATGTTCACCAGTTTGGAATTTACAAGGTCCACACACATCATTCACCTTCTTCTTCAAGAGTTATGTTTAAATTTTTTACATAATCAATAAAAGGTCTCCATATATTCTCAAACACAATTTCCTTTGATTTCAGTATATATGTTATTCTTTCTAATGGAAGGTTTGTTAACATCTGTCTTAACCACTGAGTCACATCTGGTCTATGAGTCTTTTTCCATAATAGTGCAATACATTTTTTGGCATTAAGCAAACTGAGGTCTATGAATGTTCTTTCACTTTTATTGAAATTATGCTTTTCTGGGTACAGACCCAACAAAAACAGTTTAGGATTCAATATGATTTGTTTTGAGATTATTTTTTCAATTGTTACCCTCACCTCCTCCCAAAACATTCTTATTAATCTATATTCCCATAAACAATGAAATAGGGTTCCTTTACTTTCCATGCATTTTGTGCATGTATCTGGTATATTTTTGTTATATCTATTTAACTCCTCCGGTGTAACATACATCCGCATTAACCATTTGAAATGTATCAATTTAAGGCGTGCATTTATTGATTTGGTTTGAGCTTCTGTACAAGCCAATTCCCATTGTTCCTCTGAAATTTCAATTTGCAGATCTTCTTTCCAGTAGTTTAATCTTTTCAGTGAATTTTCACTTGAAGATAGTGTCAATGAGTTATAAAACTCTGAAATAATACCCTTTCTTTTACTATCTTTCATCATCATTTTTTCCAAGGATGAATAAATAGGTCGAGTGAGAGCTTTATTTTGATTTGATCGAATAAAGTTTCTAAGTTGAAGATATTTAAAAAAATGTGTTCTATTGAGATTAAATTTGATCCTCAGCTCTTCAAAAGACATTATGTTGTCTGCACATGGCAAATATAAATCCTGAATCTTTTGTATCCCTTTTAAATTCCATACTTTAAATACAGCGTCCGCTCTCCCTGGTTTAAAATATTGATTACCCCATATTGGACTAAATTGTGACAATAACTGTGGTTCTTTTAAATAGTTTTTAGCTTCACACCATATTTTGATCATATGCTTTACAAATGGATTTTTAACTTGTTTTTGTAATTTTTTTGCCGAATTTGAGTATATGAATATGGGAAGAGGTAAAGGTAAATTGTATGATTCCATTTCAGTCCAGTGAGGGAGATCATTTGATGAAAAATAATATGTCATAGACCTCAGTTGTGCCGACCAATAATACAACATAAAATTTGGACATTTCAGACCTCCACGATCAAATGGTAAATATAATAAAGACAAACGTAATCTAGCCCTCCTGTTGTTCCATATAAATTCCACTAACTTTTTTTTTATTCTTGAGAATAGATCTAAAGGTGGTGATAAGGGAATGTATTGAAATAAATAAAGTATTTTAGGTAAAATATTACTTTTAAGTATATTGATTCTCCCGATCATCGACATTGGTAGTGACATCCATCTCTGAGTTAACTCATTGATATCTGACATTAAGGCTTCATAGTTGACACTGGCGACTGATTCTAGCTTAGGCATAATTTGGATTCCTAAATATTTAAACTGATTTACAACATTGAATTGATTTACCTCAGGGGCTGGGTAATTTCTCTGGGTCTCATTTAGCATTAATATTGAAGATTTAGTTTTATTTATTTTATATCCTGATATTTCCCCAAAATTCTTTATTAAATTCAACAAGGTTGGAATTGATTTTTTTAGATTCGACATAAACAAAATTATATCATCGGCGTACAGGGAGATTTTATGTTCTGTTGGTCCAACTTTAATTCCATAAATTTGTGAATGTAAACGTATCGCTATCGCTAAAGGTTCAATTGCCATAGTAAACAGTAAAGGTGAAAGTGGACAGCCTTGTCGACATCCTCTATTGATTTTTATTGGTTTTGAAATATTGTTATTTGTTAGGATTTCTGCTGTAGCATTATTGTATATTATTTGAACCCATTTTATGAAATTATTTCCAAGTCCAAACCTTTGTAGGACTTCAAAAAGAAAGGGCCATTCAACTCTATCAAAGGCCTTTTCGGCGTCCAATGATAGGAGAGCTGTATCCGGTGCTTCTTTATTAAAATAAATAATATTAAATAGTCTTCTTACATTATGGAAGCCTTGTCTACCCTTTATAAAGCCATTCTGATCTCGATTAATAATATTTGGTAAAATTTCTTGTATTCGTCTTGCTAAAATTTTACAGATTATCTTAAGGTCAGCGTTTAATAGGCTTATTGGTCTCATATTTTCACATTTATTAGAGGGCTTACCTGGTTTTGGCAGCAGTATAATTAAGGCATTATTTATGTATGATGGTAAATTATTATTTTGAAATGCTTCTAAAACCATTTCCAAAAAAGGTTTTATTAATTTATTCTTAAATTTTTTATAAAGGTCAACTGGAAGACCATCTGGTCCTGCACTTTTTCCTGATTTCATATTATCAATGGCTAGCCCAACTTCTTCTTGACTAATTTTAGACTCCAATATCTCCCTGTTTTCATTTGGAATACACGGTATAGATAGTTCGTTCAAAAACCCATTTAGTTTTGTTAAATCGGGTTCATTTTTGGTATCATATAATTTTTCATAGTAATCTCTAAAGGCTCTATTAATTTCTAAAGGATCTATAACTACCTGTCCCTTACTTATAATACTGGTAATTGGTGTTTTAATTTCCAATTGTTTAATCTGCCATGCTAATAATTTTCCTGATTTTTCACCTTGTTCATAAAAAGATTGTTTCAATCTTAGAAGACTCGAGGCAGCTCTATTCGCTGATTTTTTGTCGTATTCAGCTCTCAAAATCAGTAATTCATTCTCCAACCTTGGGTCACTTCCTGCATACACTTTTTCCTGAAGACTTTTTATTTTATGTTCCAATTTAGCTCTCTCCTCTCGAGTCTTCTTAGATTTTGATCCTGTATAACTAATAATATGTCCCCTAATAAAAGCTTTGAAAGCCTCCCACTTTACACATGCTGATGTTTGTGTAGTATTGATGTCAAAGAACTCGTCTATCTGTTTTTCTATATACTTGACAAATTCCTCATCCTGAAGCCATTTATGCTGAAATTGCCATCTACCTGATTCCTTTGTCAATTTTTTATCTACATATATTAGACAACAGGGTGCATGATCAGAAATCACGATGTTATCATAAAAGCAGTTTTGAATCTTGGACCTTAATTCTGTGGAAATCAAAAAATAATCAATACGTGAGAATGTCTTGTAGGTACTGGAATAACAAGAATAGGCTTTAACATGTGGTTTCATTTCTCTCCATATATCTAACAATCTCAATTCTTTCATAAAATGATTAATAGTCATCCTACATCCAATGTGCGTACAATCCAGTCCTGTTGATCTATCCACACCTGGATTCAATGTACAATTAAAATCCCCTGCTATTATATGTTGCCCTGTAAGTGATGATAAGATGAGAAATAAATTAGCAAAGAACTTCTGATCATCTATATTGGGACCATATAAGTTCACAAGATTTATATTTTCTAATAGCAAAGAACCTTGAATGATTACATATCTTCCAAATTTGTCTCCAATTACATTTTTCACCTGAAAAGGAACTGATTTATGTATGAGAGTCATAACTCCCCTGGCTCGGGATGAAAATGAAGAGGTGAATACACTTCCCTGCCATCTACTCCTAATTCTTTTAACATCCTCCTCTATCAGATGAGTTTCTTGTAAAAACACAATTCTTGAACCCATGTCCTTTATTTTATTCATAACTTGTTTAAGTTTTTTTAAATTTTGTAGACCTCTGCAATTCCATGAAGTTAAATTAAGATTAACACTTTGGTCCATGATCAATAGAGAGTTTAGGATTACCTTGCAGTGTAAACATGCTCATACAGAGAAGCAAAAACATGAGTGGTTGAACATTCATCCTACAAACTACACACAAACAAATTTCCCCTTCCCACACTTGTGGCAAACCCCCCAAAATCAAAAGAAAAATTCTGTCTCCCGATATAGCCATCGACCGTTCCACACCCACGGGGAACAGCCTAAGCCACTCCTTCTTCATCCTCCCAATCACCCTAACTCTACTGCTTTTAATGACGTAACATTAACTCTCCTCTGTAGTTTTCCAACTTAACTCCAAAATTTTTAACAACTTTGTACATCATAGTTTTTTTTTGTTTGTTTGTTTTGTTTTTGTTTTGTTTTTTTAATATATAATACAATCTATATTTTGTAAACTTACTATTTACTTCAAGTCAGTCAGATGCCTGTGCAAATGCTTAATTATTCTACCTTATATTTTGTTCATGCTTAGCTCCCACCAGTCTCTTCTTCTTCTTTGATCTTCTTGATGAACTCCTGCGCCTCCTCTGGGGTCTTGAAGATGTGGGTTCTGCCCTCATACGTGGTCAGCAGTCTCGCAGGATAGATTACACCATGACGAATCCCAAGGTTGCGCAGCTCCTTACGTATGGGATCAAACTGCTTCTTCAATTGCTGGATTCCTGTGGCCAAATCTGGGTAGAACCGCACCTGCTGGTCCTGGTGTTTAATCTCTCCTTTAGCACGTGCAGCGTTGAAGATCTTCATCCTGTCTCTGTTGCTAAGAAACTTCATAATTAAGGTCCTCGGCGGTCCCTTATCTCTCCGTGGGCCAATACGATGTGCTTTTTCCAGAACCACTGCTGATTGCAACTCCTCGCTGCCCAGCACCTCCGGAATCCACTTTTCCAGAAAGGAACATACGTCCCGACCTTCTGATTCCTCTGGAAGACCCACCAGCCTCAAATTATTCTGTCTCGACCGAGATTCCAAATCCAAAATATTATCTTCCAGAGATTTATTTTTTTTTTCCAAAGTGCGCACCTTTAATTGAAGACGGGTGACGTCATCTTCAGCACTAGCGAGACGGAGCTCCATCTGCGCCGTTCGTTCTACACAGTCACCCAATTCCTTTCTTATTCCTTCCAACGCTGTCATAATCCCATCAAATCTAGAGGAAAAGTCCGCTCTCATTGAACTCATGGCAGCCATCAGCGCATCTGCGCCATTCCCCGCAGACATCGCACCGCCGCCAGCCTCCTCCGCCATATATGGAGTTTTGTTTGCTGCGTCACAGACCTGAAAGTCCGTTAATTTGGACTGTTTCGGCGGCTCGCTTTTTCCTTTTCCTGGTTTTCCAGCCTTAGGCTTCGCCGACATATCCTCGCCCAAATGCTGGGATACGTTCTGTCCCAAATGAGAGAGTTATTTGCCGATTTTTTTTCTCCAGGAGCAGAGCAGAGCGAGACACGTCCGTCCTACGTGGCAGCCATAACCGGAAGTCTAAAGTGGACTTTTTAATTTTCCTGTTTTAAAGTGAACCAATAGAGATTTTTGGACATTTCTTTTCCAGGCTCATCCACGTCTGACCCCGTAAAGAAACTAGGAGCTCATGGTTGAAACTGACTAAAACATTCTTCCTTCAGTCTTTGGTTTGGTTTTGCAGGCCGGAGACATCCCAAATTTGGACTGGTTGCCAAAGAACTCCACGCCTGCTCCGGGGCCAGCCTTCACTGTCGCCTGTTCCCAGCCCTCACTCTGTCACCAGCCTTCGCTGCCTGCCCCGTGGGAGCCCCCAGCCGAGTCTACGCTTCTCACAGCTGTGAACGATCTTGAAAGCTGACCAGCAGCCGCTTTCCCCCGGTGTTTCGAATGCTGTCTGGAAGAGCCGCTGAGCCTTCCCGAACTCATACCACCGGCTGGCGCTGACCACCGCTGAACACCTGGACCTACAGCTGCTCGTAAGTGTGACTCCCATTTTCCTATCTGTTGGGTTTAAATGAGATGTCCTAAAATATTAATTACAATTGAGCATAACCAATATTTCATGGTACAATTAGTCCCTCAGCCGTAGGACAAAGCTATAAACTGAAGGAAAATTCTTATTCATTTTTAAGTAACCTCCTTTCATTTTTGTAGATTAATTCAGAAGTTCATTTTTAGATAATCAGCTTATGGAATTTTTCCCCATAAAATTGCGTTCTGATTTTGTTAGATACTTCAGCCTTCCATTACAGTTGAAACATAAAATCTGGTTTCCTCTTGGTTCTACAAAGGTTTAACTATAGATTTTATGCTCAGGAATCTACTAACAGTTGATGTGCTATTGAACACCTGTTTATCATTTGAATCTGTTTATTCATCATTTGAATGCCATGTCATGTAACCTGAATGAGTTCATTTAATAAAATTGTAAACAAGAGAAGTTGAAGCGTTTTTCCTTTGCATATAAGTTCTCTGGGTCACGGCAGTAAAAAAAACTCACTAAATTTTGAGACTGATTCATTAAGTAATTGAAGGTATAGAAATTAATTAATTGAAATTAATTCATTGACAAGTTGTTCTTTTAGAATTGGTGCCCCCTTTTTATGAGTGCTTTTCTATTTTATTTAGTGAGCGTTGGGGTGACGGTTTAACTCTGTCCCCTCGCACACCCACTATTAAATAAAATAAATAATTCCTGTACCTTATTACACTATATTTTATTAAATATCACTACACCACCGTTCAGCTGCGGGAGATAGAGTCCGTGGCCAACCAGGACCCCGATGAACAATGCCAACCTGGAGTGCATCCTGCCGCCGACGAGAACGTCACGCTGCCACTACCAGCATCAGGGACAAGAGAGCAGCAGCAGCACTGCCTGAAGCCCAACAGATCAGCGCTCACAGTGCCGAGATCCGAACGCCCAGACAACCTCCAGATGCTGCTGTTGCCACCAATGCAGATCACCGCACAGTTGGGGCCAGCCACCTTCCAGATGGCCGATGGTTCAAGATGGCACGCCAGTCGTCTGAGGAAGGTAAGATCAGCAGCTGCCTCGGATCAAGACACGACACTGCGTCCCAACCCAGCCAGTGTGGGACGCAGACTGGGACTTTGCTGATGAGCAAGCGATTCCAGCAAGATAGCACCCAGGCCCGCCGTGACCACAGCCTCCAGGGCCGCGCCCACCGTGGGCTAACCAGAGGCCCCTGAAGTTGAACTGTTAAATGACTTTGTTTTTTGAAAATGTTTTAACAGAGCATGGTAGATATAAGTGGCAAAATAATCCACTCAACCATGCAGGGTCTTACCGGCAGTCTACCTGGTTATCCAGGTTCGTATTGGTTTAAAAGTAATGGTTATGGTGTACGGAACCTGAAGATATTTATGGTTGGGTTTAAAAGCTAGTTCATGTCTGTAGCATGTTTCTTGTGATTTACAAGACATATCAAGAGCAAAATCATTCCAAACTCCCAAGTATGTTTTTTTGCTGTTAATGTCTGCTAAAGCTCCACCCCCCCATCCCCCCAAAAGGCAGATTTGGACAGAGTGTTTCTAGCTACATCAGTATTCCTGCTTAGCCTAATTGATTATAAAATTAACCAATCAGACGGATACTCTTGGCTACCTCGAGGGACGAGGGAGGAGCTGAGGAGCAGCAGGATTGAGGCAGAGGGGGATGAAGGTGTCCATTTTGCACAGCAAGGCAGTGGAGGAGGAGGCAACCAATCATGTGTAGGGGTAGCAGCAGAAAGAGAGTATAGAGAGGCAGGGGTTGATTTGAATGTGGGTGTGCCAGACCACGGTCTCAACAGACAGGCACCACACTGTGAGCTGAGAGAAGCCACATTCAAATCGGGCCCCCCCTCCCCTCCCTGCTCAGTCGCAGGCGGACGGGGGACTGATTGTTGGTAAGAAGTAAGCACATATTTGGCAACTACACCTATGTCTCGCCTCGACCATTTTCAGAAACATGCTTCGCTTTTTACTTTTGAAGATATAGGCAAAACTTTAACATCCGGGAGCATCTTGAACAGACTAGCAGCCACTAGTGAACCCTGCAGGTCGGGAGCATGGTGACCAATCACGTGCAAGCCCTGCAGGCTGCTAATTACAATATTCATAGATCCCACATACTTACGTACACCACGTTCCAAATTATTATGTAAATAGGATTTTAGTGTCATAAACATTCAGCGTTTTATTTTTCAATTAAACTCATGGATGGTATTGTGTCTCACTGTCATGGCGGCCTCTGGGCCGTCATTGGCGTCATCAACTCCAGCTGCGCACAGACCAACAGGTGTTAATCAACGGCTGTTAAAAGCCAGCGTCGCTGACAGCCCGTCACGGAGTCGTCTGTCCTCCTCGTCGGAGTATGAGCCTGAACTCCGCTCTCTGGTCTCGTCAGGAATCTCTCTTGTCTCGTCCGGAACCTCTCTTGCCTCGTCAAGAACCTCTCTTGCTTCTTCAAGGACTTCTCATCAGTTTCCACCAAGTAAGAGAACAATTTGCTACTCAACCCCTTGTCTATACCCCTGTACACAGGTGGACCTCCTAGGCGGCGGACCTGCGTCCCCAGCTGACGGGGTAACGCCATCTTGCACACGTAGCGCTTCGCTACCACCACGACTACCGGTACGTCTTGCTCCTCAGCTTCCAGAACTATTGTTGTATCAGTTGCAGGAGTATTGGCCACCGCTATCAGTGGAGTCACTGTCATCGTTATCAGCTATATCATCATCACCACATTCTGTGGAATCACTAACCTCGTCATCGTCAGGACTACCATCATCCCGGTCTGTGGAGTCACAGCCGGCGTCATCACAAGGACAGCCCTCGTCACAGCCACGGGTGGTATCCCCAGCACGTTCACGGACACCTTCACCTCCACGCTGCATGGCCACTGGATCTCAGCAGGGCGAAACCTGTGCTGCACTCAAGTAAGCCTCTCCATCTGCAGCTCATCACGAGTGTGGAACAAAAGTAATTGTTTTCTGCTTGTATGTTCCAGGGTTGCCGGGTCTCCGTCCAGGCTGCTCAGCTCTAGTGACCAGAACACTATCCACGCACTCACACACGCACTACACACTCTCACTATTAAATAAAGATTATTGTCACTATCTGCCCGTGTCAGTGTCTGTCTCCTGGGTCCTAAACCATGTCACTCAGGGTTCTTTGGATCACTGACATCAATCTCAGACTCCTGTCATAATTAGTTTGCCAGGTGAGTCCAATTAAAGGAAAACTATTTAAGAAGGATGTTCCACATTATTAAGCATGCCACAGGTTTCAAGCACAAATGAAAAGAAAAAGTATCTCTCTGCTGCTGAAAAGCATCAAATAGTGCAATGCCTTGGACAAGGTATGAAAACATTAGATATTTCACAAAAACTTAAGAGTGATCATCGTACTGTGAAGAAATTTGTGGCTGATTCAGAGCACAGAGGGGTTCATAGAGATAAAGGCATAATGAGGAAGGCTTCTGCCAGACAAATTCATTGGATTAAGAGAACAACTGCTAAAATGCCATTACAAAGCAGCAAACAGGTATTTGAAGCTGTTGGTGCCTCTGGAGTCCCACGAACCTCAATGCATAGGATCCTCCAGAGGCTTGCAGTTGTGCATAAACTTACTATACGGCCACTCCTAACCAATGGTCACAAGCAGAAACGTGGCAGTGGGCCCAGAAATACATGAAGACTAATTTTCAAACAGTCTTGTTTACTGATGAGTGCCGTGTCACCCTGGATGGTCCAGATGGATGGAGTAGTGGATGGTTGGTGGATGACCACCATGTCGCAACAAGGCTGCAACGTCAGCAAAGAGGTGGTGGAGTCATGTTTTTGGCCGGAATCATGGGGAGAGAGCTGGTAGGCCCCTTTGGGGTCCCTGAAGGTGTGAAAATTACCTCGACAAAGTATATAGAGTTTCTGACTGAACAATTTCTTCCATGGCGCAAAAAGAAGAACCGTGCCTTCCGTAGCAAAATTACTGTATCTTCATGCATGACAATGTACCATCTCATGCTGCAAAGAATACCTCTGTGTCATTGACTGCTATGGGCATTAAAGGAGAGAAACTCATGGTGTGGCCCCCATCCTCCCCTGACCTCAACCCTATTGAGAACTTTTGGAGCATCCTCAAGCAAAAGATGTATGAGGGTGGGAGGCAGTTCACATCAAAACAGCAGCTGTTTGAGGCTGTTCTGACATCTTGCAAAGAAATTCAAGCCGAAACTTTACAAAAATTCACAAGTTCAATGGATGCAAGAATTGTGGAGGTTATATCAAAGAAGGGGGTCTATGTTAACATGTAAAATGTTAACATGTTAACAGCCTGTTAAGCTGTTTTTGATTGAAATAGCTTTTGATTTCAGTAAATATGACCTCCTAATGCTGCAAATTCAACAAATGACCATTTTCAGTTCTTTACAACCAATAAAATGTTTTGAAACTCTGTTGTGCATAATAATTTGGAACAGTGCATTCTGATTTCATTGGGAGGTTTGTTCAATAAAATTTGAATTATGCTTTAACTGTTGATGACATGAAAATTATACTGACTGTCATCTGCATCGACTATTAAGGAAAATCAGAGACAAATATCATTTGCATAATAATTTGGAACACGGTGTAGGTGAAAGATTTAAAATCTCTTTCCAAGCAATTCTAAGGCAATGAAAGTTTTTTTGTGGGTAAAAAGCCACAACATACTATTCTGGGCAATACATATTTGTTTCTGAGGTGGTTTTAGCGCAGCCGGAGTGCACCTTTAAGGGGCTAATGGTGGGAGACTGTCTCTTTGGTGCTCCACCTTCCACCCGCAGCTTACCTGTACCACACCTCTCCTAGCTTGTTATTAGCTTGTTGTTAGCGTGTTACAGGTGTTGTTTGCAGTTCATTAAAAGCTAACCTTGAACACAGAGAACGTGTCCGCTGGTCCCTTCATCCAGACATAACAGGTGCCCTTTTTACTTCTTTGGTCCTAACCTTCAAACCGCTTGAGTCCGCCCCTGATGTGAACAGTGAATACCTTCATAAGAACTTGCACATCTTCTGCAGACACTGCTTACCTCTCACCACATCAGCCTCATAATAATAACAATAATAACTAGAAAAGCATTCATAGAGCGCATACCTCCGCCAAGGCTCCTTCCGTTTCTCATGGATCAGCTCCAAAATGTAATGGGTTTGTGTGTCGGCCTATAGCCACTTGTGGTGAAAATTGCATCAAAGTCTGTCCATCAGTTTTGGAGTATTGTTGCTAACACACTGTCAGAAGATAAGAGCCTTGGCTGAGGTATGCATTCTCAGATCATCACCAAAATATAGTGGGTTCCTCTGTAGCCCAAGAACCACCTCTGGTGAAAATTTCATCCAAATCCATCCTGTAGTTTTTGTGTAATCCTGCTGCACAAATACAAACAAAGCCCTTGGTGGAGGTATGCACTCTCAGATCATCACCAAAATCTAATCATCTGTTCCCCGTGTCGTTACACACCTTTCCTGAAAATTTCATCAAAATCCGTTCATAACTTTTTGAGTTTTGTTGGTAACAGACAGACAAACAAACGCCGGTAAAAACATAACCTCCTTGGCGGAGGTAATAACAATAATAATAAATAGCTGACGTACCTTGCGGCCAGACTCCTTCAGGATTAAATCTTTCCGTCCCGCCTTTGCTAAATAAGAGTGATTTTGTGGCATAAAAACGAACCAACAATATTAGGACAACGGAATGCGCCTGCAGGAGGAGGGTAGTCTGGGTTATTTTTAGCCCTGAACCACGCGCAGGTGGGTAAACCGGTCACCGGACGATCTGGGGTGTAACGTGGTCCGTCTCGGTGCTTGTTTCGTCCGATTTGAACGAATCGACGTTTAATCGCAAACAACCTGTGGCGCACACTCACGAGCCAGACGCTGCGCAGAGATGCGACGGCGCGAGGGTGAACGATGATGACAGCTCCGGGCTGAAGGACAGGAACAAGCGGGCGGCAGCAGCGGCGAGACGCCCGCGTATAAACGCGATTTGCAGCCCGGCGGAGCGCTGAGTTAGCAGCCGGCAGCTGTTCGCCGCTAAACCTCCCAGTAATGACGGTTCATCGGTCCTACTCACCCGCTCGTGTCCTCAAACCAGTCCTCACACAACTTCAGCCGGTGTCTGTCGTCACATCACAGAGCAGACGGGCGGTGAGGTGGCGGGCGGCTTCGTCGTCGTCGTGGTTCTTTTATTTGTATTTTCCCCTCTCGGAGTGTGGACCGTTAGCTGTCCACTCGCTCCGGGCTGCCTCTCCTGTCAGTCACCGCGCTGAGCGGCTGTCCGCTCCGTCGCCATCTTGGTTGTGATGGGAATCCGCCGTCACTCCGGTCCAGAGGGCATAAACTGAGCTGCCCTCGGTCCCCGGAGGCTGACCCCGCTTTAACAACAACCATAAACACAGTCCCTCACTCATGTATTACACCGCAGTCTGTTAATATGAAATTAATCTCTTAATTGAAATTATTGTATTAAATTATAATAATCTTATTAGTAATGATCTCAAGTCTGACGCTTTTCCATTTATGGCAATCCCATGATTTAAACCCCTCTCTTATGATTATGACCGTATTCCTTTTTCAAAAAAAAAAAAAACATTGGGCCCCTAATTATGCCAGTGATTAGTCAATATTCCAAAGGTATATTGCTCCAAAAGTCCAGTTGTTAAAGGTGTCATTGACTGAACTTTTTCAACATTTTAACAGCTCATATACTGTATGTCTTAATGAAGTGTTTGTGACATATTTTGTTCACATTTTCTTTATTTTTTTTAAATTATTGAAGCAAATTTGTTTTGTATTTTGCCTGGCTTTCTTGAAGCGCTCTGATTTAAAGCCTGTCACTTTAAAACCATCCTGCACCTATTCAGCTCCACCCTCCTGTGGTGTGTGTGTGCTGTCGTACCGGCCCTGGTATGACGTCAGGCGGGCACGGCCCTTGTGTATAAATAGTTCGGTTCTCATAATAAAGGGTGAACATGCTGCATGACAGACGAGCCTCCTGTCCCTCATTTTACATACATAACATCTGACAACGAGGATAAAAATTATGGCAGTGTATGGGCTACCTCCACCACTAGCACCGTTTCTAGAGTACACAGGAGAGCCCGTGATCCTGTGGCCGCAGTGGAGGGCCATATTTGAGGATTAGATGAGGGCGCTGGGCTTAAGTAGTCTTGACAAGAGACGACGGTGAGCACTCCTGGCCCATAATCTCAGCGTGGAGGGCCGAAGAATTCTCGGTATGTTGGGTGAAACAGAGTACTATGAGGATGCTGACGAGCGGCTGGCCGAGTACTTCGACGAGCAGACAAGGACCACGAAACTGTGGGTAATGGAGCTGTTGGCGCCAGGAATGGCTAAGCTGGTTAGCTGGGGGAAGCTAACAACCCGTTCTGTGCCTATGGACAGGTTAACCACTAAGCTAACTTCACACCAAAACCCAGCTACCAGCTAGACTTCGAGGTAGGACAGGGGCCACGAATGGAGGAGCCCCTGGTCACTGAAGACAGTGGGCCGGTCAAGGAGCTCAGCATGGTACAGGACCATAGCGCTGATGAGTCAGACAGCGCAGTGTGCAGTGACAGCGGAGAGGGAGAGTAGCAGGAGTCTTCCCCGCAGCTGGAGGCTAGGCAGCGAGTGAGCGGGACCATGGATATTCTCCACCTTTCTGGTTCTGCCACCACCCGGGGTATAAAAGAGCTGTGAGGGAGAGGGGCGGTCTCTCGGCCTCCTCTCCGCCTCACGGCAGCGCTTGTATTGTGAGAGTGAGTCACAAGTAAAGTTGTGTCCAGTTCAACGCTCGGTCTCGTCCTTGGCTTCCATTACCGACATAACATTTGGCGACGAGGGTAAAAAGGTATGGATGCGGGGGTTACATCAATTCGGCCATTTTTGGAGCTTCCCGGTGAGCCGCCCGTCCCTTGAACAAGGTGGTTTGCCGCCTTTCAAACATATTTAGTGGCATTAGACCTTGGAAGACTGGAGAAGTTGCGGGCACGGACACTGTTGGTTCACAACCTAGGAATGGAAGGGGAACGTATCCTTAGCACTTTGGGTGAGAGCGATAGCTTTTAGGAAGTGGTTGAGCTAATGACGCAACATTTTCACGCCCAGTAAAACGTCATCATCCAGAGGATCCGGTTTCGACAGTGCCGCCAGCAGACTGGCAAGTCAGTGCAGCGGTAAGTAGCAGGCCTACGCCAGCTGGCCAAGGATTGTCAGTTTGGAGCATTGGAGGAAGAGATGGTCCGCGACCAGTTGGCAGAACATACTGTTTGCCCGGCAAAGAGGCCGAAGCTCCTCACATACTCGGGCGAGCTGACATTAGCTAAGTCCATCGAGTTAGCTCAGCAGTTTGATGCAGCAGACAAGCTATCACGAGACCTCAGTGAGAGAGCGTCACATCGCCATTTTGAACCACAATCAACAATGCAGGCAGTGGACCCGGACAGCAACGATGGCGTGGAGGATGACGAAGGATATGCTAATGCTGTCAGGATGAGGTTCGCCACGGGATCGCCCAGGTGTTTGGGTTGTGGGTCCACCAAGCACCATTATAAGGCCAGAGAGTGTCCAGCAAGAGGAAGATGCTGTGGCAAGTGTGGACTCTTGCATCTTTTCGCTAGGTCATGTTACAGGTTCGAGCGAGGGGTTCTGAAATGTAATGAGGACCCCCCCCCCCCGCTTCAACTCCCATGGTTATTCACACCGTATCCCCAAGTACCAACGGCTGTTCCTACTGTACGGTGGAACTGGACGGGGTGATGGTGCTGTTGCTGAGTGACACAGGAGCGGTGAGAGCCATGTTGAATTGGCCAACCGTGAGGAGTTTCTTCCCACAGTACCGGGTTAGAGGTGATTCAGTACCGCTGTGCGGATATGATGGAGGAAGATTGGCCATGGTGGGGTCGGCGGGACTGACAACTAGATACAAATCGGCAGAGGTGTCCAGCTTGAAGTTCATTGTGACTGCCCGGGGAGAGAACATTATGGGGTGTGATTTATTTTATGGTTTGGGCTTCGCCATCACAAGCAGCACTGGGGAAGAGTGTCCGGGCTGTGGTTTGTGGGACCAGCCGGTTCCCCGAACGATGAACGGAGCTGTGTGGGACGAACCTTTGCCTAGTATTCTGGATGATGAGAAGGACCAACCCCACCCAGGGCCATCGCGGGAGGGTCCCTGTGCCAGTACCCAAGTAACCCTTGCTGAGGGAACTGGGTGGCGCGGTGGGACGCCTGTGACGGCAGGTGGCACCGAGTGGCTGACCCATTATACTCCCGAAGTTTGGCTGGAAGGGACCGGTGAGCAGGGGGTCACAATGGCGACGCTGGCAGCGAAAATGAAAAAGACCAGGGCAGAACCGGCTGGCACGGTGAAACAACGTGCCAAACAGTACACTGGAAGCCGTGTAGGGCCCCTCTGGGGGTCGCAGATGTGGTCCGACCCAGGGAGGAGGCCCGGTCAAGAGGTGTTCGGGGTAAACACCAGAGAGAAGATGACGAAGGGCGGCTGCAGGTGGTGGCTGTTGGGGAGGATGCCTACCTCCAGCTATCTGATGGCTTGTGGAGGCATCCCAATGAGCTGCGGCGTGCCTGGGAAAGGAAGGAGGTGTTTGGACCTCGACGTGGGTCGTCCCCAGGAGCAAAGAAGAGAAGGTGCACCAGAGTGGAGCCGTCCAATGGGTTTCCGGGGGGTGGTTCCTCTCCTGGGGCAAGCTGACGGTTGGACGATGTATATTATGCATGGTGATGGAAAAGGGGGACAACCGATGTGTAATTTAGTTCTGTTAATGGGATTATTTTGTGTTTTATATTAATTTAGGAACACAGCAGTTTTGTTTAGTGGAATTGTTTATTTAGTGAAGACGGCAGAATAATCCGTCTTGACGTGTGGGGGTGGGATGGCAGTCCACCTATTCCCCCCTAGTTTTAGTTGTTTGCGTGAATGTGATACGCCTTTAGGTATTTCTGTTTATTTTTTTTTTAGTGCATGATTCGGGTTCCAAATTGGGGAGGGTCTTGATTGTATGCATGTGTTTTGGACCATTTTTGAATGGGGGGGGGGGGTGTTGTGTTGTTGTGGGGACATATTATTGTGTGACAAGACATTGTGTGACTTTCCAGTTCCGCCGCCACCCGGGGTATAAAAGGGCTGTGAGGGAGAGGGGCGGTCTCTTGGCCTCCTCTCCGCCCAACAGCAGCGCTTGTACTGTGAAAGTGAGTCACAAATAAAGTTGTGTCCAGTTCAACGCTCGGTCTCGTCCTTGGCTACCATTACCGACATAACAGAATGGTCTTCAGTTCAAAGGGAACTGAGAACTGTGCAGGGAAGACGTGAACAACCGAACATCACTTCACCAGAAGTTGACAAGAAGATTACCCATATGCCATTGCGCCTCAAATACGAGTAAAACAAACTATTGTTGCTAACGTTATTAACAAGTTAAACTGATGTTGGTTATTGTTTATATCAAGTGATAGTAATAAAAATATATTTGTATTAATATTTTATTTATGACATATAAATTATCGACCATCGTATCAGTACATGTCCATGGTTACTATGGTAACACACAGAGGAGGAGCCGACAGTTACAGGGTGTTTCAAATGGAGAAATTTTGTGAAGAGCAGTTAACTTACTGATATTCCCTGAGAAAAGAGCAGGGAGTAGGGAATACAGTTTGAAGTACACTGTGGATCCGAACGTAGCTACACTCTCATACTGGTCACTGGAAGTTCAACATGGCACCTCATGGCAAAGAACTCTCTGAGGATCTGAACAAAAGAACTGTTGCTCTACATAAAGATGGCCTAAGCTATAAGAAGATTGCCAGCACCCTGAAACTGAGCTGCAACACGGTGGCCAAGACCATACAGCAGTTTAACAGGGCAAGTTCCACTCAGAGCAGGCTTTTCCATGGCCACCTATGATGCTCATTCAACTGACCCAGGCTTTGTGCTTGCAGCCTCATTCGAGAAAAAGTGAAAGCTGCGGTCAGAGTAAATTGGTATCACAAAGGCAGTAATAAACTTTCTCGGTCAACCCTGGCTTTGTGCTTCAGATTGTGCATGTTCACAGGTAAAGGGGCGTTAAATGGGTCATGTGACTCTTTCTCCTGCACATATATATGAAGCACATCTCAAAAATCGTGATGAGGTGGAAATATTCTAAAATATAGCAGTAAGAAAATCCACACATTCACACAGCTGTGCTGAAAATAAGCAGTAGAATAAGTGCTCTCAGAGATGGTTAAACTTGTAAACTCTTAGGAGTCTGCTTAAGCTAGATGGAAAATGGTGCCAAGGGGTGTTTTCACCAAGACAGGTCACAGACATTTCCTTAAAACCCCTGAAAACCACGCCAGCATGTTGAAAAGTGCATCATAGGGGCACTTTAATGTGCTTTGAAAAGTTACTCTTGCTATATTCCTTGGAAATTTGCTTCATAAATAGTGCTCTTATATTTATTATATTTATTCCATATAGCTACAATGCTCCGCACCGTGTGTCTATATATTTATGTTTATATGTACATATATACTCGCTGCTCTTGTTTTTTTCTTGCCTTCTGATTGTTGCTCTGAGTGTTGCTATCCCTGAGCTGTTGCAATCCTGGAATTTCCCCATTGTGGGACTAATAAAGGCTTATCTTATCTTATCTTATCTTATCTTATCTTATCTTATCTTATCTTAATTACAAACATCTCTGCTAAATATAAAATGAAAAATAAGTGAAAAATATATGTAATAACTCTACAGGAAAGATTAAATACATTGAACCATTGAGTCCTTGATGAACGTCTGTGAAAATGAAAGGTAACAAAGATGAAAAGGGGAAAGCCATGAAATATTGTCCCCACTTGACACAGCAGGTCATTAATGAATGTCAATAGAATCATTAGAGAAGAGGGGACTGGGTTTCCTTTTTCAGGAGGCAAAATAGTGGCTTTGGACCAAATCCAAGTACAAGTTTTATGACTTCTGAAGTGGTGCCACCTGAGAAATGTTCTTAATGAAGACGCACCAAGTAAAAATGTATACTTCAGGAGCAGAGATGGTTGCCCACTTTACGTTGAAAGGTTCAAGTCATTATACAGAGTACTCAATCTTTTACATCAAACAGTCCATCCAAAAAGTATTCACAGTGCTTCACTTTTTCCACATTTTATTATGTTACAGCCTTATTCCAAAATGGATTCAACTAATTTTTTTCCTCAAAATTCTACACACAAAACCCCATATTAACAACGTGAATTTTTTTTTTTTTAGATTTTTGCAAATTTATTAAATATAAAAAACTAAGAAATCACAAAGTGTTTGCCCCCTTCCTGATTTCTCATTTTTTTGTATGTTTGTCACACTTGAATGTTTCAGATCATCAAACAAATTTAAATATTAGACAAAGATAACACAAGTAAACACAAAATGCTGTTTTTAAATGAAGGTGTTTATTATTAAGGGAAAAAAATCCAAACCTACATGGCCCTGTGTGAAAAAGTGATTGTCCCTAAACCTAATAACTGGTTGGGCCACCCTTAGCAGCAACAACTGCAATCAAGCATTTGTGATAACTGGCAGTGAGTCTTTAACAGCACTGTGGAGGAATTTTGGCCCACTCATCTTTGCAGAATTGTTGTAATTCAGCCACATTGGAGGGCTTTCGTGCATGAACCACCTTTTTAAGGTCATGCCACAGCATCTCATTTGGATTCAGGTCAGGACTTTGACTAGGCCACTCCAAAGTCTTCATTTTGTTTTCTTAAGCCATTCAGAGGTGGACTTGCTGGTGTATTTTGGATCATTGTCCTGTTGCATAACCCGTTTACGCTTCAGCTTGAGGTCACGAACAGATGGTCGGACATTCTCCCTCAGGATTTTTTGATGGCAGAATTCATGGTTCCATTTGTTAGAAAAATACCCGATTCTTTGATTGAAAGATCCAAGAACAAGCCGGAGATTTCTTCAATTTAAAGATGTAACATTTATTTGGAGGTCACATGTAAAGCAAGCAGCGTTGGGTGCAGCATGACACAGCTCCCTCTGGAGCGTCGCCACACTGACCCCAACTTCTGGGTGCAGCTTACATTCATCTTCTCGGGTTGGTTAGGCCAACCCCCGTACAATAGGATGGGCTTGTACGTGACTGTCTGACTGGCCAATTTAATTCTGACGTGAACAGGCCATCCGCTGATCACGCCGCTGTTCTTGAATGTGCAATCAACAGTGTACTTGAATGTTGGATCCGGGTGTGTATCTAATGTGATAGACTTGACTATATGAAGAGAGAGAGAGAGAGAGAGAGAGAGAGAGAGAGAGAGAGAGAGAGAGAGAGAGAGAGAGAGCTCTATAGCTCTGCCTAATAATTCCAGTTTAACACAACATATTTGTTCATAAGAATGCAAACAGAATATGTATGGAATATGTGTAGAGCACAAAGGGAGATTACCTACAGAATTATTATTTTGGCACTCTAACTTTCCATTAACCCTTTCATGGCCCCCTTTGACATGATTTTATCATGTCAACTATGCATGGTGAGAGGGACGCTAGCGATTAACAGATGGTGGATAAGGCAGGTCCCTACATTGTGTGTCAACCCAAGATGCTTGCACCATTGGTTCTGCTACCCTTGCCTCCCCCCTTGTGGACACCCTAGCACGGTGCAGTGATGTCTAAGAGGGCCTTGTCCAGATGAACTGTCAATCCACGATGCCCACAAAACCTTTGTCCACCGGTTGACCCTTCCCAGGGCTCGCATTATTCGACTGCCATCATCACACGGTTGTGACAGGGGTTTGAGTTTCCTCTGTGTCTGCTTCCTGTATCCGCAGCTGTAGAGTACAGTCCCACATCGTTGACACACACCGGTACCATTAGAAGCCAAACCACTGTGTGCCCACGCTCTGAGGCACATCTCATCCCATGAGGCCTATAGGACAGTCTGGTGGGTGCAGCAGAGGATAGATAACATCCAGTCCAGCCAGTGAACAGTTCAATGATGTTGTCCCAGGGATGCTACCCCCCTGTCGCTGGACAGAGGTAGAGATGCTGGTGTTGGTAAGGCTCGAGCTCCTGGCTCCACCCCGGATGCTGGAGGTGCGGTGGATGTGCTCGGGTACCAGTCCATTCTTCTTCTAGGGACTGAAGTCATACAGTCACTTGCCCTATGACCTTTTTTTACGTTGCAGGCACACGTGATGATCTGGTGCCCTCCGGCATGCATCTTCCCTGTACCCTACACCCTTGCTTGAGTGCCGATACAAAGGGCTCAGCCGGAGCAGGACCGGCTGATATAATGGCCTGAGGGGTTGCCATCACAATGTATGGAGTGTGTACCGTTTTATCCTTATTCACTAGATCTGTAGTTATCCATGTGCTGTTGTAAGTTATCGCCCATTAGCCTTGAGAGTGTGATTGTCGACCATATGAAATCTGCAAGCAGTGGTTGTGTTGTGATGAGTGTGTTGGGTAATGGGACTTATATGTTCAGCAATGGGTAGGTAGTAGACAACATCATTCAACGTTAGGAGACATCCTTATCCATGCTTGTTGTATTCAGGCTTTCAGAGCTTCTAACCTTCACCCTTATCCAGACTACCTAACTGTAATTAGCATAATGGAAATAAACATGCAAGAGTACTATAAGTCTCACACCCATACCTATGTGTGGTGAGCTATGTTTGATTTATGTATTATCTGTAGCACACTGTGTTTACAAATAATCTGTGATGGCAGAATGGTCTTCCTTGTCATCATCCTCCGTCTTGGGGTCCTCAGCTCTTCCTCTCGACCCAGCAATTGGTTTAAGACTTGCTGATGACTCCCACTGTGGAAAATTGCATTTGTTAACGCCCTTCTGGGCTTCTGAACATATGGCCTATAGTGTCGTACTCTGTTCCTTTTATTAGATCTACATCTAGTTATCCTTTTACCATAACCAATTTGGAATTTGCTTCAGATTTTCCTCATCCTCTCATTTGTTAATGTTAAGATTGGTCATATAGGAGATTTCTGGGCGTCAATGTGTACTGCCTTTTGTGCTGTGGTTACCCAGTTAAGAGACAATGCTTATGGTTTTATTTTGGGAGAATATTCTATGTTAAGGTCAGGTATTGGTTTTCCATGGATGGCTCTATTCCACACTAGAGGTGACAAAATGTCCAACATTTTCCAATCCATGTGTTTGGGTCTAACCAGTGGGATGCGTGGAACCTCCCATAGGTTGAAATGTCTCTTATCCTCTTCAATTAAGACAATGGATGCTTCCACACATTTCCTTGTTTACCAGTCCAAATTTTATGGCCAATCTGGAGGATGGATTTGCAAATAATGGTTGTTCATAATTTGGATCAGATCCGTTCAATTCCCTATAGTGCATGGGGTACAATGCTACTTTTCCAGATGTTGATAGGTGTTCTACTGGTAGCTTTCCATTTGCAGAATCTGATCGTTACTTTTCTGACCTTGAAAAGTCCTGTATGTCATTACACGGAGTTCTTACTTTACATGCATCTGCACCATACAAATTTAATCAAAGTACCCTAAACCTCAGAGTGAGGTAAATGGAAGATGTCTGTCCTTTTTTTTTCAATAATTTAATTTTTGCTAATTTTCTGTATATGTGTAGAAGTGAGTCCACTTATCTGTTCTAGTCTTAAGCATGCGGTCCAGTTGTTCCGTGGTGGATGTGGGCACCTCCCTCCCACCAGCAGCGGCCCGGACATCACTCAGTTTCCATTGTGGGGCGTGCTCCCTCCTCCTCCTTGCTGTCCTCCCCCTCCTCCTTTTGGCCTCCTTTTATAAGAGAAACAGATTCATGGGGAGCCTCAGGCTCCCCTTGTGTCAGCCATTCCATAAATAAGTGCGTATTTTTCCTTCAAATTTTATTTTCCCTTCTTATTTAGATTTCCAACCTTGAGTCAAGAAAGGAACTGACTCAAAGTCTTTATTTAATCTTTGCTAATTAATACAAGATGGAATAATAATTAACTCTCCACAGTGCCAACAGGTATTATTTGTACTACTGTAATTGAATGCTGTGTGGATTTTTGTGTTGTACTGCATACACCTCCATGCTGCTACTCATTTTTGCCACTCAGTGTTTGTCTTCCAAGAGTTCTGTTCGGTGACATCCTATGCATACCCTCTATTGGGGAGGAACATAACTGGGGTGTTAGATTGACTTTAAATAACTGAGTATACAGTAAAGCTATAATCTTTGCTGTGAGTGTTTGCTCATTACTTAATGTTAATATTCACAACTAAAAGAAATGCACTGAAAAAATGACACCTAATGCCTCATTCCCGCTTTAAGTACTTGGAAACATTTAAGATGGCTGCCGTGTTTGTGCCTTCTTCCTGACACTCTTCAGGATTAAACAAAATTTAGTTTATTGTTGTTTTTTGTTTGTTTGTTTGGTTTTTTAAAGCTACAGTTGTAAATCTTACATGATCTTTATTTTTCTTTGGTTACACATACTCTGCTTTCATTTCTCTTTCCATTTCCATCTCAAAACCAAAAATATTTTCTACACTTGCTAAATCCACCGTTCTTCTCTCTTCACCTACGCACTTTTGCCATCAGAAACACTCACTCGATTTTTACCATCCACTATCCATCTATGTACAAGACTTCACCTTTCCCTGGACTATCTGATGAAGCTGCACATCTCACATCTATAATCTCTTTCAGTACCAAAACTTCCTTTCATTCATCTGGTCTCATTTCTCTTCAGCCTTCATCAACATTCTGTTACCACCTGCTTGTCGTCTTCATGATTCACTGTCCTGTCATTCATACTACTGACTCTACTGTCCAGAGCTAATGCTCCATGCAAGATCCTGTACATAAAAGTGATTGGTTTCATTCTGAAAAGTCGGCTTTATAATAAACCAACGTGGCTCAGTTCAAAATTCTGTCTTGTGACAAAACTCATCATCTCTTGACCACCTCTACCCTGGCAGCGGATGCTTTCTCATTACTGACCTTTCGATTTGTTTAGGAATTAAATAATGCCTCTGGGTTTGAACATCTGCCTTTCCAGGAATGTATAAAAATAAGACGTCTGCTGATTGCTCTGAAAACTAAAGTATAACAGAATCATCTGTATCTTGGTGTGGTGGAGTTTTCTCTTTTTTTTCTTCTGAATAGATAACCTCCAGACGAGCTAACACCATGCCTACAAAAACTATAACAATTTTTAGATACAAAAATGTAAAACTTTCATTAGCCCCCAGAAACAATTCTAAAAATATTTAAATCAAGAATCAACAACCACGTGACATGTGGACCATCCGTGTGTGAACCGCTGGTTTGTTTATCAAGCTACACTGGTTGTCTTGTGTGTGTCAGAGCTGCAGATCTATGTGCACAGGACATTAAAGCCTTGTTTATGCTCCACCTCCACTCTGTGCGTGCGTCTATGATGCTTGTACCCTTTGGGTAAGGCCGGTGCGCACACAGCTATATGTATGTATATGCTTCTTTTTTTTTTTTTGAGTCTACTCGGCCGAGTGTTTGCTGCTTTTACCTCAAATTATCTTCTTTTTTCTCTTGTCTACTCTAGTCATGCTTGTTTTAATTCATCTTCTTCTATAACGTTTTTTACTCATCTCTGGATGATCAAAAACCATCACCCTTGTTAAGCTGCCATCCCTCATCCCCATACCAAGTGTGAGGAACTGTGTAAAGAATGAGTGTAAAGGATAGAATATGTCAGTGAGAGTATAGTTGCGAATGCACAATATTGAAGATTTAGGAAAACATGCAAATTTTAATAAACTATTTCAGCTCACTTTTTGCCATAATTGTCTTTTTTCCTCCCAAATTTGTGACTTTCATGCAAACTTGCACCTTCCTCATAAATTTAAACATTTTCCTTGTAACTTTGCAAACTTTTCTCTAAATAGTCATTTTTCTCCTAACAAATTTTGGATTTTTTCTTTGTAATTTTGCAAGTTTTTTTCAGAAATTTGTGACAATTTCTAATATTTGGCAAATTTCCTCAAATGTGCAATTTTCTCTGAAACTTGCAACCTTTTCGCATAAATGTTCAACCTTTGTCTTAAGTTGTGATTGTAAATTAGCATTTTTATCATATTTTGCACCTCCATCTTACAAATTTGTACTTGATTGACATTTACATGTTCATACCTTATGTCAGTTTAAAAAAATGGCTACTGCAAATCTCTTACTTTAACAATGTGATTAGATTTCAACAAATTTATAAAGCATAAGCAATACTTTTCACTAGCTTTTCTTGAACTCTTGGCTGCACTGCCCTCACATGTTTGGTTAATTGGTTGTTCCAAATTGTCCCCAGACCTCTTTCTCCTATAGGCCCTTAGATACTAGAAAGAGTGCTAATAAGTTTGGTTCATATCCATAAAGTTTTGGGAAATGTGCAAAAAATACAGATAGAAGGGTCTGGAAATCTCCAAATATGTATTGACCCTTGAGTATAAAGGAGCCCTAAACCTGCATCCTTTCTCTTGGCCAGCAGGTGGCTAGTTTTCTTGTAGCAAAAGGCCAGACTGCCTGATATTCTGTGGAAAAATGACCTTTCAAGCATCAAGAACTTTCCAGATTTTGGTCTTAATTGCAAGCCTTATTCATTCATATTTATACACTGTTTATGTAGCTTCTCAATAGTTTGCATACATGGTATCATTTTAGATGAGAAAGCACACCGACCTCTCAACAATAAGGCTGAGAACATTGTGATCAATTATCTTAGTTTTACTGTTAGATTCACTTCCTGCTTGTTAAAGAGGATTCCACCTCGCAAAATGCCTAATTTAAGACTTCAAGACAGCAAACCTTAAATGACCTAGTCCCACTTTACTATTCATTCCTGTCCCACTCTCCCCCTTTGAAACAGAAAGGCTTAATATTAAAGCCGCTCTCTTTCAACATCCTGTAGGGGAGGATACTCATTGTGTTGCTAATTGGGGGACCCCCCTGGGTGCACTTGTGGGTGTTTGAGCCCAGTGGCCAAATTGCTGACATAGGAAGTATTAGTCCCATGGGGGCCTCTGACTCTATTATTAAAACTCTGACCTCCTGTGGCCCTGCAGCTGATACTGATAGGGCAAATTAGGGGGGGCATGGGTATGGCTTTTTTGAAGATTGGTCATGTATTGGGTTTGTTCAGTATGTGGTCTTGGCACGTCTCTGATATGGAAAGCAACAATACTAACTAACTAACTAACCTGCACTTATATAGTGCTTTTCTAGTCACAAAGACCACTCAAAGCGCTTTCACTAATACTAACCTTCTATTCTAAGGGCCTATAGGAAACAGATATCTAGGGACAATTTAGAACAGCCAATTAACCTAACATGCATGTCTTTGGATTGTGGGAGGAAACCGGAGCCCCCGGAGTAAACCCACGCAGCACAGGGAGAACATGCAAACTCCACACAGAAAGGTTCCAACCCCTGCCAGCCTGGGGATTCGAACCAGAAACCTTCTAGCCGTAAGGCAACAGTGCTAACCACTGCACCACCGTGCTGCCCAATACTGTATTTACATGTGCTCAATTGTTCCTCTTTGACCATTCTTTCGATGTTCCTTTGTACTGTTGTTGCGGAGGGAGAAGGGGGTCGCTAGGCGATGGCGTGGAGGGGGAGGGTGGACACAGCCAATTCCAGGGTCCTCACCACATGGTCGCTGGGGGAGGAGTGCTCCACAGCCACCACATCTTCTCAGATTTAAGAGAAACAGACAAGCTGTTAAACAGTGTGTTTTAGTCATTTTCTGTTCTATCGTGTTTATTGATTATTTTGCATTTGTTCTCATCGTTGAAGAATAAGTCTCTTATTCTTAGGTTTTTTCTTTCCTTCTTCCAATCGTTCCTCCATATTTTCTTTTATTTTCTTTTGTGTCCTGCACAAAACTTTAACAATTCATCAGTTTTCAATTTTCTCAAAAAACAAATTTCTCTTTCCATTTTCTGCCCACTCTCACTTCCACAAGGTTCATCACAACAAAAAAACCCTCCTATTTATTTATTTTTATTCATTTATTTTTGTATTCACTTATTTACTCCAATTTTCAATTTTCCTTATTCATTCATTTAGATTAGCTCACCTTTATATATTGTCCACCTGGGATTTTTCTACACTCTTAATGAGGAATAAATCTCCTTAGCTACAGTTTTATTGTATAAGTAGGTATAGTTATTATTCTTATACCTCCCTCTGCCCAATTTAAAGTTGAACCTTTTCTCTCCAGCCGAATGGGCATGTATTTTTTCCTCACTACAATCAAACCCACATAGGTGGGCGTGGGAGGACTTTATGTTTGTTTGCCATGCACAGACTTAAAGCTTTCCTTTCAGTCAGAGCGATAAAGTTCCACATTTATTAGGACTATTTTAAGCCCTAATTTGCAGTAAATTTATGAAAGAGTGCACTTTCTACATTCAGTCACACGATGGAGGCACTGTGCTGCAGCTACCCGCACATGTGCAACTGTGAACGCGCAAGATGACTCCGGAGCCTATTGTTCACAAACCACAACTTTTTTTTTTTAAAGAAAATGGAGTGCTGCCTCCCTAACTTCAGCTGTAAACATGCCAGAATAACCATACAACTTTAATTTAGCTCTTCATTTTAATAGTGTTACCTCTAATCCTCCTCTCAGTAACCTGTTTTACAATCTCACCTCCACACAGGAGTGGGGGCGAATTACCTCCCTCCTTTGTGGAAAAACACACACCCGCCTTTGTTCTAGCCATGTGGGCAGAAGAGTGCCATTTGTTAAATCATACTATGGGAAAAGTTTAATAGATATTTCCACCCCCAGTATTGATCAGCTTGCACGATGTGGAGAATATGCTGCAGATTTGCATGTACTCATTTCCTTATAGCTTAACTTTATGTAGAGGATACTTTCATCGAGACCTCATCAGGTCATCGATACAAGAGGTATCGTATCATAAAGTTCAGTCTTATACTGATTTTAACAAGCTATTTTCATTGCTGTGTACTGTAAATTATTATTATTATTATTATTATTATTATTATTGCTGCTTGCTACATTACTCGCTCATTATTAAATTTGAGATTCTTATAATGTATTACAGTACCTTTGCTCCCTATTGATGTTAAAAAGTTTCTTGCATTTTTATTACCAGTCACTCACTAAAAGGTCTTAAAAAGTTTCTTGTGGCTGCTTGCTACATTACTCACTTGTGATTAAGTTTGAGATTCTTAAAATGTATTGGAGTACCTAACTTATGCTCACTATTGATGTAAAAAATATTCTTGCATTGCAAATCTAATCTTCTTTATTCGTTAAAAAAAAACAAAAAAAACCCCCGGCTATTTGATCCTAGGACATTTCTTCGCTCTCCCTCGTGCAAGACCACATGGTTCATGCTTTACATGTGACTGCAGATTTCCATCACACAGTTTAAAATTTGGAGATTGGATATACCCCTTAATCAGACAACTGTAAATTTAGTATGGCCAAAGTGCAGAAATTCGTGTAAAAAAGGTTTTCGGCTTACCTTTTTTGTTCAGGTGCCACAACAGCCGTCTGAATAGGGTCCTTCCGATGTGTTCAGGCTTGCCACGGAATAATTTTATGCGGGCCACCGGCACCAGATTGTTAGAAAAATACCTGATTCTTTGATTGAAAGATCCAAGAACAAGCCGGAGATTTCTTCAATTTAAAGATGTAACATTTTTTTGGAGGTCATATGTAAAGCAAGCAGCGCTGGGTGCAGCGTGACTCAGCTCCCTCTGGAGCGTCGCCACACTGACCCCGACTTCCGGGTGCGGCTTACATTCATCTTCTCGGGTTGGTTGGGCCAACCCCCGTACAATAGGATGGGCTTGTACGTGACTGTCTGATTGGCCAATTTAACTCTGACATGAACAGGTCATCCGCTGATCACACTGCTGTCCTGGAATGTGCAATCAACAGTGTACTTGAATGTTGGATCTGGGTGTGTATCTAATGTGATAGACCTGACTATAAAAAGAAAGAGAGCGAGAGCTCTATAGCTCTGCCTAATTCCAGTTTAACACAACATATTTGTTCATAAGAATACAAACAGAATATGTATGGAATATGTGTAGAGCATAAAGGGAGATTGACTAAATAATTATTATTTTGGCACTCTAACTTTCCATTAACCCTTTCACATTTACCACAGCAAGTCTTTCAGGTCCTGAAGCAGCAAAACAGCCCCAGACCATCACACTACCACCACCATATTTTACTGTTGGTATGATGTTCCTTTTCTGAAATGCTGTGTTACTTTTACGCCAGATGTAATGGGACACACACCTTCCAAAAAGTTCAACTTCTGTCTTGCCAGTCCACAGAGCATTTTCCCAAAAGACTTGGGGATCATCAAGATGCTTTCTGGCAAAACTGAGATGAGCCTTTATGTTCTTTTTGCTCAGCAGTGGTTTTCGTCTTGGAATTCTGCCATGCAGGCCATTTTTGCCCCATTTCTTTCTTATGGTGGAGTCATGAACACTGACCTTAACTGAGGCAAATGAGGCCTGCAGTTCTTTGGATGTTGTTGTGGGGTCTTTTGTGACCTCTTGGATGAGTTGTTGCTGCGCTCTTGGGGTAATTTTGGTCGAGAAGGTTCACCATTGTTCCATGTTTTCGACATTTGTGGATACTGGCTCTCACTGTGGTTCGCTGGAGTCCCAAAGCTTTAGAAATGGCTTTATAACCTTTTCCAGACTGATAGATCTCAATTACTTTGTTTCTCATTTGTTCCTGAATTTCCCTGGATCACAGCATGATGTCTAGCTTTTGAAGATCTTTTGGTCTACTTCACTTTGTCAGGCAGGTCCTATTTAAGTCATTTCTTGATTGAGAATAGGTGTGGCAGTAATCAGGCCTGGGTGTGGCTAGAGAAATTGAACTCAGCCTTCCAAAGATGGGATAAACTACAGTTAATTTATGTTTCATCAGGGGGGAGATGGGACAATAACTTTTTCACACAGGGCCATGTAGGTTTGGATTTTTTTTTTTTTACCCTTAATAATAAACACCTTCATTTCAAAACTGCATTTTGTGTTTACTTGTGTTATGTTTGTCTAATATTTAAATGTGTTTGATGATCTGAAACATTTAAGTGTGACAAACATACAAAAAATGAGAAATCAGGAAGGGGACAAACACTTTTTCACACCACTGTACAGTAAGTATTCACAGCCTTTGCCATGAAGCTCATAATTGAGCTCTGGTGCATCCTGTTTCCACTGATCATCCTTGAGAAGTTTGGAGTCCACCTGTAGTAAATTGAGTTGATTGGACATGATTTGCAAAGGTACACACCTGTCTATATAAGGTCCCACAGTTGACAGTGCATGTCAAAGCACAAACCAAGCATGAAGTCAAAGGAATTGTCTGTAAACCTCTGAGACAGGATTGTCTTGAGGCACAAATCTGGGGAAGGGTACAGAAAAATTTCTGCTGCTTTGAAGGTCCCAAAGAGCACAATGGCCTTCATCATCCGTAAATGAAAAAAGTTCGAAACCACCAGGACTCTTCCTAGAGCTGGCTGGCCGTCTAAACTGAGCGATCGGGGCAGAAGGGCCTTCAACAGGTAGGGGACCAAGAACCCGATGGTCACTCTGTCAGAGCTCCAGCATTCCTCTGTGGAGAGAGGAGAACCTTCCAGAAGGACAACCATCTCTGCAGCAATCCGCCAATCAGGACTGTATGGTAGTGTGGCTAGACGAAAGCCACTCTTTAGTAAAAGGCACACGGCAGCCTACCTGGGGTTTGCCAAAAGGCACATGAAGGATTCTCAGACCATGAGAAACAAAATTCTCTGGTCTGATGAGGCAAAGACTGAACTGTTTGGCTTGAATGCCAGGTGTCATGTTTGGAGGAAATCAGGCACTGCTCATCACCAGGCCAATACCATCCCTACAGGGAAGCATGGTGGTGGCAGCATTATGCTGTAGGGATGTTTTACAGCAGCGGGAACTGGGAGACTAGTCAGGATAGAGGGAAAGATGAATGCAGCAATATACAGAGACATCCTGGATGAAAACCTGCTCCAGAGTGCTCTTGACCTCAGATTGGGGCGATGGTTCATCTTTCAGCAGGACAATGACCCTAAGCACACAACCAAGATATCAAGGGATTGGTTTCAGGACAACTCTGTGACTGTCCTTGAGTGGCCCAGCCAGAGCCCAGACTTGATTCCAACCGAACATCTCTGGAGAGATCTAAAAATGGCTGTGCACCAATGTTTCCCATCCAACCTGATGGCGCTTGAGAGGTGCTGCAAAGAGGAATGGGCAAAAGCGCCCAAAGATGGGTGTGCCAAGCTTGTGGCATCATCTTCAAAAAGGCTTGAGGCTGTCATTGCTGCCAAAAGTGCAACAACAAAGTATTGAGCAAAGGCTGTGAATACTTACAGTATGTACATGTGATTTCTTAGTTTTTTATTTTTAATAAATTTGCAAAAATCTCCAAAAAAAAAAAAAAAACATTTTCACATTGTCATTATGGGGTGTTGTGTGTAGAATTTTTTTTTTATTTAAGTTTTTGTAAAGGGTATACATGTCATTACAGCATTGCACTGTTTACATTTTCATCACATATTCCCTTTTTTTTGACAACATTGGAAAAAAATTATTACAACAGTTTTTTATGTGAAAGAAAAGAAAAATTTAAAAAAAAAGAAGAAAAAGAAAAGAACATCTGAGTAGCATTGGAGCAAAGAGAGGAACCATTATTGAAATGGTGTTTGTCAAAGATTAGATCTGATGGAAGACACATATGTGTTCCAGGGTTGCCAAAAGTTCAAGAACCCATCCATGTCCCGTCTCAGTGCAAATATCAACTTTTCCATCAAATAAATGTCCTGAATCACATTGATCCAATCTTCAGGTGCAGGACAGTCTTTCGACATCCATTTTTTTGTTAGAGCTTTTTTACTTGCCAATATTAAAACACTGAATAAGTATTTTTCTCCTCGTCTTTCCAGTGATTCCGGTAGTAAACCCAAATACAAAGTTACAAAAGAAAAGGGAACTGTTACTTTGAATATTTTCCCCAATATTGTCTGTACATTGGTCCAATATTGGTGGATAACTGGGCATGACCAAAACACATGAAAATGATTTGCAGTCTTTTCACCACACAAGCGCCAACAATTCAACCCTTTACGAGTAAATTTGTTTTGTGCAGGTGTTCTGAAAAATCTTACCAAATTTTTCCGTCCAAATTTTCTCCACAGCAGGGATGAGGTACTTTTCCATTGCTGTTTATTTAGCTTTTCCCATATTTCCAGTTGTAAAGTGAAATTCCCCTCTTTTTCCCATTTCTCTTTTATATATGATGTGTTGTCTCCTTTTAAATCTTGAAGACTATGGTATATTTTAGAAATGTATCTGATCCCTGGGATCCCTTTATATGCCATTAAGAAAACCTTCAGAACACCTGACTGGGCCCTTTCCAAATCCTCCTTTTTAAGTATTTTGTTTATGTGGTGTCTAAGCTGAAAGAACCTGTAAAGGTCTTGATTTACTAGACCTTGTTTTTTCAAATCTTCAAAACTTCTTAAAGTTTGCCCTTTAAAAAAATCATAATATTTTATCAGTCCCTTTTCTTTCCACTTTTTAAATCTAGTGTCTGTTTTATTAGAAGTAAAATCCTGATCATAGGAAATCCATTGCAATAATTGATAGGGTTCTTTAGTTTGATTCTCTCTGACTATCTTAAACCAAATTTTTAGTGGGGTCTCTATCTATTATCGCCTGTAGGGGAATGTCACTTGTTATTTGGCATTCTATCTCCTTCCATTGTACAGTGTAGACTGGGTTACATACAGTATCTCTGCTAAAGTTTTAATTTGCGCGGCTTTAAAATAGTCCCTGATATTTGGCAGCGCAAGCCCACCTTTGTCTTTGTTTAGCTGTAGGGTTCTAGATCTGATTCTTGGTCTCTTGCCCTGCCATATGAATCTTGAAATCCTTCTGTCCAGTTCTTGCCATGTTTTTTTGGGAGGTTCTAGGTATTGTTTGGAAAAGGTGTAGAAGACATGGAAGTATATTCATTTTGACTGCTTCAATTCTTTGTGCAGTACCCAAGAATGGTATCATATTCCATCTTGCTAGATCAGATTTTATTTTTGCCATCAGTGGATCATAGTTTAGTGTTATAATTTTGTTGAGTTGTTTCGAGATATTGACCCCCAGATAGTTCATAGATTCCATCTCCCAGTTAGTTTTGAATTTGCTTAGTAAATATTGATTTGGGTTATAGTTGAATGTTAAAATTTGGGTTTTATACATGTTTAATTCTTACCCCGATAACTCTCCATACTTTGAAAAAACTGAGATTAGTTCTGGAAAAGAGGTGTCCGGCTGCCCCAGGTATATTAAAATATCATCAGCAAAGTGCTATTTTATGTTCACTTCTGACCAAGTGTAATACCTTGAATTTTTTGATTCTGTCTTATCCATTGGCTCAGAGGTTCTATGAAGATTGCAAAGAGCAGTGGAGACACGGGGCAGCCCTGATGACTTCCTCTTTCCAGTTCAAAAGATGATGATAATTTACCGTTAATCCTTATTTTAGCTGTAGGTTTTTTATATAATGCCTGGATAGTTCTAATGAAGTTGTTATGAAAATTGAAACTGGACAAGATTCTATATAGGAAAGACCAGTCAACCGAATCAAATGCTTTTTCAGTGTCTAATCCCAGTATGGCTGCATTTAAATTATATTTTTTTATATGATGAATTATGTGTAAAGTGACAGACAGACACAATGTTATCTTGTGTCTGTCTTTGTCTTATAAAACCTGTTTGGTCTAAATGAATTAAGTCTGTCAGTATATTTTCTAACCTTTTGGCAAGGATAGCGGTAAAAAGTTCATAGTTCTGATTTAACACACTGATTGGTCTGTAGTTGGAGCAATCTAATTTATCCTTTTCAGGTTTAGGTATAACTGCAATGACCCCTTCTCTCCAGGAAGGGGGGATTTCCCCTGTGTGGAGGACAAACAAAAGTTTTGTGCCACTCTGCTGTATAACCGTCTGCTCCTGGGGATTTGTTAGCTTTAAGTTTCATAATTGCTTAATAGCCTAATATGAAAAGTCCCCAGAGCTAAATAAAATAAAGACCCATGAAACATGAGCATTCCATGATTCTCTCTCCCACCAGGAAGATAAAGACTCCTACATCAGGATGCTCTTTGTCGACTACAGCTCTGCCTTCAACACAGTCATCCCCCACAAACTCACTGACAAACTGTCTTCACTTGGCCTGCACCCCACCCTCTGCGACTGGCTACTGGTCTTTCTAACTGGCAGGCCTCAGTCTGTCAGGATGGGTAACAGGACCTCAGCCAGCATCATCACAAACACAGGTGTCCCACAGGGTTGTGTTCTCAGCCCCATCGTCTATAGCCTCTTCACCCATGACTGTGTTGCCTCCCACAAGGACAATATCATCCTGAAGTTTGCGTATGACACAGATAGGACACATCACTGGTGATGATGAGCATCCTACAGGAGGGAGGTGGCCAACCTGGTGTCATGGTGTGAGGACAACAACCTCACCCTCAACACAGACAAGACCAAGGAGATGATAGTGGACATGAGGAAAGGAAGGAAGAGACCCCATCGGCTGCTGTTCATCTGAAAGCTTGAGGTGGAGAGGGTGAGCAGCTTTAAATACCTGGGCATCCACATCAGCGACGACCTTAAGTGGACACATAACACCACAGAGCTGGTTAAGAGAGCTCAACAGCGACTGTACTTTCTGAGGAGGCTGAAGAAGTTTGGCATGTCCTCCAGGATCCTCAACAATTTCTACAGCTGCATCATCGAGAGCATCCTGACCAACTGCATTACTGCGTGGTATGGCAGCACCACTGCCCTGGACCGCAAACGCCTGCAGAGAGTGGTGAAGACAGTGAAGAAGATCATCAGGACTCCACTCCCCTCTCTGCAGAGCATCTACCACCGCAGAGTCCAAAGGAGAGCTGACACATCTTCCAGGACCCCACCCACCCCCAGCACAGACTGTTCACACTTATACCCTCAGGCCAGAGGTGCAGAAGTGTGAAATGCAGGACAACCAGACTGAAAAACTCTTTCTTTCCCACTGCCATCAGACTCCTGAACAGATAACAACTACCAAAACTCTGCAACACAGCTTTGCATATAGGAACTCACACACCGGCTGCTAAATTTGCACATTGCTCACCTGTACAGTAGACATAGTCTCACCTGTCTGATGACCATATCATCTCTGCTGCTAATTGTCATCTCTGCTGCTATTTATCATGCTCAGTCTACTGATACTATCGTTACAGAGAAATTAGTACTGGGTGCTAATTTGTAATTTGTAATTATACACTGCTCTTTGCACAGTGCTCATTTGCACACTGTACATAGGTTTATACCATGTCAGGTTCACATCATCTCTGATACCAATATACCACTATCACTTTAGTCATCCAGAGAATTTTCAATTTCATTCATCTTGTCTGACTGTTTTAACGACTTTAACTGTCCAAATTGCCTTGTGTGTGTTATTAGTGTTACATCTTGAATTGAAGAGGAGTCGAAGTGACATTTTATAAGTTTTATTAGAATACGAACAGGAACACAGGAGTCACTACGCTTTGCCTGAGAGTCCACAGCAAAGAGACAAGATGTCTCCCGCTGTGGCTTTTTATACTCCAAGTGATGCTACCCCAGGAGGCGGGACATCACCTCCCCCTACACCCAGGCACCGCCATGCTGGTACATCCAACTACTATATATTACAGATATAATATCCAACATTTCCCCCCCCCCGCTTTGAAAAAAAAAATGCAGACACACTAACTGGGCCCTCCCAAAATTTACACCCGACTCACACTCTAAATACAGAAATATACAGATCTATCCACTCATACCACACCGGCCCAGCGGACCACTCCGCCATTAGGTTAAAACAGTCAATGAACATAAAAGGGCCACTCACAAAAATAAATTAATCCCGATAAAACATATACAATATAGACTTTGGAACTATAAACAATTAAAAAAAACTGTACACAAACACAATGGCGGTCCCGAGACTCCTCACCCCAGCACTCCCACCCCACAACATGGGTAAACATTTTAATAGCGCTGGCACACTCACACTCCACTCACACTGTTTGCATTTAACATTCACACATCACTGAAACCTAAGCCAATACACACTGAAACGGGGCATTTAGCACACAAAATGGTGGTCATCACTCTTCACTTTTTTTTTTATCAGACCAATAACGTTAGCAATATGAAATTAGAGACATATTACAATAAGACACACCGTTAACCCCTCAAACCAAGAGAAAAGTCCCACTACGGGTCTCCCTGTGGCTCCCCCCTGGAGCGTCCATCCTGCGGCCCGCTGCCAGAGCATCTCCGCCTCTTCTTTACCGGAGATGGGCTGCACTGACGTTTCTCCCCCTCCAAACGCCGCAGCTCATTTGGGTGCCGTCTGGACTCATCTGTTAGTTCAACGTAACCGTCATCAGAAGTCCGTACCACCCGTAGTTCACCATGGTCGTCATGCTGTTTCCTTGACTTGCGGACCCGCCCAAGCCGAGACTCAAACCTAGGGTGCACATTATCACCCACGCCCAAGGGAGTATTCACTGGCTTATGCTGTCCACAGCGTCGCAACCTGGTTCCCACCCGTTGTTGTAGGGTCCCGCCGATTCGGCCCGAACTCTGACCCTGGTCTTTATTTTCGGCACACCTAGGGCTTGTGCCACGTGGTCTCGCCCCGATCACTTTCATTTCTTGTGTTGAGTCGGCCGTGTCAGCGCCAGGCTCGACAGTGGCACTCGGCCAGCCACCGGAACCACGCTGCGCCTGCTCGAAAGTTCCTTCTGCCTCTACCGGTGTCCAACCGTGCCATTCGGGTCCCTTGTCCAGGGTACCATGAACACTGACATGGGACACCCACCGTGGTGACATTCCATTGTGCTGGTGGGGCCCCCCTCACTTTGTCTGGGCCAGCCCGAGTCCCACACTTCTTCGCCTTTTCCCACATAGTAGGGCCGGTCCCACAGCCCACCACTGGACCACTCCTCACCGACGCTGCAGGCTATAGAAAAGCCAAGCCCGTGGAACATATCACAGCCCATTAGGTTGTTTCCTTCATAAGACACCATGAACTCAACTGCCCCCATTGAAGCTGACTTGTACCCTGCCGAGAGCCATATTGAGCCCACAATATCCAGGGGGTTGTTACCATAAGCATAACAGGAAATGTTCATTCTAGTCACTTTGTAGTGTGGGAAAAACGTCTTTACCATCGTCCAATTTAAAATGGAAGTTGACGACCCCGTATCCACCAACAGTGGGACCGGCAATCTGTCGAGCACGATGTTGCACAAAATGCGCCCGTCAGTGCTGGGCGAAACCGTGTGGACCACAGTAGGTGTCTTCTTAGTCGAAGCCCCTTTCCCTGGCACTCGGTCTTCCTGTTCAAAATTTTGGCAGACTCTGGGGAAGTGGTGGAACAACCTCCACTTTCCACAACGCTTTCCCTTCGCTGGGCACTCCCTCACTTTATAGCGGTAGTAGTAGTAGATTAGTTTATTTGACAGGGACAGTGCAATAAACATAGACAATTAATCAAAGACAATCAATCTGATGTGTTGCACATAGAGTGTATAGCTATTAGCTAATTTGCAACTCTTGTCCCTGGATGGGCTTTAGAAAAAAGAATCAAGATAAAAAATATACACAATAACCACATACATCAATGCAGAAAAATTATAAATACACAATTATAAATATTATAAATATTATAAATACACAAATATAACAGCCTGACTCACATTTAACATAAATATTATAAATATTATAAATACACAAATATAACAGCCTGACTCACATTTAACACATATAACATAACTCACATTTGCCTATTTCAGGCCTTCCTCCCTCCGTCACTCACTATAAACAAACACATTTATTCCTTCCCTTCATTCACTCTCACTTTGCAGACAAATAATTCATACATGAGTACATTCTTGTTTATTTTTCAGCCAGTTTTTAACATTTTTAGTGAATGTTTTAAAGTCCGTTATTATTTTAATTTCATTTGGCATTGTGTTCCAGATGTGACTGCCCTTTATAGAGAAAGCTGTTTGTCCAAATGTGGTTCTGCGGTGGAATATTTTACAGTTATTGTTAACAGAACTCCTGGTGGCTCTGCTGCTGTCCTGTCTTTGGACGAAACCAGCAAGTGGCTCGGGTGCTGATTTATGGAAACATTTGAACGTTAATTTCAGAAGACAGAGGTCAATGAAGCTCTCAAAACTCAATAGGTTGTATTTTTTTAAAACATTACAGTGATGCCACCTAATGGGCTTTTTGTCCAAGATTTTTAGGGTTTGATTATATAATGAACCTATATGTCTTATTGTGGAAGGGGCTGCTTGAGCCCAGACTGTCAAACAGTATGATATATGAGAAAAAACCATAGAATGCATATACAGTGCAGCTGCTTCGTAAGGTATGTAATATCTAATTAATTTAAAGCAGTTCAGATTTTTTTTTACTGTTTTTGAAATTTTTTTTATATGAAGATTAAATTTGAGTTGAGGATCTAGTACAATGCCAAGGTATTTGAATTCTGTAGCTAAACTGATGTCATGATCATGTATATTAACTTTAAAATGTTGCAGGTTACATTTTTTGATTGAAAAGCACATTGAGACTGTTTTCTGAAGGTTCAGCAATAGATGGTTCTTGAGGAGCCACTCTTGGACATCAACCATACTTGTAGACAGTACATCTGCAGCCTGTGCTGGAGTCTTGGCAGCTGTGTAAATAACTGCATCACCTGCATAAAGTTGGCATGTTGCAGCTGAGCAGTGTAACGGCAAGTCATTAATAAAAATGCTGAAAAGTAAAGGACCAAGAATGGACCCTTGTGGGATACCCATGCGGTTGTTTAAAAATGAGGATTTATCCTGGTGAACTTTTACACACTGTTCTCTATTCTGGAGATAAGATGCAAACCATTCTAATGTATTTGGGGAGAAGTTAAAAGATACCATTTTGGATAAAAGCAAACTGTGGTTTACAGTATCGAAAGCCTTTTTGAGATCTAGAAAAACAGCTCCTACCACATTACCCCTGTCCAAGGACTGTTTGACGTTTTCAATAAGGCAACAATTTGCTGTTTCTGTTGAGTATCCTGGTCTAAAACCAAATTGATGTGGATGAAGAAGTTGACTGTCTTGTAAGTAGTCTATCAGCTGTGTAGCTACAACTTTTTCAAGAACCTTAGATAGGACTGGTAAAATAGAGATTGGGCGGTAATTGCATATATCGTCTTTACTGCCTGATTTATGAACTGGCATGACGACAGCTTTTTTCCAGCCAGATGGAAATGTACTAGACCTAATGGAGAGATTAATGAGATGAGTCAGTGGTTTGATTAATATTTTGCTGTGCATTTTGAGAAAGGAGGTGCTCATATTGTAGATATAATTAGTTTTTGAGTTTGACAGTGTTTTAACAATACCAGCAATTAACTTCTCATTTACCTCATCGATGTGAAAAGTATCTGTTGGAAGTATGGAATTTGTGTTGTTGAGCACATTTGGCAGCACAAAAATTTTTGTTAAGTCTTCCACAGAGCCCACAAAGTGTGAATTAAATTCATTTGCCAAAGTAGCCTTGTCACTGACGGTCTTGCCATTGATTCTAAGTTCCTTTACCCCCTTCTGATCGTTTTTTTTATTAGTTAAGTTATTTAAATGCCTCCATAGGGAACTGTTGTTACCCTTTGCATGATCTATCAGTTTATTGTAATAAGATATTTTTGATTTTCGCAGCTCATGTACCACTTTATTTCTTAAACTTTTGTACACAAGGTGATCATTTTGTAGTTTGGAGGTTAGTGATGTTTTCAGTGCATAGTCTCGCCTCTTCATAAGTTTTCTTATTTCATTATTTAACCATGGTAGGCTAATCTTCTGTTGTCTACTTTTAATTTGCTTTGAAAATTTTTTTATAGACTTTGTGATTGTTGCAGTTATAAAATTACAACAATCATCTACTTCACATGTTGACATGAGCTGCTCCCAATTTTGATTCTCTAAGTAATGTTCAAACTCCTCATTTTTTGATTTGGGGATAATAAAATTTGATTTGTCAATATCGACTCCCCCAAAATACTGTAGTCGCTTTTTAGTAAGTTTCCTGACAGCAAGAACCATGTTATGATCTGAGAGACCAGTTACAAGATTATAGGTTCTGGTTATTCGTTCTGGTTTATTAGTAAATACCATGTCAATAAGTGTTCTGGATTGTTTGGTTATCCTGGTGGGTCCTTTGATGATTTGCTGGTAATTAAATTTAGTCATGAGGCTTTTCAGTTTTTGTTTGTCTTTTTTATCAGACCAGTTGATATTAAAGTCACCATGAATTATTGTTTCTCTGTTCTTCTCAAGTTGTTTAACCAGATCACTTAATTCATTATAAAAGGAAGAGTTGTGTGACGGTGGGTTGTACACTACTGCAATGTTGAAATTCATTACCGGAGAGAGACATACATTAACAGCTAAACATTCAAGTGAAGTATTCAAATCAACCAGTTGACATTTATATTTCTCTTTGATGTAAATTAAAACACCTCCTCCCCTCCCTACCTGCCTGTCTTTTCTAAAACACTGGTAGCCCACAATATCGATCATATTAGTGTCTATGTTACTGTGTAGCCAGCTTTCTGAGAGACAAAGGTAGTCCAGATTTGAGTCCAACAGCAACACCGAAATCTCATCTCTTTTGGGGATTATGCTCCGTATGTTTAAATGACCGCCGAGGATCCCCTTTGGTTTAGCCTTGGTGTCCCAAAGAACTCGTGCATGATTAACAGTTTGGAAAAATAAATGTTGTTTTTGCTTTTGTACAGCTCGGTTTTGTGCTAACCCAGTGGTCTGCTGTTTAATAGTGGCAGGTCCAGGGTTAAGGTGAATATCTCCTGCCAGAAGTAGCAGAACTAACAGAACTTTAACTGTATATCCTCTGCCATATTGTGATTTTTGCTTAACAGCCATGTTTGCCTTAATTTGGAAGTTTTTGCTCAGGGCTTTTAAAGACCACATAGAGTGTAGGGTGAGATGTCCAAGCCCAAATCCATACAGATAAAACTTTTTAACTTCACCTTTGGTTGAGTTTGTCGGAAAATCCTTCTTGTTGCAGGTCCAGACACACAAAGACAAAACGAAGAGGAAGTAGAGAAGTAGAGAAGGCTTATTAGTGGTGCCCATCAGCCCACTTTTTAATCCGGTGGCAGCCATCTTCAGTCTTTCTTGGAAAGAAGGAAAAAGAAAATCTGTGGATAGTAAAATAAATTCTGCTTATATCGCCAGAATCTGATCCGATCGTCCTCGAATCCAGCTGGGCCTCAGCTAGCCAACTAGCCCCTTCCGTTGCTGGTCTCGTTGCTCATAGTCGCCGTAACTGGTCTGCCTGGTGCCTGGTGCCTGCTGGATCCACAGCTGTAGCACTTTGGCGTCCCCGGGGTGGACTTAATCTTCATAACGGTGGCGTATTCATCATTGCTGCCATTGTCCAGATCCAAGGCCAGTGTCTTCCACTGCATATCGTTCCTGGGCAGGGTTTCTTTGTCGCCGAGATTCCTTGTAATCTTCTCTGCTGCCTTGTGTTGTTGGGCTAGCTCCATGGCGGCTAGTAACATTAGCTCACCAACATGAGTCAGCAGCCGGACCCTCGCGGAGGAATATGCCACGTGCTCTGCTAGCTGGTCGCGGATCATCTCCTCCTCCAAGGCCATGAATCTGCACTCACCTGCCACCTGCCGAAGGTCTGCCACAAACTGCTGTACTGATTCCCCTGGTTGCTGGTGTCACTGTCTGAACTGAATGCACCTCATTATGGTGTTTTCAGGGGCGCGAAAATAGCCCGCCATGAGCCTCACCACATCGTCGAATGTGTCACCCCCTCCAAGTGTGCTCTGGATCCTCTGGCCATCCATACCCAAGTTGTGGACCAGAATTGCTCTTGCACACAACTTTTTGAGGTTGCCAAGGTCCAGAGCAATTAGATAATTTTCGAAGGCCGCATACCACCTGGCCCAGGGAACGGCCGGCTCACCCAGAGCCTCCAGGAATGGTTGAAAAATGGTAGCTGCCCTCTCCATGCCGAATATCCTTGTCGCCAAGTGTTACATCTTGAATTGAAGAGGAGTCGAGGTGATGTTTTATAAGTTTTTTAGAACATAAACAGGAACACAGGAGTCACTACGCTTTGCCTGAGAGTCCACAGCAAAGAGACAAGATGTCTCCCGCTGTGGCTTCTTATACTCCGTGGCGGGACATCACCTCCCCCAACACCCAGGCACCGCCATGCTGATACACCCAACTACTATATATTACAGATATAATATCTAACAATTAGTACTCATTAGTTTTAGTATTTGGTATCAAGGTGTGCTTAAGGAGTCCTAATTGCCTAACTGTGTGTTGGTGTGTGTGTTGTTAGCATCCATTAGTATTGGGATTGAGTTACTGTGTTAGTGTGTCATGACCTTATTAGAATTGTTGTTTCTATACCTATTACGTTGGCATTCGTTTGAAGAATTTCATAGCTCAGGAAATGTAGCATTTCTTAACTGTGTACATGATAATAAAGCCTTTCAATCTTGAATCTTGAAATCTTGAATGAGTTGGAAACTTGAACTTAACAGCTTAATCAAAGGTGTTTGCAGTAGCACAATTAAATAACAAACATTAAAGTTTGGTCTTTTAACCCAAAAACTAAAGAAATAAAATTCAAATATCAGCTTCTACTGCACCATACAGGGCTGTTGTAACACTACTGTTCAAACAAACTGGAGTAATACTATCCAACTCCATTAAAGTCAAAAAGAAAATAACAAGCTAGTCCATCCTGTTTGAAACCATGCTGAGTCTAGAAATTTAAAAGTTTAATAATTAGGCTTCAGAATGAAAATGAAAAGAACTTTTTCCAGTCCAAAATAACAGTTTATAAATGCTTTAAGTTACAGTAGAGGAGATGTGAGTCTTCACTACACATACAGTGAAATATTTAAGCTGTTTTCATTTATTTGTGATGATTATGGTTATCTTTTTTATTATTACAGTGACAATATTACAGTGACAATAGTAGAGAAAATGAAAAAGGATAAGCTACTCATGTAACTCACTAGTTTACTGGCAGTTAACATGTCACCAGCAGAACTGAAACAGCTCAGCTGTCAGCAAACATCATTCAAGAGAGATTATTGTCTGACAGGTAATGTTAGCACATGCTAACAGTTGAAAATAAGAGTTGCTAACTTTACTTGCTAAAAACTCACTAACCTTATCGATGTTGTGTTTAGAAGTAGCCCAATTTCAGTCATTCTTCACCGGGGTGGAATGCTGCAGAAGTCCGCTGACAGCTGGAGATGGGGAAACTGAGAGGAGGAGGGGGCGTGATATGACAGTTACACTTTATGTCTGTCACTCAGTATAGTCCGTATCATACCTCGGTACACATCTGAACCATACTGTGGGTGGCATACCGAAAAATCCAAATACGAATACAAGTGCCGTTACAGCCCTAATACATACACTAACATTTTAAATTTTCACTGTGATGTAGAAGATCTTATTAAATTGTCACTGTATTAAAATCTTTATTTTGACAAAGGGAAAGTTCACCGAAGTTTACTTGACCTAGTAACAAAAAATTCGAACAAATAGGAAGAAGCAATCTCTCCTGAGTGCACTTTCTCCAGATACTCTTCATCCAGCCACATCTATCTTCTGTTTCCTGTGGAAATGCTGTTGAACACATGCCTTAAACAGACTCAACATATTTAATTTAGGTTGTTAAAGAGTGCTCCTTAAGTTTTAGATAGGAATCCACGCCAAAATGACACCACATCCAAGTACACCATGTTCCAGTGTGTAGCGGATACGAGCCAAATTGTTTTCAAGGACAGACTTTCATTCACATTAACCACAACCTTTTCTGTAACTGTCATTCCCTTTTGAGCCTAATGTAAAGTTAATCTGTTTTTTCTCAGAACATTTTTCCCAATTTCCCATTTTCATTAACCTTGTGTTACCCTCAGTTTCCCCTCCAGTGGTTTTATTAATTCCCCAGTCAGATAAACAGTCACATGAAAAGCCTTACATGCAAAACCTGTAAATATTATTCTTTCTTCATGTATATGCACAATTACCACTGTTATAGAGAGCCTAAGTCACGCCCCCTCTACTTCCACACCAGACCTAAAAATCAGAAAAAATCTGTATTGAAATGAATGGCAAGAGCGAAATTATCATTTGATTCCAATCAAATTTTGCCACGAGTTACACATATGATGTTTGTCAATTTAAAAGATCATTTTCCGCGTAAATAACGGAGTAGGCTGTTGTCTAACTGTTAAGGTGTAAGGTTATGAAAATACGTAAATTAAAAAAACTACAAACACAGATGGATGGAGCTTATGTCATCTTTCCAAAGAGCACCCAGGGTGAAGCAACTAACAGTCCTCACAATACAAAACAACATGTGTTGTTTTTCTCCTCTCTGGATTGTTTTTTTTATCGGTCAGGTAGATCTCCTGCCATCCTCGTGTTTAGTGATGTAGGATGATGGGAGTTGTTGTCCACTAATCATTGAAACAAAAACTAAATATTACTCTGTTATCATACAACAGCCGACAACTTTAATTACATGGAAAATTATCTTTTAAATTGACAAACATTATATGTGTAACTCGTGGCAAAATTTGATCGGGATCAAAAGATGATTTTGCTCATGCCATTCATTTCAATGGAGAATTTTTTTCGATTTAAGGTCCCGTATGTGGAAGTAGAGGGGGCGTGATTTAGGCTGCATGTCCACCAAACATGTTTTTGACACCTGACCACCCTGAACGTCTTTTTTCAGCACTTGTGCGTTGCACTCTGGAAAAAAAAGTCTGTGCCCTGTATCCTAACAACAGCTTGTCAGTAACAGCTCAGCACTTCTGCTTTTCCTATGGTCAGGCTTTCTACTTATTTTTTAATAGCAGTCTCTAAATATCAATGAACAGGACGCATTCTGGCATCGGTACCAGGCCTGGATGCAAAATAGGATGACATGGAAAAGAAAACAGGAGTCTGGATACAGACTGTACCGGCATCCTATGTCCCACCCATCCTTAATTTTGATTAGCTGCTTAGAAAGGTCTGACATTGATGAGCTCAGTTGTAGTCTGAAAAGCTGAACTTTTTTCAGCCCTGAGCACCCCCAGTGCTGCAACAAAAAGCGGCCACCACCGAAAGCATTTCACTGCACTCAGTGCTGTAGATGCTGGACTACAGTGGGGAAAAAAAGTATTTAGTCAGCCACCAATTGTGCAAGTTCTCCCACTTAAAAGATGAGAGAGGTCTCCAATTTTCATCATAGGTATACCTCAACTATGAGAGGCAAAATGAGAAAAAAAATGCAGAAAATCACATTGAAGGATTTTTAATGAATTAATTGGTAAATTCCTCGGTAAAATAAGTATTTGGTCAATAACAAAAGCTCATCTCAATACTTTGTTATATACCCTTCGCTGGCAATGACAGAGGTCAAACGTTTTCTGTAAGTCTTCACAAGGTTTTCACACACTGTTGCTGGTATTTTGGCCCATTCCTCCATGCAGATCTCCTCTAGAGCAGTGATGTTTTGGGGCTGTCGCTGGGCAACACAGACTTTCAACTCCCTCCAAAGATTTTCTATGGGGTTGAGATCTGGAGACTGGCTAGGCCACTAAAGGACCTTGAAATGCTTCTTACAAAGCCCCTCCTTCGTTGCCCGGGCAGTGTATTTGGGATCATTGTCATGCTGAAAGACCCAGCCATGTTTCATCTTCAATGCCCTTGCTGATGGAAGGAGGTTTTCATTCAAAATCTCACGATACATGACCCCATTCATTCTTTCCTTTACACGGATCAGTCGTCTTGGTTCCTTTGCAGAAAAACAGCCCCAAAGTATGATGTTTCCACCCCCATGCTTCACAGTAGGTATGGTGTTCTTTCTCCTCCAAACACGACAAGTTGAGTTTTTACCAAAAAGTTCTATTCTGGTTTCATCTGACCATATGACATTCTCCCAATCCTCTTCTGGATCATCCAAATGCTCTCTAGCAAACTTCAGACGGGCCTGGACATGTACTGGCTTAAGCAGGGGGACACGTCTGGCACTGCAGGATTTGAGTCCCTGGCGGCGTAGTGTGTTACTGATGTAGCCTTTGTTACTTTGGTCCCAGCTCTCTGCAGGTCATTCACTAGGTCCCCCCATGTGGTTCTGGGATTTTTGCTCACCGTTCTCATGATCATTTTGACCCCACGGGGTGAGATCTTGCATGGAGCCCCAGATTGAGAGAGATTATCAGTGGTCTTGTATGTCTTCCATTTTCTAATAATTGCTCCCACAGTTGATTTCTTCACACCAAGCTTCTTACCTATTGCAGATTCAGTCTTCCCAGCCTGGTGCAGGTCTACAATTTTGTTTCTGGTGTCCTTTGACAGCTCTTTGGTCTTGGCCATAGTGGAGTTTGGAGTCTGACTGTTTGAGGTTGTGGACAGGTGTCTTTTATACTGAGTTCAAACAGGTGCCATTAATACAGGTAATGAGTGGAGGACAGAGGAGCCTCTTAAAGAAGAAGTTACAGGTCTGTGAGAGCCAGAAATCTTGCTTGTTTGTAGGTGACCAAATACTTATTTTACCAAGGAATTTACCAATTAATTCATTAAAAATCCTTCAATGTGATTTTCTGGATTTTTTTAAATCATTTTGTCTCTTATAGTTGAGGTATACCTATGATGAAAATTGGAGACCTCTCTCATCTTTTAAGTGGGAGAACTTGCACAATTGGTGGGTGACTAAATACTTTTTTGCCCCACTGTACATAGAGAATGAAAAGGAAATAGTCACCCACAGCTGAAGAAGCGTGTTTTGTGGACACACAGCCTTAGACTCTCTATTATGACACCTGGTTATTCATTTTACAAGGCTCCACAGATGCCTGTTGTCACCAGGTTCTTTCATTAAATTTGCAAAACTAAGTTAAATGTGTGGTTTGTGTGTCCAGGTTTCAGAATCACTCAGTGCCAAGAGCTCACACAGGTTGAGAGATTGATCCAGTAATTGTTTAACTATGATTAGTAATTACCAAATTCCTAAGCTCAGTTCATAGCATTCTCATGTTTCTTTAAACTATAAGTGGTGCCCCTAGTGTTAGAATGAGGTAATTCAATAATTATTAATTAATAATAATTATTAATAATCATATTCACATAATTATAGCATTAACACTACAAGTGCACTGCATCAGTACACAGTCATTTCAGTTTAAAAACACTACTGTGCCGTGTTCCTTGATAGAAGTTGGGCAGTGCTGTACAGTATGTACAGCTGACTAAAAGAGCCACAGAAAACAAATATCCTAATACCTAGTACTTTTTTGCAACTGTTGATCTGCAGCATGGGGGCCGCCATCTTGAAATCATAAGTTGGTAGCGCACAAGTTTTTTTGACTGCTTGGAAGGACTTGTTGAGCACACTGCAAATCTGGTCTGTTGGGAAGAGAAGGAACACCACCATATATTCCGTAACTTGTTTTGAGAGTCATTTGAAATGCTGGTTAAGACTCATTTACAATACAGTCCGTAACAAATGTGAGTGCTGTTACCTGCTGTGTTCACAGATACGCAGTAACAAGTGGAATTTGAGTAATATGAAAAAACAGAAACTTCATTAAATGTGGCTAAGGACAGAGAATTTGTGCTATATATTTATTACCTGATAAATCAAGGAAGTGACATGAAGTGTAAAGTCCAAGTGACTGAGGGGAGGGTGGTGAAACCCAACTGGTGACATCTAAACGGAGGATCACATTCGCCACCTCATGTACCCAACTTGCACCATCACCAGGGTTGACCCACTTTGCAAGTCAAGTAGGTATACTTTTAGTTTTTTCTTCTTTTGCACCATCATATGCATTTCAGTTTATTGTCCCTTAGGTGAAATTAAAATTCCATGCTGATCTAGTCCAGGTCCTTTCTGTCCTTCTTTAAGCTTCTCTTAATTCAAACATGAACTCAGTGTTACAGTGTTTCCATGTGGTGAACAGGTCAGGGTTCCCCCCTTGTACCGCAGTGCATCCGGAGATTGGCCTTTCCTCCATGTACTGTTCCCATGTGTTCAAGCAAATGTGTGTGAATGGAGAGCTAATAGATGGATGATGTAATCTGGAACATTTCTTCAGATGACCTCTGAGTCCTGATTGGCGCTGAATCTTTTCCCTGATTGTAAGTGACACTTTACTTATAGGTAGTTTGCCAGCAGTTTAATTCTCACGATGACTCACTGTATTTTCAACTTCACTTTTTGATGAAGGACAGAATAAATGATGTAACTGGTTGAAACAGCCGGCTGTGAGTAGGTGTGAGGTTTGCTGGGCCTTAATGTGGGTGGAGAGCTGGCAGAGTATTCCCATACAGTCATGCAGAGCCATTAAAAAAGCATAGTTTAAAAAAATGCATAGTTTACCTTTTGTTCTCAAATGCACCAGAGAATGTTTCAAATGTGCATCTGTTACTTGTCCTTTAGGGGCTGTAAGTGCATAAATAATGTATACCATGTGTATGTATGTCTTTGTGTGAGTTAATGCTTCCTTCATGGCTCTCACTGACTGAACAATAAGGGGGTAAAGATTTTCTGCACATATCAAAAAAGACAAAAGACTTCATTTTAATATCCTGAACCTGTGTTGAATAAAAAAATAACATAAAAAAACTCCAAGAAAAACCACTGGCATCTCATTACTGTATTAAAACAACAAAAAGTTTGCTTTCAACTCACAGTAAGCCCACAGTAGAAAAAGTACTTCAGCTGAAAGCTTAAAAATCCTGGGTTTATGCTAGTTTGTCAGTTGGTTTGTATTACATTTTAAAAGAGTAATGTCTTGGTTTTAGATGAAAGCTTCCGAGCAAATCAGACTGTCTTTGTGTGGTGCAATTAAAACAAGCAGCTAGAAATTGGTAACATTATTCAACTAGAGAGCACTCAGAGAGTGCATACCTCTGCCAAGACTGTTTACCCAAACTCTGCTCTCCCGCTGCATATCAGCCTCAGGCAAAAATCTTGGTGGAGGTAAAAATCCATCCAGTAGTTTTTGTGTAACCGTGCTAAACCATTACTAGGAAATTTAGCCTTGGTGGAGGTATGCATTCATGGATCACCTCCAAAATGTAATGGGTTCTTGTGTAGCCCAAGAGCCACCTGTGGTGAAAATTTCATCCAAATCCATCCAGTAGTTTTTGTGTAATCCTGCCACACAAATACAAACAAAGCCCTTGGTGGAGGTATGCACTCTCAGATCATCACTAAAATCTAATCATCTGTTCCCCGTGCCATTACACACCTTTCCTGAAAATTTCACCAAAATCCATTCATAACTTTTTGAGTTTTGTTGGTAAGAGACAAACAGACAGACAAACAAATGCCGGCAAAAACATGACGTCCTTGGCAGAAGTAATAAACTCAGTATACTGTGGGATCAGATCATTAGGATTAATACAACAAGATGGCATTTTCATTGAAGATTTAAGGTTTCAATTAAAAAGGACATTGCTCCTTGTGCTCCTTGTGGAGCAGTGAGCAGTGTAGCAGTGAGCATTTATAAACTCATAAAATTTCTGTTTCTGCAACTGTCATTTGAACATTTCAAGAAATGTTAAAAAAGAGACGGCATTAAAATCTTTCTTACACATCTGGACAGAGCCAATTATACATCTTACTCTGGCAATGGAAAACGTTGCAGTCCAGTCATGATTTATTGCTGCCATCTGCTGTCTACTGCAGTCACAAACAGGTTCAGGTTCAGGTTCCTTTATTTGTACCCGTAGGTAGATTTGTTTTGCAGTCAGGTTTCATCCTTTTAGACACATATTTACAAACCACAATTACATTCAACATGAACACAAACACAGGCACACATGAAGCTGACTATAAACACGATGAAAGTACTCAAGGCTCCACCAATCAGGACATAAGACAAAGAGATAAGAGAAAAAACAAAGAAATGAGAGAGAAGGGTCATATTAAAAAAGTTAAAAACTAAGTCAAAGAGATTAAAAACAGTAAAAGTCTGAAGTCTAAAACCCAATAAAAGATTTAAAACCCAAGAAAAAACCTACAAAAATAAACAAATATAAAATAAAAATTAATAAATAGTTAACTGAATTATGTGCAATATATTGCTACATCTTGTTCAACTCTGACAGCAGCAGGAACCAAGCTGTTTTTGTAGCGCTGGGTTTTACATGTTGGGACAACAAACCTCCGTCTGGAGGGAAGAAGCTGAAAGTTGCAGTGCAAAGGGTGGGAGTCATCATTTAAAATGGAGGTAGCCATCCTCTGTACCTGTCTGGTGTACAGGGATGTCAGGCTCAGCTGTGACTCACCAAGCAAACAACTGGACCCTCTAACTACCTGATACAAGGATTTCCTCTGTTTCAGTTTTATCTGACCAAACCATGACACTAAAGAAAAGGATAAAACAGATTCAATAAAAGCCCGATAAAACATTATCATTATGGTTCGGTCAATCTGGAAGCATGCGAGTTTCCTTAAACAATGCAAATGTTGCTGACCCTTTTTGCACACCCTTTCACAGTTTTCTTCAAAGTTTAAATTACGATCAATAATCGTCCCAAGATATTTGTAGGATTGCACACATTCACTGGTCTGGCCTTTTAGTACAGTGACTTCATGCCTGGGAGTTTTCCTCCTAAAGTCAATAATCATATCTTTAGTTTTTGTCGTATTCAGCTGCAGGTAGGAATCCTCGCACCAGTGAACAAAATCATCAACTACTGGGCCGTGGCCTCTCTCACCATCCTGAAGGAGACTGACAATAACTGAGTCATCAGCATACTTTATAATGTGTCTCTTGTCATGTCTGCTCTGACACGTTTGTGTACAAGATGAAGAGTAGTGGTGACAACACGCACCCCTGAGGAGAGCCAGTAGAAGAACACTTTTGGTCAGACAATGTACCATTGACCCTTACTCTCTGCGTCCTGTTGGTTAAGAAATCCAGAATCTAACCCACCAGATTATTACACCAATCAAATTGTTGCAGGAGCCTTTCAACTAAAATATGAAGTTGGATTGTATTGAAAGCAGAAGAAAAGTCCACAAATGAAAGCCTGGCATGTGTCCCATTAAAATCCAGATGTTTAAAAAGCATGTTAAACAGAGTGACAGTGGCATCCTCCACTCCTCTGTGAGGCCTATAGGCAAACTGCAAAGGATCCAATACATGCTCAGTCTGCTTTAGGACCTCAAATCTGACCAGTTTTTCAAAAATTTTCATTAAAATTGAAGTCAAGGCAACTGGTCTAAAATCATTTACCGTCTTAGGGCAGCTGGATTTTGGAACGGGGACAACCATAGCATCTTTCCAGACCTTAGACACATGTTGTGTCTGTAATGACTTATTAAAAATGTAGTGAAACACAGGACTCAGTTCATGTGCACAGGACTTTACCAAGTGCCCACATATATTATCAGGGCCCTGACTTTTGTTCACTTTTACAGCGCAGAACTCTCTTTTAACATCCTGCACCACAATATTAAAGTGCTGATTGTCTTTGAGTTTCTGTTTCAAATCTTGTGTTTCTGTGCTAAAATCAAAGGAATCAAAACGACCATAAAAACAATTAAGAGCATTAGCCAGCTCTGTGTCTGAATTAAAACCGTTTAAAAACACACGATTACTGTGCTCTGTGCTCTGAAGGCCTGCAATAGTTTTCATACTGGCCCAGGCTGAACCAAGCTTCTTTGCTGCCATCTTGCTTTCCAACTCTGATTTAAAATTCTGTTTTGCACTTAAAATTTCAGCCTTCAGCTCTTTTGTGGCAACCTGCAGCTCAGAAACAATCCCCTGTTTAAAGGCAAGTACTTTCCTCTGTAAACAGGATTTAACTGATTTAGCAAACCCATAGCTTATTGTTGGGATATATTTTGACACGTTTGCGTGGAACAATCATATCCCTGCAGAAAGCCATGTAAGAGCATGTCACGTCCACCAAAGAGTCCAAATTATCTCTGCAGGACCGTGTGAATACCTCCCAGTCCGTACAGTTAAAACATTCCTGGAGGCAGAGCACTGAATCATCTGTCCAGACCATTATGTCCCTGGTCTTCGTCTTTTGTCTTCTGAGAGCAGTTTTATATGTATGTGGGCAGCAAATGTACACAGTTGTAATCTGAGGATCCTAAAGGAGGAAGGGGAAGTGATTTAAAGGCCGCCTCTATAGATCCATAGCATAGGTCCAATGTCTTTTCTCGCCTGGTTGGGCAGGAGACGTACTGATAAAAGTTTTTAAGTGTCTTCTTTAGAGACACATGGTTAAAATCCCCAAGGATAAAATTTGGAGCCTCTGGGGAAATCGACTGCAACCGCTGTACCACATCAAAGACGGTGCTGGAGGCGGAGGCAGCATCCGCCCTCGGATGAATGTACACAGTCGTTATGAAAAGTTGGGGGAATTCGCGAGGCAGATAAAAGGGGCATAGCGATACGGACAGAAGCTCCACATCTGGCGTACAGCTGTGCTCTCTGACTGTGACAGATGTACAGTACTGTTTATTAATATACAAACATACGCTGCCCCCCTGACGTTTCCCCGTTACCTCTTCCTGCCGATATAAGCGAGGTGGGGCTCCAAAACCATCAACACAAAGGTCTGGGTCCCAGTCATGATCCGTAAGCCACGTCGCCGTGTAAGCCATGACACAGCATTTCTTGAAATCCTTCTGATATCGTACATTTCCTTGAATTTCACCCACTTTGTTTCTCAGGGATTGTACGTTCCCCATAATAATGGAAGGAAGAGGAATGCGATTAAGCTGACGCCTCCTCAGGTTTAATCTTACGCCTCCATGCTTTCTGTGTTTCCTTCTCTTGTTCCTCTTTTCATCGCTGTGTCCATGAAAGTCTCTTAAAATAAAGTCTGGCAGTTGCGGCCCAGACTCAAACACAGATGCTGGATTATCCATGTTTAGTTGCAGTAATATATCTCTGGAGTACTGCATTCTCACCGGCGTGACCGCGCTGACGTCCCAGACAAAGAGTCGGTAAGAAAGAAGCCACAGTGCAAAAATAAGAAGAAAATCCACACTGATGGAACCAAAGAGCTCTTCGTTATATAGTCGACAAACATTCAAGGACAAAAACGGCACAGAGAATTACGTTAAAATACATTAAAGTGCATAAAAACAGAGACTAAGACGCCAAACTTTTTCACCCACTGCCAGTCGCTGCATGTGCATGCGCCCAGTGTACAGTGCACAAGGAGATTCAAGATTCATTTTATTTGTCAATACTACTATACATTCAGGACATACAGGAGAATTGAAATGCCTTTTCTCTCTCTTCCGTGGTGTGTGCGATATAAAAAAACAACAACAGCAGTCTATGTACAGTAATGCTACCGGTAGTGCAAATAGTAACAAAAGATAAACCCAGATATCCCATAGTGGAAATTAAGATAAACAATAGAACCCAGCAATCCTATATACAGAAAAAGTAAAGCAGTAATACTCATAGTTGCAAGTTTGATGCAGTAGTGTAGGTGCAGACAGTGACAGATTGGACTGCACATGATCAGTATTGCAAAAACAGACAGCAGCAGATATGGTATTTGTGTAAATAGTTGCAGTAAAGTGCAGAGACATACAGCAGCAGATGGATTACTGTTGGTGTGCCAGTCTTTCTGTGCCAACAGCTGAGGTAGTTATTGTGCGGGTGAGTGTGTTACGGGCCAGAAAGGGGCGGGGGGGTGGACAGAGCTCAGGGTCTTGATGACCTGATGAACAAAGCTGTTTAGCAGTCTTGTGGTGTAGGCCCGGAGGCTCCAGTACCTTTTCCCCGAGGGCAGGGAGCTGAAGAGGGAGTGTGAGGGGTGGGAGGTGTCACCTGCAATGTTGATGGCTCTGCAGGTGAGGCGGGTGAGGTGAATGTCCGGGGGGGGGGGGGGGTGCAGCGGGGCACCGATGATCTTGCTGGCTGCTTTTACTGTGTGTTGTAGTGTCTTCCGGCAGGAAGCGGTGCAGCTTCCATACCACACCGTGATGCAGCTGGTGAGGATGCTCTCAATGGTGCCCTGTTAGAATGAGCACATGATGGGGGGTGGGACTCGTGCTCTCCTCAGTTTGCGGAGGAGGTTCTTCTTCTTCTTCTTTCGGCTGCTCCCTTTAGGGGTCTCCACAGCAAATCATCTGTCTTCATCTCACCCTGTCCCTTCATCTTCCTCTGTAACACCAAACCTCTCCATGTCCTCCTTCACTACATCCATGAATCTTCACTGTGGTCTTCCTCTTTTCCTCTTGCCTGGCAGCTCCATCTTCAAAATCCTTTGTCCAATATCTCCACACTCCCTCCTCTGCACATGTCCAGACCATCTCAGCCTTGCCTCTTTTTTTTTTTATTACTTATTTTGTACCCATAGATAGATTTGTTTTGCAGTCTGGTGACAAGCCACCAGCTGCCGGTCGCTGCGTGTGCAAGCGCCCCTTATCCCTAACCTGCATGTTTTTGGCATGCGGGAGGAAACCGGAGAAATCCCGGAGTAAACCCACGCAACACGGGGAGAACATGCAAACTCCTCACAGATCACTGTTGGCCGGGATCGAACCCACGATCTCACGATCCCCGCAATCCCCCGGCCGAGGGTAAACTGTGCTGCCACAGTGCTAACCACTGCGCCACCGTGCAGCCTGTCTCCTCTTTGTCTCCAAACCACTCAACCTGAGCTGTTCCTCTGATATACTCATTTTTAATCCTGTCCCTCCCAGTCACTCCCAACGAGAACCTTAGCACCTTCAACTCTACCACCTCCAGCTCCGCCTCCTGTCTTTTCATCAGTGCCATCATCTCCAAACCGTACATCATAGCCAGGGCTGGATTAAGGAGGTTGTGGGTCCCTGGGCTAGAGCAATTTTTGGGGCACTCCCACATATAATTTATGGGAGTATGATATGCAAAAGGGATATATTTACATGCACCGTAATAAACTGTTTCAGATCTCAATCTAGAAATCAGATTTCTAGAGTTATCTGATGATTAAAGTAGTCATGTAAAAACAACAATCAGAAAAAAGGCAATTGTTGTGTTATGAGAAATTACATTAACACACATAGTTTGTTGTCCAATAACCTGTTTATTCAGTGCATGTAAAACTGTCAAATCCATTTAATACCATTATCTGATTATTCTTAGTTATCAGATTATTGTGGTCATGTAGCTGGGGTCATTGATTGATCAGCTGGACCTTCAAGGTCCTAAATTACTAAATAAAGAATGACAACAAAGTTTTAGGTTTATCTTAAACAGCAGAAAAATATAGTGAAATCAGGATTATCAACAGACAAAATACCTTGTAACAACCCACAACATTAATTCAGTGCTGTTGCACTGACCACAAACACAAATGGACCATGACATCTTTCACAACTCTACTGTTGACGCTTTATAAAAGCAAAAAGGAACATCAATACTGGAATGACTGGAAACAGTGGCAAAACAACACAGAGGACCCTTAGTGGGGAAAATGTAAATGTGTGCTATACAGGAGCATAGTAACAGCTTCCCTCAGCTAGAATTACGGCATGAAACCAGAAAAAAAAACATTGCTTTACCTTAAACACCATGCACATATTAGCATCAATTACTGAACATTAGACAAAATAAAAATTACCACCCCTGCAGTACTGACTAAAGAGCAATAAAAAAAACATCAAGTTGAAATTATTGCAAATATACTGTATAGCTTTCAGCTGCAAAATGCAAATGTTGGTCTAAAGTGAACTGCTGAACCTTTCAAAAGGCTTGCATAAAGAAGAATTTCTTGTTTGTTTAATTATGCATTTGAGGAGTGAACCTATAATAACATAGAAAAAGCACAGCCAGAGAATACAGCAACAATCTTTTAAAGCATTAATCTAAATGCCATTCATCATCAGTCACTACATCAGTGCTGTGTCCTTACAGACCAAAAACACCATCAATGACCAAGGTCAGTCAAAATGCCCACTTTGTCACTAAACCTGGTTTCAAAGCTTGACTGACAGTTGCCATTGCTGTATATCTGGCAGGCAAAACAATATAAACAACCAGAGGAAGGAGAATAGAGAAGCCATTGTCTTGACACAGACTCACCGTTTGCAAGTTTGTGATCGAAGTGGCATTTTGAGAAAAAAACCTTTGCTGCTTGAATGAACATTCAGATGCTCCAAAATCTGCATCCTTATTCTGCCAGTTCTCCGGTCCTTTTTTGACCCAGTATTCCTGGACAGCATCAGTGATAGTTCCCCAGAGAGCAGGATCATTGCTGTAGGAATTATTAACCCTTCCAACGGCTGTTTTGCAACTTTGATGACCCGGAGCTTCTGTGGGCAGTAAAGTGATGCCCTCTGACGGATTATCAGACAGCGGCTCTGCCAGTACATCCATGTTAGCATTTCTAGTGCTAACAGTTTGACAGACATCTGGCTTTGACCGTACAGTTGATATCTGTCCAGCTGTATTGCTACTTTGCTTAAAAGGAAAAAAAAACAGTCAATTTAGAAGTCTTTTTCAAAACCTCCTTTTCATATTCATCTTTTTCTTTTCTCTTTTTTCTTTTTTGGGTGCCACTATCGTATTTACAAACATCCGCCATCACTCGTCCACCATATGAGTCTACTGGCCCATGTCTAACGTCAATCAGGTCAAATGTCAACTTTTAACAAATTAAATTAAGCAGGTGGAACAGATGTACACCTCCTCAAACAAAAAATTGATATGCCAAAACAAACCCTCCAATAAGATAAGATAAGCCTTTATTAGTCCCACAATGGGGAAATTCCAGGATTGCAACAGCACAGGGATAGCAACACTCAGAGCAACAATCAAAAAAAAAACAAAAAAAAAAAACAACAAACAAGAGCAGCGAGTATACATATGTACATATAAACATAAATATATAGACACACGATGCGGAGCAGTGCAGCTAGATGGAATAAATATATAGATATATAAACACAGTGCGGAGCATTGTAGCTAGATGGAATAAATATATGAACATATAAACACACACAGTGCGAAGCGTTGTAGCTAGATGGAACAAATATGCAAACACATAAACACACACAGTGCAGAGCACCGTAGCTAGATGGAATAAATATGTAAATATACAAACACACCCAGTGCGGAGCATTGCAGCTAGATGGAATGAAACAGCATAACCGTCTACTTAGTTATTCTACATGGTATGATTATGTACCCATACATATTGTCACCCTCTGTAGCTACCGGTATTTTCCTAGTTGTATGCCAGAGGGGGACCATTGCGTAAGTCTATTGCATCTTTTGCATTCAATACTATTAGGTTGTCACGTCTTTTTGCAATCTCTGTGAGCAGCCCTGCTTAGGTTGTACAGTCTGACAGCCGTTGGTAGGAAGGACCTGCGAAACCTCTCGGTTGTGCACCTAAGATGATGTAGTCTGCTGCTAAATGAGCTCCTTAGTGCATTCAGTGTGTCCTGCATAGGGTGGAACTCGGACTCCAGCAGAGATGACAGTTTAACCACCATCCTTCTCTCTCCTATCTCCTCCACTGGGTCAAGGCGCTGCCCCAGGACAGAGCTAGCTTTCTTGATCAGTTTGTTCAGTCTCTTCCTATCGGCTGCTGTAATGCCACTGCCCCAGCAGACCACTCCAAAAGTGATGGCTGATGCCACCACCGTGTCATAGAATGTCTTCAGCAGCGCCCCTTGTACACCAAAAGACCTGAGCCTCCTCAGTAGGAACAGCCTGCGCTGTCCCTTCTTGTAGAGTGCGTCAGTATTGTGTGACCAGTCTAGTTTATTGTTCAGATGAACACCAAGATACTTGTAGGATGTCACCATCTCAATGTCTGTTCCCTGGATGTTTACTGGTGCTGTGAGGGGTTGTCCTTGCCTGCGGCAGTCCACCACCAGCTCCTTAGTTTTCCTCGTGTTGATCTGGAGGCAGTTCCGATGGCACCAGTCCACAAAGTCCTGGATAAGCCCTCTGTACTCAGCTTCATCTCCGTTGGAGATGAGGCCAACGATCGCAGAGTTGTCAGAGAAATTCTGTAGATGGCAGTGTGTTGTGTTGTGTGAGAAATCCGCAGTATAAAGGGTGAACAGGAAGGGAGCCAAAACTGTTCCCTGTGGGGCCCCCGTGCTTCCGATGATCGTGTCGGACACACAGTCCCGGGTTCTCACAAACTGAGGCCGGTTAGTGAGGTAGTCCAGGATCCATGATGACAGGTGCTGGTCCACCCCTGCGCACAGCAGCTTGTCCTTCAGGATCATCGGTTGGATGGTGTTGAAAGCACTGGAGAAGTCAAAGAACATGATCCTCACTGTATTCCAGGCTTCTCCAATAACCATTGGAGGCAGCAGAATTACCAAAAATAAAATTAAATTTAAAGAAAATAGCATTTCTTTTGGGGCCCCAAATGAGCAGGGGCCCCTGGGCTCCTGCCCCAGGAAGCCCTCTGGATAATCCGTGCCAGATCATAGCAGGTCTCACTACCATCTTGTAAATCTTCCCTTTCACTCTAGTTGCTATCCTTCTGTCACAAATCACCTCTGACACTCATCTCTACCCACTCCACCCTGCCTGCACTCTCTTCTTCACCTCTCTTGTGCATTTTCCATTGCTTTGATGGTTGACCCCAGGTATTTAAACTCCACTACTTTCACTACCTCTCCTCCTTCCATCTTCACCATTACACCTGCCTCCCTTTCATTCACACTCATGTATTCTGTCTTGCTTCTACTGACTTTCATTCCTCTTCTCTCCAGAGCATACCTCCATCTCTCCAGGTTCTCTTCCACCTGCTCCCTGCTCTCACTACAGCTCACAATGTCATCTGCAAACATCATGGTGCATGAAGACTCCTGCGTGACCTCGTCTGTCTGCCTGTCCATCACCATGGCAAACAAGAAGGGGCTCAGAGCCGATCCCTGATGTAGCAGCAAACCTCTCCATTGTCTTGCTGTCCTCATACATGTCCTCACCACCCTCACATATACTTCTCTGCCACTCCTGACTTCCTCATACAGTACCACACTTCCTCTCTTGGCACTCTATCATCTGCTTTCTTTAAATCCACAAAGACACAGTGCAACTCCTTCTGACCTTCTCTATACTTCTTCATCAGCACTCTTAGAGCAAACATTGCATCTGTAGAACTCTTTCTTGGCATGAAACCGTACTGCTGCTCACTGACTGTCACCTCTCCTCTTAACCTGGCTTCAACAACACTTTCCCATATTTTCATAGTGTGGCTGATCAACTTTATGCCTCTGTAGTTACTACAGCTCTGAGCATCACCCTTGCTCTTGAAAATTGGTACCAAAACACTTCTTCTCCACTCCTCAGGCATCCTCTCACTCTCCAAGATTGTGTTAAACAATCTGGTTAAAAAGTCCACTGCCTAGTCTAAGGAAGAAGATACAGAAATAAATTTTTCTAACCTTTTCAGTGACAAAATTTCCTCTTTTCATCATATTCATCATTCAGGTGGCTGTAATAATAGATCCTATTTCCTTTCAACAGCCCAATATTTTTCTAAGTCTGAAACTGGATAAACATTTATTTTAGCCATTTTAAGTGGGAATGAATGTGGGGGTGTCCTAAAAAAGATGGGGGTGTCCTAATTTATTCCTTACTATTTGTTTGGAATTATATTTTACATAAATTTTGAGAAAGTCTTTAATTCATTTTTAATTGTTTAGTTGTATTACATGAATCTCCCAGTATTTTCAACATTGATATTAAATATCCATATGTCCAAATATGTAAAGGAAAAACACACAGGCTTATACAGGGTGTCCTAATTTTTTCACACGACTGTATATGTATTTATTATTATTTATTTATCTTAAAAGCTTAATCCTCTTCGGATCGCGGGGGGACTGGAGTCTATCCCAGCATCTTTGGCTGAGAGGCAGTGTACACCGTAGACGAATAGCCAGTCTGTCACAGGGCCAGTATTTATTATTTAGTTACACTTTTCATACCTTTCATATGTGGAGGCACACAGTCACCAGATGGGACATGACCCCCCACTGATACAGCAGTTAATGGTTTTAGTGGTGATTAACAGCTTGTAACATAATCAGAAAGGTGCTGATGGCTACATGTGTTTCAGCTGGCACAGCACATCATGGCTTCTGACCACGTGGCTAAAACAAGAGAGAAAATTAGTAAGTGAAAGCAGGAAAAAATGAAAAGTAATAGTAGCTTGTTACACTTATTTGACTGCCTAAATCCTTTAATCAGTGTCCAGATTTAAGCCATTCTTATTTTTCATGTTATAAATTTGCATTTCTCTCCTCCCATCCTCTCCTTTCATCCTTGTCTCTTCCACTATAGATGAAGGCAGAGCGGGTAAATTAGATGCTTGATAAAGTGAGAGATTCTCCACAAGAGAATTTTTAGGAATCCCAGCTCACAGCAGCATGTGCAGACGCTGTGGCCTCTCTCTACCCTGACAGAATAGTGCTTTTGTGTTTCTCATCTTGTGAGTCAGTGTTTTTGTTTGTCTTTGTCGCATCTATGCACACACAGCCGTGACTTTCTCGTCAATATCGGTAGAACCACGTACATAGAGTTGGACTCTGCACACGCTGAAGAGCTACGGGATTGCGGACTGCTCCGTACACTCATCCGTGCATCTTGCCCGCAGTGGAGGCACCATAAGTGCCGTGACAGAAAGCAGAAAAGGGGTAGGCACAGATAGTGGCTAACCCACACAAGCCAACCATCCCCACCATTCTACTGGCCAATTGTTGGAAAAATTTCCTCTTATGGATTCAAGGATCAGGCAGAGTAAAAGTTTTAAGCATTTAATGGAATCAGCAGCTGCTGAAATACTGTTCATTACACACCACAGTCCACAAAGAACTGTGTTACTGACTCACAAACAAACAGGAAGTTTCTGTGGGTGGAAGGTTTGGGTCGTAAGACAGATAAGACAGGAACCAGATGTGGGGTTTCTGGAAGAGTGACCTTCTGCAAACTCAGCACCTACACGGGTTATCTGTACATCCTCTGCTCAGTGAGTTTCAAACAGTACATAGTGAAAAGAACAACTCAAGATGAAGCTATTCATTTTATACTTTAGCCGGAAAAAAACACTAATTATGAATCATGTATAATTACAAAGGACAAACAGATACATATATAAATGTTCCTATCACCATCGTACTGGCTCTTTAGACAACAAGGTGGACCACATATGTTTACTACGCTCAGCCTCAAGGACTCTGAGAGATTACTGAGTTTTTGTGTTTGTGGAAACATGGCTCAACAACAACATCCCGGACTCTACCGTCCAGCTAGACCGGCTACCGAGCAGATAGAGCTGTCATTGAGGGAGGTAAGACTCGCGGCGGCGGGCTCTGTGTTTACATCAATGATGCCTGGTGCCATGATGCTGTTGTGGTCTGTAAACACTGCTCATCGTTGTTGGAGGTTATGGTTATCAAGTGTTGGCTGTTCTATCTTCCGAGAGAATTTACGGCGATACTGCTGACTACCATTTATTTCCCTCCCAGCTCCAACAACAACAGGAGTGAGGCACTGAATGAACTGTACCAGCACCTCCGTGAGCAGCAGACAGCCCACCCTGATGCTTTTCTCATTGTGGCTGAGATTTCAACCACACTGACCCAAAGACTGTGTTTCCTGTAATACACCAACAGACCAACTTTCCTATACAAGAAAACAACACACTGGACCATGTTTTCACCAACCAGAGAGGAGCATATAAGGCCCTCCCCCTCCCCCACCTCGGTGCCTCTGACCACATCACTGTTATGCTAATTCCACTAGTTAAAGTTACCAAACCAGTTCGGAAACAGGTATGTGTGTGGCTGGAAGGGTCCTTAGAGGCACTTCAAGACTGCTTCACCACCACTGACTGGAACATATTCAAGCAGGCTGCTACCGACAACAACACCACAGATCTGCAGGAGTAAACAGAGACTGTTACAGCCTACATTGCAAAATGTATTGATGATGACATGAACACCAAGACCATCACTGTTCGGGCCAATCAGGAACCATGGCTCACAGGGGAAGTCTACAAGCTCCTGAAAGCTCGGAATGCTGCCTTCAGAGGTAGGGACGAGGTGGGCCTGAGGACAGCTATGACCAACCTGTCCCGAGGCATCAGAGAAGCCCAGGAGGGTACCCCACCGTTTCAGCGACAGCAGAGACACTCGGAGTCTGTGACGGGGAAAACAGACCATTACGGACTACATGCCCACACTGCAGACCTACAACAGCTCCACCACTCTGCTGAACAAGCTGAACGACTTCTTCACTCGCTTCGAGGCACTCAACAGTACCCTTGCACAGAAATCACCACCTCCTCCTGGCGACCAGGTGATTACACTGTCCCCGGACAGCGTAAGGAGATCCCTTGGCAGGATCAATGCACGCAAAGCTCCAGGTCCTGACAACATACTTGGTCGCGTACTGACAGCCTGTGCAGAGGAACTCACAGGTGTCTTCACGGATAGCTTCAACATCTCACTGAGACAGGCTGTTGTCCCCACGTGCTTCAAAGCCACCACCATCATTCCAGTCCCCAAGAAGTTGTCTCCCTCCTGCTATAATGACTACCAACCTCTGGTTGCACTCACTCTCATCATCATGAAGTGCTTTGAGTGAGTGGTCATGCAGCACATCAGGTCTGCCCTGCCCACCTCCCTGGATCCGTTCCAGTTTGCATACTGGTCCAATCGCTCAACCGATGATGCCGTCTCTACTGCCCTCCACTCAGCTCTCACACATCTGGATGACTCCTACATCAGAATGCTGTTCATAAACTTTAGTTCAGCATTCAACACAATCATCCTCCAACAGCTCATTCACAAACTGGACCAGCTGGGGCTCAACACTTCACTGTTTAACTGGCTGTTGGACTTCCTGATGGGGAGACTGCAGGCTGTACGGGTTGGCAGTAACACATCCAGCACCATCACTCTGAACACAGGGACACCCCAAGGATGTGTGCTGAGCTCCCTCCTTTTCATTCTGCTGACGCATGACTGTACACCGACACACAGCTCTAACCTCTTCATTAAGTTTGCAGATGACACAACTATGGTGGGTCTCATCAAAAATGGAGACCAGACAAACTACAGCAGTCAGGTGAGCCTCCTGGCCATGTGATGTGGATACAACAATCTCTCTCTGAACATGGAGAAGATGAAAGAGATTGTTGTGGACTTCAGAAGAGTGCATATCCAGCATGCTCCCCTGAACATCAATGGTGCTGCTGTAGAAAGAGTGAGCAGTACCAAGTTCTTGGGTGTGGACATCACAGAGGACCTCTCCTGGACCACCAACACTGTATGACTGGCCAAGAAAGCTTGGCAGCATCTCTATTTCCTCCACAAACTGAGAAGAGCCAAAGCCCCAGCCCTCATCATGTGTACCTTCTACAAATGCACCATCGAGAGCATTCTGACCAGCTGCATCACTGTGTGGTACGGTGCCTGCACTGCGTCCTGTCACAAGATCCTACAGCACATAGTGAGAACAGCTGAGAAGATTGTCAGTGCCTCTCTCCCCTCCCTTGAGGCCATTTACAGCACCTGCCTCACCTGCAAATCACTCTGCATTACAGGTGATCCCACCCATCCATCACACAGCTTCTTCAGTCTGCTGCCATCAGGGAGGAGACTGCAGAGCCAGGACCAGCATACCCAAGAACAGCTTCATCCTCCAGGCTGTCAGGAAGCTCAGCTCTCTCCCTGCTCTTCCCCCCTCTCCCCCTTCTGCCCCCCACCCACGAATCCTGGACTCTGCACCCCCCCCCCTCCAAACAACTAAACTCTTGCATCTCCAGTTACTGGTCATATCCCCCCCCCCACCCAACCGCACACATACTGACTTCAGGAGCTTCAAAAACTGAACTCTCTCTCTCTCTCTCTCTCTCTCTCACACACACACACACACACACACACACACACACACACACACACACACACACACACACACACACACACACACACACACACACACACACACACACTCATCTCAGGGCTGCACCAGTCACTTTATGCAGCAATGGACTGCTCTCTTTGCACTACATGCCCCTTTAACCCTGATATGTGCCTTAAGTCACACATGCTGTCTTAATTTTTATCGTATTTAGTTATTTTGCAGACCTTTATTATTTTTTAGTTTCTGGTTGGGGGTTGGTTTTCTTTGCACTGATGTTTGATGTTTAACGTTTAATATTTGGTATTCGATGTTATACTTTATATTCATATTTCTTACTTAGTGTTTACCTTGCTGCACCGTGGGTCTCAGAGTAATGCAATTTCAGTTCTCTGTATGTGCTGTGTATATGGCAGAATTGACAATAAAGCTGACTTTGACTTTGACTCAACATGTGTGGTACAGCTCCTTATACTGGTTGATGAGATCACCCTCAATGTTGAAATAATGGAAAACATTCTCAAATTCACAGATGAAGCAGGGGTATGTAGTCTGAGTAATCAGCCCATCCACAATAGTATGCGACCATGCTAATGCATGCCCGTCCTGAAGTGTGGTTATACTACTGATGTTCTGATGGTCTGGAAAAGGAAACCCTTTTACATCTAGGGGTGTCCAATCATGTGCCATGGAGGGCCAAGACCTTGCAGGCTTTATCTCCAACCACTGTCTTCAACAGCAGATGCTACTGAATTTCTTCCCACTGATTGCTGATCACTGAAAAACACCTGCTAAAGAGACACAGGCTCGCCACAGGGCTGTGTGTTGAGCGCCACTTTGTATTCATTGTACACATATGACTGCATACCTGTTCATTCCATAAACATTATAGTGAAGTTTGCAGATGACACAACAGTAGTGGGGCTCATATCAGGAGGAGATGAGTCTGCATACAGAGATGAGGTCCAGAAACTGGTGAGATGGTGGTCAGATAATAATCTGCTATTGAATACAAAAAAACCCAAAAGAACTCATTATTGATTTTAGGAAGCATAGCAGTGAGCCGCCTCCTCTATATATAGGCAAGGAGTGTGTGGAGAGGGTGGAGGCTTTTAAGTTTCTGGGTGTTCATATTTCTCACAACCTTACCCGGGCAGTTAACACCATAGCTACGATAAAAAAGTCTCAACAACTACTGTAAGTAGTACTGTAAGGTGCAGTATGGCAGCATAGTTATGACCAGAATTCAACATTAGAGTGACTTATTGTGCAGTGAAATGGCATGTGGCAGGAAAGATTCCCTGTACCTAATCGTTTGGTAGTGAAGCTGTAGCAGGCTGCTGGAGAAAGTGCAGTGCTGTCTGCCCAGTGTGTGGTGGAGGGGGTGATCAGGATTGTCCATGATGGATCAGTTTGTTCAGTGTCCTCCTCTCCACCACAGTCTCAAAGCTCTCCAGCCTGAGACCAATTACAGAGCCAGCCCTCATGATAATCTTTTCAAGTCTGTTGGTGTTGCTGGCTCTTATAAAGCATCTTTTCCACTAGCCCAGCACACCTCGGTACGGCTCGATTCACTTCAGTACGGCTCGGAATGCTTCTGTCTCCATTAGCACGGTGTTTGGCATGGGTGTTGTGCTGGGGTGGGTGGGTTTATAACAGCGAGGCGGTGCCACACTCCCGTGACGTAACGCACGCGACCCAAGCAAAACATTTTTTTTCCAAAACTTTATTGAGAAGACCCAAGCAAAACATAACACATAGCTGTACAAGGCCACTCCTCGGTCTGTGGCTTTTTTCACCGTAAACGCCAAAAAGGACCGCCAGACAAGGGTACAGGCAGCGAGATGAAATATGAATGAATATTTCAATTTAATACTATCCCACTTGTACTTACAAAAACGTGTGAATATTCATAAAAAGCACACACATGAAAGGTAGCACCACAAGCAGTGGGTCACAGCGGTTTTGGGCAACAGCAACACAATTGTGTATCCTTTGCCAATCTGTCTGCTGTTATTTAATGTTTAACAGTTTAGGGACGGATGATTATATGCTCCAAAACTGGAGAAACTCTCTGATAAAAAAGCTGCAACAACACAAGTCACTTTTGTTTTGAATTAACTGCCAAATGACCTAGAAATAATGAGCTGAAACTTGTTTTTATTTGTATTAAATAATGAGACAGTGGCACACTGGCCAACACCAAATTGTATTATTTTTTTAACATCCTAGGGCATTTTGGATGTACTGAATAAAAAAAATTCATGTTTTTCACCTTCAGGTCAACGTTTGGAACAACAGTATTATTTTCCGTTTAGATGATGCTACACTCCTTCTAAAGTATTGTAATTCTCTGAATTTGGAATGCCGATAGAACATTCAATTTACATATACTTACTTTTTTACCTACTTTGACTTGTAAGCTTGATCAGTCTCTCCTGCTGCATTTTAAAGTCCAACTGTGCAACTTCTTATAAGTTAACATAAAAAATTTACCCAAAGTTTAGAACTGTATCATGTGGTGCTAATTTTTTATGATATTTCAATAAAAAGAACAGAAAGCTTACAAAAACATTTGTTTTTTGGTCTAGTTAAAAATTACATTACCTTTACAATGGTTGACCCCTGACAGGATGATCAGTATCATTTTCATCAGACTAGGCAATGGAATTTCTATGTAATTATACTGTTTTATAATTCAGTGTTATAACAGACAAACCACACTTTCCAAAACAATTCCATTTTATTATATACAAAATATTAAAATAAAAAAAAAAACTTTGCAACACAACATGAAGGTTAATCGACATTTTATACACGCCGACCACTGAGTGCCTCTACCAGCTTCCCAAACTGGGTCAGGAAGGCTCGGTTGAATGAAGCCGTTTCTGCCAGCTCCTGGGATACACTCGCGTTTTCTGCAACCTCATTTAAATGTTGCAAATATTTATCATTGAATACATTTTGCGCCTGGTGGCGGGACAGATTCAAATTGGAGAATCCGGGCGTGCTGGCGCGGCGGACGCGTGGGATGATTCTACAAGGAAAATGCACACAATAAAATACAGCACGAAAGTGCAAGATATACAGAAAAGACAACAGTTTTTAACACGATTACATAAGCTTATTTCAGCGTATTGTTCACATGAATAATTAAAAGAAAAGCGAGTCCGCAGTGTGCTGCGATAAAGCAGCGATCATCATCCACAAATGAACAGCTTTTTTATTGCATAAATAAACTGAGCGTCTTACCGAATATATTTGCGAAAAAACGCACAATAAAAAAAAATTAAAACTCACCGTTAAAGGACTCCGATGTCGAGACCTCCCGGTATATTTTTTCATTCCGGGTGGCTCCATCTAACTCGCGCTGGATACGTTCGTCTGACAATGCAGTGAGCAGACACTGCACCTCCTTATTGGTCCATGGAACACCCTTATTACGCAAAGCCATTTTTGATAGAGAATAAATGAAAATAGCACAGCAATACACTGAAAAGAAACCGCCAACAGTGGTTGCGTGCTGAGTAATGGCGGTCGTGAAGATTCTTTTTTTTTTTTTTTTTCAAAAACTTTATTGAGAAGGTCGTGAAGATTCGGCAGAAGAGGAGGAGGAGAGGGGCGGTTACAACCTGACCAATCAGCGCCGGTTACGACCTGACCAATCAGCGGCGACCAGTCTGTTAACGTCACAACACGGCCCAGCTCAGCACTGCTGTACCCTGCCCTTGAGCGGGGCTGAGAATCGCGGCTGTTAAACTGTGTTGGGGCTTGTGGAAAAGCGTACAAAGCGTGCTGAGCCGTCCTGTGTCGCGCTAAAGCGTGCTAGTGGAAAAGGGCCTTTATACTGCTACCCCAACAGACAGCAGCAAAGAAAATAGCGCTGGCAACAACAGCCTGGTAGAAAAGCTCCAGCATCCTGTTGCACATGTTGAAGGATCTCAGCTTGGCTGCACGGTGGCGCAGTGGTTAGCACTGCGGCAGCACAGTTTACCCTTGGCCAGGGGATTGTGGGGATCGTGGGATCGTGGGTTCGATCCCAGCCCCCGACCAACAGTGATCTGTGTGGAGTTTGCATGTTCTCCCCGTGTTGCGTGGGTTTACTCCGGGATTTCTCCGGTTTCCTCCCACATGCCAAAAACATGCATGTTAGGTTAATTGGCTGTTCTAAATTGTCCCTGGATATCTGTTTCCTATAGGCCCTTAGAATAGAGGGTTAGTATTAATGAAAGCGCTTTGAGTGGTCTTTGTGACTAGAAAAGCGCTATATAAGTGCAGGTTAGTTAGTTAGTTAGTTAGTTAGTTAGCTTCCTCAGGAAGTAGAGTCTGCTCATCCCCTTCTTGTACACAACATCAGTGTTAGATTTCCAGTCCATTCCACTGCTGATCATGACACCCAGGTATTTGTAGTCTTCCGCTACCTCCACATTCCCCCTTCCCCACCAATCTGCAATGGCTGTGAAGGTGTCCACTTCTTCCTGAAGTCTCTCTGGTCTCGTTGACGTTCAGCCTCAGGTGATTCTGCTTGGTCCACTCCACAGATCTGTCTACCAATGCCCTATACTCCCCCTCCTCTCCCCCTCTTATACACCCAACAACAGCTGAGTCATCAGAGAATTTTTGCAGGTGGCATGACTCAGTGTTGTACTGAAAGTCAGTGGTGTATAAGGTGAAGAGAAAAGGAGAAAGCACAGTCCCCTGTCGAGCTCCTGTATCACTAACCGGAGTGGTGGCTCAGTTGGTAGAGCATCCGCCCCACACCTGGGAGGCAGGGGTTCAAATCCCGGCCGGGTCATGCCAAAGACCATATAAAAGTGGAACTTCCTGCAGTCCAGGTTGGTGCTCAGCAATAAATGGAATGGAGGAGGGAACTCTGTGGCGGCGCTTTGCATGGCAGCGGCCCTCTGATTCTGCACTTGGGGTGTGTATGATTAACACAGTAGATAGGTAAGGCACAATCTCGTTCTGCTGTACATGATGGGTTGTACGGCTGAATGACAATAAGGGTGATTTAATTTTAATTTTAATTTAATTTTTTAACCACCACATCAGATAAGACACTGCCCAGCCGGACAAACTGTGTTCTGCCTGTCAGGTAGTCAGTAACCCAGGAGATCACAGAACTGCCGACCCCCGTGCCCCGCAGCTTCTCCCCCAGCAGCAGTGGCTGGATGGTGTTAAAGGCACTGGAGAAATCAAAGAATGTGATTCTAACAGTGTCTCCTCCAGGTGCACCTCCAGGTGCTGATGGGCTCGTTGCAGCAGGTAGATGACAGCGTCTTCAACTCCTAAATGGGGCTGATATGCAACCTGCAGAAGGTCCAGCCACATCTTCACCTGCGGCCTCAGGTGGGCTAAGACCAGTCTCTCCAGGACCTTCATCACATGAGATGTGAGGGCAACTGGTCCATAGTCATTCAGATCAGATGAAGACAACTTCTTAGGGACATGAGCCAGGCAGGATGTCTTTCACAGCACCGGTATTCTTTCCAGACTCAGGCTCAGGTTGTAGAGGTGTTTCAGTACCAGAGCAAGCTGGTTGGCACAGGCCTTCAGGATCCTGGCGGAGATGCCATCAGGGCCTGCAGCCTTCTGCTGATGGAGTCTCTCCAGCTGTTTCTTAACCTGGTCTGTAGTCACAGTAATGGTGTTGGTATCACCAGTGCTGGTGTTGGTGTCCCCAGAAGAGGGTGAGCGGGGTGTGGGGGGGGGGGGGGGGGAGAGAGAGAGAGGTGTTGCACAGGAGGGTGAGGGGTGTGTTGGGGTCTAGCTGTGCTGTGGGGGTGACAGACGGTGAGTTGAACCTATTAAAAAACAGATTCAGCTCATCAGCTCTCTGATGTCTGTCTGTCTCTCCCCTTATGCCTAGTGATGTGTTTCATTCCCATCCAGAACTCCTTCATATTGCTTTGCTGGAGTTTATCTTCCAACTTTCTCCTGTAATTCTTTTCTTCTTTTAGATTTGATTGGCAGTTGGCAACCAGCTTACAGGTGCATTACCGCCACCCACTCTATCTTCAGACATCACTCTACTCTATTCAGACATCACTCTCTCCTCCTGTAATTGTCTTTACACCTACTCAGCATCTCTCTCAGTTCACACTGCACTCTCCTCAGTCCCCTCCTGTCTCCAGACCTAAAAGCCATCTTCTTTTTGTTAAGAAGTGCTTTCAGGTCACTGGTGATCCATGGTTTGTTGTTGGGGAAACAGCGCATGGTCTGTGCCGGCATGGCTGTGTTTTTACAGAATCTGATGTATTGTATGATGCAGTCGGTCATATTGTCGATGTCCACCCCATGTGGTTCACAGAGTACGCCCCAGTCCGTCGTCTCAAAGCAGTCCTGTAGTGCATCAGCAGCCGCCTGTGTCCACCAACTCACAGTCCGTGTGTAAGCAGGTTGCCTTTGCACAAGGGGAACGTACACACGTGGACAAAATTGTTGGTACCCCTCTGTACCAACTACTAGGATTACACACCCTCCATACAGCAAACCAGGAGGCAACTGCTTGGCTTAAGGACTTTGCATTCGCTAAATAAATAAATGAAAGAAAAACCCACAATGGTCACAGAAATAACTTGAATCTGACAAAAATGGTAATAAATAAAAATTCTATGGAAATTAACCAATTAAATTCAGACAATGCTTTTGAATTGTCGTTCAACAGAATTATTTTAAAAAGCAAACTCATGAAACAGGCCTGGACAAAAATGATAGTACCCTTAATTTAATATTTTGTTGCACAACCTTTTGAGGCAATCACTGCAATCAAACGTTTTCTGTAACTGTCAATGAGACTTCTGCACCTCTCAGCAGGAATTTTGGCCCACTCCTCATGAGCAAACTGCTCCACTTGTCTCAGGTTTGAAGGGTGCCTTCTCCAGACGGCATGTTTCAGCTCCTTCCACATATGTTCAATAGGATTTAGATCAGGGCTCATAGAAGGCCACTTTAGAATAGTCCAATGTTTCGCTCTTAGCCATTCTTGGGTGTTTTTAGCTGTGTGTTTTGGGTCATTATCCTGTAGCAAGACCCATGACCTGTGACTGAGACCAAGCTGTCTAACACTGGGCAGCACATTTCTCTCTAGAATACCTTGATAGTCTTGAAATTTCATTGTACCCTGCACAGATTCAAGACACCCTGTGCCAGATGCAGCAAAGCAGCCCCACAACATAACAGAACTTCCTGCATGTTTCACAGTAGGGACAGTGTTCTTTTCTTGGTATGCTTCATTTTTGCATCTGTGAACATAGAGCTGATGTGCCTTGCCAAAAAGTTCCAGTTTTGTCTCGTCTGTCCATAGGACATTCTCCCAGAAGCTTTGTGGCTTGTCAACATGCAGTTTGGCAAATTCCAGTCTGGCTTTTTTATGATTTGTTTTCAACAGTGGTGTTCTCCTTGGTCGTCTCCCATGAAGTCCACTTTGGCTCAAACAACGACGGATGGTGCGATCTGACACTGATGTACCTTGACCCTGGAGTTCACCATGAATGTGTTTAGAGGTTGTTCTGAGCTCTTTTGTTACCATTCGTATTATCTGTCTCCTCCTGTGGCCACGTACAGGGAGGTTGGCTACAGTCCCGTGGATCTTAAATTACTGAATAATATGTGCAACTGTAGTCACAGGAACATCAAGCTGCTTGGAGATGGTCTTATAGCCTTTACCTTTAACATGCTTGTCTATAATTTCCTTTCTAATCTCCTGAGACAACTCTCTCCTTTGCTTCCTGTGGTCCATGTTTAGTGTGGTACACACCATGTCACCAAACAGCACAGTGACTACTTGTCACCCTTTAAATAGGCCGACTGACTGATTACAAGTTTGTAGACACCTGTGATGTTAATTAGAGGACACATCTTGGTTGAACATGTCCCTATGATCACATTATTTTCAAACTTTTCTAGGGGTACCATCATTTTTGTCCAGGCCTGTTTCATGAGTTTATTTTTTAAAATAATTCTGTTGAACCACAATTCAAAAGCATTGTCTGATTTTCATTGGTTAATTTTCATAGAATTTTTATTTATTACCACTTTTGTCAGATTCAAGTTATTTCTGTGACCATTGTGGGTTTTTCTTTCATTAACAGAGGGGTACCAACAATTTTGTCCACGGCTGTACTTGGGTGATAACAGGACCAGGTTATGATCTGATCTGCCAAGAGGTGGTAGGGCTGTGGCACTATATGCATCTCTTGCATTGGCATACAGTAGATCCAGTGTCTTATTTTCTCTGGTGGGACAGTCAACAAACTGGTAAAAGTTTGGTAATGTTTTGTCCAGTGAGACATGGTTAAAATCACCCATGATGGCCATGAATGCATCAGGGTTCTTCTCCAGTAATGTGGCAGTAGTGGAGCTGATGATGTCACAGGCCACCGCTGCATCAGATGATGGAGGGACGTAAACGGTAATCACAGTGGCACATGTGGAACTCTCGTGGCAGATAATAAGGTTGCATAATCACAGCCAGCAGTTTAATGTCCAGGCTGCAGTGCCGTTCCTTCACACAAATGTGTCTGGGATTACACCACCTTTCGTTTACAAGAACTGCCAGTCCTCCTCCCCTCTTTTTCCCACTACACATAACGTCCCTGTCCCACTGGATAGTCTTAAAACCAAGTATCACTACGTTGTTGTGGGTGATCTGTGAGTGTAACCATGTTTCTGTAAAGCACATGATACCACACTCACGATAATCCCTTTGTGTCCTGACCAGTGCTATGAGCTCATCCGCCTTGTTTCCCAGCGACCTCACGTTACCCATAATGAACATCGGTACCACCAGCTTGTGCCCCTTCTCCTCTTCCTCACCTTGGCTCCAGCCCTTCGCCCACGGCGTTTCCTCCTCAGCTCAGGGGTTTCGCTCCGGGCAGCAGCGCTGGCCTCCTCAGTGCAGTCAGCTGGTTGCGTGTGTAAACCAAATCTACCTACGGGTACAAATAAGTAACAAAAAAAACAAAAAACGATGCATTTGCCCCCACCTCTATCATTCTCTGTTGCCCAGAGAAAGAAAAAATTAAAAAAAGACCAGGACTAAAATAGAAAAAACTTGGTCCAGTCGTTAATCCGAGTCTTCCTACCAAGCCCCGACGAAAAGAGACACACTATATACAAAAATAAGCTAATAAAAACACAAAGACGAGAGAGCTACTGCTGATATGGCCGCCTCTCCTTACTGGGCCTCTCCATCTTATTATCTTATTATCATCTTATTATCTTATCTTATTTAATATTGCTCTGAGTGCTGCTGTCCTTTGCTGCTGCAATCCTGTAATTTCCCCTTGTGGGACTAATAAAGGCTTATCTTATATTATATGTTAATCATAAGAAGTACTTGATTGTAATCAAATACTTGGCATCTATGAAGTATATTTATAAAGTTTTGTTCACAGAATAAACTGGTGCTTTGCAGCAAAAATAATTCTGTGAATTTGTCAGTTTGGTTGACTCATCTCACATTTCGCAGTCATCTGAGTGACTGTTAATGAGAACCCTATTGATTTTAGAAGCTTTGTAAGCACTAATCTAACCAAAGGAGTATTTCATATCATTGAACAGCTATATTTAGTCTCGTACAGGACAGCTGGTCAAACCCCAGCATGCACATGGACCACATTTCATGGCTCCACATGTTTGTCACCATGGCTCACATTATGCTTCCGCTGTAAGACAAGCCATGCACATGGACGCTGGCTTACTGGAATGTTTCCTCTCTAGTATTGATTTTTAGGAGAGATTCACAATTGTTTACATGGCTAGCAGAGACATACAAGCATTTTTTTTTTCTGATAATCCCCTCCCCTGCATTAGAGGTCAGGAGACAGGCAGGACGTGAGGCAGCTGATAAGCTGCAGTACAGACACGGGAAGGCTGTGGGACATTCTCCGGTGGACAGTCCCTCACTTTAACTGCATGCATGGAGAGAACTAAAAGGATTCTGGCAGAAAATATTTTGGTATTAATTATGGTTAATCATAGGAAGATATGATGTCAGGCTCCTGATCATTAAATACACAGTCAATCAATACTCAGCCAGTGGTTCACAACACAACAAACCTCAGAGCTACTCTGAACCATCAAACTATAATGTCGGGGGACTTGGTTAGACCACCAGCATTCAAACAAAGACACTGTATGTTCAGTCATAAACGATTCACACGTGTCTTTGTTGTGTTTTTTCTTTCATTCAACAGTTTGTTCCAACCGAGTAAACTGACTGGACAATAAGTATTCCAGGAGTGTGAATATTTCACACTAACAGGATGTGTATCACACCACTTCACAGGCATTCTCATAATTCTTAACAGTAACTGCAGTGACTGTTGAGTGACAACAATACTGTGTACTATACCCTGTTTTCCACAGTGGGGCGCTGTTTGACAAGAGACAGTCCTCACACCTGCAGTTGGTACCTTAAAATTAATTGCCCTACAGTTTATTTTAAAGTTAAAGGGTCCCTGTTAAGTTATGCTAAACATTGTTCTTTCCCTATAAAACTATATGAAATTAAAATGTGCAACACTCTGAAAATAGTTTCCAAAATGTACAGAAATGGTATCATTTTCAAGTACTGTGAAAAATGTGTGAACTTGTCATTTGTTGTACTTTTTTCACATGTTAGCACAGCTCCCAGAGGTGTCAGTGAAATGTCTGTGATATGCTTTGGTCAACACAGCTCAGGGTGTAATTACTGCATCTTATAGATAAGGAAGGAGCTTTCCTCAGTGGGCTGTTTTATACCACGTTGCTCTAAAGCTGGGGTGTCAAATCATGTGCCATGGAGGGCCAAGACCCTGCAGGTTTTCTCCTCTACCGAGTCTCTTCAGCAGGCATTTTCATTGATCAGCAATCAGCGCCAAGAAATTCAGTGAAATCTGCTGTTGAAGACACTGATTGGAGGTAAAGCCTGCAGGGTCTTGGCCCTCCATGGCACATGATTGGACACCCCTGCTCTAAAGGCTCATGAGCCCCCCCCCCCCCCCCCCCACCGTGGATCACCACGTTACCATGGTGGAGGGGTTTGTGTGCCCTAGTGATCCCAGGAGTGATGTTGCCTGTGGCAATTTGATCCTGGTAGGGTCTACCAAGACAAATCCTATGGGACCCAGGCAGCAGTCTGGGCTATCCTGCTTGGACTTCCCTCCCCACAGCTGGACCCCTGGGTAAGCCCTAGAAGAAGGATGTATGTATATATGTATATTTGCATTCTCAAGCTCACTAGTACACTCTTTTTTTTCTCAGAATGTACCAAACTGTTGATTAGGCCACTCCTAACATTTCTGCTGTCTCTCTGATGGATTTCGTCTTTTTTTAAGTCTGAAGGTGTGTTCACACTAAATGCGAATGGGCAGGAATCCATACAAAGGGAATGGGGAGACGCAAATACATGCAAATTTGCGTCGTCACACGTTAGACTCCTTCCCATCCGGTTCTTACAGAAACATACTGAAATTCCTACACAGGCTTTAATCGACTCAGGGGCAGAGCAAAGTTTTATTTCTAGGGATCTGGCAACCCATTTGGGGCTTCACTGTTTTCCTCTTAAGTCTCCGCTATGGCTGATCACACTGTCAAAAGCCCCCATGGCCATGGTGTCCCAGCAAACTGCCCCAGTGTCCGTCATTGTCTCAGGAAATCATCAGGAGGAGTTACAGTTCTTCGTGTTGCCAATTTCATCGTCCCCAGTCATCCTTGGTTTTCCCTGGTTGCGCCTCCATATTCCCACTATTGATTGGCGCTTGGGTAGTATTAAGTCTTGGAGTTCGTTTTGCTTCAGTGCCTGTCTCCAATCAGCCACTTGTTCGCCGTCTATGCACTTGGGGGCTCCCACCGCCCCGCCCCCCGAGCTGTCTAGAGTTCCCCCTGAATATCATGATCTAGGAGCAGTCTTTAGCAAGACCCAGGCCTTATCCCTTCCCCCCCACCGGCCGTATGATTGCACCAAAAACCTCTGCCTGGGAGCTTCACTTCCATCTAGCCGGCTATACAGCCTTTCTCCACCAGAGCGGGCAGCTATGGAGGCTTATATCAAGGAATCTCTGAGTTCTGGCATAATCCGTCCATCCTCTTCGGCAGTGGGGGCAGGATTTTTTTTTGTGGGCAAGAAGGATGGCTCTTTGAGACCGTGTATTGATTTCAGGGAATTGAACAACATTACCATCAAGGACAAATACACTCTTCCCTTAACTTAACACTGCCTTTGACTCTCTCCAGGGGATGTCCTGGTTCACCAAACTGGATCTCCGCAACGCCTACCATCTGGTGTGGATCCGCGAAGGAGATGAGTGGAAGACAGGTTTTTGGACCCCTAGTGGTCATTTTGAATATCTGGTGATGCCTTTCGGTCTAACCAGTGCGCCTGCTGTTTTCCAGTGGCTTATTAATGATGTGCTGAGGGACTTCCTGGGTGTTTTTGTATTTGTCTACTTGGATAACATTTTAATCTTCTCCTGATCTCTAGAGGAACACCAGGTGCATGTGAGGCGAGTGCTGCAGTGGCTGTTGGAGAACCAACTATGTGTGAAGGCAGAAAAATGTGAGTTTCATGCCTCCAAAACATCTTTTTTGGGGGTTTATCATCTCGCATAAGGAGATTCTCCCGGATCCTGGCAAAATTAAGGCGGTGGTGGAGTGGCCGACCCCGTCCTCCAGGAAGCAGCTCCAGCAGTTCCTGGGGTTTGCTAACTTCTACTGCCGGTAATCAAGAAGTACAGCAGCCTGGGCCTTCCCCTGACTCGTCTCACGTCGACCAAGGTACCCTTCCAGTGGACTGAGGAGACGGCTACGGCCTTTGCGGACCTCAAGAGGCAGTTCTCTGAGTCTCCCATGCAGATGGATCCTAATCTTCAGTGTCTAGTGGAGGTGGATGCCTCAGATTCTGGAGTGGGTGCTGTCCTATCCCAGTGCTCCCCGGCGGATGGTAAGGTCCGACCGCGTGCCTTCTTCTCCTGGTGGCTGTCCCCTGAGGAGCGCAATTACAGTATCGGTGACAAGGAGCTTCTGGCTGTTAAGCTGGCACTGGAGGAGTGGTCCCACTGGCTGGAGGGGTCCTCACAGCTGTTCGTGGTTTGGACGGAACACAGGAACTTGGAGTACCTCCGGACGGCCAAGTGCCTAAATGCTCGCCAGACCCGCTGGTCCTTGTTTTTTGGTTGTTTTGACTTTACCATCACGTACCGCCCCGGGTCCAAAAATACCAAGCCGGACGCCCTCTCCAGGCAATTAGCCTGGACCCTGAGGATCACCCTGTCCTTCCTGCCTCCTGTGTCGTGGGCACCCTCTCATGGGGTATTACGGAGAAGGTCCGGAGGGTGCAAGAGACTGAGATGGACCCGGGCGGGGGGCCAGCGGGTAAGCTGTTTGTTCCATTGGCTGTCCGGGGTAACGTTATTCACTGGGCCCACTCCTCTAAGTTTACCAGCCACCCAGGAAGACGATGCACGGAGGAGCTTCTGCAATGTACGTTCTGGTGATCCTCTCTTCAAAAGGACGTCGGGAGTAGATCCATGCTTGCCTCCAATGTGCCACCGGCAAGTCCCCATCATCCTCTCCAGCTGGGTTGCTTCATCTTCTGCCAGTTCCTGGCAGGCCCTGGTCCCATGTGGCGTTGGATTTTGTCACCGGCCTCCCTCCTGCCAACAACCACACCATTGTTCTCACCATAGTGGACAGGTTCTCCAAGGCGGCCCATTTTGTCCCCCTTCCGGGTCTGCCAGGGAAACAGCCGACCTGTTGTTTCAACATGTGGTGAGACTGCACGGGATCTCCCTGGACATCGTCTCTGATCAGGGGCTCCAGTTTATCTCTCAGGTGTGGAGGTCATTTTGTAACACCCTTGGGGCCACGGTGAGCCTGTCATCCGGTTACCATCCTCAATCGAATGGCCAGTGTGAACGGACCAACCAGGAGTTGGAGGCGGCGCTGCAGTGCGTGGCATCAACCAACTCAGCTTCCTGGAGCTCATATCTGTCATGGATTGAGTATGCCCACAACTCGATGGTGTCTTCAGCCATAGGTATGTCCCCTTTTCAGGCTTCGCTCGGGTATTCTCCTCCCTTATTCCCCGAAGAAGAGGGCGACATCACCCTGCCATCAGTCCGGGCGCACCTGAGATGCTGTCAGCGACTGTGGAGGGCAACCTGGGCCGCGCTGTGTCGCACGGCTGAACGCAATTCCTCGGTGGCTAGCCGCCACAGGACCCCAGCTCCTTCATAGCAGGTGGGTCAGCAGGTTTGGCTATCCACTAAAAACATCAATTTGAACGCTGAGCTCAGGAAGATAGCACAACGTTTTATTGGGCCCTTTGCTATCTCCTGCATCATCAACCCTGTGTCTGTGCGGCTCGATCCCCCCCCCTCCCTCCGCATATGTCCCACTTTCTATGTCTCCCAAGTCAAACCTGTGTCTTCCAGCCCCCTGTGTCCTCCTCCCAGGTCTCCACCTTCTCCTCCGAGGATCGACGGCAGCCCGGTGTGGGGCGTGACTGCCATCCTGGATTGCCAGGGCTGCGGCCCGCAATACCTGGTGGACTGGGAGGGCTATGGTCCGGAGTCCAGGTCATGGGTGCATCCCGCTTGCGTGCTGGATAAAGACCTTATCAGGGAGTTCCATTGGATGCATCCAGGTAGGCTGGAACGACCGCCAAGAGGCGCTTGCTAGGGGGGGAGTACTGTCATGGTCTGCTCTGCTCATCATTCCCAGCTGCACGCACACCTGGTCTTCATCATGCCATGGCCTATTTCTACCGTGCTGCCCAAGCCTGCAGTGCGGAGATGTCTCACTGCGCTCCAGATGAGCTTCATCTTCACTTTGTCGTAGTCTCAGCCCAAGTCTGCTGCCACCGTCGTCAGAGAATTCCTTCAGCTTCTCACGTAAGCTATAACTTTCTACTCACCTTGTCTTCCAGTCCCCTGTGCACAGGCGGAGTCCCGTGGTGGGAGAATCTTTCTCCTTCCTCCTTGGCAGCAGATTCCTTCCTCTCCTCCACCACGCCAACACTCCCTAGACACTCACCCGCAGGAGCTGCACTCTCTACAGAAGGCACTGTCTTCCTGGCCGCAGCCGTCATGCTGAACCTGGGCATCTCATCACCTGCTCTCACAGTAAGCCACAATGTAACTGTCTACCTCCAGCAGTGGCTCTCATTAACCAATCCTCTTTGTGTGTTCCTAGGGTTGCCAGGCCATACGGTGTCCCACTCTGTCCCCTGCAGTTCCTGCCTGCACTTACACACACCAACACACTATTCTGTTGTTAATAAACCTAATTGTATCTATTTGGAGTCTGTATTTTGTCACTGGGTCACTAAACCATGTCAGAGCGCTGCTTTAAGCGACCTATGAAAACACCATTAGTCTGGGGGTTGTACGCGGTAGTGCAGTGAATTTTGACCCCCAGGCTCTGGGCCATCACGGACCAGAATTGCAAAACGAATTGTGGACCCCTGTCGGAAGTGATGTCCAACGGGGATGCAAACCGTGCAACCCAAGTCGACAAAAAAGCACGAGCCACTTCTGCGGACATGGTAGAAGCAAGCAGGACCACTTCAGGCCAGCGCGTGGTGCGGTTCACGATTGTTAAAAGGTGTGTGATACCTTGCGACGGCGGAAAGGGTCCCACCAAATCCATGTGGACGTGGTCAAACCTCCTGGCCAGGATTTGGAATGGCTTGAGGGGGGCTCTGGTGTGCTTGTGCACTTTGGCCCGCTGGCACGCGATGCAAGCTGCAACCCACTCTTTCACGTCCTTGTGCAAGCGCGGCCAGACAAATTTCACCCCCACTAGCTTCACTGAAGCACAAACTCCTGGATGCCAAAGGGAGTGGACTGACTCAAAAACGCGATGACGCCAAGAGCTCGGAACCACTGGGTGCAGGTGACAGGTGGAGACATCACAGAGGGAGGGAACCCTTCTTGCACTCCCTGCTCTCCAGCCTTAACCCAGTAGGCGCAGACTGGAGCGCGCAAATGTCCGTGTCCCTGGCTTGCTCCGCGGCCATCGCAGGGAAATCTATTTCCATGTAGACCGGGGATACTAACACGTGTGACAGACAATCGGCCACAACGTTGAGCTTACCAGCAACATGTTGAATGTTGGTAGTAAACTTCAAAATTGTGGCCAAATGCCGTTGCTGCTGGGCCGACCACGGTTCCGAGACCTTGGACATCGCGTACGTCAGCAACTTATGGTCTATGAATGTGGCGAACTCATGCCCCTCTAGCCAAAACTGGAAATGGTGCACCGTCAGGGTGAGAGCCTGCAATTCTCTATCGAACGTGCTGTATGTGCATTTGTTGTCGCGCAAAGTTCGGCTGAAAAATACGAGTGGCTGCCACAAACCTGAGACGTACTGCTCCACCACTGCCCCTATGGCAACATCAGATGTGTCTGTAGTGAGCGCTATCTGTGCAGACGGATCTGGGTGGGCTAACAACGTAGCATCCATCAGCGCTGTTTTAGTGTTTGTAAAAGCCTGGACTCGCTTGGGAGTCCAGTCAATGGTTTCCGTGGGCTTCTTTTTTTTAAGCGCATGTTACACCCAGGAGGGGCGAAGGGGAGGAAGGATGATTGAGCCAAGCTGTTAGACTTTGCAGCGACTGTTTATTGACTTCTCAGCACACACGGCACGGCCCACAATTACATAGCACATTGCTAGACACCATCTTGTTCATAACACTCTCGAACATTCTCTGGAACACTCACTAGAACACATACTACTCTTCTTCTATGGTGTTCTAACACTATACAGTGTTTCATCACTACTGAGCGCCACCTCTGGCGTAGAAACGCTACTGCTTTCACTGACAGTTCATATCTAAACAGTGTATATTCAGTCCTTTAATAACATTCCCCATAAATGCTCCCATTTACTATTAATCATTAAATTATAGTCTCTTAGGTACATTTATTAAGAATATTTATATTTGCCATTAGCATCCAATCCACACTGTTTCTGAGGGTTTACTAGAGGTTGTCCAAAATTAACGTTTTCCTACACTCACACCTCAAAAAGTTAATGTCGTCCCGACATTACACCTTTCTTAAAAAACAGTAGTTTTTTTTTCCTCTTTTCTTCTGTCAGTTCACATTTGGTAATCATGTATTACATGTAAGTAGGGTATCACTACACAGGAGTCAGAGTTCATTAAAGTCCATAAAGTTGCAACTGGTAATTGTCCATAGTACAGCATGTATCTCCTATTCCATGCAATACATTTGCAGAAGAGGTCTTTGTGCACGATAACCTTCAACCGCTCCATCCATCATGGTGGGTATCTGCATCTTTCCTGAGAGTAAGGGTACTCAATCTAGTCATAGCCTACCAAATAAACTTTGGTGTGATGCCTGTGCCTTAGTAACACACTGCAAGTCTCTTTTTTTGTGTTTTTAAATTGTTTTGTTCTTTTTTCAATTTTTTTAATCAACCATCACAGTAACTACCAAGTTACTTTTCAAAACATTCATGTCTGAACAATAGTTATCTTTAGCTTCTACACCTTTGTTCTAGACAGATGAAGTGCAATGAAGTGCTAGGTTGGCCTAACTTATCATAAGTCAATCTCAATGGCTGTTTTCTTATTCTTGAAGGATACGTTTTAGCAGGAATCTCGTCAGGTCCCTCCTGGTCACTGGAACTGGACTCCGACACCTCATCACTCTGGTCCTGGTCTGCCTCAGCTGGATCTGGGACCATCGGATTGTCGACCTCGTGCCAGCTGCACCTGCGTGACGTCATCTGGGTCCTGGTCCTCATCCTCCGGAGTAGTGTCACTGTGCGGGTAGAACTCCGGTGCATCAGCTCTCAGTGGACGGTGATTTTGATCCTTCCCAGCTCGTAATCCGATTATGGCATTCCAACCCTCTTCATCTTCATCATCTGTGTCGTTTTGTCTGTCCACATGCCTTTGTCTTTTAGAGTCTCTTTCTCTCTTTTTCTTAGAGGCATGCTCCACTGTTTCCATGGGAAGAAAGTCACAAGGGAGCAAAAGGTTTCTGTGCATGACCCGAGTGCGTCCCTTGCCATTTTGAGGTCTGATTTCATATACTGGACTGTCTGGGTACTTCTTTTGGGTCACGACATACACCTTGTCTTCCCAGAATGATCTTAATTTTCCTGGCCCACCTTTTTCGGTCAAGTTTCGAACCAATACTCTGGATCCAGGGAGTAACTCAGCACCATGAACCTTTTTATCATAAAGTGTTTTACTTCTCATCCCTTCTTTGTTTGCTGTTTTAGAAGCGAGTTTGTAAGCTTCAGTCATTGTAGCGCTCCACTTTTCAGCATAGTCCTGCTGAGAAACACTCTGCTCTCTTGTTGTGAGGCCAAACATTAGATCAATGGGCAACTTTGGACTACGGCCAAACAACAGAAAATATGGTGTGTACCCCGTAGCTTCACTATGCGTACAATTATAGGCATGAACCACTTTTGCCAGAGAGGACTTCCAGTCTTCCTTAGCTGCTTCAGGCAAATTTCTGAGCATTGCCAACAGTGTACGATTAAATCGTTCCACCTGCCCATTCCCTTGGGGATGGTAGGGCGTTGTTCGGGACCCCTGCACACCACTGTACTCTTGGAGTTTTGCAAAAAGTTTATTTTGGAACTCTCTTCCCTGATCATGATGGAGTCGTGTGGGGAAGCCAAACTTGAGGGCAAAATCTCCAAAGATCTTCTCAGCAGCGGTTTGGGCAGCTTTGTTACGACATGGGTAAGCCTGGGCAAAACGAGTGAAATGGTCCATTACCACCAGTATATACTCATATCCTCCTTTGCGCTTCTCCAAATGCAGGAAATCCACTGACACTAATTCAAATGGGTACGTGGTGACAATGTTAGTCAGTGGTGCCCTTGTTGTCTTACTGGGACGTTTGTTCTTCAAACAACTGCAAACTCTCGTGATGTAGTGCTCCACATCCCTTTGCATATGAGCCCAATAAAAACGCTCTCTTATCAAGTTCATCACTCTTTCTACCCCTAAATGGCCCATGTTTTCGTGGAGCTCTTTGAACACGAGCTTGTGAAACTTCTGGGGTAGGAGTAGCTGGTCATGTGTTGCCGTTCTCCTGTAAAGCAGTCCATCATCTTCCAAGTACAGCTTGTGTTTCTGCCTGACTAAAGCTGCAATTTTACTGTTCTGCTGCTTTCCACTTCTTGGCCATTGTTTTGACAACACATAGCGCAACACCTCTCCAATCACGGAGTCTTCCTCTTGAGCTCTTTTTAGATCAGTCTTTGATATTTCAGCTATAGAGCTGGCTTCTTGATCTGCTTCACTGATGAGAGTAGAAATGGTGACTGGGCAGAGCCATGGTTCATTTTCTTGTGACTTTACCTTGACTGCCTGTGTCACACAATTCATCACATCAGGATCAGCATTCTGTGTACATTTGTTCATGTACTGCTCCATATCTAGAGGCATACGTGAAAGTCCGTCTGCATCTCTGTTTGCTTTTCCAGGGCGATACTTAATCACAAACTGGAAATCAGCTAGTTCTGCTACCCACCTCTGTGTGGTTGCATTTAACTTTGCGGTGGTGAGCACATACGTTAGGGGATTATTGTCCGTATAGACAGTGAATGGTGGAGAATAGTACAGATAATCCCGAAACCTCTCACAGATGGTCCACTTCATGGCAAGAAACTCCAACTTCCCTGAATGAAGGTGGTAGTTCTTCTCTGGATTTGACAGTGTCCTGGAGCCATATGCTATCACCACCAGTTTGTCTTGTTGTCGCTGGTATAACACCGCCCCAAGCCCCTCCTGTGAAGTGTCACAGTGCACAATGAAGGGTTCTTCAAAGTTCGGGTAACCTAATGCTGGGGGTTGGGTAAGAAGGTCAACAAGCTGACAAACTACTGCTTGATGCTCTGGGCGCCACCTGATCACATGGGATGAGGGCAAGTGGCCACCATCGTTCTTTTTGACATGTTTCTTTGAGTTTTTCTTTGCTTTATTTGTGTGGTTGTTAGCAAGAAGGTCGTAAAGAGGCTTTGCTATACGGGAGAAGTTTGGAATATAGCTGCGGTAATATGAAATAAAACCTAGCAATTTCCTTAGCTCTCCAACAGTGGACGGTTGCTGCTGTTTGAGTGTCTGCACTGGGGCAATGTCCGCAGGGTCCATGGTGTAACCCTGTCCTGTTACCATTTTACCAAGAAAACGTACCTGCTGCTTGAATAACTCACATTTCCGGGGAGTCAACTTCACCCCATGGCTTTGATAGCGGTGCAGGACGCTTCTCAGGTCTCGCAAGTGATCTTCAAAAGTCTGTGAATGAACAAGGTTATCATCGAGGTAAGGCAGACAAACATCATCTCTCAACCCCCACAAGCACTCCTCCATAGATCTTTGGAATGCTGCTGGTGCTGAGGACAAACCAAATGGAATTCTTACCCACTCGAACAAACCCCAGGGAGTGATAAATGCAGTGAGGGGCCTACTCGACTCTTCCAGGAAACCCTGATGATACGCCTTCCCTTGGTCGAGAACTGAAAACCACACACTCCCATTTAGACTGTTTAGCATATCTTGTATGCGGGGAATTGGGTGTCTGTCTGGGATAGACTTCTTGTTCAACTCTCTGAAGTCGCAGCACAAACGCAGACCTCCATCTTTCTTTCGCACACAGACGATTGGACTGGAATACGATGACTTGGATTTGGTGATCCTGCCCCTGTTAAGCAGGTCTTCTAAATACTCCTTTACTTCTTTATGAAGTGGTTTGGGAACAGAAACATAAGTCTTTTTGACAGGATCGTGATCTTTGAGTCGGATCTTCAACTGTAAAGAGGGAATTGTCCCTACATCATACTCATCACGGGAAAACGCTTGCCGTTCCTCCCGTAGTAGCTGTTTTACTTGCTCTTGCTGTATGGGCAAGAGATGATCAAGGGAAACTGGAGGGTCCCACATGTCTATAGTCTCTTTGACAGCACAGTTCATCTTGGTCTCTTTATTTCTTCCTGTTTCACTCGTTGTCGGGTCGACGGTCGCTTGGTTTACAGCAGGGGTCTAATATCTGCCGGATAAGCAGTTTTAACTCTCTGCGTTTCCCCCAAAATGGTCTTAGCGGGCAGCTGGATATCATGGGACGTACTGTTTGTTATAGGTATTTTGAACATAGATCGCTTCCCTTTCCATAACTGCACCAACCCACTTTGCATCTGCAAACCCTCTGGTAACTGGGTGTACTGACTCGGCTCAAACAAGACGTCTTGTGTGTCTGGAAGTGAGCCTGCTCTGACACAACCTTTGACTGCTTTGGTTTGGCCAGCAGGGATGGTAACCAACTCACTGCCAACTTTTACCATTCCTTCTCCCAGCCTATCCTCCTCACTTTGCATCACTTTCAAAAACACCTCTGTTTTCTTACAGTCAAATGAGAAGGCTGCGCTAACAGCTTCACTGATAGCACAAGGGGGTTTAATGCCCATCTTCAGGACATGGTCAATCACGTTGAACCCAATGATAGGCGGCTCTGCCACTCCATCCTCCTTCACCACTAGCACAGGAACTAAGAGCTCCACCGGTGGGCGACTAACTGTCGGCAGCTTAAATATGACTTCGACCCACCCTGAGAATGGAATCGGTGTCTGGTTCACTGCCCTCCAATTCAGGATACTTGGACCCACCAACTCGGCTAAGTCTCTGACGGTGGTGTGTGGCAGGTGCTCCTGTCTCCAGGTGTCATTCATTAAACAAACCTGTGACCCTGTGTCCCACAATGCTTGTGTCTCCTTGTCATCGAGGAAGCAGGTGATGACATATTTTTTCCAACCAAATTGAGTAACTGTAATTGGCGATTAGGGGACAATAGATTAACACGGACCATTTTTTCAGGAGGTGCCTCGGCCTTAGCTACCAGCCTTGCTTCTAACCTCCGAATACTGTCAGTAACTAGCTCATACAGCTCTTGTGTGTTAGCTTGTTCTGATGTGGTTGCGACAGTATTGGCCGCCGTGTCTACTTGCCCCGTTCCTCTTCCGAGTCTCCTCCCTATCCGACATTCCCTTGACATGTGGCCGCTGACTCCACACCTGAAGCAGTGGTTGCATTGATCGCCATTGCTGGTGGACTGACATCTCTTGCAGCCACATGTCCTCCTGGCTCTTTGAGCGCGAGGTGCTCTGGGAGACTCTCGTATGGCCTTTTTGATCTCCTCCATGTCACTCTTCAGCTGCGTGACTATGTTCAGGAGCTCAGATTCCGTACGGGTCACTGTGCTTTGGGATTTAAGGATTTTTCCTTTTGTCGATGGTAGGGGGTGCTCTTGGCCATCTACTTCTCTCTTGGTTGCATACTGACCCGTCTGGTTTTCCACTCGGCATTCTCGAACCTTTAGTTCTTTTGTGTGCCTTTTAAATTTCTGGTGCTGTTCCCATTCAAGACTGGCTGCTGCATTCGTCTTTGAAATCAGTAGCTCGTCGGTGACGGCAGGATCCTCCAAATAACGCTTCAGTTGATATTTTACATCAACACTGATCAGTCCTGTTTCCACCGCCCTCAGAAACTTCCTCTGAATAAGATCAGAACTAAACTGCTCTTCAGTGCCAGGCTCTCTGGATGCTGCTAAAAGTCTTTCCTTTAGCTCAATGGCACGAAACAGGAAGTTCTGAGGTGACTCATTACTGTCTTGTGTGAGATTTATCAGACGATGATACAAGTCAGTGGAACTATCTTCTTTATAATGTCCTCGCAGGATTATGCGCAGCTGTGGCAGTGTGAGATCTGACTTAATCTCCAGCATAGCGCGCAAACTCAATCCAGGACTCACTGCTCTGACAACAGCCTCAATTATCTCAGCCTCACTGTGCTTTTTCTTTAAGCCCATATCAATCTGGTGAGTGAGATTGGAATAAGACAACTTGTCTTTTTGGCCCCTCTCCCCTATCTGCCCATTTATCTTAAACTCCCGTTTAATGATCACTTCTGGCGGTAGGGGCGCTGTGGGGACCGCGGGCTGTATCACAAAATGGCGGCTCTGTGGCGGCGCGGCCTCGGGCTGTGTCACAAAATGGCGGCCCGGTGGCGGTGCGGCCTCATCATCCGTCAGCCTTATTATTTCCTCTTCAACCCTTTTAGCTGAATCAATGATGCTTTCATGCAGAGCGGCATACTGGCTCTGTAAACTGGCGAGTGCCTCCGCCTCGCGGCTCGTGCCGGCTGCTGTCGCTGCCTGCGTCAACGGTTCACTTAGCTTAGCTTCGTTAGCACATGCTATTAGCTTTAGCAGAAACTCGCGGACTACATCCTCCTCTTCGCGTTCAATGGCTTTCTCCACCTCCTCGATTAACAGTCGTATCAGCGTGTACTTCGTAGACGGTTCGGCTGGGCTTATCTTTGCAAATAAACAGACCTCATTTAGCTGTTCGGCCCGTAACGGCACCAAGGCCTCGCCTAGCTTATCTTGTAGCTGCTCAAGTTCCATCGTTACGGCCACTCTTTTTTTTATTTGCACTCACTCACCGTCTCAGACACGACTGAACCATCCTCTGCTACCAAGTTTTGTTACACCCAGGAGGGGCAAAGGGGAGGAAGGATGATTGAGCCAAGCTGTTAGACTTTGCAGCGACCGTTTATTGACTTCTCAGCACACACAGCACGGCCCACAATTACATAGCACATCGCTAGACACCATCTTGTTCATAACACTCTCGAACATTCTCTGGAACACTCACTAGAACACATACTACTCTTCTTCTATGGTGTTCTAACACTATACAGTGTTTAATCATTAAATTATAGTCTCTTAGGTACATTTATTAAGAATATTTATATTTGCCATTAGCATCCAATCCACACTGTTTCTGAGGGTTTACTAGAGGTTGTCCAAAATTAACGTTTTCCTACACGCAGCATACAACGCCTGCATCAGCTGAGCTACCCGGAGAAAGAAACGGTTATAAAAATGAACCATTTCCAAAAACTCCTTTAGTACTCTCATGGTCTGCGAACGTGGAAAGTCCGACACAGCGCGCACCTTATCCGGTAACGGAATTGCGCCCTCCGGCAAAATGCAGTGGCCCAAAAAATTGATCACTGGCACACCAAACTGGCACTTTCCCGGGTTAACTATCAGCCTATGTGCCTTCAACCTCTGGAAAACCGTCTTGAGATGGGCAATGTGCTCCTCCTCGGACACACTGGCTACCAGAATGTCGTCTAAATAGACAAAAATGAAGGACACGTCACAAAGCAAGTCACAATCTTCTGGAAAGTCTGCGCTGCGCCTTTTAATCCAAACGGCATGTGTAAAAACTCGAAAAGGCCAAAAGGAGTTATTACCGCTGTTTTTGGAACTTCTTCCGTGCGCACCGGGACCTGATGGTATCCGTGGACCAGATCAACTTTTGAAAAAACACGCGCACCGGCCAGCTGCACAGAAAAATCCTGGATGTGCAAAATGGGATAACAATCGTGTTCTGTGGCGTTATTCAAGCGCTGGAAATCGCCGCATGGTCGCCATGACCCGTCGGCTTTAGGCACCATGTGTAGCAGGGATGCCCACGGGCTGTTGGAGCGCCAGACGATGCCCAACTGCTCTAAGTTGGCAAACTCCTCTCGCGCGCTGGCCAGTTTACCTGCATCCAAATGCCAAGGTCGCGCGAACACCGGCAGGCCTTTTGTTGTTGTAAAGTGTTCAACCCCATGTTTCGTTACCGTAGCCAAAAAAGTCAGGACCGTGAGTGCTGGGAACTGTGTGAGCAAATGTTGGTACTTACCCCCTGGATCTATAACGTTAGCCAGTGTTGTCGACCCAGCTCCCTGAGCTGTACAGGGCAGTGAGGTAAAAGAGACATCATCTACTAATCCCCTATTAGCAACATCGACTAACAACCCATAAGCACATAAAAAATCTGCACCTAAAATGGGGCCGGAACATGCAGCTATCACAAAGTCCCACTGAAAGTTGCGTCAGTGTAAGCATATCGTCAGTGTCCGCTGGCCAAATGTCCTGATGGTGGATCCGTTGGCGGCCGTGACCTCGGGACTGCTGCCTCCTGCCACCCTGGCTACATTGACCGGCAGGATGAGGCTCTTCTGGGAGCCGGAGTCCCCCAAAAACTGTTTTCCCGAATGTGTGTCCGTGACATAAAGCAGTCTGTTCCTGTTGCCATCACTTGCAGCTGTGACTGAATTCCAAACGTGCCATCTTCCCGGCTTCTTGAATTGGCATGGCGACAGGCAGCGTTGGGCATTCGAGCCAAAATGGTGATGATAAAAACAGATCGCCCCATTCCTTCACTTCCTGGTGTCCATCCCGGCTACCACGAATGGCTCCTCGACCTCGCTGGAGTCCCTCATGGATGCCGGTGCCACTGTCTGCACGCTGAGAGTTCTGGTTGCCAAAATGATGCAGTCTGCTTCCTGCGCCAGGGGCAGTAGTCCTTAGCAACCAGCCGCAGCGGGTTGGCCAGGATCGCCCTCACTATAGCTGGTGGGTTCCCGAGGAACAAGTAGGTGAACAGGAAAGATTCATTGTCCTTCCCCCTCAGCACCAACATGCTCTCCATGAGCTCCACTGCTGATCTGTCCCCTAGCTCCGAAAGCGTTAGGAGTCTGTCTGCCCTCTCACTGTCAGAAAGGGTATAGCACTGGAGAAGCATCCTCTTGAGCGCTTCCTATTTTCCTTGGGCTTGCAGCTCCTTGAACAGGCTTGTCACCTGTTGCGTGGTGCACGCATCCAGCGCAGCAACCATGTAGCAATATCTGGTATCGTCCGTTGTTATCCCGCGGAGTGCACACTGGGCTTCTATGTGCAAGAACCATGTGGTCGGGTTGTGAAGCCAGAAGTCTGGGAGCTCACTGAAGGTTTTTGAAATATACATGTTCCTCTGAAATGATATTGTTTCTCCCTTATTTGGAACAACTTTTGGATATTTGCGGGCAGTGATAGATTTTTCACTTTAAACATTATTACTGCAGTTTTAAAGTCAACCAGATCTTTCAACTTGAGAGCTTTTAATTTAAGAAAAAGTTTGTTTGTTGGTTCCCTGCAAGCAGCTTTGTTTATTATTCTAATAGTTCCCTTCTGAAGCATAAAGACTGGATATATGTTTGTTTTATATGTATTTCCCCATACTTCAGTACAATATGTCATGTATGGGAGTATTAATGAATGATACAAAGTATATAATGTGGGTTGACTCAGCAAATATTTCACTCTGTGTAGTATTGCAATTGATTTAGATATTTTACCTTTAATATAATTAATATGTGACTTCCAACACAGTTTATTATCAATTATTACTCCAAGAAATTTAATTTCGGATACCCTTTCAATCTCTACACTGTTTACACTGAGTTTAGAAACTAAGTTGTTGTGATGGTTGTTAAAAACTATAAATTTTGTCTTACTTAAATTGAGCGTTAATTTGTTTGAATCAACCCACAGTTTAAGCTTTCCTAATTCCTTTCCGAGTGTATCCAAAAGTTGTTCCAAATTGCTTCCACCGCATAATAAATTAGTGTCATCGGCAAACAATATTAAATCCATTTTTTCTGAAACTTTACATATATGAACACTCTTGGCGCCACACCAGTCGGCTGCCTTTTGCAACAGCGGCTCGATTCCGAGTTTTTTTTTTTCCCTTCCTCTCTCTTTTGATCACTTTTTTTTTTCACCCCACTTATATCACGGACACACAGATCGTCCCAAATGTCTCCTGAGCCGGTGGACGGAGCCACTGTTTATAGCAGGATTCGATACAACAGGGAAGAGCTGCTAGCATTTAACCGCCACCCGGTCCCACTGGAAAAACTCGACATACCGAGAGAACTGAGGCGAAAACGCCGCGGCTGCCGGGCTGGAGTAAGGCGGAGGACAAAAAATATAAGGTACAGACCCTCCCTTCCATCTGTTGTCATGGGAAATGTACGGTCGATACTGGGAAAGTTAGATGAGCTAGCGGCTATCTCCCGTTATGATAGCACTTACCGGGAGTGCTCTCTCCTTTTGTTTACTGAGACGTGGCTAACTGAACTAGCAGCAGATGCTAACATTGAGCTGGAGGGTTTTCACATGATACGAGCTGACCGAACACCAGACAGTGGCAAAACTAGGGGCGGTGGAGTGATAATGTATGTTAACAACAACTGGTGCAGACCGGGACATATCACTGTTAAACAACGACACTGCAGCAAAGACATTGAGTTGCTAGCTGTTAGCATGAGGCCTACATATCTCCCGAGAGAACACTCACACGTGATCTGCATTGTTGTTTATGCAAATCCGACGGCGAACGCTGGGACAGCGCGTGACGTCATCCATTCAGTAACCAGCAGGCTGCAGACAGAACACCCAGATGCTCTTCTCCTCATCTCAGGCGATTTCAACCACGCTTCACTGTCTCCCATTCTGCCCACTTTCACCCAGTATGTCACATGCCACACTAGAGACAATAAAACACTGGATTTGTTCTACGCAAACACTAAGGAGGCGTACACCTCATCACAACTCCCCCCACTTGGGAGATCGGATCACAACTTGGTTCATCTCCGACCGGTGTACAAACCCCTAGTGCACAGACAACCTCCGGCCATGCACACTGTGGAGTTATGGTCTGAGGAGACAATGGACACTCTAAAGGACTGTTTTGAAGCCACTGCCTGGAAGCAGCTCTGCGATCCACATGGTGAGGACATCGATGGCCTCATTCACACCTTCACGGGCTACCTCAGCTTCTGTGTGGACAAATCCGTTCCCACCAAGACCATACGGCGTCACTCAAACAACAAACCCTGGATCAACCCTGAGATAAAAACACTTCTGAGAGAGAAGAAGAGGATCTTCAGGTCGGGGAACAGGGAGATGCTGAAGTCCGTACAGAGGGAGCTGAGGAGAAAGATCAGAGAAGGCAAGGACAGCTTCAGGAAGAAGATGGAGGACAAGCTGCAACAGAGCGACATCAGCGGGGTCTGGAGAAACCTCAAAACCATCTCGGGGCTCCAGAATACCTCCCCCCAGGCCACGGGGGGCAGGGAGTGGGCGAACAACCTGAATCTGTTTTTCAATAGATTTGACCAACCGCCCTCCCCCCTGTCTGCACAACAACCACTGCTGCCTCTAAGAAATCAAGTCCTGCTACCCACTCCCCACTCCACCGACACCCCCCCACTCCCAACACACAGCCCCCCATCCTGACCCTGACCAAGACCCAGGTGAGGACGGAGCTGAGGAAGATCAAGGCGAGGAAGGCGTCGGGACCGGACGGCATCAGCGCAAAGCTCCTCAAGTCCTGTGCAGACCAGCTGTGTGGGATTGTGACGTATATCTTCAACATGAGCCTGAAACTGGGGAGGGTACCACAGCTGTGGAAAACATCTTGTGTGGTACCTGTACCAAAAACTTCCCACCCCAAAGACCTGAACAGCTTCAGACCGGTGGCCTTGACGTCCCACTTGATGAAGACCCTGGAGAGACTGCTCCTTGCTCATCTCCGCCCCCTGGTGGAACCAGCGATGGATCCACTCCAGTTCGCCTACCAGCATGGCATTGGGGTGGAGGATGCGGTGATCTTCCTCCTTCACCGTTCTCTGTCCCACCTGGAGAAGCCCGGGAATATGGTGAGGATCATGTTCTTTGACTTCTCCAGTGCTTTCAACACCATCCAACCGATGATCCTGAAGGACAAGCTGCTGCGCGCAGGGGTGGACCAGCACCTGTCATCATGGATCCTGGACTACCTCACGAACCGGCCTCAGTTTGTGAGAACCCGGGACTGTGTTTCCGACACGATCATCAGTAGCACGGGGGCCCCCCAGGGAACGGTGCTGGCTCCCTTCCTGTTCACTCTTTATACTGCGGACTTCTCACACAACACAACACATTGCCATCTACAGAAGTTCTCTGATGACTCTGCGATCGTTGGTCTCATCTCCAGCGGAGATGAAGCTGAGTACAGAGGGCTTATCCAGGACTTTGTGGACTGGTGCCATCGGAACTGCCTCCAGATCAACGCGAGGAAAACTAAGGAGCTGGTGGTGGACTGCCGCAGGCATGGGCAGCCCCTCACAGCACCAGTAAATATACAGGGAACAGACATCGAGATGGTGACATCCTACAAGTACCTGGGTATTCATCTGAACAATAAACTAGACTGGTCACACAATACTGACGCACTCTACAAGAAGGGACAGCGCAGGCTGTTCCTGCTGAGGAGACTCAAGTCTTTTGGTGTACAAGGGGCGCTGCTGAAGTCATTCTATGACACGGTGGTGGCATCAGCCATCACTTTTGGAGTGGTCTGCTGGGGCAGTGGCATCACTGCAGCCGATAGGAAGAGACTGAACAAACTGATTAAGAAAGCTAGCTCTGTCCTGGGGCAACGCCTTGATCCGATGGAGGAGATAGGAGAGAGAAGGACGGTGGCTAAACTGTCATCTCTGCTGGAGTCCGAGTTCCACCCTATGCAGGACATACTGGATGCACTGAGGAGCTCATTTAGCAGCAGACTACATCATCCCAGGTGCACAACCGAGAGGTTTCGTAGGTCCTTCCTACCAACGGCTGTCAGACTGTACAACCTAAGCAGGGCTGCTCGCAGAGATAGCAAAAAGACGTAACAAACTAATAGTTTTTTTTGAATGCAAAAGATGCAATAGACTTACACAATGGTCCTCTCCGGCATACAACTAGGAACATACCGGTCGCTATGGAGGGTGAGAATATGTATGGGCACATAATCATACCATGTAGGATAACTAAATAGACGGTTATGCTGTTTCATCCCACCTAGCAACAATGCTCTGCACTGTGTGTGTTTATATATTTACATATTTATTCCATCTAGCTACAATGCTCTGCACTGGGTGTGTTTATATTTATATATCTATATATTTATTCCATCTAGCTACAATGCTCAGCACTGGGTGTGTTTATATTTATATATCTATATATTTATTCCATCTAGCTACATTGCTCCGCACTGTGTGTGTTTATATACTTGCATATTTATTCCACCTAGCTGCAATGCTCCGTACTGTGGGTGTTTATATATTTACATATTTATTCCATCTAGCTACAATGCTCTGCACTGTGTGTTCATATATTCATATATTTATTCCATCCAGCTACAATGCTCTGCACTGTGTGTGTGTGTGTGTGTGTGTGTGTGTGTATATATATATTTTATAGTAATATGTACATATGTATATTAGCTGCTCTTGCTTGCTTGTTTTTTTTTTCTTGCCTTCTGATTGTTGCTCTGAGTGTTGCTATCCCTGTGCTGTTGCAATCCTGGAATTTCCCCGTTGTGGGACTAATAAAGGCTTATCTTATCTTATCTTATCTTATCTTATCTTATCTTATCTTATATCATTTATATACATATTGAATAACAATGGCCCAAAAACTGAACCCTGTGGGACTCCACAACTAACCTTCAGTAACTGTGAGTTTTTGTTACCATCACATACATACTGATATCTATTCTTTAAGTAACTACATAACCAGGACAGTGCTACCCCCCTAATACCACAATTTTGTAGTTTCTTTAGTAATAAATTATGATCCACTGTATCAAATGCTTTTTTAAGATCCAGGAATACCCCAACTGAATACTCTTTATTTTCAATGGCAGTTGATATTTTTTCTATAAATTCCATTAGAGCAAATGCAGTTGTCCTCTTGTGTCTGAACCCATATTGCTGCGCACACAATAAATTATTCTTCAGTATGAAGTTGTCAGTTCTCTCATAGAATATTTTTTCAAGTATCTTGGAAAATTGCGGCAATAGTGAAATTGGTCTATAGTTTGAGAATTCCCCTCTGTCACCCGTCTTGTATATCGGAATTACTTTAGCTATTTTCATTGCATTGGGAAATATACCTGTTTGGAGAGACAGGTTACAGATATACGTCAGTGGTTTCACGAAGCATTCAATAATAGTTTTGACTAAGAGCATGTCAATACCATCACAGTTCGTAGATGTTTTACTTTTAAAGGATTTAACAGTTTCAATGACCTCTCTCTCATCTGTGTTCTTTATGAAAATGGAGTCTTTTATAGCAGTGTTTTTGCTTATTGTATCACCTGCAGGTGCCATAATGGGTATTTCTTGAGCCAAATTAGGAACAATGTTAACAAAAAAGTTATTAAATTCATCTGCAGGTGAAACTGCATTCACACTCTGAGTCGTTTTATTATTTTTTTAAAAACTGGTTGGGTAGCTTGTATTTCTGTTTTTATTTCCAAGAATATTGTTAAGTATTGTCCATGTATTTTTAATATTGTCTCTGTTTTTCTCCAGTTCTTTACTGTAATAGTCTCTTTTACTACATCTTATTATATATGTTAACTTATTTTTGTATGTTTTATACCGTTGCTCTGCTTCTTTTGTCCTTTTCTTTAGGAAGGATTTATACAATAAATTTTTCTTTTTACACGCCTTTTGTAATCCTTTGGTTAACCATGGCTTATCGACAAATTTATGTTTAAGCTTTTTCTTTACTAATGGAAAAATTTTTTCATAAAGAGTGGTTACAATGTTCATAAATGTGTCATAGGCTTCATTTACAGTGGGACAAAAAAGTATTTAGTCAGCCACCAGTTGTGCAAGTTCTCCCACTTAAAAGATGAGAGAGGTCTCCAATTTTCATCATAGGTATACCTCAACTATGAGAGACAAAATGAGAAAAAAAATCCAGAAAATCACACTGAAGGATTTTTAATGAAATAATTGGTAAATTCCTCGGTAAAATAAATATTTGGTCACCTACAAACAAGCAAGATTTCTGGCTCTCACAGACCTGTAACTTCTTCTTTAAGAGGCTCCTCTGTCCTCCACTCGTTACCTGTATTAATGGCACCTGTTTGAACTCGTTATCAGTATAAAAGACATCTGTCCACAACCTCAAACAGTCAGACTCCAAACTCCACTATGGCCAAGACCAAAGAGCTGTCAAAGGACACCAGAAACAAAATTGTAGACCTGCACCAGGCTGGGAAGACTGAATCTGCAATAGGTAAGAAGCTTGGTGTGAAGAAATCAACTGTGGGAGCAATTATTAGAAAATGGAAGACATACAAGACCACTGATAATCTCCCTCGATCTGGGGCTCCACGCAAGATCTCACCCCGTGGGGTCAAAATGATCACAAGAACGGTGAGCAAAAATCCCAGAACCACATGGGGGGACCTAGTGAATGACCTGCAGAGAGCTGGGACAAAAGTAACAAAGGCTACATCAGAAACACACTACGCCGCCAGGGACTCAAATCCTGCAGTGCCAGACGTGTCCCCCTGCTTAAGCCAGTACATGTCCAGGCCCATCTGAAGTTTGCTAGAGAGCATTTGGATGATCCAGAAGAGGATTGAGAGAATGTCATATGGTCAGATGAAACCAAAATAGAACTTTTTGGTCAAAACTCAACTTGTCGTGTTTGGAGGAGAAAGAACACCATACCTACTGTGAAGCATGGGGGTGGAAACATTATACTTTGGGGCTGTTTTTCTGCAAAGGGACCAAGACGACTGATCCGTGTAAAGGAAAGAATGAATGGGGCCATGTATCGTGAGATTTTGTGTGAAAACCTCCTTCCACCAGCAAGGGCACTGAAGATGAAACGTGGCTGGGTCTTTCAGCATGACAATGATCCCAAACACACCGCCCGGGCAACGAAGGAGTGGCTTCGTAAGAAGCATTTCAAGGTCCTGGAGTGGCCTAGCCAGTCTCCAGATCTCACCCCCATAGAAAATCTTTGGAGGGAGTTGAAAGTCTGTGTTGCCCAGCGACAGCCCCAAAACATCACTGCTCTAGAGGAGATCTGCATGGAGGAATGGGCCAAAATACCAGCAACAGTGTATGAAAACCTTGTGAAAACTTACAGAAAACGTTTGACCTCTGTCATTGCCAACAAAGGGTATATAACAAAGTATTGAGATGAACTTTTGTTATTGACCAAATACTTATTTTACCGAGGAATTTACCAATTAATTCATTAAAAATCCTTCAATGTGATTTTCTGGATTTTTTTTTCTTATTTTGTCTCTCATAGTTGAAGTATACCTATGATGACAATTGGAGACCTCTCTCATCTTTTAAGTGGGAGAACTTGCACAATTGGTGGCTGACTAAATACTTTTTTACCCCACTGTACATCTGATACATAGACTTTTGTCCAGTCTTGCTTCAGCAAGTCTTTTTTAAAAGAACTGATTGCATTTTGTGATTTGTATCTGAACGATTTTAAAATTTTTTCTGTATTGGCCCCCGTGTGGCCATGGATAAGTGCAAAGGTTGGCAAATGGTCACTTATATCATTTATCAATAATCCACTTTCTATTTTCTTATCAATAATATTAACAAACAGGTTGTCAATAAATGTAGCAGTGTGAACTGTGATTCTACTGGGATGTGTTATTGTGGGATATAGACTCATGCTGTACATAGAATTCATGAACTCTGTAATTACATTTTGTTGATATGGATTTAGTAAATCAATATTGAAATCTCCACAAATTACTACCATTTTCTTACTAGTAATATTATTGTACAGCTCGACTAATTTATCTCTGAATGTCTCAATGCAAGTTCCCGGCGTTCTATATATACAACTTATAATTAGATTTTTTGTTTTATCTTGGTCAATCTCAACAGTAACACATTCTAAAATCCCTGGTAGTGCAAAGGACATTCCATTTACAAGCTTACACCTATACAGGTCATCAATATACAGTGCAACACCACCACCCTTTTTTTGAGATCTGTTAATATGAAACATCTGTTATCCCTCTATTGCCATCAGAGGAGCCTGCTCTTCATTAAGCCAAGTTTCAGAGACTGTGATAGCTGTAAATTTTCTGTCTAGCCATTTTAAATAGTCCTGAATCTGTGGAAAGTTTTTGTTAAGACTTCTGCTGTTGAAGTGTATTATTGATAGTTTACCATCTAGTTGCACTTGACTTTTGAATTGCTTTTCAGTGTAATATTCACAATGATTATGAATATTATTGAAAAAGTGGTTATCAGGATCAATATCATTCTCCATCTCTTGTAGTTTATGTTCAGCATAATGGCATATTTTCAGAGTTTGAATTTCCTCACGCTGTGTCAAATGACTTCCTCCAACTGGGGATAATTGATGTCTACTCAAGTCAGTCATAAGTTTTTTTTGTTTTGTTTATTTTTTTTTTAAAGTACATTGACATGGTATGTCAAAAGAACTATTCTTGCCGTGTGTGTGGATATGGATTATCATAGCCTCTTAATTTTCTTAATCAGTGTTCATCTATATTTATTTAAGTCAGTAAGATCTCTGGTCGCTGGTTGTCTTCCGGCGCCACACGAGTTGGCTGCCTTTTTGTAACAGCTGCTCAATTCTGAGTTTTTTTCTTTCTTTCTTTACACACTTTATACATCACAAACACACAGATCGCCCCAAATGTCTCCCGATCCGGCGGACGGAGACACTGTTTACAGCAGGAGACGGTACAGCAGGGAACAGCTGCTTGCACTTAATCGCCACTCGGTGCTAATGGAAAAACTCGACGTACCGAGAGAAATAAGGCGAAAACGACGTGGTTGTCGGGCTGGTGTTAGACGGCGGACAAGGAGTATAAGGTACAGACCCACCCTCCCATTCGTTATTATGGGGAATGTACGCTCTATATTGGGAAAGGTAGATGAGCTAGCGGCTATCTCCCACTACGACAGCTTATACCGGGAATGCTCCCTCCTTTTGTTTACTGAGTCGTGGCTATCTGAACTTGTAGCAGATGCTAACATTGAGCTGGAGGGTTTCCACGCGATATGGGCAGACCGAACACCAGACAGTGGCAAAGCAAGGGGCGGTGGAGTGATGATCTATGTTAATAACAACAGGTGCAGACCGGGACATATCACTGTTAAACTCCAGCACTGCAGCAAAGACATCGAGTTGCTAGCTGTTAGCATGCGGCCTACATATCTCCCGAGGGAATACTCACACGTGATCTGCATTGTTATTTATGCAAATCTGACGGCGAACGCTGGGACAGCGCGTGATGTCATCCACTCAGTAACTGGCAGGCTGCAGACAGAACACCCAGATGCTCTTCTCCTCATCTCAGGCGATTTCAACCATGTTTCACTGTCTCCCATTCTACCCATGTTTACCCAGTATGTCACTTGCCACACTAGAGACAATAAAACACTGGACTTATTCTACGCAAACACTAAGGAGGCGTACACCTCATTACAACTCCCCCCACTTGGGAGACCGGATCACAACTTGGTTCATCTCCGGCCGGTGTACAAACCCATAGTACACAGACAACCTCCGGCCATGCGCACAGTGAAGTTATGGTCTGAGGAGGCAATGGACACTCTAAAGGGCTGTTTTGAAACCACTGCCTGGGAGCAGCTCTGCAAGCCACATGGTGAGGACATCGATGGCCTCACTCACACCATCACGGACTACTTCAGCTTCTGTGTGGACAACACCGTTCCCACCAAGACCATACGGTGTTGCTCAAACAACAAACCCTGGATCAACCCTGAGATGAAAAACACTTCTGAGAGAGAAGAAGAGGATCTTCAGGTCGGGGAACAGGGAGATGCTGAAGTCCGTACAGAGGGAGCTGAGGAGAAAGATCAGAGAAGGCAAGGACAGCTTCAGGAAGAAGATGAAGGACAAGCTGCAACAGAGCGACATCAGCGGGATCTGGAGAAACCTTAAAACCATCTCTGGGCTCCAGAATACCTCCCCCCAGGCCACGGGCGGCAGGGAGTGGGCGAACAATCTGAATCTGTTTTTTAATAGGTTTGACCAACCGCCTCCCCCCCCCAACTGCTGCCACTGAAGACATCAAGTCCTGCTGCCCACTCCCCACTCCACCATCACCCCCCCACTCCCAACACACAGCCCCCCAACCTGACCCTCACTAAGACCCAGGTGAGGACGGAGCTGAGGAAGATCAAGGCGAGGAAGGCGTCGGGACCGGACGGCATCAGTGCAAAGCTCCTCAAGTCCTGTGCAGACCAGCTGTGTGGGATTGTGGAGTACATCTTCAACCTGAGCCTGAAGCTGGGGAGGGTACCACAGTTGTGGAAAACATCTTGTGTGGTACCTGTACCAAAGACTTCCCACCCCAAAGATCTGAATAGCTACAGATCAGTGGCCCTGACGTCCCACATGATGAAGACCCTGGAGAGACTGCTCCTTGCTCACCTCCGCCCCCTGGTGGGTCCAGCGATGGATCCACTCCAGTTCGCCTACCAGCATGGTATTGGGGTGGAGGATGCGGTCATCTTCCTTCTTCACCGTTCCCTGTTCCACCTGGAGAAGCCCGGGAATACAGTGAGGATCATGTTCTTTGACTTCTCCAGTGCTTTCAACACCATCCAACCGATGATCCTGAAGGACAAGCTGCTGTGCGCAGGGGTGGACCAGCATCTGTCATCATGGATCCTGGACTACCTCACAAACCGGCCACAGTTTGTGAGAACCTGGGACTGTGTGTCCGACACGATCATCGGTAGCACAGGGGCCCCACAGGGAACGGTTTTGGCTCCCTTGCTGTTCACCCTTTATACTGCGGACTTCTCACACAGCACAACACACTGCCATCTACAGAAGTTCTCTGATGACTCTGCGATCGTTGGCCTCATCTCCAACGGAGATGAAGCTGAGTACAGAGGGCTTATCCAGGACTTTGTGGACTGGTGCCATCAGAACTGCCTCCAGATCAACGCGAGGAAAACTAAGGAGCTGGTGGTGGACTGCCGCAGGCAAGGACAACCCCTCACAGCACCAGTAAACATACAGGGAACAGACATTGAGATGGTGACATCCTACAAGTACCTGGGTGTTCATCTGAACAATAAACTAGACTGGTCACACAATACTGACGCACTCTACAAGAAGGGACAGCGCAGGCTGTTCCTACTGAGGAGACTCAGGTCTTTTGGTGTACAAGAGGCACTGCTGAAGACATTCTATGACATGGTGGAGGCATCAGCCATCACTTTTGGAGTGGTCTGCTGGGGCAGTGGCATTACAGCAGCCGATAGGAAGAGACTGAACAAACTGATCAAGAAAGCTAGCTCTGTCCTGGGGCAGCGCCTTGACCCAGTGGAGGAGATGGGAGAGAGACGGATGGTGGCTAAACTGTCATCTCTGCTGGAGTCCGAGTTCCACCCTATGCAGGACACACTGAATGCACTAAGGAGCTCATTTAGCAGCAGACTACATCATCCTAGGTGATGTAGGTGCACAACCGAGAGGTTTCGCAGGTCCTTCCTACCAACGGCTGTCAGACTGTATAACCTAAGCAGGGCTGCTCGCAGAGATAGCAAAAAGACGTGACAACCTAATAGTATTGAATGCAAAAGTCGCAATAGACTTACACAGTGGTCCCCTCCGGTATACAACTCGGAAAATACCGGTAGCTACGGAGGGTGACAATATGTATGGGTACATAATCATACCATGTAGGATAACTAAGTAGACGGTTATGCTGTTTCATTCCATCTAGCTGCAATGCTCCACACTGTGTGTGTTTGTATATTTATATATTTATTCCATCTAGCGACAATGCTCCACACTGTGTGTTTATATATTTACATATTTATTCCATCTAGCTACAGTTCTCCGCACTGTGTGTGTTTATATATTTACATATTTATTCCATCTAGCTACGGTGCTCCGCACTGTGTGTGTTTATGTGTTTGCATATTTGTTCCATCTGGCTATAATGCTCCGCACTGTGTGTTTATATATTTGCATGTTTGTTCCATCTAGCTGCAATGCTCCGCACTGTTCAGGTTCAGGTTCAGGTTACTTTATTTGTACCCGTAGGTAGATTTGTTTTGCAGTTGGTGACATCCATATTTACAAGCCACTAATTACATTCAACATAGACACAAACACAGGCACACATCTTACAAAATAGGTAAATATAAAATATGTACAATATAATTTTTATAGCTTGTTCAACTCTTTGACAGCAGCAGGGACAAAGCTGTTTTTGTAGCGCTGGGTTCTACTTTTTGGGACAGCAAACCTCCGTCTGGAGGGAAGAAGCTGAAAGTTGCAGTGCAAAGGGTGGGAGTCATCATTTAAAATCGAGTCGGCCATCCTCTGTACTTGTCTGGTGTACAGGGATGTCAGGCTCAGCTATGACTCACCAAGCAAACGACTGGACCATCTAACTACCTGATCCAAGGATTTCCTCTGTTTCAGTTTTATCTGACCAAACCATGACATTAAAGAAAAGGATAAAACAGATTCAATAAAAGCCCGATAAAACATAATCATTATGGTTCGGTCAATTTGGAAGCGTGCAAGTTTCCTCAAACAATGCAAATTTTGCTGACCCTTTTTGCACACCCTTTCACAGTTCACCTCAAAGTTCAATCCACTATCAATAATCGTCCCAAGATATTTGTACGATTGTACACATTCGGTGGACTGGCCTTTTAGTATGGTGACTTTGTGCCTGGGAGTTTTCCTCCTAAAGTCAATAATCATATCTTTCGTTTTTGTTGTATTCAGCTGCAGGTAGGAATCCACTGTGTGTTTATATATTCATATATTTATTCCATCTTGCTACAACGCTCCACACTGTGTGTGTGTTTATATATTCACATATTTATTCCATCTAGCTACAATGTTCCGCACTGTGTGTGTTTATATGTTCATATATTTAGTCCATCTAGCTACAATGCTCCGCATTGTGTGTTTATATATCTATATATTTATTCCATCTAGCTGCAATGCTCCGCATTGTGTGTTTATATATCTATATATTTATTCCATCTAGCTGCAATGCTCCGCATTCTGTGTCTATATATTTGTGTTTATATGTACATATGTATACTTGCTGCTCTTGTTTTTTTCTTTCTTGCCTTCTGATTGTTGCTCTGAGTGTTGCTATCCCTGTGCTGTTGCAATCCTGGAATTTCCCCGTTGTGGGACTAATAAAGTCTTATCTTATCTTATCTTATCTTATCTTATCTTATCTTATCTCTGATTATTATACTCTTTGCTTCCTCAGGTGTTCCATTTAGTTTGATCCAAGCTCTACAATTTCTTGTCCATGTTGCCTGTATCTTATTTTGTCTTTTCAGCATCCGTGCTTGCCGTGCTATTTCAGCATTAGTTTTTGTTAGATGTTCATTTAGGTAAACTTCTGTTCCCCGTAGCTTTCTGGCCTGCCTCAGTATGTCATTCTTTACCCTTCTGTTCACAGAATGCATCACAATTGATTTCTTTGTTTTATTATCCGTTCTGGGTAAAGCATGACAGGCTGAAATTGCATTTGCTTCAACCTTTATATTTCTACTATCAAGGAACTGAAGCACCTGGTTTTCCAGGGAGACTGATTCACTCAGGGGAGCATCCTCACCTCTCATTTCTGCTGTTGCATGAGCATATGATTGATATTTAATGTCTAGTCCACTTATAATTAGATCATCCATACGACAATATTGTTCAAGATCCTCGACGCGTCACTCCAAGTCTGCAATTTTTTTGTCTTTTTCCTTAATTGTTAATTTTAATTCTCGGACTTCTTCCATTAGCCCTAATAGTTTAGCCTGCTGACTAGCCACTTTGGTCAGTTCTTCTGACATGAAGTTCAGAGATTTTTTGATCTCTTCCATTTCCTCCTTTTTTGGTGGCATTTTTACTGACCTGTTGATAGTAAAACAATCTCTGCTGGTGTCGCCAGTATCCGATCCGACCGACCTCGAATCCAGCTGGACCTCAGTTAGCCCCCTCCGCTGCTAGTCCCGCTGCAATTGAGCTCCTGTCCAGCCGGGGTACTGGCAGCTCCTTCACCGAGTCCCGCCACCCACCGCCGCTGTAGTTGAGCCCCGATCCTGCTCCTGTCCAGCTGGGGTCCCGGTAGTTCCTCCGCTAAGCCCCACCACCTACTGCCGTCTTCCTCAGTAGTTCCTCCGCCGAGCCCCACCGCTGTAACTGGGCTCCGATTCCGGCTGTTATCCGGCTGGGGCCCCGGTGATCCTCCACTGGTCCCCGTCTCCTACCACTGCTGTACTTGAACTCTGATCTGACTCCCGTCCAACTGTTGCCTCAGTTAGTTCCTCCGGCGAGCCCCAATCACCGGGGACAAAGTCGCTTCTTTGTGTCGGTGTTAGGTGCTACGACTAGCTATGGCATTAGCTATAGCAATAGTGTTAGCTTAGCAAACGCTTCAGATAAAGCGTAGCAGCGAATCACGAAAAGAAACGCTAATCAGTTTACTCACAGAGCCCGGTGAAAGGCGAATAAAGGGGTATTTCTACTTCAAAAGCTGGTTCAACCAAGGTGGAAATTCAGCCTGTGCATGTGTGTCACAAATGTTGATCAGATATTCGCTGTTGGTTTGTGTGAAAGTGAAATTGTTTACACTGGGGTCCTGTTGAAGACATAGCATTCTTGACCAGACCTTGAGTGACAGTTGCTTTAAAATGAAGAAAAGTGAAGTTTCTTTAAAATGAAGAAAAGTAATCTCCTGGATTAGCCTGAGGAGACGTTGATGCTACATATCCCCCCCTTTGTAGCAATGGTGAGCATCGGTCAGCGTTGGTACACATCCATGGCAGCTGCGTCTCCTTGGCAATACTTGACCTAAATACTGGGCTAAAGGTTTTGATGTCCATACACACTAGCATGTAAACAGTATCTATTACTAAGTAGAGATCTTTGAATGTGGTTTACTGGAGAGACTTTCAGGAATTTCCAAAAATAATTTGAATATGGACAAATGTAAATTGTAAAATTGTCTAAGAGTAGTAAGCTAAGGTATATGTCTTGAAATGACTCAAAAATTCTGGTTACAAAGGTACAGAGATAAAAGTATGTAGTTTTACATGCCTGAGGTAAGAGTTCTAGTTTACAATAAAGCAGCTATTAGAATTGTTCAAAAATAGTTTGAGTTGTGCGCAAAAATCAAAATAGAGTGCAAGGAATATATATGTTTGTATATAAACATATATATGAAGTCCTCCACCATAGTCCTGAAGTCCTCCACCATAGTTCCCTTACCCAAGAAACCTCACATTTCTAGCCTCAATGACTACAGACCAGTCGCACTCACCCTGGTGGTGATGAAGTGCTTTGAAAGGCTGGTCCATAGTCATATCATAGCAGCCCTGCCCCGCAGTATGGACTCCCATCAGTTTGCCTACAGAGCGAATCGATCCACAGAGGATGCGGTGGCCACAGCACTCCATGCCACTCTAGCCCACCTGGAGTGGCAGGGGAGCTATGTGCGGATGCTTTTTGTGGATTACAGCTCTGCATTTAACACCATTCTTCCACACAAACTGGTGGTCAAGCTGGGGGACTTGGGGCTTCCTCAGGCTATTTGTATGTGGATTAGTAGCTTCCTCTCTGGTCGCAGACAGAGAGTCAGGGTGGGCCATCATACATCTACAGCCCTAAGCCTCAATACCGGATTCCCCCCAGGGCTGTGTGCTGAGTCCCCTGCTCTACTGTCTGTATAGACACGACTGCACCCCCGCCCATCACAATAACACCATCGTGAAGTTTGCAGACGACACTACAGTAGTGGGTCTCATTTCGGGGGGGGGGGGGGACGAGTCTGCCTACAGAGATGAGGTGGTGCGGCTGTCGTCATGGTGTAAAGAGAATAACCTTCTCCTGAACACCTCTAAGACCAAGGAATTGATAATAGATTACAGGAGGAAGAAGACAGAGATTTCCCCTCTCATTATCAATGGGGACTGTGTAGAGAGGGTAGCTGACTTACGTTTTCTAGGAGTCCACATAGAGGAGAACCTGTCCTGGAGTGTGAACACCTCTGAGCTGGTGAAAAAGGCCCAGCAGAGACTGTACTTCCTGAGGATTCTCAGGAAGGAGAACATCACACAGAGACTGCTGGTGTCCTTTTATCGAGCTTCTATTGAAAGCATATTAATATACTGTATATGCATCCGGTACAGTAGTTGTACAGTAGCTCAGAGGAAAACACTCCAGAGGGTCATTGACACCGCCCAGAAGATCATTGGCTGCCCTCTCCTCACGCTGGAAGACCTACACCGCTCCCGTTGTCAGAAGAAGGCTCAAAATATTTTAGAGGATACTTCACATCCTGGACACTCATGGTTTGAACTACTGCCATCTGGGAAACGATATAGACAAATGAACACAAGGACAAACAGACTCAAACACAGCTTCTATCCAACAGCAATAACCATTCTGAATAAAATGAGGAAGTAATGTGCTAAATGGACATGATTATATGTTGTTGAATGCTCCTTGCAATGACTGTGTGTGCATGATGTCCTGTGTTGATGTCTGTGTGAATGTGGCTTGCTATTTATTCTTTTAATTATTATTTTTAACTGTTTCTTTTAGTAATTTTAGGTCTATGTTTTTTATAATGGGGCAATGTTTTTATAAATGGGGCACTGACTGGAGAGAACTTTGAATTTCGTTGTACCTGTGACAATGACAATTAAAGATCTATCTATCTATCTATCTATCTATCTATCTATCTATCTATCTATCTATCTATCTATAAGCATGCAAATAAATTCAAAAATTCTAAGAGTAAGAATCAAAACGAAGAAAGCAAAACAAAAAAAATTATTGCTTATTTGAGGTAGATTTTTGATTTTGATTTTGTATACTTTATTGATCCTCAGAGGGGAAATTGAGGGCATCCACCTGGATGGCTGAAGCAGCCACGGTACGGCGTTATCCCTTAACCATTCACACACACATTCACACCTAGGGCCACTTTAGAGTCTCCAATTAACCTAACCTGCATGTTTTTGGCATGTGGGAGGAAACCGGAGAAATTCCGGAGTAAACCCACGCAGATACGGGGAGAACATGCAAACTCCACACAGATCACTGTTGGTCAGGGGCTGGGATCGAACCAGGGATCTCATGGCCAAGGGTGAGTTGCTGTGCTGGTGCAGTGCTAAACACTGCGCCACCGCACCGCCCATGTTTAGATGTTTAGGTTAAGCAATATTAAGGTAACTCAGGGAGGTTCAAATTGAATTGGTTTACCTGGACTAAACCATGGTTCCACAGAGGTCTGACTCATAGGGTGTTTGAGGCCTTTACTCTGGAAAACTGAGTGAACATGGAATGTCATCATTGTTCTTTGAATGGCAATGGGGAGTAAATTTGTAACAACTGAAACAGGGACAAGAGGAGGAGAAGGCAGGCTCGTTGTTAAAGTGTTAGCTGAAAAGCTAATGTTTCTGGTTACCTCTGGAAGGAACATAGACATTAGCTGTATGTAAGCATGGTCAACCCGTTTGGAGATGGGTCCTGGCGACCTTTGCGCATCTTGATTTGGTAAACGACCGGTGAGAGTTTATCTGTGATCGTGTATAGACCCATCCACCTGGAGAGGAACTTCCAAGCGAGATTTCCTGCCCGTGCGTTGGTCTGTCCTGTTTGAGGAATGAAAGAGTAGTAGAAAACCTTGTCTCTCACTTGGAGTTCATCATGTGAGGCTTTCTGGTCGTAGTAGGCTTTGCGTCCTTCAGCTGATCGGTCCAAATGTTTTTGCAAAGGCAAAAGTCTGTTGGAGATGTTGGGTCAGGTCAGTCATGTATTGGTATGTAGCGTAAGCTGTGGCAACACTGGCCTCTCCAGGTTGGTAGAGTAAATGCAGGGGCAAAGTTATTTGCCAGCCTGTCATCATTTCAAAAGGTGAGACCCCAGTAGCTTCATGGGGTGTGGCTCAGATGGCCATCAAGACCAGCGGAAGTTTTACATCCCAGTCTTTTTGGTGTGGTGAAACATACTTCTTCAGTATGTTGATCACAGTTCGGTGGGCTCTTTCAACCTGTCCAGAGGATTGTGGGTGGTGGCTAATATGGAAGTTAGCTTTAACTCCCAAGGTTTCCCACAGTTGTTGCATGACTTCGGCAGTGAAATGAGTACCGCGGTCAGAGTTGATTCGGCTTGGCAAACCGAATCTGGAGAACACATGGCTCATCAACAAGTAGGCCATGGTTTCTGTCGTGTCATTAGGAGCAGTCAAGCACTCAACCCATTTAGTAAAAGCACATGTTACTGTGAGGAAGTATTTGTTTCCTCTGGCTGACCATGGAAGGGGACCTACCCAGTCAATTTGTAGGTCAGACCATGGGAATGATATGCCACTTTTCTGTAGGGGTGCTCGGTGAATTGGGTTGGTTGGTTGAAACTGGCAACATACGAGACATCCCTTGATGTGGTCCGCTATATCCTTTCGCATGTATGGCCACTATGCCACTTGTTTGAGCGCGTTGTACGTCGCTTTGACGCCTTTGTGTCCTGCAGTTGGGAGATCGTTGGCATGAACAATCATCACCCCCCTCTGGTTACGAGGAGCCACAAGCACAGGTGCAGGGAGTTTCATTGGAAACATGAGCTAGAAGGCCATTGCGCAGCTGCAAGGATGATCGTGCGGCATAAAGCAGTTTCAAGTCACCAATGTTTGCGAGATCCAAGTCAGATGGTGCATTGAGTACAGGTTCCAAGAGATATTGTATCATTTTATGGATTTAAGGGTCAAGGGTTTGAAGAGAGATAAGGTCAGCGTCAGAGAAAACAGGGTCAACCGCTACAGGACCTGTGGTTTGTGTCGGGTCCTGGGCCCTCTTTGTCTGGGCCCTGGTGACCGCACAGACTGTAGGGGTGGGTGGGTGGCACTGTGTAGTCAGCACCAGAGCAGAATCAAAGGACAAGGGGGTGCCTTGTATGGTTCCTTGTTTTGCAAGTGAGTCCACAAGGTCATTCCATTCTTTGTCCTGACCTGGTATGCGCAAGTGACCTTTTTCCAGTACACCTGGAGGTTGTTGGAGGTGACCAGGTGATCACAAGCCTTGAAAAGGTCTTGATGTTTAACCGGTTTGCGGGTGGAGGTTACAAAACCTTTGGCCTTCCAGAGTGCTAAATGACACGTGAAACTGAGGCGTGCGTAGTTGGAGTCGGTGCAGATGACCAATGTGCGAATGCCATGGTCTACGGCAAGTTGCAGTGTAATGAGCACACTTGCGATTTCTGCATACTGGGATGATTGAGAACCCAGTTGAAAGTTGTGGGGTTCACAAGGCCGATTGTTCAACCATGCCACTCCCACACCTCCACGAATGTGAGTTTCATGGTGGAAAGAACAACCGTCGATATAAGCGGTGACCATATCTTGACAGATGTTCTGGTCGAAGTAGTGATAGTTCGGGTCTTCAGTGACTGTAGGTGGCTCTGCACGAATGGATGGTCCTGGAGTGTCCTCAGAGCACCGTTGGCAGGCAGCCAAGTCTGTGCCGAGAGGGCTTCTCAACTTCTGTGCGTAGCGGACCTCCACATCAAAGCTTTGTAGAGCCATCAGCCAGGAGGCTTTTCTGGCATTTGTTACAACGCCTTCTCTGATGCGTTGACTGTTTAGAAAAAACACTGGTTGGTGGTGAGCCTCAGCTGTGATTCTCTGGCCACCCACGTAGTTGGAGAAATGTTTGACTGCCCATACAGTGGCCAGAAGGGCTTTTTCCCAGTCCAAGTACTTCAATTCTGGACCAGAGAGGGTTTTGCTGGCAAAGGCCATGACTTGTTTGTCATGGTCGTAGATTTGGTATAATCCAGCACTTAAGCAGTTGGCAGAGAACCCCACTTGTAGGAAGAATGGCTGGTCGCAGTTGGGATAGGCCAGACATGATGCTGTGCATAACTTTTGCTTCAACGCTAGCATAGCCTGTTCTTGAGCCTCAGACCAGATGAAAGGGGTGTCCTTTTGTAGGAGGTCTGTAAGGGGTTTTGCCAAGTCTGCATAATCCTCAATGAACTGGCACGAGTAGTTGCATACCCCTAGAAAGCTCCGGAGTTCAGAGATGTTGGTAGGGGCCATGATGTTTAGGACACCTTGAATTCATGCTGTTTGTGGCAGGACCCCTTTGGATCCCACCAAGAGACCAACATAGTTGACTTTGGTTTTGCACCATTGGGACTTGGAAAGAGAAATTTTGGCTCCTGCTCATGTGAGCTGGCCAAGGACATGGTCGATTTCAGTCAGGTGGGCATCCAGAGTTGGACTCCGAATGAGAATGTTGTCAACATAGATGAGATTGCCTCTGTCTCGGGCATCTGGACATGCTTTGTTCAAGAAGATGTTGAACTCTGCAGGAGAGTTAGCATACCTGAAACGGCATCGGGTGAATGTGTATTGGCGATTCGCAAATGTGAAGGCCAGTTTGTGTTGGTCTTCAGCTTGGACAGGAATAGTCTAGAAACCAGAAGCAATGTCCAGCGTCGAGAAGTATTTGTCATCTTTGACTCTAGGAAGTTCTTGCTCCAGTTGAGTCATAGGCCACCTGGAGAGAGGAACTTGAGTGTTCAATTTCCTGTAGTCAATGGTGAGTCACCACTTACCATTGGGCTTTAGGACAGGACATAAGGGGGCCAAGTAGGTACTGTTACATGGCCTGATTATGCCACGGTCCAGTAGGTCATCGATTATTTCCTGTACTGGGCCGTATGAGGTCAAGGGAATCTTGTACTGCCTGACGTTGGTGGGGGGAGCATCAGGTGGTGTAGGAATGCGTACAGAGTGGATTGTGGTTAGCCCACAGTCCGAGGAGTCTCTGGAGAATGATTGTTTGTACTTAAGAAGAACCTGGTGAAGTTTTTCACGTTTTCATCAGAGGTTAGGGCATCAACATCAGCTATCACCTGTGCAATCTCTTCGGTGATGGTGAGGACCAGTTTTGGTGGAGCATCGCTGGGATTGTCAGTGGTCTGCTGATTGGATGCCAATGGAAGGAGTTCAGTTGCTTGGACAAGCATTTGGTCATTGTTGGTCAAGTCAATCCGTCCCACTGACTCTTTGTCAGGGGTTGACATTGACACAAGGGTGATGGCCTTAGAAGGCTTAATGAATATGACTGTAGATTCAAGAGAGTCGGCCCAAAGAGAATCAGGGAGGCCACCTAACACTGGAACAGTCAGTTCGAAATCGTGAAAATCAGTGGTGATGAGCCAGCCGAGAGGTGTGGCCTTGGGCAGGACCATGGTCTCTGCCGTGGGATTGTTTACCGGCAACGTGGTGGTTCTCGATTCTAGGCTTAAAAGGGGCGTAGCCTCCAGAGTTAAGCCTAGATTGTCAAACAAAGGAGCCGGTTGGAAAAATGCTTGCGGATGCATGAGTTTCTGTCCAGTCTGAATGCATAGTTGGACCGGGTAGCATGTGACACTGGCAGGTATGAGACAGTGTTGAGTGTTCAGTACCTGGCAGGCCTCAAGAATGGTCTGGCCTGACTTTAGGGTGTTGAGATCTGGTGTAGAGTGAGCATCTTGGACTGTGGTGAGAGACCATAAAGCATTATCGTATCAACCTGAGCTCCGAGTCTCACAAGAAGATCACTGCCAATGTAGACTGCATGTGGCAGGTGGGGAATGATGAATCAGCAGTCTGTAGTTCCACTGAAGGTGGAGGGCGCAGATACTTGTGGCGACCGATGTCTTGTTTGATTAGGCCCCAGCAGGGAAAGGAAAAGACATGTTAGTCACCAGAAGGTCAGGGTATTTCTCGTGCAGAGAATTGAAAAGTTTCTGGCTGATCGTGGATTTATCAGCCCAGAGAGCAAGTACCACATCTTCTACATGGGAGGTTTGGACAACCAGTCCTTCGACCACTTAGGGGCAGTACCCGCCATTGGCTGCCCCTGGTTTTAGGGTGCAAAGGAATGAACTATGTTCATTTAGGGTTGGGTTGTCAGATGTGGTGACATGGGACGGGGTGCCTGTTTCGACCCGGTCCCCAAGGTCACCTTCAGTCAAACTTGGTTGGGTCAGCAGTGCAAGTGGAGTGACTCCTGGAACATCCAAGGTGTCAAGAGCGTAGCACTATGATCCGGTTGCTTCAGGTAGAGTGGTTGGGTGAGGTTGTTGAACTTGAGCCCATAGTTTGAGATTCTTGAAATCTATCAGAGGCTAAGCAGATCCTTGCCTATCAGCAATGGAATTGAGTTGAGATTGGACACATAGACTGGATGGATCAAGGACATGGGTCCAATGGAGATCTTTGCCAAAGACATGTGTGACAGAGTCGTGTTTGAGGGTGTCTAAGGTTGAATAGCTAAGGAGCAAGGTCTTAGTTTCAAGTCTTTGTGCGTGCGGTTAGCAGCGACACGTAGGTGGTGAAAAAGGTCCTGCGACATTAGTGTGATGTCCGCTGTGGTATCCAGTAGGGCTTCATGCGTCATCACATCTTCCAGGGTCAATGAAAGGAAAAATTTTCGTGCAACCCCCCTTTTGGTCAAATCACACAGAAATTCTTGGACAGGTGGTTCAATGTGGATTAAGGAGGTGCCTGTTTCGGATGAGTGAAGTTTTTCAGGTAGCTGGACTACCAAAATGGCACTGGGTGGCATTGCATTCCCCCCTCCGGAGTTTTGGGTGGAAGATCCTCAGTTGTGTGTAACCCAGTGTTAAAAACGTGGATGGAATTATAAATGTTGATACCGCTTTAAGAAGAAGGGGGAACATTCATTTCACAATGAGGGTAGATAGTTTAACGTGAATTAAATTATAAATATTGATACTGCTTTTAAAAAGAAAAACACCCATTTCACAATGGGAATACATAATTTGAATATGAATATTTAAATAAATATATATTCATAAATAGTTAGGAACATTTTCTAGAAGGTTCTGATAAAGTTCCTAGTGTTGTGTGTTGATATTTTGAGTAACCAATGGCTGCGCCGTTGCTGGGTCACGCCAGCCAATGGGTTAAGTGCTCTCTCCCTGGGTCTGGGATGACTTGCATTTTTGGCTCAGTCACGGCAGACGCCGAAAGACACAGACCAGAGAGAGAGACTGTCCTTGGTGATATGGCGACGCTAGCGTGCTGGTAGCAGCCTTTGCCTGGATAAAACCCTTGAAACTGATTGGGATCCAAAGGCTGTCGACGCCGTTGAGCGCGGGAATCCCATTGACGCACGAGCTGCTTAGCATGGTCAGTTTCTTTTTTTTTCTGTGGACTGGTTTGACCCGAGCGTGGATCTCCAAATCTGGATGGCGAGCCGAAGCCCGAGTCCTAGAAACTGCTAGAGGTGACCCCACTGGTCACCTGGAACTGATACACCAAGAACTGTGAATATTGTGACTATATTTTGGAGACCTTTATTGTTATTTTCTTTTTATTATTGTGACAAGTGTGTGTTTTTTTTATTGTACATATTTGTAAATAATACACATTTGTTAAAATAATATATATAGTTGCAAGTTCTATATGGCTGTGTATGTGTCATCTGTTGTTGCACCTCCCAGGCTCCTACAAACCCAGAGTTGGTCTGACCTGGCCCAATTATCCCTCTGCCTCAGGTAGTAAAGTTAAGGTAAATACATTGCCATAACACATCACTACCAAAAAGGGTACTACACCTAAAGTGAGTAGGGTGAGTGGGTGTTAGTAAGGGTTACACACAAAAATCTGGCGGGCGCAGGTGTTAGTGGGTGTTACCCTGTTACCCAATTACCCAGTGGTATTATACCCTGTGTGTATACAGGTGTATTATTATAAAAAATTTGGCGAGCACAGCCAGGAGCCTGGAGCGTTGCACAACAGATGTGAATTCTGTTTTGACCCCTGACTAAATAGTTTAAATACTATCAAAATGGATTTTGTGGAAAAATATGGTGTTAAAGTCCCTAATGCAGTCATTGTCAGTGGTGCTGTTGACAAAGAAAGAGACACAGATGTTTTTGAGTTTCTAGAGCAACATGGCACTATCTGTAGGGTGCTTAGCATTAATGATAACTCATCTGACTTTGACAAAAGTCATATTGTAGAGTTTGAGTCTGGATTAACCATTGAAGCATTAGCACTTACATTGCCATGCTCCTTTCCATCCACTGACAATCCTGAGGTTAAGTACTGCATTCAAGCTCTAACCGATGTCTACACTAAAACTGTAGGGGGCAGTGTTACTGAGGCTTATCTTAGCAACCTGAGGGGTTTAGCTAAGTTAAGTGGAAAAGGTTTTGAAGAGGTGTTGCAGGAGGTCATGTCCACAATAGGGAAGTCTATTGAAGCTGCTGAGACAGCTGAAACGGTCTCTGCTGACGTTGATCCAGCTTTCCCTACTGTAGAACCCACACAAAGTGGAGTCTCTCCTCCACTCCAAGTTGAAGTGCCTCGCACCCCTAAAACCACTCAAGCACTCTTCCAGAGCCCTCTAAGACCAAACTTGACACCTTAGATGTTGAGTCCAGCTGATTTTAACCCACCCGAGGTTCAGAAAATCGTAGTCGAGCATGTCATTAAAAATGCAGAGAAGCCATCAAACGCCCATTCCTCTTGGAGAATCAGAGCTTTCTCTGGCAAAATGCCAAGACCGTATACTGAAGCTGATTATGAAACATGGCGTTCACATGTTGACTTGATGAAGGAAGATACTTCTTTGTCTGACTTGGAAAAATCTCGCAAGATCCTTGAAAGTCTCCTTGCTCCTGCGTCTGATGTTATTCGCTCTCTTGGGTCTGAAGCCACCCCTGCCGACTATCTTAAGCTGTTGGATTCAGCTTTTGGGACTGTTGAAGACGGTGAGGAACTGCTTGTGCGATTCATGAACACTTTTCAAGATTATGGCGAAAAACCCTCTGCATATCTGCATCGTTTGCAGGTGGCGCTCAATCTCACAGTGCGTAGAGGCAGTCTAAAGCCCCAGGAAGCAAACAAACAGCTTCTCAAGCAGTTTAACAGAGGCTGTTGGGATGATAATCTGCTAAAAGAGCTACAGCTGGAACTGAAAGATAAACATCCACCTGAGTATGCAGAATTATTGCTTCACCTTCACACTGTTGAAAACAGACAAGAAGTTTAAAAACACCCACATGAAAAAACACTTGGGTGCCACAAAACCAAAAGCAGCCTCCTACGAACAAACAGTCACTGAAACAAGTACAAATAGTGAAATGGAGTCGGAAAGTCTGAAAGAACTGAGAAAGCAAGTCACTGATGTAAAAGGCCAATTAGATGCTGTCGTGAAACAAAAGAAACAAGCACCACCGAAGAAAGACCCAACTAAGAAATCTGGAAATAAAAAACCTGACCATGCCAAACCTGAAAACTTATCTTCGTCCAGCCGTCCCAGTACTAGGCCCAGACCATGGTATTGTTTCCGCTGTGGCGAAGATGGGCATATTATAGCCACTTGTGAGTCAGAGCCAAACCCTGCGCTTGTGGCTGCAAAACGCAAAGAACTAAGAGTAAAAAGACAGATTTGGGACAGTCGGAACCCCCAATCTTCTTTAAAGCTGAAATCTACCACTGTTGCGGGACAAATGGAGGCTAGTTCAGAGATGACCCGTCCCAAACCGAAAGCTCCATTCAAGACACGTGCTAAACTGAAGTCACATTACAAAACAGACCCCTTTAACTTTCCTAGTGGTCTAACTGGTACAAAAAGTACAGCACAAGTGAAAGTGAATGGCTGTACTGTGAACTGTTTGTTAGATACAGGCTCCCAAGTGACTACTGTCCCTGAGTCCTATTACAGACAGTACTTATCCAACCATGAGATTAAGCCACTTTTTGAGCTGTTAGAAATGGAGGGAGCTAATGGTCAGAGTGTACCTTACTTAGGCTACATTGAAATGCATGTCACTTTCCCAAAAGACTTTCTCGGTATTGAAGCCGAAGTGCCAACACTTGCCTTAGTGGTTCCTGATGTACGTGCAGCTGATCAGTCCTTAGTGTTAATAGGGACAAACACATTAGGTGTACTTTACGAGCTGTACTCTGATGCATGTTCTGAACTGCAGCCAACCATGTCACTTGGTTATAAGGCAGTGTTAAAAGTCCTTGAGCTACGGCATAGACAGTCCAAAGACACTAGCCTTGGTTTAGTGACCATGCGCAACAAAGAGCCACAGTTAGTTCCTGCAGGCCAAACAGTTGTTCTAGATGGCGCTGTAGCTGTGTCAGCCGGCAACAGTGAAAAATTTGTCTTGTTAGAACACCCGTTAATGTCAACCTTACCTGGTGGTATCCTGGTAAAACCATGTCTCATAAACTTACCTGAAAGAGCACCTTACCTTGTTCCAGTTATACTCACCAATGAGTCGGAACATGACGTGACAATCCCTCAGAAGTGTGTCATTGGAGAAATTTGTGCATATCGAGTCCTATCGCAAGAACACTCCGGGAAAGTTACAAAGTCCAAAACTGAACCAAAGTCCACTCTGAAGGTCAATTTTGACTCTTCCCCCATTAGCGCTGAATGGAAAGAGCGCGTAACAGAAAGACTCAGTCAAATGCCCGAAGTATTTGCACAAAACGACCTTGACTTTGGCAAAGATCAAGTGATCAAGTGAAACACACAATCAAACTATCAGATGAAACACCGTTCAAACACAGAGCACGTCCCATACATCCAAATGACCTGGAAGCAGTCCATAAGCATCTCAAAGAACTCCAACAAGCAGGCGTGATAAGAGAGTCCAATTCCCCATTTTCTTCGCTTATTGTAGTGGTGCGAAAGAAAAATGGCGATGTCCGCCTTTGTATTGATTACAGGAAGCTTAACAGGCAGACTGTAAAAGGTGCTTATGCCCTCCCCAACTTGGAGGAAACGTTTTCCACCGTGACCATTTTGCAGTGGTTCTCCGTCCTTGATTTAAAGTCGGGGTACTACCAAACTGAGGTAGAGGAGCTGGACAAACCAAAGACGGCGTTTGTATGTCCCATGGGCTTTTGGGAATTCAATAGAATGCCCCAAGGCATTACAAACGCCCCCAGCATGTTTCAGCGCCTCATGGAGAAATGCATGGGTGACATGAATCTGCATGAGGTGATCGTGTTCCTCGATGACATCATTGTATTCTCCAAGACGCCCGAAGAACATGAGGCTCGCTTAATGAAAGTTCTTAATCGCCTAAAAGAGTACGGGCTTAAACTCTCCCCTGAGAAATGCAGATTTTTTCAAACTTCTGTCAGATACCTCGGTCACATTGTGTCCAGTAAAGGAGTTGAGACCGACCCCGAAAAAGTGAAAGCCCTAAGTACCTGGCCTGTGCCCCGTGATCTCAAACAGCTCCGCTCGTTCTTAGGCTTTTCAGGGTACTATAGGCGGTTCATTAAGAACTATTCCAGCATCGTTAAGCCCCTCACTGACTTAACAGCAGGCTACCCTCCTTTGCGAAAGAGCACAAAGCCCAAAGCTAAGCCTGCCCAGTACCACGACCCAAAGACACAGTTTGGTGAGCGAGGACTTCTTCCTGTGACCTTGCATTCAAAACCATCATTGAAAAGCTCAGTACTGCGCCTGTCCTGGGTTTCACTGACCCTCAGTTGCCATATACACTCCATACTGACGCCAGCACTACAGGGCTTGGCGCAGCTCTCTATCAAGAGCAGGAGGGCCAGACTAGGGTCATAGCTTATGCAAGCCGGGGGTTGTCTAGAAGTGAGTCCCATTACCCCGTCCATAAATTGGAATTTTTGGCTCTAAAGTGGGCAGTAACGGAGAAGTTCGCAGACTATCTATATGGCAACCACTTTACTGTCGTGACCGACAGTAACCCCCTGACGTACATTTTGACTACTGCTAAGATGGATGCCATGAGTTATAGGTGGCTAGCTGCTCTGCTGACGTTTAACTTTAAGCTCCAATACAGAGCAGGCAAGCTTAACTCAGATGCAGATGGCCTCTCTAGACGGCCACATGGCGAGTTACTTGATGACGCAGTGTCCCAAAAGGAGCTTGACCGCATACAGCAGTCCACTCAAACTCACTTGTCTCTTCCTGAGAACAGTTTAAGTTCCGAGGTAGTGTCTGCTATATGTGAAAAACACCTTGTCTGTAGCTCTCCAGACAACACTTTCCCTTTGGTTCACTCGTTAGCCATTTCTGTAGCCACCATTCCAGATGGCTATGCCGATGAAGATGGCTGTGGTGGTCTTCCAGTTGTACCCCACATGACTCCTGAACAGATCAAAAACAAACAAAGAACTGACCCCTGTTTAAGAGAAGTGATTGCACAAATTGAAACTGGACTAAAAGTTCCACCAACTGTACAAACTGAACTTCCTGACATCAACTTGTTACTCCGAGAGCTCGGTCGACTTGAAATGTGCAATAACATCCTCTACTGCACTCGTCAAGACGGAGGAAATGTTACTTACCAGTTCGTCTTACCTGAACAGCTCCGCGATTCAGTCTTTCAAAGCCTCCACTGTGACATGGGCCATTTAGGCACAGAGTGTACTTTGGATCTCGCCAGAACAAGGTTCTAATGGCCTTGCATGGCGGCAGATATTGAAAAGAAGATCAAGACATGTAATCGCTGCGTAAGACGTAAAACTGCTCCAGAGCGAGCTGCTCCGCTTGTCAATATCAAGTCCGCCCGACCGCTTGAACTTGTCTGTATGGATTTCCTGTCCATTGAGCCCGATCAAAGTAACACGAAGGATGTGCTCGTGCTAACTGATCATTTCACAAAATACGCTATAGCCATCCCTACCAGCAATCAGAAAGCTCAGACCATTGCAAAGGCACTTTGGGACAACTTTATAGTCCACTACGGGATACCCGAATGGTTACTTAGTGATCAGGGTCCTGATTTTGAGTCCCATATTATAAAAGAACTTTGCAAAATCATGGGCATTCGCGAAATCCGGACGACACCCTATCATCCCAGAGGTAACCCGGTAGAACGTTTCAATAGAACGTTATTGAGCGTGCTGGGTACTCTGGAAGAAAAGAACAAAACTCATTGGCACAACTATGTAAAACCACTTGTACATGCATACAGTTGTACGAAGAATGACACTACTGGTTTTGCCCCATATGAGTTAATGTTCGGTCGTCAGCCGAGATTGCCCATCGACCTTGCATTTTTTTTTTGTTTTTTTTGTTACTTATTTGTACCCGTAGGTAGACTTGGTTTGCAGTCTGGTGACAAGCCACTGGCTGCTGGTCGCTGCGTGCGCGAGCGCCCTAAACCTACATGTTTTTGGTGTGCGGGAGGAAACCGGAGAAATCCCGGAGTAAACCCGCGCAACACGGGGAGAACATGCAAACTCCACACAGCTCACTGTTGGTCTGGGGCTGGGATCGAACCCACGATCTCATGATCCCCGCGATCCCCATTTGGGCTCCCGTTTCACAACAAAAGTTGTTTTTTTTTTTGTACTTATTTTGTACCCGTAGGTAGATTTGTTTTGCAGTCTGGTGACAAGCCACCAGCTGCCGGTCGCTGCGTGCGCAAGTGCCCCATATCCCTAACCTGCATGTTTTTGGCATGTGGGAGGAAACCGGAGAAATCCCGGAGTAAACCCACGCAAACACGGGGAGAACATGCAAACTCCACACAGATCACTATTGGCCGGGGGCAGGGATAGAACCCATGATCTCATGATCCCCGCGATCCCCCGGCCGAGGGTAAACTGTGCTGCCGCAGTGCTAACCACTGCGCCACCGTGCAGCCGTGCAGCCGTGCAGTTTCAAGTCACATTCCCAGTACATTGAAAAACTGAAGACAACTCTACAAGAAAGCTACAAACTAGCAACAGAAAATGCTAACAAGATGGCTGAAAGAAACAAAACAAGATTTGATATGCGAGTGAAACCCTCAAAACTAGAACCAGGCGACAGAGTTTTGGTACGTGCAGTCCGCCTCAGAGGCAAGCACAAACTAGCAGACAGGTGGGAAGCTGAAATTCACATTGTGGTGAGCCAAGCAGGTGACTTGCCTGTTTACACTATAAGACCTGAGACAAAAGATGGTCCTGTTCGCACCGTTCACCGCGACCTCTTGCTTCCCTGTGGTTTTCTTGCCCCTGTTGAAGAAGAACCTGTCCAACCAAAACGTGTCCGCAAACCTAAGACAAGACAATCACCTGAACAAAGTGAGGAATGTGAGAATTCAGAACCGGAAAATGAAGATGTCTATTGGTACAGAGAAGAACCAATCCAAACGCCCATAAAGCTCACTTGAGTTTATGAAATTCCCCATCCAAAGACATTCTTTAGAGGAGACATTCCTGCTGAAACTCACTTATCTGAGAATGACAACCAAATAGAAAATGTCACTTCACCTGGATGTGACAACTTACCTGGAAATGGCAATTCACCTAGATGTGACAACTTACCGAATGATGGAAACCTGAAGGAAACTGAAATAAATATGGAACCATCAAACAATGAGAATGGAACTGAAAGTGAAACCAACTCACCTGATAAAAGTACCTGTGATGAACCTGTGGAAGAAAAAGAACCTGAAAAAGAAGTCCCACAGACTGTGAGACGCTCCGAGAGGGCAACCTCCCAGCCAGAAAGACAACAGTATAGTTAGTTGTGTCATGCGCTGGCCCTCACAAGCCAGCATAAGACGCACAGAGTCACCAGTGAGTTTTTCAGTGAGTTTATTACGGTGAGAAGTAAACAACACAAGATGCAGGGGCAATGACACATAAGTCTACACACTTCCGGAGGCGTAGAAAAGAAAGGAACAAGGAAAAAAGAAAGGAACAAAGAAAAGAACAAGAGGCAATCAAAAATTGCTCAGACTTGACTGTGACTATGACTGTGGCTTACAAGAAAAAAAAACAAGAGGCAATCTAAAATTGCTCAAACTTGACTATGACTGTGACTTCGTGAAACAACAAAAAATCTCTAGACGTACTTAGCGTGACCAGGCCCCATATGGGCCCACAGATATACCTGCAAGCACAGTACATAATCAGGTAGCCTGCCCCAGTCCCAGGCCCCCAGAAACAAGTCCACTGGTGGCCGAACCAGGTCAACCCGTATCACACACAGTTTATTGGGTGGCCAACCCAAGACGCCGAACGCTCCAAGCAGTTCCTCAGGTGGCCGACCCGCATCCCACAACCACCAGGACCGTGGAGGGATTGCATGCAGCCGCTCACCTGAACACGACAAGACAGGGGAGTGCCAGACCGTCAAACAAAGCCCTCTCACGGCCCCCAGCTGGTGGCTCCTGAGAGGGGGACAACCAAAAACTTGGACCCCCTCGAATCCTGATTGGGTCACAGCTGCACCTGCGCTGGACCCCCACTGGACCTCGTCGAACCCCGATTGGGTCACAGCCACACCTGAGTCGGACTCCGACTGAACCTCGTCGGACCCCGATTGGGTAATCGCTGCACCCACGTTGGACCCCGACTGGGTCACCTCAGCCCATGCGTCGGACCCCGACTGGGTCAGGACGGGCCCCGATTGGGTCACCGCTGCACCCACGTTGGACCCCGACTGGGTCACCTCCGCCCATGCGTCGGACCCCGACTGGGTCAGAACAGGCCCCGATTGGGTCACCGCTGCACCCACGTTGGACCCCGACTGGGTCACCTCGGCCCACGCGTCGGACCCCGACTGGGTCACCTCGGCCCACGCATCGGACCCCGACTGGGTCAGGACTGCTCCGGCGATGACCTCCATCTCCGAACCTGGAACCCCCAGTCCCGTGACCTTGACTGGCTCCGGACCGGTAACGCTGTGGAGGTGCTCAGAAAACAGGAGAGGACCGGGATCAGTTCCACCGGCAGCGCCAGAGCCCAGCGAGACGCGGAGCCCAGCGAGAGCCCAGCGAGACGCCCAGCGAGACACATTTTTGCCTCCCCATGAGGCAGGCAAAAATGCTCTAATACACCATACAGGAAAACAAGAAAGAGCATTTGCCTGCACTCGGGCTCTGGAGCCGTCCAGGACTTCGCTGATCCAGGTTCAAGAAGCAGCTCGTCGTCGGGCTCCCACTCGGCTGCGTCGGGTTCCACAGCCGGCCTGATGGTCTCTGCAGCTGGATCCTCACGCGGTGGCGTCCACGCCAATAACCCGTATGGCGTGGGGGCAGAGGACCCTGGACCTGCTGACTCGGGCTGCATCCCTGAGGAACCCTGGGGACGCTCTCTCGTCGGCTCTGGCTCCTCACTGCAGTCCGTTCTTCTCTGTCCAAAGCTAGGCTGCAGGGCCGGGATATTTCCCAGAGCTGCAGGCCTCCCCCTCGTTCGATGGCGTGGGACTGACGCCGAGGACCGCTCCGCAGGAGGAGACACAGAGGCAGCAGGTTTAATATAAATGGCCACAGCTGGGGAAAGAAACTCAGGGAGCTGCAAACCCCGAGCTTCACCCCCAGGAGTCAGACAAGACAGATCACTATGATCGATAGAAAAGTGAACTTGAACTTGCCTGTCTCCCGGGGGGAGGATGGTATCAGCTGTAGCGGACATTGCTCCTTCCCTCGCTTGCTGGGTGGTAGAAACGGACCCATGGACGGAGCCCACCGGCACAGGACTCAGCTCACTCACAGCAGCCGGCTGGTTGAGGGGGTCATCCCGGCGGCCCGGAACTGGATCCGGAGCAGGAGCTTGCCAAAGATGCGCCCGGCCGCGGCGCCGACGCCTTCACCGGCCCCCAGACGGCGCGAACTCCCGGAACGGATCGAGGACAGGATCGGGATCCATAAGCAAAGAGCAGGAGTGCCTCTTCTCCTGCTTCATGCCGCGTTCCTCCTCCATCATCAGGTATATTTCGCGTTGCGCAGCGATGTCCTCCCTCCTCGCGTCGACTTCCGGGTGGTCAGCGTAGCGGGGAGAGAGATGACAAAGTATATCCTCGGCGGTGTCCAGGTACCAGTGTATGCCGTGGTCATAATCAAGCAGGGAAGTGGAGATGAGCAGCTCATCCACAACTTCCAGCACATCAGTCAGCTCGTGGCTCGGACTCCAAACGCGGTTCCTCCGCGACGGCATTCTTCACATACACTGTACCCAGACAGGAAAAAGCAAATGTCCAAAAAAACTCAAACCCACTGGTGAATAGCGTCTCAGGTTGGCGTCACCGTAAATGCTGTTTTGGCAGCAGTGTAGTGTCATGCGCTGGCCCTCACGAGCCAGCATAAGACGCACAGAGTCACCAGTGAGTTTTTCAGTGAGTTTATTACGGTGAGAAGTAAACAACACAAGATGCAGGGGCAATGACACATAAGTCTACACACTTCCGGAGGCGTAAGGCTAGACAGCTCTCTTACGAGTCCTTAGGAGGAGACGGTCATACACAGGCAAGGGCTGTTAAAGTAATGGCTACACAGGCTGCTGAGGCAAAGACACGCAGAGGTCTACTTTCACCGGAAGGGGTAAGGCTAACAGCTCACTTACTGGTGCCGGGGAAGCGACGGTCAACCACAAGCAGACAAGGTAGATGATAGTCCAAGGCATCCGTAGCTCAGACGTATAACGACTGACACTGCTGCATCCTACCGTCGCCAGTGCTGGGCTTAAATGGCGAAACACTAACGACGGTAATGACACTCAGCTGACCGACCGTTGACAGGCGGAAGCCCCACCGAGCACTTTCACAATAAGAGCCCGGTGAGGCCAGAATACAGCCCGCAGCTGTCAAGGCCGGCAGCGAGACATAACTTAGCCCGAGCGCGATCAGAACCGGCGCTCGGGTCATAACAAGTTGGGAAACCCTCTCCTAACTGTTGCCCAGTTCCTGTTTCAAGGATTAAACCTGGCTTTTACCAGAGCCTTAACAGAGACAGATCCTAAGATTATTCAAACCTGGCTTTTACCAGAGCCTTAACAGAGTCAGATCTTAGGATTATTCCCATGAACACTAGTTCTCCCGTCAATACCATTTAGCTAATTCCATGCAAAGGGACTTGCATGATTCTAAGGGGGGATAGTGTAACCCAGTGTTAAAAACGTGGATGGAATTATAAATGTCGATACCGCTTTAAGAAGAAGGGGGGACATTCATTTCACAACGGGAGTAGATAGTTTAACATGAATTAAATTATAAATTTTGATACCGCTTTTAAAAAGAAAAACACCCATTTCACAATGGGAATACATAATTTGAATATGAATATTTAAATAAATATATATTCATAAATAGTTAGGAACATTTTCTAGAAGGTTCTGATAAAGTTCCTAGTGTTGTGTGTTGATATTTTGAGTAACCAATGGCTGCGCCGTTGCTGGGTCACGCCAGCCAATGGGTTAAGCGCTCTCTCCCTGGGTTTGGGATGTCTTGCATTTTTGGCTCAGTCATGCCAGAAAGACACAGACCAGAGAGAGAGACTGTCTTTGGTGATATGGCGACGCTAGCGTGCTGGTAGCAGCCTTTGCCTGGATAAAACCCTTGAAATTGATTGGGATCCAAAGGCTGTCGACGCCGTTGAGCGTGGGAATCCCATTGACGCACGAGCCGCTTAGCATGGTCAGTTTCTTTTTTTTTCTGTGGACTGGTTTGACCAGAGCGTGGATCTCCAAATCTGGATGGCGAGCTGAAGCCCGAGTCCTAGAAACTGCTAGAGGTGACCCCACTGGTCACCTGGAACTGATACACCAAGAACTGTGAATATTGCGACTATATTTTGGAGACCTGTATTGTTATTTTCTTTTTATTATTGTGACAAATGTGTGGGGGTTTTTTTTGATTGTACATATTTGTAAATAATACACATTTGTTAAAATAATATATATAGCTGCAAGTTCTATACGGCTGTGTATGTGTCATCTGTTGTTGCACCTCCCAGGCTCCTACGAACCCAGAGTCGGTCTGACCTGGCCCAATTATCCCTCTGCCTCAGGTAGTAAAGTTAAGGTAAATACATTGCCATAGCACACCACTGCCAAAAAGGGTACTAGACCTAAAGTGAGTAGGGTGAGTGGATGTTAGTAAGGGTTACACACAAAAATGTGGCGAGCGCAGGTGTTAGTGGGTGTTACCCTGTTATCCAATTACCCAGTGGTATTATACCCTGTGTGTATTACAGTGGTATGTGTGTTACATGTGTCTTCGGTATCCCCCCTCCGCACCCCCCCCCCCCCTTGTAGTTGGAGATTCCTCAGGGTTGAGTTGTGGCAACCCTAAAGGATCGTTTGGGGTTGTCACAATATTTATGGCCAAAACACCTGGCTTCTTGTCCTCTTTCTTCTCCTTTTTCCTCTTCAGTTTATCAAGTAAACGTTTGAGAGCTTCCATGTCTTCTCGACTGAAAATGGGCATTTCTTTCTTCTCCCAGGGTTTGGGGCTAAACTTACCAGGGGGAGGTCTTGCTTCCCTGTCGAAGTTTTTCTGGCGGTATGAGGGAGGTGACCATCTCCCGCGGTTATGCGAGTCTTGAAATCGATATCTGTCATCCCGGGTATCCGTACCGTATTCTCATGACTTACCTGGTGGGCTTGGCCTCCAACGGTAGTCAGGCTTTGGTGATGTTGACTTTGAGCTTGGTGTAGAAGATTTGGTCGGGTTCTGACTCAACTTAGCTTGGCTAGACGACTGTCGTGGTTTTTCTTGTGACCGAGGTGCTGTAACAGGGGCTGGCCTTGGGGTGCCCTCTAGATCCAGGGTGTCTGATGTGGTGTTGACAGCCAACACCGTGGTAGACTCGGTATGCTTCTGATTACTTTGCCATTGTTTCTGGAATGCATAATGTGCGAGCTCTCTTAGCTGGTTTATCGAGTTTGACCTTGGGTTAGCCATGACTCCAAAGTGGTGTCCGACTGTGGGATGGAGATTCTGAATGAAGAGAGCCTTGAAATTGTGGTCTTCTTCCATCCCTGGCGTGTTTTGAGATCCGAAATATGCGTGCAGGAGTCGCCGGTAGTATGCCTGTGGGGGTTCTTAGCGACCCTGTTTCACAGCTAGGGCTGTCGTTAGCCCTGACTGTAGGCAGTCATCAGAGAACTCCTTTTTAATGGCTTCATAGAGTTTCCGGTGGTTCATCTTGGTATCTAATGGCTGTCAGTCTATAAATTTTGATACTGACCTGTTGGATGTTAACTTGATCAAATAAATGCAATTGTCAACATTAGCATCAGGGTATTTACGCAAGTAGTAGTCAATGTCTTGCAAATAAGCCCTGGTATCAGGTGACCCACTGGTTGAGGGGTCAAATTTGGTGACGTGGCGAGTGATGTTATCGAGGTCTGTATTAGACGGGATGTGCAAACATCTTGTGCGTTGCCATTTGGGTCTGTCGAACGGGTCAGGTGAGTGCGCACCAGGGGAGTCCCTGTCCCATGAGGGGATGCCCCCCTTTGCTGATGGAACTGGCCTGTTCATGGCTTCTGGTCTCGGTTCCCTTTGTTTGTGGTAATCTTCCAGCTCTTCTTTGATGTCCTGAAGGCCTTGTTGTGCTTCTCGTAGGAGCAATTTACATTTCCTGTAGTCAAATTTTGTGTCATCCAGTTGACCTTCAACTCTCTTGAGTTGGTTTTCTCAAGAGAGTACCGCCCAACGGGCGGTTCCTATTTCCTTGTTTTCTTGCCGAAACAAGGTGTAGCATCAACATCTCCTCAGGCCAATCCAGGAGATCACTTTTCTTCATTTTAAAGAAATTTCACTTTTCTTCATTTTAAAGCAACTCTCACTCAAGGTCTGGTCAAGAATGCTGTGTCTTCAACAGGACCCCCATTGAAAACAATTTCACTTTTGTAGAGAGACTTGATAAGGATTTGCTTTTAAAGGCTTAAGTGTACCATAAACTCTTGAAGTCAAGATCCCAAAATAGACAGTTCATGCTGATAGTATCCGCTCTACAGGAACTGATGCTCTTAAAAAGTTATAACCTTCTTAAGTAGGCAGATACATGGCCTTCTTCCTTCTTTTAGACAGTTTCCAGAACCCTCTAGGCCCCCTCCCCACTCACATGCCAGAGACCTAAAAATTATCTACAGCTCAACAGTATCTCCTAGTGGACATCTACGGAATATGTTTCATTGTGTAATCTGACTGTCAATTCTGACTAAACATTAAGCTTTTCTTCCAGCTATCATCTCCCCAGGATTCTAAGGACACTGTGAAAATCATCACCCTTTTGATCACCGACCATGGTTTGCAGTAATTCATTAATCCTTGATTTAAATGTGAGTGCATGCATTAGGAATGTGTATTGGAATGTTTATTTTCATGAGTGTTATTCAAATGAATGTTAATATTATTAGTAATGGTATATATGCATGATCACTGAATATTAGCCCCAAGTCACTTAATTAGTTAGATTTTACATTGAACACATAATTTCATAAGAACTGAATGTTTATCAATCTTTCCGCTACCAGAATCAGAATCAGAATCAGAATCAGATTTATTGCCATTGTTCATGTAGTACACAAACTAGGAATTTGTCTCGGTGCAATGCTGCAACATTAAACATGATAAAATAAAAGAAATAAACTATACATGCAATAAAGTGTAGAATAAGAGTGAGTAATACTAGTCAGCAGTTTAAATATATTAGCGAGCAGCAGATAATGTGGAGAACCATATAGTGCAGTCGGTAATGCAGGAAGAAAACAGTGATGATTGACATGAATCTGGTTGAACTGCTGTACATAGTGCACGAGAGTCAATAAGTTACTTAGTGTTCAGCAGTCTGATGGCAGAGGGGAAGAAGCTGTTCATGTGACGGGAGGTTTTAGTCTGGATGGACCGAAGTCTTCTACCTGAGGGGAGAGGGGCAAACAGTACGTGACCAGGGTGTGAGGGATCGGCTATGATCCGGCCAGCACGCCTCCGGGTCCTGGAGATGTACAGATCCTGGAGAGATGGGAGCTTGCAACCGATCACCTTCTCAGCAGTGCGCACGACGCGCTGCACTTGCTGCGCTGTCAGCGCACGCGCTGACATGCTGTACCACTCATGATAACCAATCAATAGGCTGCCCTCCACTGGATAATGCCCCTTTTCATTTGATTGGCTGTTCCCAAACAAAGAGATGTTCTCTCATTGGAAAGAAGCCCATTCAAACTCCTCTTTATGGAAGATGATTGATCTGTCTTGTGGCCGGCCCTATTTTATGACCCAGCAGCGTGCTTCAGTTAAATGCGTGAGAGCCGCCCTGCAGTTAGAAGTTATGAGAATTAAAAAAGAGAAAAAATCTAGATCGGAAAAAGACCAAAAGAAAGTTTTTGTTTTCACTTCTTCAGAGCTCTTTGTACTTCCTTGCAGTTTTCTTTCATCTAAATTGTTCTGTGTATTTTAAGAGGTCTTTTATGTATGTGAACCTTGTAAAATCCTGCATTAGTTTCCTTGTTTTCTGGTTAATTGAGGAGAGACCATTCTTTTCTTATGAGCTCGCCTTAAAGAGAGTCAAACTCTCAAAATCCTTTTTCTTCACCTCAGAAGCCATTCTTATCCTAGTTGAATGTTTTTCTTGGATTTTTTCCTGACTTTTTCATGCAGTTAAAGTGGACTTTTAATTTTCCTATTTTAAAGTGAACTGATATAGATTTTTTTTTTGACTTTTTTTTCCAGCCTCATACACACCTGACCCCGTAAAGAAACTAGGAGCTCGTGGGTGAAACAGACTGAAACGTTCTTCCTTCAGTCTTTGGTTTTGTTCCGTGGGCCGGAGACATATTAAATTTGGACCGGTTGCCAAAGGACTCCACGCCTGCGCCAAGACAACCTTCACTGCAACCTGTTCACTGTTCGCACTGTGAGCCCCCAGCTGAGTCTACGCTTCTTAACAGTTGTGAATTATCTGAAAGCCAGGCCACACCAGCTTTCTCTCTGGGTCCCGACCTTAAAACCCCGGCTGGCACCGACCACCAGTGAACACGTGGACCTACAGCTGTTTGTAAGTGAGACTCCCATTGCTCCTATCTGCTGGGTTTAAACGTGATGTCCTAAAATTTCAATTATAATTGAACATAACCAATATTTCATGGTACAGTTAGTCCCTCAGCCGTAGGACAAAGCTACGTATAAACTGAAGGAAAATTCTTATTCATTTTTAAGTAACCTCCTTTCATTTTTGTAGATTAATTCAGAAGTTCATTTTTAGATAATCAGCTTATGGAATTTTTCCCCATAAAATTGGTGTTCTGGTTTTGTTAGATATTTCAGCCTTCCATTACAGTTGAAACATAAAACCTGGTTTCCTCTTGGTTCCACAAAGGTTTAACTATAGATTTTAAGTTCAGGAATCCATTAACAGTTGATGTGATATCTAACCCCTGTTTATCATTTGAATCTGTTTATCCATCATTTGAATGCCATATCATGTAACCTGAATGAGTTTAATTTAATAAAACTGCAAATGACAGAAGTTGAAGCATTTTTCCTTTGCATATCTGTTTCTAGATCTCGGCAGGAAAAGAACTCACTAAATTTTGAGACTGATTCATTAAGTGATTGAAGGTACGGAAATTAATTAATTGAAATTAATTCATTAACAAGTTGTTCTTTTAGAGCTGGTGCCCCCTTTTTATGAGTTATTTTCCTATTTTATTTAGTGAGTGTAGGGATGACGACTTAACTCTATCCCCTCACACACCCACTATTAAATAAAATAAATAATTCCTGTACCTTATTACACTATATTTTATTAAATATCGCTACAAAGGTATTGTCTTCCTCCAGTTGTTGCTTTTCTAGCTTTGCTTGTTCCGAATTTAGCAGCACCTGATCAAGTGTAGCTTGGGTGTCTTCTTGCTCTATGCAAGCCTGTTCCTTCTTTCTCATAAGTGATTTGTTCTGTTCCTGGAGAGAGAGGATGGTTAATTGTTGTTTCGCCAGTTCCTTTTTGGTGTAGAGTACTTGGGATTCAGCTAATCTCAACCTTGCAACTAATGCTAGTGCTGTGGCGGGTTGGTGTAACTCCCACAACAGACTGGACAGACACAGCGCTCGGCTAGAGCAATTAACAGAACAGTGAAATGTGTGTATTAATGTCTACAGGCAGCCCCGCTTCTTCTGGCTCACTACTGTGATGTTAATGTGCCTTTCATGCATTGTGTTCATGCGTCCTGTCCTTACTGTGACTTAGAGACTGAGATCAATATGTAGATGTGCCTTGTAACCTCTTTGTCTTGCAGCTGGAGCAGAGGCCAGCAATCTGCCTATTGTGATGTATGTCTCTCAAATGCAAATGTCTCATGCCTGTTCTTCTCTCTCTTCAACTGCTGCTGCTGGACACACACTCTGTGTCCCCTCATCTGAGAGCCTGAGGATCCCGCTCCGGTCTGCTCACACTTGCACCGGAGCGGGGATCCTGTGAAGGCGGTATGATTTAATAAACCTGCTATCACTTATGAGAAGTATCACTTAAGAGTATCAGTTCCTGGTATGAATGGATACTATCAGCATGAATTGTCCAGTTGGGGATTTGACTTCAAGAGTTTATGGTCCACTTAAGCCTTTAAAAGCAAATCCTTATCAAGTCTCTCTACAAAAGTGAAATTGTTTTCACTGGGGTCCTGTTGAAGACACACAGCATTCTTGACCAGACCTTGAGCGAGAGTTGCTTTAAAATGAAGAAAAGTGAAATTTCTTTAAAATGAAGAAAAGTGATCTCTTGGATTGGCCTGAGGAGACGTTGATGCTACACATGCATTGAGACCCGGAACTTCCGACCATCATACAGTGTGTTTAGAACAAAGCCTGTGTGGCACATTAACATGACATAATGCCTGTGCCACTCTCACACCCTTCTCTCTTCCAGCAGCTCTGGCATTTACTCCTCTCCCAGGGGAGTGCATAGTCCTTATTGTCCCGTCTGATACCCCCCAGTGACACCTTCTCTTTCGATCCATTTTTCCCCCCCTTCCCCAGCTGCCTTCTTCTCTGGGTGGAAAAGTCCCACACCATGCCCCCACAGTTGATTATTTTCCTTACAGATCATTTTCAGATCTTCAGTCCTCTGTTAAAATACCACAACTGCACAACAGAGGATCTACACAAATATATAAGAAATAAACACCAAATAGATGAACGAAAGAATAGATGCATACGTGTTAAAATGAGTTCAAAAGCACTACAGTACAGAATCCCTGATGTATTTATTTAATCATTGAGTTTAAAATCACATTTCTGGTTTTCTGTTCCCATTTTATTTAATCACCAGACAGCATTACACAAAGTAAGCAGTGACCAAACACTGAGATATTGATAGCTTATTATCACTGTATAGTGATTTAGCTCCTGGTATGATTAATCTCCTTAACACTGTACCTTTTGAGTTTGTTGGTGTTTCAGGGTTCATTTGCAATAAAGGGAGTGCTAAAAAAAATAAATAAATTGATTACTAAAAAGTTTCAGTGCTTCTTACACCATTTTTTTTTCAGCATTTGTCACTGTCCCTGTCAAATAAACTAATCTACTACTACTACCTCCTCCAGCCTGTTGCTTTTCCTGTCAAGTAGGTGTCTCTGCAGAACGCTGCGCTGCACCTAGAGAAAGCATATTATAAACCCATTTAAAGTCAGAGCTGTCCTCACTACCAATTTGTGGGGCTCCAAATATTCTCTCCAATCGTTTTTATCCCTTAGTAAACTTCATCAGTATTTTATGGAGCACTGTGATATTTCTAATGTCACTTTTTTGAGCTTTTCTTGTAAATCCGAGACATTTTTTTCTTGTAAATTTGCCTACTTTTTGTATAAAAATGCAGTATTTACTCCATGTTGTTTCCCCCCTAAATTCAGTTTCTCACAAAAATGTAGCATTTTTCTTAAATCTGTCATGGAAAATCAGCATTTTTCCTAACATATTTGCAAAATAATTTAAATTTCCGATTTTTAAAAAATAATTTTTTGACTATCATCAAGTTGCTACTTTTTTCTTGTGAATTTATACTATTTCCTCCTAAATTTGTACATTTTTTTCTGGTAAATTTGATAAAGGTAAATTTGTTATTTACCTTTTATGAGGGGAGGGGGGCAAACACCTGAATCCTAAATTTGAAAACTGAATGCCACTATAAAAATTAAATGTCTAGATCAGGGGTCACCAACCTTTTTGAAACCAAGAGCTACTTCATGGGTATCGAGTCATGTGAAGGGCACCAGCTTGACACACTCCTCTAAAATAACAAATTGTGTATATATATATATATATATATATATATATAATTATCAATCACTTAGAGTGGGTAACAGACAAGATCAATATTCAACACTTTATTTTTATTAATCTCAGCAATTGTTCAGATGATCACTTCTACATTTCATTAAAAAAATGTCCAGTTTTCACCAGTCCCTTTTAACCATAAAAAACTAAACCCTTTTAATTCATGAACTATGTTGAACCATGTTTGAAAAAGTTATGCAGCATTTAAGAAAAATCAACTTTCATATTAAATAAATCTTATCACATTTTTAACTGAACTAATCTGCTGCAATTCTGCTCAAAATCTGTTACATTTAATAAGCACACTTCTGTGTTCTTCTTCACTGGAATTATATCCATACAGTTCTTGCCAAGAATCATGCTGGAGTAATAACCAGCGCTGTCCTTTCATGAGAAGAAGCTAAACAAGCACTGAGAGTGCTTATATGCACGGTGGCGCAGTGGTTAGCACCGCGGCAGCAGTTTACCCTCGGCCGGGGGATCGCGGGGATCGTGGGTTCGATCCCTGCCCCTGGCCAACAGTGATCTGTGTGGAGTTTGCATGTTCTCCCCGTGTTTGTGTGGGTTTACTCCGGGATTTCTCTGGTTTCCTCCCACATGCCAAAAACATGCAGGTTAGGGAGTTAAGGGGCGCTTGCGCGCGCAGCGACCGGCAGCTGGTGGCTTGTCACCGGACAGCAGAAGAAATCTACCTACGGGTACAAAATAAGTCAAAAAAAAAAAAAGAGTGGGCAGCAGTGGGCCACAGTTGCCCCGCAAATGAAACACACGCAGCTTCCTTTCACGGTAGTAAAAAAGATCTCTTCCTCCCACTCACTTTGAAAATGATAAATTTTCTGTCTTTTTTTTTGCCATGTTTTTGGGCTAGGAAACTGCACTGCGCTCACCATCTTCACTGCCCGCTAGCTTACTCTCCACAAGCACGAAGGTTTTGTCATGTGCACAATACTGACCTTTGAACTAGGTCAGAGTTCACCTTAACGTTACGTATAATAAACATATTTTCATTTTTTTTTATTTTTAAGACATTGTCATTTTAAAATCTATATAAATGCAAGTGTGATTTTAAAAAACAGCAGCAGAAAAAATTACATCTTAGACGCAGCTCACTTGCGAGTTGTGCTATTTTTAGAACAGGCCTGCGGGCAACTCACGTGGTCCTTGCGGGTGACTTGGTGCCCGTGGGCACCGCGTTGGTGACCCCTGGTCTAGATAATGAATCCAGAGTAAGTTTTTAATACCAGGATGATTTTGTCACAAATTTCACAGATTTATTATCATTTAATGAGTGAAACATAAGACACCTAAGGTGTGGTGTGCTGTGTTCATAATGCCTCTGCAGGCAGGATAACTGTTACTTTTGTCATAGTCTTGCTGACTAAATCACACAGTGTCCTTAGTTCATCTACTTGGTAAAAAAAAATAGCTATACAGTGGTAAGCCTCATCCACTTAACCTCAGTTCTGTGGCTAGAATGATGATCATGGTATCAAAATAAACCAGACGACCTCATGCACCTGCTGATAGCACTGTTAAGATGCTATTAAGAGGGAAGAAGGGGGGGAAACATTTTACATCTTTCCAAGATTTTTGTGTGGGAAATTCTTGCATGAATTACATCTTCCAAAACTGTCAGTGAAGTACCTCTCTTAAACCAGCTGAACATTAATTTAGCTGATTTTAGTCATGTGAAAAAATTTGGACACCCCTTTAAATATTCAGTTCTTTATTAAGAAATGGTCATGTATCTATGTCTAACCTTATTTTTGTTTTTATTTGCATTTTTTAAAATTTATTTCAGCTATTGTAAATGGGAATGAATGTGGGGGTATCCTAAAAAAAGATGGGGGGGGGTGTCCTAATTTATTCCTCGCTATTTGTTTAGAATTACATTTTACAGAAAATTTGAAAAAAGTCTTTAATTCATTTTTAATTGTTTAATTGCATTACGTGAATTTCCCAGTATTTTTAACATTGACGTTAAATATCCATATGTCCAGATATGTTAAAAAAAAACAACACAGACTTATACAGGGTGTCCTAATTTTTTCACATGATTATATGTCAGGAGCAAGAATGTGAAAGCGACGGCAGCAGGGAAAACAAAGAGGGAGAGAGGGAGGAGAGAGGTGGCCCAGGTGACCAGAGGGAGAGTGAGGCAGGAAAAAGGATCAGTGAGAGTGATGCAATACAGAAGGTACAAGTGACCAGGTTGTTATGTCTGGAATCAGAGTCGGAGTCAGACTTATGCCATGCACCGAATTCTCCTTTATTGAACACACAGAGAAATATACAGGTGCCGCAGCCCGCCTGACGTCTCTCTGCAGTGCGGCTATGGCAAGCCCCGAGGGCCACACACATACGCTACCCTCTCTACACAACATTCCCCTCCCCCTTACAAAAGTTCAAAACACATACACACAATTCAGAGCCACCCCAATTTAGGACCCGAATCATGCACTAAGGGAAATAACGGGAACAATGAACTATGATGGCCTAACACATTCACTCAAGAAACAACTAAAATAGGACAATGTCTCTAAAATACGTAAAATAATCCCATATCACAACACCTATTCACATGCACATCATATGAACATATTTACAACAAGGTTATTTATGTTACACCAGAGTCAATGGGCAGCCAAGGGTGAAACCGGCTTGGGGGCCCAGGGCAGCCCCACGAAATGTGCGCCTCTGGCAGCTGCCTGTCCCCGGGATTGAAGCTGATCTCCCCGGCGAGAGTGTCCCCTCTCATCACCGACCGCTTCTCTCGCCTGGACCCCCAGTGCTGCTGCCTGGCACACAGTCCCTCCGTGAATGTCGGTCCGCCCCCGACCGTCTTTGGAACCGCTGCAGCTGCCGCCGTTGTAGCCCCAGACACTCCACCCCCCTGTGGCCGAACTCCGGGGAAGACTGCAGCCTGCTCGTTCGCATTGCTCGTTGACCCAGGCGCCTCGCCACTGCACCCAGCACCCTTGTCCAAGGTGCTCCGCTGCGCTGCCTCTGCACCCGCCTGTCGCTGTTGTTTCCTGGGGCTTTCAGCATGCTTGCTCCCGCTCTCCCACTGCCCAGACTCCAGCTGCGGGGAAAACTCAGTTGAGTCCGGTTGCTGTTCTCCCTCCATGCTGCCATTGCTCACCGCACCGTCATCACCACCAGTGCTATGGTCACGCACTGTGCTGAGCTCCTTGGCTGGCTTGCCATTCTCGGAGAACGGGGGCTCCCCCACTTGTGGCTCCAATCCGCCCTTGAAACCGAGCTGGTAGCTTGTAGATTTGTTTTGCCGCGCACCTTCCTTTGGCGCCAACAGCCTCACTACCCATCGCTTCGTGTCCCTTGTACATTTGGCAAAATCTCCAGCCAGCCACCCGACAGCATGTGAATAAAGCTCCGTCTCTCCCAACAAGCCGAGAATTCTCTGACCCTCCATGCTGAGACGACGGACCAGGAGCGCTCGTCTTCGGTCTCCATCGAGTCTCCTCAGGCCCAGTCCAGCGATGTATCCCCCAAGCATGGCCATCCAGTCCGGCCACAGGATCGCTGGCTCTCTCAGACACTCCAGAAACAACGGCAGAGGTGGAGGTCGTCCATACGCCTCCATGGTTTTCTCCTCGTCGCCAAAATGTTATGTCTGGAATCAGAGTCGGAGTAGGACTTATGCCATGCAGCAAACTCTCTTTTATTGAACACACACACAAATATATACAGGTGCCGCAGCCTGCCTGACGTCACTCTGCCGGGCAGCTACAGCAAGTCCCGAGGGCCACATAGACACACCACACTCTCTACACAACACAGGTAACAATAAAAAATGAACTTTGCACCTTAGAGAACAGACTGCTGACTAGATTATCATAATAATGTTCTGTTGGACAAACTAATGAATTTTAGACTGTCCTGATAAGTGACTGACATTTTCTTTTTGTTCATGTGATTTCCACACAGAGAGACACAGGGTGAGGACAGCAGTCAGGCAAATCCATTCTGTTATTACCACTGTATAGTGATTTAGCTAAGAGTCAGGCTAAAATTAATCCTAGTGACTTGTCAGTGCAGGGGTCAGTGCTATGAGAAATCAATGCTTTTCACATCACTAAAATGTAACCATGTTTAGTGATGGATGATGGGAGTTGTTGTCCGCTAGTCATTTAAACAAAAACTAAATATTATTATTAATTGCCAAACATCATACAGGTGACTCATTGCAAAATTTGATCGGGATCTAAAGATAATGTTGCTCTTGCCATTCATTTCAATAGAGATTTTTTTTTTTTCAATTTAAGGTCCAATATGCAGAACTGGAGGGGGCGTAACTTAGGTTCTCTATACGGGCAGAGATCTCAACCCCCCCAATGTTTGAAACAAAGTTACGCCCTTGTGGAAGTAACGGACAAATCCTTTCCCCGGCTGAGACGGGCCTGCTAGCTTCAGGGTTGGCCAACCGCTCTTCACAATGACCAGCTTTTCTTGAAAAGTCCAAGTGGAAAATTGATTTTTTTAAATATCAGCAACTAAATCATTTTCCTCTCCCCTGTCAGCCATTGTGGGTTGAAAAACAGCTATTATATTTAAACAGATACAGTATATTGTAGCTGCTTAAGCAAGTCCTTGCACTGGTGTTTTGCTTGCTATGATCCTCTGCATTGTGGGTGCTGTTGTGTGTGTGTGATGCCGTTCCCGCCCACAGAGTGATGTCAGGTGGGTACTGCCAACTGTGTACATAGATCTATCATCTGTGTAATAAAGGTTAGTTGTTTGCTGCATGAAGACTGACTCTGTCTCCCTTTATTCAGACATAACATTTGGCGACAAGGTAAACCCAGGATTGGGGCATGCTGTGTCTGCCTTTCGGCTGTTTCTGGAGGTCCAGGGTGAGCCGCTGGTGCCATGGGTTAGATGGTACGCGGCCTTCCAAACGTATTTGGTGGCTCTCGACCTGGGGGAGCTTAGCAAGGCCCATGCTAGGGCAATTCTGGTCTATAATTTTTGGATGGAAGGATAAAGGATCCTGGGCACATTGGGGGTAGCCGATAGCTGTGGGGACGTGGTGGAGGTGATGGAGCGCTATTTTCGTGCACCACTGAAAACATCATAGTGCGGAGGATAAGGTTCCGGCAGTGACACCAGCGGACGGGAGAGTCTGTGCAACATTTCTTTGCAGACTTGCGTCAGCTGGCGGGGGAATGCCAGTTTGGAGCCATGGAGGAGGAGATGATCCATGACCAGTTAGCGGAGTATGTCCGCTGTTCTTTGGTGCTGTCTAGGCTCCTGACATACCCGGGCAAACTGACGTTGACCACGGCCATTGAGATAGCTAGGCAGTGTGAGGCAGCGGAACAATTATCACAAGACCTCTGTGAAAAAGACACATTGAGGCGTGGTGAACCGAGTGGGACGATGCTGGCTGTAGGTTCGGACTCTGAAGAGGGCTTGGATGAAGGTGACTATGCCACTGCTGTGAAGATTGGGTCACCCCGGGTACGTCCAAATGTTATGGCTGTGGATCTTCCAGACACAGATATAAGTCAAGAGAGTGTCCAGTGAAGGGCAATCAGTGTGGACGATATGGTCTTTTACACCACTTTGCCAGAACTTGCAAAAACTTTGAGCAGCTAGCCGGGTACTTCAACGGACAGACGAGGTCCATGAGGTTGCAGATGATGGAGCTGTTGGCGCCAGGAACGGCTGGGCTAGCAAGCTGTGGGAAGCTAGCGACCCACTCTTTGCCTATGGACAGGCTAGCTGATGAACTAACTGCGCACCAAAACTGGGCTACGAGCGGCCAGCTGGACGTCGAGGTGGGACTGGGACCACGAGTAGGGAAGACCCCGGTCACTGAGGCGGTAAGCCAGTCAGGGAGCTTGGCACGGTGCAAGATCATAGCGCTGGTGGATTGGACGGCGCGGTGTGCGATGATGGCGGAGAGGGTGTGCAGCAGGAGTCAACCCCGCCGCTGGAGGCTAGGCAGCGGGAGAGTTGGTCCATGGAGGCTGGGGCTCCAGGGAAGAGCAGCGGCAGCCAGGCGCGGAGACAGCGCAGTGGTGCGCCTAGACTGAGAGTGCTGGATGCAGCAACGAGGTGCCTGGGTCGGAGAACGAGGATGACGCTGAGAACCCCGAGGGAGAGCAGCAGCAGCTGGACACGGAGGCTGCACAGTGGAGCGCCCTGGATGAGGGTGCTGGGTGCTACGGCGAGGTGCCCGAGGCAACAAGCGGTGCCAACGAGCAGGCTTTGGCTTTCCCCGGAGTGCGGTCACAGGAGGCCAGAGTGTTTGGTGCTGGGAAGGCAGTGTTGAAGGTGGTTGGGAGAGGTCCAGTGGACACAGAGGGACGGTGTGCCGGACAGCAGCACTGCGGGGCCAGAGGGAAGAAGCCGAAGTTAATGGCGGGAAGTGACATTTTTGCTGGGGAGGGTGGCTTCGACCCTGGGGGCAGATGGCAGCCAGGGGTGTGCATATCGTGGGGCTGCCCGGGGCCTCCGGGCCGGTTGTATCCATGGCTGGCTAGGAACTGTGGAGTGACTTAACTCATTTTATGTAAATATGTATTTTGTGTATGTACTCTTCCGCTGTGCATGTGAGAATGTATGGTATGGGATTATTTTGTATATTTTAGAGATGTGGTCCAATTTTTGTTATACTTTTGGATGAATGTGATAGAATGTTTTATTACAGTTCATGGTTCCCTGTTTTAGTGCGTGAATCCTGCGCAGACCAGCTGTGTGGGATTGTGGAGCACATCTTCAACCTGAGCCTGAAGCTGGGGAGGGAACCACAGTTGTGGAAAACATCTTGTGTGGTACCTGTACCAAAGACTTCCCACCCAAAGACCTGAACAGCTACAGACCAGTGGCCCTGATGTCTCACATGATGAAGACCCTGGAGAGACTCCTCCTTGCTCACCTCCGCCCCCTGGTGGGACCAGCGATGGATCCACTCCAGTTCGCCTACCAGCATGGCATTGGGGTGGAGGATGCAGTGATCTTCCTCCTTCACCATTCCCTGTCCCACCTGGAGAAGCCCGGGGACGCAGTGAGGATCATGCTCTTTGACTTCTCCAGTGCTTTCAACACCATCCAACCGTTGATCCTGAAGGACAAGTTGCTGTGCGCAGTGGTGGACCAGCACCTGTCATCATAGATCCTGGACTACCTCACTAACCGGCCACAGTTTGTGAGAACCCGGGATTGTGTGTCCGACACGATCATCGGTAGCACGGGGGCACCCAGGGAACGGTTTTGGCTCCCTTCCTGTTCACCCTTTATACTGCGGACTTCACACACAACACAACACACTGCCATCTACAGAAGTTCTCTGATGACTCTGCGATTGTCGGCCTCATCTCCAACGGAGATGAAGCTGGGTACAGAGGACTTATCCAGGACTTCGTGGACTGGTGCCATCAGAACTACCTCCAGATCAACACGAGGAAAACTAAGGAGCTGGTGGTGGACTGCCGCAGGCAGGGACAACCCCTCACAGCACCAGTAAACATCCAGGGAACAGACATTGAGATGGTGACATCCTATAAGTACCTGGTTGTTCACCTGAACAAGTACCTGGTTGTTCATCTGTATTGTGTGACTGATCTGGTCACACAATACCAACGCACTCTACAAGAAGGGACAGCGCAGGCTGTTCCTACTGAGGAGGCTCAGGTCTTTTGGTGTACAAGGGGCGCTGCTGAAGACATTCTATGACACGGTGGTGGCATCAGCCATCACTTTTGGAGTGGTCTGCTGGGGCAGTGGCATTACAGCAGCCGATAGGAAGAGACTGAACAAACTGATCAAGAAAGCTAGCTCTGTCTTGGGGCAACGCCTTAACCCAGTGGAGGAGATAGGAGAGAGAAGGATTGTGGCTAAACTGTCATCTCGTGTTTCCAAGATGGCGCCCACAGCGGTCGACATGGTGCTTCGCTGCGCTCTTTGTTTTTGTTTGTCAATTGTGTGTCTGCTTGCACTTATACCCGTGAAGAACTTCTAAATATCAGGACTTTCACCCCCACGGACCTCCTCCCAGTTTTTCTAGCCCCTGCCGCCGATCTGGTTTATTGTTTGGCTCGGAAAGTGAGACGGCGGAAGAGAGGAAGACGAGCGGGCGCTCTCGTACGACTTCGCAGGAGAGGCTCGCGAACGGCGCTGCCTGGCATATTTCTGTCCAATACCAACTCTCTCTCTAACAAGGTAGATGAACTGAGACTGCTGATGCGTTTTAAGGACCTCGCCTCCTCAGCTGTCCTCTGCTTTACTGAGACCTAGCTCTGGGAAAATATACCGGACAGCGCGCTGCGCCTCGACGGCTTTCAGCTCTTCCGTGCTGATCGTGACACAGAGCTTTCCGGCAAGACCACAGGAGGCGGTGTCTGCTTCTACATCAACTGCAGCTGGTGCTCTGATGTAACGGTAATTTCCAAACACTGTTCTCCTGCCTTGGAATTTCTTGTTATCAATTGCAAGCCCTTCTATTCCCCGCGGGAGTTTGCTTCTTTCATAATGATCGCTGTGTACGCCCCTCCCGACGCGGACACGCGCGAAGCTCAGCGCGTGCTCGCGGATCACATTCAACACACAGAGCGGAGTTTTCCAGACTCGCTGATTATTGTGGCTGGCGACTTTAATCAGTGCAATCTGAGCCACGATCTCCCCCGCTACAAACAGTTTATTAAATGCCCCACCAGAGGATTAAACACACTGGATCACTGTTACACCACAGTGAAAGACGCATATCGCGCTGTCCCTCGAGCTGCGCTGGGATTATCTGATCACGTGATGGTTCACCTCATTCCCACATACAGACAGAGATTGAAGCTCACTAAACCTGTTGTGAGCACTACGAAGATACAGACCAGTGATGCTGAGGAGAAGCTGGAAACGTGCATGGAAATATCTGACTGGGGCATGCTTAAAGGAGCCACGCATGATCTGGATGAGTACACGGACACTGTGAACTCATATATCCACTTTTGTGAAGAGAACATTCTTCCATCACCCACCAGGGTGAGTTACTCTAATGACAAACCCTGGTTCACAGCTAAGCTCAGACAGATCAGGAAGGAGAAGGAAGCAGCGCTGAAAAGTGGAGACAGGGACTGCTACAGGGAGGTTAAATACCGGTTTAACAGAGAGCTGAAGAGGGCTAAATCTCTATACTCAGAGAGACTCCAGCAGCAGTTCACTGCTAATGATTCGGCTTCCGTGTGGAGAGGACTGAGGCAAATCACCAACTATCGACCTAAGGCTCCTAAAGGTCAGGATGACAAAGCCCTTTGTCAAAGACTGTCCCAACACTATGCCCGTTTTGACACCTCGTCATCTGTGTCCAACTCCCCCCCTCCCTCCAGCTCCACAGCCTCCACATTCCCTACTTCATTTAAGGCACCCCCCCCCCCTCCTCCCCCCTCCCCTTATCATCAGTGAGCAGGATGTGCTCAAACAGTTCTCCAGACTGAACCCGCGCAAGGCCCCCGGCCCAGACGGCGTGTCTCCCTCCACCCTGAGACTCTGTGCGAAACAGCTGGCTCCTGTATTCACAGACATTTTTAACACCTCCCTTAAGTTATGCCACGTGCCGTCCTGCCTCAAATCCTCCACCATCATACCTGTAGCGCTCACCTCTGTAGTCATGAAGTCCTTTGAGCGCCTGGTCCTGTCCCACCTCAAGTCCATCACCACCCCTCTCCTGGACCCGCTGCAGTTTGCCTACCGAGCCAACAGGTCTGTAGACGATGCAGTCAACCTGGCCCTCCACTCCATCCTGCAGCACCTGGACTCCCCGGGAACCTACGCCAGGATCCTGTTTGTGGACTTCAGCTCCGCATTCAACACCATCCGCCCCGCTCTGCTCCGGGACAAGCTGTCCCTGCTCAACGTGCCTGACTCCCTCTGCAGGTGGATCATCGACTTCCTGACGGACCGGAGGCAGCATGTGCGGCTGGGAAAGACTGTCTCAGACTATACTAGCATCAGCACCGGATCACCCCAGGGCTGTGTACTTTCCCCCCTACTCTTCTCCCTTTACACCAACTCCTGCACCTCCAGCCACCAGTCTGTCAAGTTGATCAAGTTTGCGGACGACACCACCCTCATCGGGCTCATCTCCAACGGCGACGAGTCCACCAACAGGAGAGAGGTGGCCCAGCTGGCGTCCTGGTGCAGCAATAACAACCTGCAGCTGAACGCTCTGAAGACAGTGGAGATGATTGTAGACTTCAGGAAAGTCACAACCCCTCTGCCCCCCCTCACCCTCTCAGGCTCTCCCATCACCACTGCTGATTCCTTCCGCTTCCTAGGCACTACCATCACCAGGGACCTCAAATGGGAGCTGACCATCAGCTCACTCATCAAAAAAGCCCAGCAGAGGATGTTCTTCCTGCGGCAGCTGAGGAAGCTCAAGCTACCCACCAAGATGTTAGTGCAGTTCTACACAGCCATCATCGAGTCCATCCTCACCACCTCCATAACCGTGTGGTACGCAGGAGCCACTGCCAGGGACAGACTAAGGCTGCAGCGCGTCGTGCGCACTGCTGAGAAGGTGATCGGCTGCAAGCTCCCATCTCTCCAGGATCTGTACATCTCCAGGACCCGGAGGCGTGCTGGCCGGATCATAGCCGATCCCTCACACCCTGGTCACGTACTGTTTGCCCCCCTCCCCTCTGGTAGAAGACTTCGGTCCATCCAGACTAAAACCTCCCGTCACATGAACAGCTTCTTCCCCTCTGCCATTAGACTGCTGAACACTAAGTGACTTATTGACTCTCGTGCACCATGTACAGCAGCTCAACCAGACTCATGTCAATCATCACTGTTTTCTTCCTGCATTACCGACTGCACTATATAGTTCTCCACAGTATCTGCTGCTGGCTAATATATATTTTAACTGTTGACCAGTATCACTTAATCTTATCCTACACTTTATTACATGTATAGTTTATTTCTCTTATCTTATCATGTTTAATGTTGCAGCATTGTACCGAGACAAATTCCTAGTTTGTGTACTACATGAACAATGGCAATAAACCTGATTCTGATTCTGATTCTGATCTCTGCTGGAGTCCTAGCCCCACCCTATGCAGGACATACCGAACGCACTGAGGAGCTCATTTAGCAGTAGACTACATCATCCTAGGTGTGCGACCGAGCTGCTCGCAGAGATAGCAAAAAAATGTGACGACCTAATAGTATTGAATGCAAAAGACGCAACAGACTTACATAAATGGTCCCCTCCAGTATACAACTAGGACAATATCAGTCGCAACGGAGGGTGACAATATGTATGGGTACATATTCATAACATGTAGGGTAACTAAATAGACTATTATGCTGTTTATTCCATCTAGCTACAATGCTCTGCACTGTGTATATATATTTATATATTTATGTATACATATGTATATTCACTGCTCTTATTTTCTTATCTTCTTAATTATTGCTCTGAGTGTTGCTATCCCTGTGCTGTTGCAATTCTGGAATCCCCCATTGTGGGACTAATAAAGGCTTATCTTATCTTATCTTATCTTATTCGGGTCCTAAATTTGGGAGATTTTCAATTGTGTGTGTGGTTCTGGACTTTTCTAAAGGGACGGAGAATGTTTTGTGTGTGTGTGTGTGTGTGTGTGTGTGTGTGTGTGTGTGTGTGATGCCGTACCCGCCCACAGGGTGACGTCAGGCAGGCACGGCCCACTGTGTATATAGTTCTATCATAAAGCGGAAACTTCTCTCTCCCATCTCCTCATGGGAGAAAGAAGGACGGTGGCTAAACTGTCATCTCTGCTGGAGTCCGAGTTCCACCCTATGCAGGACACACTGAATGCACTAAGGAGCTCATTTAGCAGCAGACTACATCATCCTAGGTGCACAACCGAGAGGTTTCGCAGGTCCTTCCTACCAACGGCTGTCAGACTGTATAACCTAAGCAGGGCTGCTCGCAGAGATAGCAAAAAGACGTGACGACCTAATAGTATTGAATGCAAAAGACGCAATAGACTTACACAATGGTCCCCTCCAGTATACAACTAGGAAAATACCGGTAGCTATGGAGGATGACAATATGTATGGGTACATAATCATACCATGTAGGATAACTAAGTAGACGGTTATGCTGTTTCATTCCATCTAGCTGCAATGCTCCGCACTGTGTGTTTATGTATTTACATATTTATTCCATCTAGCTACAATGCTCCACACTGTGTGTTTATATATTTACATATTTATTCCATCTAGCTACAGTGCTCCACACTGTGTGTGTTTGTGTTTGCATATTTGCTCCATCTAGCTACAATGCTCCACACTATGTGTGTTTATATATTTGCATGTTTGTTCCATCTAGCTGCAATGCTCCGCACTGTGTGTGTTTATATATTCATATATTTATTCCATCTTGCTACAATGCTCCGCACTGTGTGTTTATATATCTATATATTTATTCCATCTAGTTGCAGTGCTCCGCATCATGTGTCTATATATTTATGTTTATATATACATATGTATACTCGCTGCTCTTGTTTTTTTCTTGCCTTCTGATTGTTGCTCTGAGTGTTGCTATCCCTGTGCTGTTGCAATCCTGGAATTTCCCCGTTGTGGGACTAATAAAGGCTTATCTTATCTTATCTTATTTTATCTTATCTTATAAAGACAACTGCCCCCGAAAATATGTAAATAACAAAACTACACTGAACGTAAACAGGAAAATAAATCATACAAAGAAACAATACCGAATATGTGAAAACAAACTAGAAATAACATCACAGGCAAAGAGCTCTAGAATACAATATTATACAAATAAGGAAAAACAAAAAGCAAAGAAACAGAGCATGGAGCACTGCAGCACCCTCAGTGGACTCGGGTTGGAGCACTGCAGCACCCTCAGTGGACCCGGGTTGGTGCACTGCAGGACCCTCGATGGACCTGGATTGGGCCTGTGCTGCACCCACGGTGGGCCCCGACTTTGCCAATGCTGCACCCACGGTGGACCCCGGGCTGGGGGGTAGCGCCCATGGTGGGCCCATGAGGGAGCGCAACACCCACATTGGGTTAATGCTGGGACACAGCATCCATGAGGATCCCCGACTGGAATGCAGCACCCACGACGACTCGGAGTGAGGAGGTGGAACCCAGATGATGGCCTCAGGCAGAGGGGAAGCTGCATCCAGGGAAGACCCAGCTTGGGTTGGAGCTGCACCCACGCAGGTCCTGGGCTGGGACCGAACACCCACGATGACCTCAACGGGGAAGATGGACCTGGTACAACCTCCAGCAGTGAGCCTGTACCCACGGAGACCTCTGACAGTGTTGGTTCGTCTCCGGTGGCCCTGGGAGAAAGCTCAGACACACATAGAGAAGAGGGTTCAGGGTCATCGGCAGCGGCGGAGCCCGGCAAGGTGAGCTCAGGTGCAGCGGGCGGCTGCACCTGTCCCTCCCCACCAAGAGCCAGGCAAGATTGCTCTAAAACAAACAATAGGAAAACAAAGGAGAGCACTTGCCTGAGCTCGAGCTCCACCACCGTCCAGGACTCCGACGATCCGGGAGATGGTTTTTCCTCGGGCTCAGCCTTCTGGAGGTCCAGCTTGGTTGCTGGCTCTGCTGCGGTGGCCTCCGCAGCAGGCACAATGATTGTCGCAGTCTTCATTGCCCCAGCTGCCGTGGCCCATGCTGGTGGCTCCTCCAACATGGAAGCTGGGAGTTGGCTCTGTGTTGGCTCTGGAGTCGGGTCCTCCAGGGCCACCGACTCCTCCATCATCCGACGGCTCAGTTCTGGAACCGATGGACACTCAGGGATGGATGGGGGAGTCACGGAGAGGATAGGTGAGGTTTTAACAATTGCAGCAGGAGGAGAGAGCTCAGGGGACTACTTAACCTGAGTGTCTCTCCCGGGAGACAGACAAGGCATATCATTACATAATGGAATAGACTGGAATAGCACTTGCCTGTCATCCCAGATCATGGTGTTGTCTGCTGCAGGTGATGGACAGTCATCCCTCATCGTAAACCTGGGCCCCTCAGTGGATTGTGGAGGAGCCGCTCCTGTGGACACCGAAGTGGGTGTAACAGGAGAAACCCTGGAGGACCTCTCGGCAGCAGGAGGGAACGTCGAGATGATGGGAGTTGTGGCAGCAGCGGAGAGAGCGTGGGCTGATGGGACAGCCGGAAAACAGAGAGGGAAGAGAGGCTCTGCCACGGGAATTGTCAGGCTTGACGTCTGTGGAATGGCTGCCGAAGAGGAGGAGGACTTCCTCCGGTGGTCCGATGTAGGATGAAGCTGTTTTTTAGGAGCTGGAGCTGTTGGACCAGGAGAGAGGATGGGCTTCTGGCTTGGGAAACGCCTCCGCTTCGGCTCAGCAGAAAACGCTCCTATCCTCAGGTCAGGAAATGATTGCAGGAACGCAGACACCGTGGATAACAGCTCTGAGAACTTGGGATATCTTCACAGGCCAGGATGCGCCTCCAGGATTCCCACCGTCTGTACAAACATTCTCATACCTTCTTGGGTCCTTGGGCTTCGAGAGCTTCATCCACATAACTTCGGACGAAGTCCACCGCCCACTCCTCTTCCAGGCTTGGAGCCCCCGGTGCCAATCCTCCTTTGGTTGGGTGAGGCCGACGAGCTGGAGACATAGCGAGCTCCAAAAAACAGGTGGGTGAAAAAACACAAAAAGTTCAAAAAACACACAAGCACCACAGCTGTTTTTGTTTTTTTGTTTTTTTTACAGGCGGTTAGATTCTGTCATGTTTGCCCCTTCGGGGCAGAGAGACAGACCCACGCACTGAATGGTGTTGTGCAGTTTATTAACAAAGAAGAACATAAGAGTCCAAAATAGTGCAAAAACACAAAATGCAAAAGCAAGGATAACTTACACAGGGATGCACTCCTGAACCAGCTTGACTCAGGAGGAGACAAGGAGCTGATCAGAGTGATGATCAGAGGGAAGATAATTCAGAGAATAACCAGGATTGGTACATTCAATCTAGTTGCAGTGAGGAGGTGAACAGACAGAGTTTAAATAGTGAATGGAATAACGACAGGAGTAATGACAGGTGTGGCGTCACCTGAGCAGGAGAAGGAGACAATAACAAATAATTAGGACCAGGTGGTAGTGATGAGAAATGTAAAAGGAGCGGCCGGACTGACAGCTTGCCACCCAGAGCACAAAACCTGGAAATAACGCCTGACAGCTGTCAGCCCATAAAATAAATACAAACACAACCAAATACAGATTAGATAATAAGCACAAATAAAGTGGGATGTAGTCAATACAAACTGAAACATAAACAGAAAAAACAGGAAGCAGTGTAACAACTCAAAAAGGCACAAGAAATACAACAGATAAATATATATGAATTCAAGGAATGAGCCATGAGACTGAGTCCGTCAGAACATCAGACTCAGCTCATGACAGAGCCCCCCACCCCCCAAGGGGTGGGCCCTAGACACCCCAGGTAACATCAACCAAAAAGAAAAGGAGCCTGCCCCCCCCCAGAGGAGGTACAACAATAACCCACCCCAGGTGGGTGGTGGGGGGAAACAGGCCAGGAGGGAACAAAACAAAAATCCTGCTCAGGGCCCACACCAGAAAAAAACACAGAATTAGGAACCCTGGGTCAAGGAGATCAAGAGTCCCGGGGGCCGACCAAAGTCCCAGAACCACTAAGTGGCCAAGTGGAACATGTCAGGTGGCCTGCCAAAGTCCCAGACCAGCTGGACAGCCAGTTGATGTGAGTTGGGTGGCCTGCTGGAGAATATGGACCACCTGCCCCAACAGCCCAGTCTTTCAGGCGGCTGGCCAGAGTTCTTGAGCCACCAGGACTGGAGGGGTGACCCAGGAGGCGACCTCCCCACAGGAAGGCCAGACGAGGGAAAGTAGAGCCGGAGAAGAGGGACCACGACCATGTCTGGTGGCGAAGGAAGATGGGGAACCATAACAGCATCTGGCTGAGGAGGAAGAGGGACCCCGATGGCGTCTGGTGGAGTAGAAGAAGAGCCAATGCCCTTGGTGGTCTTGGGCAGGAGGACTGTCGCACCTGCAGTGGCTCTGTGCTGGAGCTTAGCAGCACCTGTGGTGGCTCCAGGCTGGAGCACTGCAGCACCCTTGATGGCTCCGGGCTGGAGCATTGCAGCACCCTCAGTCGCTCCGGGCTGGAGCACTGCAGCACCCATGGTGGCTCCGGGCTGGAGCACTGCAGCACCCTCGGTGGACCCGGGTTGGAGCACTGCAGCACCCTTGGTTGACCCGGATTGGGCCTGAGCTGCACCCACAGTGGGCCCCGACTTCGCCAATGCTGCACCCACGGTGGACCCCGGGCTGGGGGGTAACGCCCATGGTGGGCCCATGCTGGAACACAGCACCCACATTGGGATAATGCTGGGGGGCAGCATCCACGAGGATCCCCGACCGGGATGCAGCACCCATGAGGACTTGGTCCGAAGAGGTGGAACCCAGGTGACGGCCTCGGGCAGAGGGGAAGCTGCATCCACGGAGGACCCGGCCTGAGTTGGAGCTGCACCTATGCAGGTCCCGGGCTGGGAAGGCAGGTCCCGGGCTGCATCCAGGGAAGACCCAGCTTGGGTTGGAGCTGCACCCACGCAGGTCCTGGGCTGGGACCGAACACCCACGATGACCTCAACGGGGAAGATGGACCTGGTACAACCTCCAGCAGTGAGCCTGTACCCACGGAGACCTCTGACAGTGTTGGTTCGTCTCCGGTGGCCCTGGGAGAAAGCTCAGACACACATAGAGAAGAGGGTTCAGGGTCATCGGCAGCGGCGGAGCCCGGCAAGGTGAGCTCAGGTGCAGCGGGCGGCTGCATCAGTCCCTCCCCACCAAGAGCCAAGCAAGATTGCTCTAAAACAGACAATAGGAAAACAAAGGAGAGCACTTGACTGAGCTCGAGCTCCACTGCCGTCCAGGACTCCGATGATCCGGGAGATGGTTTTTCCTCGGACTCAGCCTTCTGGAGATCCAGCTTGGTTGCTGACTCTGCTGTGGTGGCCTCCGCAGCAGGCACAATGGTAGTCACAGTCTTCATTGCCCCAGCTGCTGTGGCCCATGCTGGTGGCTCCTCCAACGTGGAAGCTGGGAGTCGGCTCTGTGTTGGCTCTGGAGTTGAGTCCTCCAGGGCCACCGGCTCCTCCATCATCCGATGACTCAGTTCTGGAACCGACAGACACTGAGGGATGGATGGGGGAGACACGGAGAGGATAGGTGAGGTTTTAACAATTGCAGCAGGAGGTGAGAGCTCAGGGGACTACTTAACCTGAGTGTCTCTCCCGGGAGACAGACAAGGCATATCATTACATAATGGAATAGACTGGAATAGCACTTGCTTGTCATCCCAGATGATGGTGTTGTCTGCTGCAGGTGATGGACAGTCATCCCTCTCCGTGTCAACGGTAAACCTGGGCCCCTCAGTGGATTTGTGGAGGAGCCGCTTCTGTGGACACCGAAGTGGATGTAACAGGAGAAACTCTGGAGGACCTCTCGGCAGCAGGAGGGAACGTTGAGACGATGGTAGTTGCGGCAGCAGCGGAAAGAGCATGGGCTGATGGGACAGCTGGAGAAGAGAGAGGGGGTAGAGGCTCTGCCGTGGGAATTGTCAGGCTTTACATCCAGGGAATACCTGCTGAAGAGTAGGAGGGCATCCTCCAGTGGTCCGATGCAGGATGACGCTGTTTTTTAGTAGCTTGAGCTGTTGGACCGGGAGAGAGGATGGGTTTCTGGCTTGGGGAACGTCTCCACTTTGGCTCAGCAGAAAACGCTTCTATCCTCAGGTCAGAAAATGATTGCAAGAGTGCAGACACCGTGGATAACAGCTCTGAGAACTCGGGATATCTCCACAGGCCGGGATGCGCCTCCAGGATTCCCACCGTCCTTACAAACATTTCCATAACTTCTTGGGTCCTTGGGCTTTGAGAGCTTCATCCACATAACTTTGGATGAAGTCAGCCACCCACTCCTCTTCCAGGCTTGGAGCCCCCAGTGCCAATCCTCCTTTGGTTGGGTGAGGCTGACGAGCCGGAGACATAGCGAGCTCCAAAAAACAGGTGGGTGAAAAAACACAAAAAGGTGAAAAAACACACAAACACCACAGCTGGGTTTTTTACAGGCGACTAGATTCTGTCATGTTTGCCCCTTCGGGGTAGAGAGACAGATCCATGTGCTGAATGGTGTTGTGCAGTTTATTAACAAAGAAGAACATAAGAGTCCAAAATAGTGCAAAAACACAAAATGCAAAAGCAAGGATAACTTACACAGGGATGCACTCCTGAACCAGCTTGACTCAGGAGGAGACAAGGAGCTGATCAGAGTGATGATCAGGGGGAAGATAATTCAGAGAATAATCAGGATTGGTACATTCAATCTAGTTGCAGTGATGAGGTGAACAGACAGAGCTTAAATAGTGAATGGAATAACGACAGGAGTAATGACAGGTGTGGCTTCACCTGAGCAGGAGAAGGGGACAATAACAAATAATTAGGACCAGGTGGTAGTGATGGGAAATGAAGGAGGAGTGGCCGGACTGACAGCTTGCCACCCAGAGCACAAAACCCGGAAATAACGCCTGACAGCTGTCAGCCCATAAAATAAATACAAACACAACCAAATACAGATTAGATAATAAGCACAAATAAAGTGGGACATAGTCAATACAAATTGAAACATAAACAGAAAAATAGGAAACAGTGTAACTACTCAAAAAGGCACAAAAAATACAACAGATAAATATATGGGTGTTTTTTTTTGGGGGGGGGCAGTGCACTATATCAGGGGTATCTGACTTTCAAGCGCTCTCTCTTTTTCTGTAATTTGCAGATGTCAGTTTCGTTTTTATAATATGCAAGGGAACATAAAAGAGTTTCAGACTTGCATTGCAATTTTTTTAAAAAATCATTGATTTTGCCGTTAGAATCGAAACTATTGGTCGTGTCCCCTCATTTTTCCCAGTTTTTGTGTGACATGAAAATCGCATCAATTTCAAAGTACTGTAACGTGATTTCTGAGTAACTCTTTCTACTAAAAATGCAAGAGATAACAGAGTTGTAATGCAAATTCAAAATAAAACATTCCCCAATGTGATCGGATCTATGGTTTTTGTACGGCGACCCCTGCAAATTTACTCGTACGACGTAAATTTCCGTGTCCCCAAATTTACGCAGCAACATGCAAGTTATTTGGTAAAGTAACCAGAAAACAGGAAGTGCTGATGCTTTTCACTTTGCACCTTTCAAATCCCAAACCATACACGTAAAAAGGAGATCAGTCTTTGTGAAGCTCAGATGTAGAATATTTCAATAAAATCTCAAACATTTATGACACATCGAATATGGTGTCCTTTAAAAAATTTACGTCTTCGGTCTTGGTCGGCCGCGCACAGCCCCGTCTGGCGAGGTGAGCGCCCTGGGAAAGCACTTTTATTTTCTCTACCCCGGATGTGCTCAACCCATGTGGAGAGGATTAACCGTGGTCACTTTATATTGAAGTTATCGAAGGTCCAAACTTCCGTGTCCCGCATTTACGCCTTTTGTGATTTTACGTCTTATCCAACAAACAGGGAGAATTTGAAGGTATGTATACACGTTATCACATCTTAATATATCATGAAAATGTAGCTGTTGATGAGTTTTGATGCGTGAAAAATACTGGAAGTGTTGAAGTTGTTTCATGTAAAACGTGTGCCATTGCAAAGTGCATTGGCACACGGGGAAATAAAAGCCCGAGTGTCCCATTTACGTCTCCATTTACAAGTAGTTGAAGTGAGCGCTCATCCTCAAGAGTTCCTGAACGCGAATGCCGTTACGAAAATAGTTAATAGTTTCATAAACCTGACACAATTGGATAGTGATTAGTCAATTCCATGTGCAGATTTGATCAGTTTTAAATTTTGCCACCAATGTCACACATTGGACCCCTAATAAATAAAAACACCCATATATGAATACAAGGAATGAGCCACGAGACTGAGTCCGGCAAAACATCAGACTCAGCTCGTGACATTTTCGAGCATGAACCGCCTTCTTAAAATCATGCCACAGCATCTCAATCAGATTCAGGTCAGGACTTTGACTAGGCCCCTCCAAAGTCTTCATTTTGTTTTTCTTAAGCCATTCAGAGGTGGACTTGCTGGTGTGTTTTGAATCATTGTCCTGCTGCAGAACCCAAGAGTGCTTCAGCCTGAGCTCATGAACAGATGGCTGGACATTCTTCTTCAGGATCTTTTGGTAGAGAGCAAAATTCATGGTTCCATTTACCACAGCAAGTCTTCCAGGTCCTGAAGCAACAAAACAGCTCCAGACCGTCACACTACCACCACCATATTTCACTGTTGGTATGATGTTCCTTTTCTGAAATACTGTGTTACTTTTATCCTGGATGTAATGGGACACACACCTTCCAAAAAGTTCAGTGTTTGTCTCGTCAGTCCATAGAGTATTTTCCCAAAAGTCTTGGGGATCATCAAGATGTTTTCTGGCAAAACTGAGACGAGCTTTTATGCTCTTTTTGCTCAGCAGTGGTTTTTGTCTTGGAACTCTGCCATGAAGGCCATTTTTGCCCAGTCTCTTTCTTATGGTGGAGTCATGAACACTGACCTTAACTGAGGCAAGTGAGGCCTGCAGTTCTTTGGATGTTGTTATGGGGGTTTTTGTGACCTCTTGTTTGAGTTGTCGCTGCGCTCTTGGGGTAATTTTGGTCGGCTGGTGACTCCTGGGAAGGTTTGCCACTGTTCCATGTTTTCCTCATTTGTGGATAATGGCTCTCACTGTGGTTCACTGGAGTCCCAAGGCTTTTGAAATGGCTTTTTAACCTTTTCCAGACTGATAGATCTCAGTTACTTTGTTTCTCATTTGTTCCTGAAGTTCTTTGGATCACAGCATGATGTCTAGCTTTTGAGGATATTTTGGTCTACTTCACTTTGTCAGGCAGGTCCTATTTAAGTGATTCTTGATTGAGAACAGGTGTGGCAGTAATCAGGCCCGGGTGTGGATGAGAAATTGAACTCATCTTTCCAAAGATGTGATAAACCAGACTTAACCCCTTGACGCCTGTTGTCGTGAATTCGCATCAAACTGCTTCCGCTCCAAATGCAACCAAAATACCGTCTGTATTCCTCCACTTCCGGTTGGAGCACTTCCAACACATACCTAGGAACCTTTTGCAAACATTAGTTTCTCGTAGGAATGGTCAGAGACGGAGCACCATCCATTTCCTGATTGCTAGGGTTAGGGTTAGGGTTAGGGGTAGGGTTAAGGTTATAGTTTGGCAGTCATGAGAGTTGAAAATACTGAAAATAACTTTGTTGCATAATAAACAGACTCTTCATACTTGAGATTGGAACAGGTGCTTTTTTACCATTTTTTTTTACCATAGATGCCTGTTGTCGCTAATTTGCATCATACCTAAAATTATATGTTTTATGTGCTATAGTCAAATTAACTTTCTCAACTTAATTTAGCATCTACTTGAAAGCAAAAACACAAGTGAATTTTTTTTTTCATAATGGAAATAAATTCAGGCGTTAAGGGGTTAATTTTGTTTTAAAGGGGGGCAATCACTTTTTCACACAGGGCCATATAGGTTTAGATTTTTTTTTTACCTTTAAAACCTCGGCTGGCCACTCCTGGGAAGGTTCACCACTGTTCCATGTTTTCGCCTCCAGCAAGCCCGAGGACGACGTAGAAGTGCGCTCGGCGGCAGACACCCTGCTCCACCTCCAATTCACCCATTCCTGCTCCTGTTCCATCAGCTCCATGATGCCATCATCGGAGGAATACCCCAGCCTCTCAGGCAGCAGTTCCCCCGTCGGCGAGGTTGAAAACTCCCGCAGCAGTTCCTTTTTTCTGGTTTTTCCTCTTTGGCTGCCCCATCAGCTTCTCCTCCCATTGCTGCTGCCTCTTCCTCTTCCTCGGGCAATTCCTCCCACTGTTGAGAGGCTGGCTGTTTCCTTCCTAGCTCTGCCGTCACCGTATCTGCAGGGGCGGTTCCTCAACGTTCCACTGAGAAGCCCACATCCACTGAAGTCATGGACAGAGCTGTTTTCCACCCAGCTGCAGCAGAAGACATCACACCCAGGGAATTCAGGCAAGTGTTTTTCAACTCTCATTCCATCAAACATGAATTATCTTGCCTGATTCCTGGTGGTGAGGCTCAGCCAATGCAGTCCTCTGAGTCCTCACCATTTGCTGCAGCCATAAACTGTTTACCTGCTCTCTCCGTGTCTCCTTCTGTCCCTCCTGAGTGTCCGCCGTCCTCAGGATTGAGCCAGCGGACGTTGGAGGAGCCTACGGTCCTGGAGGACCTGGTTCCAGCCCTGCAGCCACACTTTGGATGGAGGCTGAGCGCTGAGACCGAGCCAACACCTGTGCTGATGAAAGAGTGTCCCCGGGCTTTAACTGAGCAGGATCTGGCGCCAGCAGGAAGTCGACCTCCTGTCACCATGCAGGGAGAGCCACCTGCATGGGTCACCTCACTGGGGGGTCCCAGGACTGTATTGACAACCATGCCTGCTGTAGGGGCAGCCACAGCAGAGCTGGAGTTGGACCTCCAGAGGACCGGACCTGAAGAACCATCGCCTGGATCGACGGAGTCCTGGACAGTGGTGGAGCTTGAGATCAGGCAAGTGCTCTCCTTTGTCTTTGTTGTCTCTATTTTGGAGAGATCTTGCCTAGTTCTTGGTGGGGAGAGCCAAGTGCAGCCATCAGCTGCACCTGAGCTCACCTCGCTGTGCTCCACTGCCGCCAGTGACCCTGACCCAGTGTCTATGCCTCTCTTGCCTGAGCTTTTCCCCAGGGTCACCGAGGATTGTCCAGCTCTGCCAGATGTCTCCGTGGGTCCCAGCTCACTGCCCGAGATCCCCATAGGTCCAGCTCCTCTGGCTGAGGTCTTTGTGGGTGCTCCATCCCAGCCTGGGACATCCGAGGGTGCTGCTTCCCCGTTGGCTGAGGTCATCACGGGTGCTCCGTCCCTGCTCGGGACCTCCAAGGGTGCTGCTTCCTTGTTGGCTGAGGTCGTCGTGGGTGCTCTGTCCCAGTCCAGGACTTCCATGGGTGCAGCTCCTCCTCAGTCTGGATCTCCGTGGGTGCTGTGTCCTAGTCGAGGACCAGCATGGGTGCTGTGCTCCAGCCCAGGGGCCACCATGGGTGCAGCTATGGCCCGGTCTCGGCCCACTGTGGGTACAGCTATGGCCCAGTCCGGGTCCACTGTGGGTGCAGCTATGGCCCAGTCTGGGCCCACTGTGAGTGCAGCTATGGTCCAGTCTGGAGCCACCGCGGGTGCAGCTTTGCTCCAGACTGGAGCCAGCGTGGGTGCAACCTTGCTCCAGCACGGAGCCACCGCGGGTGCAACCTTGCTCCAGCCTGGAGCCACCGTGGGTGCAACCTTGCTCCAGCCCGGAACCACCACGGGTGCAACCTTGCTCCAGCCCAGAGCCATCGAGGGTGCTACAGGCCAGTCCAAGGGTGTTGTGGTTCCCCCTCCTCTGCCTGATGTCGTCGTGGTTCCCCCTCCTCTGCCAGATGCTGTCGTGGTTCCCTCTCCTCACTCAGACACTGTCGTCGTTCCCTCTCCTCACCCTGACGTTGGCTTGGGGAACCCCAACTACTCCATCTTGCCCAACATTGATTCTTCCCATTGGACAGCTGCCTCCTGAACCACCCTTTCTGTTCAGGTGGCTAAAAAACTCTGGTCAATCGCCTGACAAACTGTGCCGTTGGGCTGGGTGGCTCATATTTTCCGGCAGGCCAACCGACTCCTACCACCTTGCCATCTGCCAGGCCTGGGACTTCGGCTGGCCACTGGAACAGTTTGGTTCTTTGGTCCAGGTGACCAAAGTGCCTGGTTCTGTGTGGGTCCTGAGCGGGGCCTTTGTGTTTGTTATTTTCTCTTTGTCTGGACTCTGCTGGGATGTTTATTCTGAAAGTTTTTTTTTATTGTCTCTGGTTTGGTTTGATCCCTCCGTGCCTGGGTCCCCCTCCTCCCACCCGGGGTGGGGTTGTTTCTTGTTGGGGTGGGTTTTTTTGTGTGTGGGGGGGCTCCTTTCTTTTGATGTTATCCTGGGGTGTCTAGTATCCACCCCTTGAGAGGGGCGCTCTGTCACAATCTTAGCACAGGGGGGATTCCACCGGACTCAGTCTTTCTGTCTTTTGTCATATTTGTATAGTGTTGTCGTTTTTGAGTTGCATTCCTGTTATTTTACCCTTGGTTGATTTGTCACATATTTTGTATTGTGTCTTAGTCTTGTGCCTTCCTATTTACGTTGAGTATAATTTTTTATTCACATTTTTTAGGTTACTTGTCTTTATTTTGCCACTGCTTTATATCTTTATTTTGTTTTGTTTTCTTTCTAGGCTGACAGCTGGCAGTGATGTTTCCAGGTTGTTGCTCCATGTAGGCGGGGTCTGTCAGCTGTCAGTTTGCTCTGTCTCACCGCTCCCAGCTGATCTTAATTATGAATCGTTCTTTTCTTCTGCCCGCTCATGTGACCCACACCTGTTACTACTTGTGTAAATTGTTATTGACCCTATTTTAGGGCAGTCATTTTCATTTCCCGTTGCCGCTGTCTTGATTGAGTTTCTCCTTGTCTCCACCAGAGCCCTGCCTTGCTCTGGTGCGCGTTATCAGTAGGTTTGCTCATTTGTTTATATTTTGTGTTAGAGCACTGTGTTGGACTTTATGTTTGTTGTTTTTCCAATAAATCTCACAAAATCACAGTCCAGTGCATGGGTCTCACCTTTCTGCCCCGAAGGGCAATTCATGACACTGAAACATTTAAGTGTGCCAATCATACAAAAAAATGAGAAATCAGGAAGGGGGCAAACACTTTTTCACACCACTGTGTATGTATACATACATATATGTATACATACACATTTTTTTCCCCTTAAAAGATTTCAGTTTGTTTTTCAATAGGGTTGTACAGGTTATAGGTCACTTAATGGTGGAAAAAGTTTTATCTTGGTCTCATTTTATTACATCACAAAACCTGGCATTTGACCAGGGGTGTGCAGACTTTTTATATCCACTACACACACCACACACACACACACACACACACACACACACACACACACATATATGTGTGTGTGTGTGTGTGTGTGGTGTGTGTAGTGGATATAAAAAGTCTGCACACCCCTGGTCAAATGCCATGTTTTTGTGATGTAATAAAATGAGACCAAGATAAATCATTTCAAAACTTTTTCCACCATTAAGTGACCTATAACCTGTACAACCCTATTGAAAAACAAACTGAAATCTTTTAAGGGGAAAAATAAAAAATAAAAAACTTACAACAACCTGGTTGCATAAATATGCACACCCTGTTATAATTGGGGATGTGGCTGTGTTCAGAATTAATCAATCACATTCAAACTCATGTTAAATGGGAGTCAGCACACACCTGCCACCATTTAAAGTGCCTCTGTTCTAGTAGGCTTTTCCTGACATTTTTGTAGTCACATTTTACAGCACAAGCCATGGTCCGCAGAGAGCTTCCAAAGCATCAGAGGGATCTCATTGTTCAAAGGTATCAGTCAGGAGAAGGGTACAAAAGAATTTCCAGCTCATTAAATATACCATGGAACACAGTGAAGACAGTCATCATCAAGTGGAGAAAATATGGCACAACAGTGACATTACCAAGAACTGGATGTCCCTACAAAACTAATGAAAAGACGAGAAGAAAACTGGTCAGGGAGGCTACCAAGAGGCTGACAGCAACATTGAAGGAGCTGCAGGAATTTCTAGCAAGTACTGGCTGGTTAGCACACGTGACAACAATCTCCAGTCTAGGGTGGCAAGATGGAAGCCTTATCTTACGAAGAAAAACATCCAAGCCCAGCTACATTTTGCAAAAACACATTTGAAATCTCTCAAACGCATGTGGGAAAATGTGTTATTTTCCAGTGAAACCAAGGTTGAACTTTTTGGCCATAATTCCAAAAGGTATATTTGGCGCAAACACTACACTGCTCATCACCAAAAGAACAACATACCTACAGTGAAGCATGGTGGTGGCAGCATCATGCTTCGGGGCTGTTTTTCTTCAGCTGGAACTAGAGCCTTAGTCAAAGTGGAGGGAATTATGAACAGTTCCAAATACCAGTCAGTGGCTATGTTTACATGGACACAAGTAACCGGATTAAAAGCTTTCTTCATATAATCAATTCTTCATTAACTTTAGGCCATGTACCGCAGGCTTTTAAAACGGCTGTAATTAAACCCTTACTCAAAAAGCCAACGCTAGATCCAGGAGCTTTAGCTAACTATAGACCAATCTCTGATCTCCCTTTCATTTCAAAAATCTTAGAAAGAGTTGTTGCTATGCAATTATTTGACCACCTGCAGGGAAATGGTTTACTTGAAGAGTTTCAATCTGGGTTTAGAATCCATCATAGTACTGAAACAGCCTTAGCGAAGGTCACTAACGACCTCCTCATTGCATCTGATAATGGACTGGTTTCTGTACTTGTCCTTTTAGACCTTAGTGCAGCTTTTGATCCTATTGATCATAATATTCTACTTGATAGATTAGAACACTATGTTGGACTTAATGGAACTTCGTTGCAGTGGTTTAGATCTTATTTATCTGATAGGTTCCAGTTTGTTCATGTAAATAATGAGTTTTCTTTCAACTCAAAGCTTAGTCATGGAGTTCCACAGAGATCTGTGCTAGGCCCTACTCTTTTTAGTTTATATATGCTTCTGTTAGGCAACATTATTAGAAAGCACTGTATACATTTTCATTGTTATGCAGATGACACACAATTATACCTGTTACAACTCGCCGCTCATCAGCGGCGCCAGCTGCGCGCACACCTGCACCTCGTCAGCAGCCTGGGATATAAGCCACTCTGCCCTGGGCTTCGGCCTGAAGCCGTCTGATTCCCTCGGCTGACTTGCTGCAGAGGAACCCCCTCGTCTCCCAGCAAGATCTACAGCGTAAGCATACCTTACCATTGTCTTTCCAGTCTCTCCCCTGTGCACAGGTGGATTTTCCGGCGGCGGACCTCGCTCCTGCATCGCCGCCTGCCTGCTGCTGCCACAGGTGGATTTCCCCGGCGGCGGACCTCGCCTCAACATCGCCGCCTCCCCGCTGCTGTCAGGTGCTTCAGGTTGCTGTCTCCCGGGCTCGCCCTTGTGCACGCCTGCCACCTGCCCTGCCAAGTAAGCAAACAAACCCCATTTATTCCCTGTACTGGTTTGGTGCCCATTACCTTTTCCCTGTGCTCTCTTCCCAGGGTTGTCCGGCTGTACGGTCTCCTGCCCCCGTGCCTGACGCAGACATCCACCACCAGTACATCTACATATCACAGACACGCAGCCACACATCCCTGTTGTTGAATAAAACCGTTAAATTTACCCTGAGCCTGTGTGTGTGTCTCCTGAGCCGTGCATTATGTCAATACCTGTCAATGAAGCCAGATGATAGTAATCAATTAGCCAAGTTAGAAACCTGTCTTAAGGAAATCAAAGCTTGGATGACTTGTAATTTCCTGCTATTAAATTCAGATAAGACTGAAGTCATTCTTGTTGGTCCAAAAAACCTTAGAAATACCTTTCCAAATCAAACTTTCAGTTTGGATGCGGTTACTCTTTCTCTTAATAGCTGTGAGGAACCTTGGAATTATTTTTGATCAAGATCTGTCCTTCAAATCACATATTAAATTTGTTTCTAAGACTGCCTTCTATCATTTGCGTAATATTGCCAAGATTAGGAGCATCTTGTCTCAGAGTGATGCTGAGAAACTGATCCACGCTTTTGTTAGCTCGAGATTAGATTATTGTAATTCTTTATTATCGGGCTGTCCTAAAACAGCTTTAAAAAGTCTTCAGCTGATCCAAAATGCTGCAGCAAGAGTTTTAACAGGTACTAGAAAGAGAGATCATATCTCTCCCGTTCTGGCCTCCCTTCATTGGCTTCCCATAGAGTTTAGAATTAAGTTTAAAATCCTTACTTACAAAGCTCTAAACAATCAGGCTCCTTTTTATTTAAAAGACCTGATACTACCATATTATCCTAACAGAGCACTACGCTCCCAAAATGCAGGATTACTTGTAATACCTAGAATCTCCAAAAGTACAATGGGAGGCAGAGCCTTCAGTTATCAAGCTCCTCTCCTGTGGAACCAGCTGCCAATCTGGATTCGGGAGTCAGACTCAATCTCTGTTTTTAAGAATAGGGCTAAAACCTTCCTTTTTGATATAGCCTACAATTAGGGAGGGATCATGTGTTTCTGAACCCTCCCTTAGTTATGCTGCTAATAGGTTTAGTCAGCCGGGGGACCTCCAATAATGCACTGGGCCTCACTCCTTTCTTCACTCTCAATGAAATATTTTTTTTTTTGCTGGTCATTAACATCTGTTTGTTCTCTCCCATAGATTGAGTCCCCATCATGCTGTTTGCTCTCTACATGTCTGTTCTTTTCATCTTCTCTGTCCCCTCACCCCCCAGCCAGTCGCAGCAGATGACTGCCCCTCCCTGAGCCTGGTTCTGCTGGAGATTTCTTCCTGTTAAAAGGGAGTTTTTCCTCTCCACCGTCGCCAAGTGCTTGCTCACAGGGGATCACCTGATTGCTGGGGTCTTTCTGCAACTGTGGGGGTTCCCCCTACAGTTGATAGTGCTATGAGATGACTGTTGTTGTGAAATGGCGCTATATAAATAAAGTTGAATTGAATTGAATTGAATAAAAATGCTTCATGTAAACACGCCAATCTGAATATTCTAACCCGATCACGCTCATTTGGATCAAAATTTCATTCCAATTGAGAGGGGTGGGTTATGCCGATTGTTAATCCGAATGGTGCGCATGAAAACACTTATTCCGAACGTAGGGCAGAAAATATGTTTACTGCGCATGTCCGTACACCAGCCACACGTCGACGTGATGTATTTCCGCCTTAGCAGCAGCTAGTGGAAAACATAGCGGGAGTAAAACAAAACTGGTCTCGTCCTGCTATCTCCCTCTGTTCGTCATATGCAGAAGTATGTACTTGTAGCTTCATTACGGAGACCAGCAGAAGCAAAAGTACAGTCTGAATAACGCAATACAGGTCAATTTCGACACAAAGCGGGGCTTGCAAACACCAGAAATTGCTTCTTCTTCTACTATTTTCGGAATGTCGACATGTTGACGTGTGCATGTCAAAATGATTTATTCCTTTCAAACGTGTGACACATGGAAAAGCACGTCCTAATCAGATCAGCTTTTTCAGGATCCATATGAACAGTAAAATTCTGATCTGAATTATAATCAGATTGATGAAATTTTGCTCATGTAACCCTGGCCAGTGTTGACACAAAACTTCAGGCTTCTGCTATGTCACGATTGCTGAGCGGTCAAGGCACACCAGAGAAGGGCGAGACTTCCAAAAGTTTGCAACAAGCAATTTTCCATTTATTCCAAATAATTCGCAGGCAACAACTTACATGAACATCCGACACCCCACGCCAAACCAAATGAACAACACCTGTTAATATACTTTGTGAGATAATTAGACTAAATGGAACATACCAAAATCCCAGGTAAGACAATACATATTCCATATTCCCACATATGTATACCCAATAGTATCTAAAAGAGTCATAAACACATAAATAATTTCCCACCATATTTACAAAATAAATAAACACCCTAAATAACACCATAAATAATACAAGAAATAGTTTAAACCCTTATTTACATATTAAATCCCCCTCTACTCAGCCATCATATACTTCCTCCCCCTGGCATCATTTAAAGCAGTGATTCTCAACTGGTGGGTCGCGACCCAAAAGTGGGTCGCGGACCTGTTTTCAGTGGGTCGCGGGCCTTTGCCTGGGCAAATAAAATATCAAGAAATAAATCAACATAGTGTCATTCACACTCCTTAACAGTAGATGGCAGTAGGTGGTGGGCGACACCATATTTCGCACCATAGAAGAAGACTCGCACCGTTTGTTTGTATATATGCTAATTGAGCATGGCAAAACGGACTGGATACGCCAGTGGTCCCCAAACTACGGCCCGTGCCGCCTCCACATTTGGCCCGGCCCCCTGAACAATATCAGACGCTTACCCCCTCCACCCCCTCCCGCACCTCGCTTCCAAGTCGGCCGAGCGCCGTCTCGTTCCCCTGCTGAGCGTGTGCTCAGCTATGCATTCTGAGCCATGGATTCACTGTATAAAGAGCTGACTGTTCATGCCTCACTATCGCACTTAGAATTCGTTCTTAGACATCTGCTCAGAGCTCTCTCACAGAGCGCTGGCTGAGCCTCGTGATGGAGGAATAAAACACCTTTAAACTTCGGCTTGCTGTGTCCGCCTGCACTGATTTTTCCTCCTCATTGGTAAGCGTGATGATTTTTTTTTTTTTTTCCAGTCTGGCCACGCGATCGAGACTAATACACGCATAGAATGTGACATTCTGTCTGTGCCCCTATCTGAACCCCCCCCCCCTCAGAAAAAAAAAATAAGTAAATCCTAGACTCACCCCTGTCAAATAAAATGGAATAATGGTGAAAAGGTTAGCTAAGAGAAAAATTTATTCAGAATGCAGGGTATTTAACCTGCAGTGGACAAACAATTATTTTTTTGTTCAATGCAAAGAAAAGGCTGTTCAGCAGCGGTGTCTACAAGCCTGCTGGAACCTACAAAAGGATTATAAGGAAGAAACACAAGAACTTTGAGAGGCTGCTCATAGGAGTCATTTAAGGAAGAGATTCTGCTCTGACAACTAAGCTGAGCTTTTACCTGTTCAGATTGTGCACAGCACAACACAAAGTTAATGTTCCATGGACTTTTTTCTGTGAAGAACCCAGAGAGGGTTATTTGGTTATTATTTATTTCATTAATAGTGTTATTATTTATTTTCTGACTTTTTTTCCTGTGAAGATCCCAGAAAGGGTTATTAATATTTGGTCATTTGTGGCTTTCTGGAAAACAATAAATGTTTACGTTTAGGCACCCCTGCGATCGTCACACTTTTTCTGTTACAAACTGACCCCGGCCCCCATCAGAGAAGGCAAAAGTTATGTGGCCCTCACAGGAAAAAGTTTGGGGACCCCTGGGATACGCGATCCCTTTGGAATCGACATGGAAAGCGTTACGTTGCCAAGCAACGAAGAGAGTCATCTGGCGGAGTTATCATGTGACCGCACGCTGAAAAAGAGGTTCACGGAGGTAAGCCTCTCGCAATTCTCGTGCAGCACTGTGATGAGCGAGTATCCTTCTCTTGCCATTCGAGCAGTAAAAACCCTCCTACCTTTCAGCACTACCTATCTCTGTGAGTGTGGCTTCTCAGCTCTGGTTCAGTTGAAGACAAAACAGAGAAACAGGCTGGACATTGAGCATGACCTCAGAGTCGCTTTGTCTAATATAACTCCAGACATTGAGACTCTTGTCAAGAGCAAAAAACATCCCCAGTTCTCCCATTAATTCCTCCAGACTCAGGTCTATGATGTCACTGTTACAGGTTTTAGTGAGTATTCCTTCATTTTCTTCAAAGCACATAACCTTATCAGTAGGTAAATACTGAAAAAACAATCAGAAGAAAAGTCAATTTTGAGACTTGAATTCTTTTGAATTGCACTTTTTGTTTAATTTTTAATTTAAAATGCAGCTAATTTAAAGGGAATTGTTCCCTCTGTTGTATTGCCACTTACTGGTCATTTTGGTTAATCATTAAATTTGTTTTGTGTTTGTATACTGTGATATTCTGTTCTTCTACCTCAGGTTCAAAATGCACAATCTTTACATTCAGTAAATTTGAGAATTTGAAAATCTTTGATTTGGGTCGCGGCTTGTCATCGAGGGGTGATGGTGGGTCCCAAAGCCAGACCAGTTGAGAACCACTGATTTAAAGGGCACTCAAACCCCTGAGGAGTCTTTTGCCCGGACACCACCAGGAAGCATGCTGGCAAAGGTATGTGGTCTTAAGATTATTCAGTTGCCTCACCCAATTAACATAAATAACATTAACATTTATCTCACAAATGGAATTCAATTCACTCAAAACAGATCTCAAATTATATGTGTATTTTATCCAATACAATCCATGTTAACATTTGCAAATTATAAATCCTTTTACACATATAATATAATATTCAATTACAGAGGACCATAACAGTGGCGACACTCCGTCGTCACATCCCCCCCCCCCCCCCCCAAGAGTACAGTACTCTATGAGTCACGTACTCTAGAGAGGCTGTCTGCCACAAGGTTGGCTTTCCCTGCCATATACCGAACAGTGAAGTTATAAGGCTGAAGGGACAAATACCACCCTGTAAGACGACTATTCATGTCCTTCGTCCTATTTAGCCACTGTAGGGCCCGATGATCTGTCTCCAACGTGAAATGACGCCCAAGTAAATAGTACAGTATCTCAGAGACCCTATTGCCCATTTCATGGCAAGACACTCTTTCTCCACCATAGAGTATCTCGTCTCCCGGTCCAACAATTTATGGCTCAAAAACAGTACTGGGTGTCTCTCTCCCTCCACCTCCTGGAGAAGTACTGTTCCGATACCAACTCCTGAAGCATCTGTCTGTAGAATAAATGGACAGGCAAAATCCGGACTGTAGAGAACCTTCTCATCAGAAATAGCACCCTTCAGATCTTCAAAGGCTCTACCACACTCCTCTGTCCATTTTACTTTATTCGGTGCTGAAGCCTTAGTGTGGTCAGTAAGCACTGCTGCCCTTTCAGCAAAATGGGGGATGAATTTACCATACCAACCTACCAAACCCATAAACGACCATACCTTCTTCTTGGTAATAGGGACAGGATAGACCTGAATGGCATCCACTTTACCCTCTCGTGGTCTAATGACCCCCTGACCAACCACGTGTCCCAGGTACTCCATCTGCTGCTGTCCAAATGCACACTTGCATGGGTTAATAGTCAGACCTGCTATCTTAATTAACTGAAGGACCTGCCAAAGATGTAACAAATGTTCCTTCCACGTCTGACTACAGATGACCACGTCATCCAAATAGGCAGCTGCAAAGCCTGATACCCCTCTTAATACCTGGTCCATGAGCCACTGGAAAGTTGCAGGCGCCCCCTGGAGGCCAAATGGCATAACCTTGAACTGAAAATTGCCATAAGGTGTTTTAAAGGCTGTAAATTCTTTTGTTTCAGGCGCCAAGGCCACCTGCCAATACCCCTTGCTTAGATCTAGTGTGGAAATAAACCTAGCCCTGCCCACTTTCTCTAATTATTCGTCAATATGGGCCATGGGGTACAACTCGAACTTAGAGACTGCATTAAGGTACCTAAAGTTGATGCAGAACCTCAAAGAGCCATCCTTTTTGGGGACCAACACAATCGGGCTACACCATTCGCTAGCTGACTCCTCAATCACTCCGAGCTGCAACATCAGGTCAATTTCCTGCTTCAGTTTAGGGACCAACCGTTCAGGGATCCTATAAGACTTTCTACGGGGTACAGCCTCTTTCTTTAAATGAACCTTATGGTGAACAAATGTGGTGAAACCAGGTCTCTCCTGAAACAATTCTGGATTTAATAGTGTCTCTAACTCCCTCTGCTGATTAACCTGCAGATAAGACACCTGAAATGAACAAGGCTCTGTCAAGTCTGTGGGAAAGGACTGTTCTCTCTCCTCATCCACTTCCGTCGCACAAATGAGGAGCTGATGATGCGTTTGCTGATGAACAGGCTGCTGCTGATGATGCACAGGCTGCTGAAACTCCTTTAACAAATTAACATGAAAGCACTGATGTTTTGTCTTTCTGTCAGGCATATATAGTTCATATGCCACTGAGTTTAATTTCTTAGAAATTTCATAAGGCCCCTGCCATTGAGCCAACAGCTTACTGTCACAAGAGGGCAGCAGTAGCAACACCTGTTGACCTGGGTGAAAAACCCTCTTTTTAGCCTTCTTGTCATACCAAGTCTTTTGTTTAGCCTGCACTGTCCTCATGTGCTCCTGAGCCAAAGCAGTCATTTGATCCAGTTTTTCTCTCATTTTAATAACATATGAGACCACATTGTCCTGATCACTCGGTGGACTCTCCCAGTGCTCCTTTAATAAGTTCAGTGGACCCCTCACCTGACGACCATATAGTAGTTCAAAAGGTGAGAATCCTGTTGAAGCCTGGGGCACCTCCCGATAAGCAAATAACAAGTACAGCACCCACTGGTCCCAATCCGAGCCCGTATTAGAAACAAATTTCCGCAGTATGTTCTTCAAAGTCTGGTTAAATCGTTCAACCAATCCATCTGTCTGAGGGTGATATGGGGTGGTCTTAATTCCCTTAATACCCAACAGCTTATATACCTGCTGCAACAGTTTTGATAAGAAATTTGTTCCAGTCTGTCAGGACCTCTCTGGGTATGGCTACCCTTGAAAATAATTGAATGAGGCAGTTGGCAACCTGCCTAGCCTTGATAGATTTCAATGGGAAGGCTTCTGGGTACCGAGTAGCATAGTCACAAATTACCAGAATGTATCTTCTCCCTGAGGAGCTTCTCTCTAGGGGGCCAACTATATCCATCCCTATTCTGTCAAATGGTGTTCCAATGACTAATGGCTGCAGTTGGGCACGGGCTACTCCCCTAGGTGATGTAATCTGACATGTTTCACATGTTGCACAGAACTCCTTAATCTGGGTATACATTCCCAGCCGTACAGACCTTCTAGCAATTCTTTGTAATGTTTTCTGGAATGCTAGATGGCCTGCCCAAGGAATAACATGTCCGAGTTCCAGAACCTTTAGTGTGAGGCCTTGCGGCAAAGCTATGGCCATAACTTCACCTTGTTGTTGATAGAAAATGCCCTTTTTAGTGACATACATGGCCTCAGCCAAACAGTCCACTCTGCTCTGTTTCACACTCTCAATCTCAGAGACTTCATCAAACCAAGGTTTTAGCACTGGGTCGGCTTTCTGCAGCACAGCTATGTCAAAAGGGATGACAAAGTCTACTGACTGGCTTAGCTGTGGTGTTTCTTCTCCCAAGTTCTTAACTGTAGCTAAAACCTTGTCTCTTCTTCGCTGAGCCTTGGATTTTGGCTGCTTAATAGGGCCTGCCCCTACCCCAGAATCATAAAAAGGCAATTCCTGGAGCACATTGGCAGCCCTTTGGGCTCTAGTTGTGACCATATTACAATCTTTTTCCACAGGTGCATTTAGCCTCTGCTCAATAGCACCACCTGCCTGTCCCTCCTCAGTTTGATGTTCATCCCTAACCTGTTGTATGATGTCCAACAAAGTTGGAACATCATTGCTAAGAATAACTGCAAAAGGTAAATCAGGCACAAGAGCTACAGGAAGGAGATATGTTTGACTCCCCACTGTTAAATACACCTCAGCGGCTGGGTACAACTTCTTATCCTCATGAACACAATTGATATTTACTGTAGTTTCACTCCACAGATCCCTAGGGACCAAACTGGGCAGAGCAACAGTTTGAAAACAACCCGAGTCTGACAGGGCCTCTTCACACTGACCATTAAGCAGAACAGTTGTTTTATATATTTCTCTGTGAAATGGGGCTGAGAGAGTGGGTCTTGGAACTGAGCATAACAATGAAGGCTTACTTTGCTTTGTGGTTGGACATGAATGCTGAGTGTGACCGATTTTATTACACTGATAACAGCGTATATCTTGATTAGAGACAAAACGTGACTTTTTACTACCATTATATTTGCCATTTGTGATCTGACTGGAACTGGAATACAGTCTATTTTGAGCTTGACCACCCCTTTCACCCCCATTAAACTTACTCCATGTGGTGAAAGAGCCGTCAAGGCTGAAAGTAGGTCTCCTGCTCCCAGACCTGGCTGACAGAAAGACCTCCGCAAGACGAGCAGCGCCCTCTGCAGTCTTCGGGTCCTGCTCTCGTATCCAGATTCCCAGTTCCGGGTCCACCATCCACAGAAATTGCTCCAGAATCATCAGTTCCGAGATGTCTTTCACTGTTGAGGTCTCTGGTTTAATCCATTTACAAAACAGGTCCTTTAAACGTACATAAAGTTCACGGGGGGTTTCGTCCTGATGAATGTCCAGGGCACGAAACCTTCTTCTATAGGTGTCAGGTGTTATTTCATATTTAGTTAAAACTGCTTCTTTCACTTTATCATAGTCTTCCGTGTCTGCAATGTCCATAATCACATACACACTACGTGCTTTACTTGTGAGCAGAAGAACCAATTGAATAGCCCACTCTTCTTTACGCCAGTGGCAGACCATAGCAATCCTCTCAAACGTCGCCAGATAATGTTCGATATTGTCGTCGGGAGAGAGCAGATTCAGCCTGGGCTCATGGTGCATCTGCGTTGTCCTCGGCTGCACCTGCAGCAGTAACTCCTCCTGCGGGCTGACCCGACTGGATGTCACCCTGGGGTTTTCCCCCGAAGCGTCGACGTCACCATTACGTTCAGTCCGGCTCTCATACTCCTCTCTCACCTCCGTCACCTGTGACTGCATCTGGCGAAACTGGTGCTGCATAGTCTGCCACCTTTGCTCCTGAAGAGAGGCTTCTTCCTCTAACCGATGATCTCTGTCTATCAGTGAACGCACCATGGACTTCACCAAGCTTGTTAGTTCCTCCAGCTTGTCCAGTCCACTGGCCCCCTGCTCCTCAGTTGTCATACTTGCTTCAAAGTCCTCTAATTGTTCCTGTTGTTTCTTTATATAGCTTTTAGCCATTGCTCCTTCTGTCCCATGTTGTCACTTCTTAATTTTGACAACACTTTCTTGACCAAATGTCACACATTCCGCTTTATTGTGACACCATTGTCATACCTTCCGCTTTCTTTCCTCAGTAGCCACGGTGGGAATGGAAAACTTCTGACACCACTCATCAGGCTGCGCTTTTCTTCTTACCACAGCCGTGAAAACGGACCACTTCTGTCACCATTTGTCAGGGAACGGACCACTTCTGACACCAATTATCACAAGGCACACCTGAGAAGAGCGAGACTTCCAAAAGTTTGCAACAAGCAATTTTCCATTTATTCCAAATAATTTGCAGGCAACAACTTACATGAACATCTGACACCCCACGCCAAACCAAATGAACAACACCTGTTAACCCTTTGAGTGTGTATGGTGCAGAACTGCGACATACCCCCTAGTGGTCAAGAGTGGTAAATATTTTTTGTCAGTAAAATAGTTCAGATTTCCAAGGCTATAACTTGAAATTGGTAAGAGATAATGACTTACTGTCAATTAGAAAGATGTAAAATATGATCCAATGTTTCAGACAGGAATAAATTTATGCATCTAATTTGCATAATGTCGCAGGACCTCTTTAAATTCCATAACTCAGTCAAAACTGGACTTTGGATGTATTTACACAAAAAATGGTTCTGTCTTTTGACACCGTTTTTTGTACAGAGGTACCTCATCATCTTATCTTCAAAGTATATGAACAAGAAATCAGTACATTTAAAAAAACCCCAGAAATTTCTCACTTACTTTTGACAAAGTCAGAGTGAGAAGGCAGGCACAGTGCTGCACTCTGCCACTAGGGGTACGAAAATTCTCACACTCAAAGGGTTAATATACTTAGTGAGATAATTAGACTAATTGGAACATACCAAAATCCCAGGTAAGACAATACATATTCCATATTCCCACATATGTATACCCAATAGTATCTAAAAGAGTCATAAATACATAAATAATTTCCCACCATATTTACAGAATAAATAAACACCATAAATAACACCATAAATAATACAAGAAATAGTTTAAACCCTTATTTACATATTAAATCCCCCTCTACACAACCATCATATACTTCCTCCCCCGGCATCATTTAAAGGGCACTCAAACCCCTGAGGAGTCTTTTGCCCGGACACCACCAGGAAGCATGCTGGCAAAGGTACATGGTCTTAAGATGATTCAATTGCCTCACCCAATTAACATAAATAACATTAACATTTATCTCACAAATGGAATTCAATTCACTCAAAACAGATCTCAAATTATATGTGCATTTTATCCAATACAATCCATGTTAACATTTGCAAATTATAAATCCTTTTACACATATAATATAATATTCAATTACAGAGGACCATAACAGTGGCGACACTCCATCGTCACATGCTGGAAAACTTAAGATGAAGAGGAATTTCATCTTTCAGCATGACAATGACCCAAAGCACATATTCACATCAAGAAAAGACTGGCTTCACCAGAAGAAGATTGAGGTTTTGGAATGGCCCAGCCAGAGTCCAGACCTGAATCTGATTGAACATCTGTGGGGTGATCTGAAGAGGATTGTGCACAGGAGATGCCCTCACAGTCTGACAGATTTGGAGCATTTTTGCAAAGAAGAGTGGGCAAATATTGCCACATCAAGATGTGCCACGCTGATAGACTCCTACCCAAAAAGACGTGTGTAAAAAAAAAAAAAATAAAAAAAAAATAAAAAAATATATATATACACACACACACACACACTTAATCCTCACCTGGTCACTTTTTTTTTCCCCAGACACTGGCCCCAGTGGGTCACACAAACCCCCCATGGTCAAGGTACAGCCAGTCGCCAGAGGCGCCAAGGAGAGTAAGCCACCACCCGCCACCCCTCAGGTTATAGAATTAATAAGCAGGGACCAGCGAGAATTGAATTCATCCAAATGGTTATTTGAGGAGGCAGATATTCTCTCCAGGCTAATATAATCTGACAGTAAGTTATTGTAGTGAGTTGTACACAAATTATTTCTTGATTTCCAATTCATGATGATGGTTTTCTTTGCGAAGCATAAGGCAGTGAGAACCATGTGTGACATCCTTGCCTCTATATTTATTTCACTTAAATCACCTAATATGCAAAGTGTGGGTGAGGATGGGACACGATACCCAAGCCATGCCAATAAGTCTTCACATGTCTTCACATGTCTTCTGCCAGAACTTTTGGACCAGTGCACAAGACACATAGCATGCATGTAATTATCTGGGATGTTGCTGGTGCAGTGGGGGCAGATATTTATGTGACTCAAGCCCATTTTGAACATTCTTTGTCCTGATGATGATAATGAGTTCTATATATAAGAGTTTAGTCATCTTAAAAGTGTTTAAACATATTTATGTCCAGAAGCTTTCATATTGACTGATAAGTCTGTCTCCCATTTTAATTTGGAAGAGATACTGATTCATCCAGTTTTAATAATAGTCTGTCTATTTTTGATATCAGTTTAGGGGAACAAAGATTTAGAAACTCTGTCACCTTAACTGGTACCTCTAAATCTGTCTAGTTGAAATCTAATCTTGCTTTTATTTTGGATTTAAGATGTTGGTAGCGCGGTAGTGGAGTGGTTAGCACTGCGTCAACACAGCAACTCACCCTTGGCCGGGGGATCCTGGGTTCGATCCCAGCCCCTGACCAACAGTGACCTGTGTGGAGTTTGCATGTTCTCCCCGTGTCTGCGTGGGTTTACTCCGGGATTTCTCCAGTTTCCTCCCACATGCCAAAAACATGAAAATTAGGTTAACTGGCATCAACTGGGGATTCTAAATTGTCCTTAGATATGACTGTGAAAGTGAATGGTTGTCTGTCTCTCTGTGTTGGCCCTGCAATGGACTGGCGATCTGTCCAGGGTGTACCCTGCCTCTCGCCCAAAGATGCTGGGATAGGGTCCAACCCCCCCCCCCCCCCCCACAACCCGAAAAGGATTAAGTGGATGAAGATGGATGGTATTCAAGAAACTGTTTATCACTGATGTCATACCTGACACTAGTTCCTGGAATTGGATAAAGTTTCCGCTTCAAATAAGATGTTCTAAGTTTTTTATTCCTTTCTCATACCATAGTGGAAAATTTAACATTGTGGAGAGAAAAATAATCAGGCAGATAGGTCCAGAGTAGAACAGGCTTTATTCATCTCTCTCTCACATTCTCCAGAATCACAAGCATGAAAAGAATCACAGGTCACAGGCACCTCTCCTTTTATAGCATACAACTCAATCAGCCTTCTGTGGTGCTTCATTAACATGAAAGCTTTTGCAATTCCCATTCTCTTTGTCACTGTTCGCATCAACACACCAACTCCTGCATCAACACACAAACCCCCCATAACGATTCCCCTTGTCCTTCTGTCTGAGTGGAAACATACTGAGTGTCTTCCCCCCCCCTCCCCCCGCCCCCAGAAACTCAGACTGAGCCTTAACCCTCATGTCCTTTGGGCTTCAGTCTACGCCCATAGTGGCTGTAACGGGGGGTCTGCGGCTCCGAGGCACTGCTGTGCCAGTGGGGGGCTCTTGGGGGTGCTTCCGTCTGTGGGGGAACATTGGGAGGGGGGGAACATCTTTAGCATGCCACTGTGACTGATCTGACGAGTCATTTACCTGGGGAGTTCTCAGTGGGGGTCGTCCGCGCCGAGGAGCTCGGGCCAACACCACCTGCTCATCTGTGTGTTGTACTGTGTACTTAATGAAATATATAATAAAAGGGACCTCGAGAGCGGAGCGGAGGTTCACTTCATTTATTTGTCGAAACTCTCAATGCGCATGCGCGCATGATACATTCACTGACCATTCTGTATCACTACATCTCCCCCTTTTAAACCAATGTTTCCCAGCTGTTTACAAAAATCAAATCCTCAAAATAAACTTTGAATTTACACCTTCTGCATCTCATTATTCATCTCATTCTTGTCCCCTCCTTTTTTTTTTTTTTTTCTAACACAATACTGCAACATTCAAACTCGTAACACATAAGAATTTAACTGAGAGGCAGGGTGGACTACCTGATCCTCTCTGTTGTGGTATGGAGGTTTATTCTGCTCCATGTATACACACAACACTATACTACAAATTCAGTCTTTTGACTGGCTTGACCGCTCTGCCCACTCTGGTGCGTATACCCGGATCTGGGGTGGTCGATGGTGAAGGCACAACTCTCAAATGAGAGCGGTTTCTTCTGAGATTGCCCTTCGAAGTGTCAACGACGTAGGACCTCGGTGTCCCAGCTGATCTGGAAACTACTCCAGTGCGTGGTTCGTTCTTGATCCAGACTCTCTGGCCTGGCTGGAGCGGTTTCTTCTCCTGTGCTCTGTGCCGTGTGTTATATCCCTCAGCCTGTTTTCTTTTAAGCTCTTCATCTTTCCTCTCAAAAGCTCTCAAGTCCGGCCAAGCTGGTGTGAGGGTGCTTGGACATACTGGGAGAGGTGTCTGGATGTTACGCCCCATTAGGAGCTGCGCGGGGGATGCCCCATGAGTGAGAGGGGTCGCTCTGTATGCCATCAGTGCTTTGTGAGGGTCCTCATTCTTCTGCAACAGGGCCTTCACGGTTCTAACAGCGCGTTCTGCTTCTCCGTTGCTTTGAGGGTAACGGGGGCTACTGGTGAGATGCTGGAATTTATAATCTGCAGCAAACTCTGCAAACTCTGCTGCTGCAAACTGTGGGCCGTTGTCGGTGATGAGTGTGTCAGGCACTCCATGACGGCTGAAGATGGCTTTCATTTTAATAATCACAGCTGACGCTAGAGTGCTTGTGACGTTGGCAACCTCAATGAATCGGGAGTAGTAGTCAATGACCACCAAGTAATGACCTTTCTTCCATTCAAACAGGTCGGCGGCTAGCTTTTGCCATGGGCGTGATGGCAAGGGTGTGGTCAGGAGAGGTTCTGGTGCATTGTGACATTCCTTAGCACAAACTTCACACTGGCGTACTTTTTCTTTTATCTGACGTGTCAGACCTGGCCACCATACTGCTTCATGAGCCCTCGCCATACACTTCACCATTCCCTGGTGGCCCTGATGAAGCGTTTCCAAAATGTTTGGTTGCATGCTTGCTGGAATCACTATTCTTTTCCCTTTCATCAGGAGACCATCAGCCATCAACAAGTCATTTCGGTACTGCCAATAGGACTTCAGTTGCGGAGCTGAACTCTGTCTGTCCCAACCTGTGCGGATCAGAGAAGACAGCCGTGCACACACTGGATCCTCTTCCTGAGCTTGCCTAATCTGCATCAGTTTCTCTTGCGATGCAGGCAGTTGCTGAATGACTTCATTGATGTGAGCTCTCACGTCACTCTGGAGCACGAGATCCTCCTCTGTAGTTGCACCTTGAAGGGGAGCTCTTGAAAGAGCATCTGCTGCTATGAGATTTTTTCCCGGAACATGCACAATGGTGTATGTGAACCGCAGGAGTCTCAATCTGAATCGCAACACACGAGGGGGAATGTCATCAAGTGCTCTTGTGCTGAGGAGACTTATCAAGGGTTTGTGGTCTGTTCTAACCTCAAAGTGCAGGCCCAGGAGGTAAGTTTGGAACCGTTCACACGCCCATGTGATGGCCAAGGCCTCTTTTTCAATTTGGGCGTATCTACGCTCCGTTTCTGTCATACTGCGGGAAATAAAGGCCACTGGCCTCCACTCTCCTGAAGGTTGAAGTTGTGACAAAACACCCCCCAGTCCGTAGGAGGATGCATCTGCTGACACCCTAGTCGGCCTGTCAGTGCAGTATGGGGCAAGTACAGCCGATGAGCTGAGCTCTTCTTTCACCTTTGCGAAGGCTGTCTGTTGAGCTGGCCCCCATGTCCACATGTTATCAGCTTTCAGGAGGTCCCTGATCGGTCCTGTGATCTCTGCAATGTTTGGGGAAAACTTTCCCAAGTAATTCACCATCCCCATGAATCTTTTGACGTCTGCCACGTCCTTGGGTGGTGGCATGGCCGCAATGGCCCTGATCTTGTCGGGATCTGGCCGTATTCCCTCTCCGCTGACAATATGCCCGAGGAATTTCACCTCAGTCACTGCAAACTGGCACTTGTCGTTCAGGGTGAGGCCTCGCTGCTGTAGGCGTTGCAGCACTCGATGCAGCCTTTCATCATGTTCCTGTGGTGTGGCTCCAAACACCAAGATGTCATCTGCATGACAGACCGTTCCTTCCAGGCCATCCAGCATTTGTGTCAAGCGCTTCTGGAAATGCTCTGGTGCTGAGGATATTCCAAAAGGAAGTCGGTTGAAACAAAAACGTCCAAATGGCGTGATGAAGGTGGTGAGTGGGGACAATTCCTTATGCAAAGGAATTTGCCAAAAACCTGCAGTGGCATCTAGCTTTGAAAAAATTCTAGCTCCAGCTAGTTTAGCAAGCGTCTCATCGACTGCAGGGAGGATGTGTCTTTCTCTGCACACGTTGTCATTTAGGTGGGTGAGGTCGACACATATACGGATTTTTCCGTTTGGCTTTGGTACTACGACCATTCCGGAGCACCACTCAGTTGCATCTTCTATGGGTGAAATAACTCCCATTGCCTCCATCCTATTCAGCTCCTCTTGAACTTTCCCTCTTAATGGCAGAGGCAAGCGGCGTGGCACCGCTAGGGCAAATGGAGTGGCATTCTCTTTCAGTTTAATCCTATATTCACCCTCTAGCTTCCCTAAACCAGTAAACACTCTGGGATATTGCTTCGCATAAGCATTCTCTGTTGCAATGGCATCAACTTGACAAAGCAAGCTGAGGTCTTGTATGGCTGGCAAGCCAAGTAGTGGAGTAGCTAACCCTGGGACAACATACACCTGCTGCTTCACAACAGAGCCCTTGTAGCTCATGTCGGCGGTAAAGCATCCCTGTACTGCGATAGGAACATTGCTTGGTCCACACAGTTTTTTGCTTGGTGGTGAAAGTTTCCTGTGTAGCTTTTCAGAGTACATGTGTTTTGGGATGGCTGTCACTGCAGCGCCGGTGTCAAGCTTGAACACTACCTTCTGGCCATTTACTCCAATCGACCTCTTCCACGCACATTAGGTGGAGGTGCCGTAGTCATTGTGCCCAAAAACAAAGTCTCCAAACTTTCACATATGTCCTTCTGCTGAAGTTCCTCCACTCTCATTTTTGTTTTGCACAAAGCAGCAAAATGCCCCTTTTTCTGACATTTCTTGCAGTCTGCATTGCGAGCAGGACATTCTTTAAATGAATTTGCATGTGCTTTTCCACACCTGCCACATCTGTCTTTTGCATTTGTCTGACCTGGTCTGTGATTTGTTTTGTTTCCTTGTTGACCCGATTTTTTGTTTGTGCTTGAACCTAACTGCATCCATATTAGCTCCTTCAACACCATCCGTGCTAGTCTGTCTCAGTGTGGTTTGTTGCTTTTTAATTTCCTCGTTTTGGCGAATCTTCGTCATTGCTTTCGTTAAAGTCAGCTTTGAGTCGAGCTGTAACTTCTCTCAAAGCGTGTGGTCTTTAATACCCACGACTAAGCGATCTCTTATCATCTCCTCTTTGAGGATTCCATACTGACAATACTCAGCTAGCTTGTGGACGGCTGTGATGAACGCCTCGGCTGATTCACCAGGCTCCTGGCAGCGTTTGTTAAACTTGGCCCTCTCATATATCACGTTATGTTCACAGATGAAATGTTTTTCAAATGCGTCTCTTACTTTCTCATAGTCTTTCTTGTCCGCTTCAGCCAGTGCTAAAGTGTTAAGCACATCATCTGCCGAGTCTCCCATAGTGTATATTAGCGAGTTCACTTGATACTCTTGACTCTTCTGGTCGAGTCCGGCAGCCATGCGGAATCTTTCAAAACGTCTGACCCAATTTGGCCAACTAGCGACATCCCTGAAGTCAAATGCCTCGGGCGGGCTTATGGAAAATAACGTATCCATTACCTTCCGACGTCTTCGTCACGTTGTGGCTAGCTTGGAATGTTTGCTAGTTCAGCTTGTGAACTTGAAAACTTTTTTTTTTTCCTCTGTACAGCCCAACTGGAAGGAAACTTCACTTACATGCTTTTTAAAGCTTCTGTCTTCATATTAGAGACGGGTCGCCGACTTCTGACACCATGTGTTGTACTGTGTACTTAATGAAATATATAATAAAAGGGACATCGAGAGCGGAGCGGAGGTTCACTTCATTTATTTGTCGAAACTCTCAATGCGCATGCGCGCATGATACATTCACTGACCATTCTGTATCACTACAGTCTGCTAAAACGAAAGTGGGCTTAAGCCTGTCTATACAGACTGTTTCCCTGCATCCCCCCCAAGTTTAACACAAAATATTTCTCCCCGGGTTCCAGCACTCTGAACGGGCCATCGTAGGGCGGGCGCAAGGGGGTCCAGTGGGTATCGTGCCTGACAAATATGAACGCCGCGTCCTTCAAGGCCTTTGGCACAAAAACGCATGGAAAACAGTGGTGGACCGGACCGGGTACCATCCCTGCCACTGCGCTATGCAGTGAAAGCTGGGATGGATCGGTGTTCGGTGCGGGGCTGTCCGGCAAAAATTCCTCTGGGAGCCGCAGCGGCTGGGAAAAAAACAGCTCTGCTGGGGAGGCTGCCAAATCCTCCTTCGGTGCAGAACGCAACCCTAACAGAACCCACAGCAACCGGTCCACCAAATTTGCATCCGTAAGCGAAGCCCTGAGCAATGCTTTAAGAGACCTATGGAAACGCTCATATAACCCATTGGCCTGGGGGTTGTACGTGGTTGTGCGATTAATTGTGATGCCCAGACTCCGGTCCATGGTGGACCAGAGGTCGGAAACAAACTGCGGGCCCCGATCGGACGTGATATCTGAAGGGGCGCCAAAACATGCCACCCATGTTGTCAAAAAAGCACGTGCAATGTCTGCGGATGCGGTAGAAGCTAGCGGGACTGCTTCGGGCCAGCGCGTGGTGTGGTCCACCACTGTCAGGAGGTGCGTGAACCCCTGCGATGGCGGGAGGGGGCCCACGAGGTCCATGTGAACGTGGTCGAACCTCTTACCCGGGATATGGAACAGCTCCAAGGGGGCCTTTGTGTGCCTGTGCATTTTGGCTCGCTGGCACACTATGCAGGCTGCAGCCCACTCTTTCACCTGTTTGCACAGGGTCGGCCAGACAAACTTTGGTCCCACCATTTTGACAGACGTGCACACTCCTGGGTGCGCCAGGGAGTGAACCGACTCAAAAACGCGGCGGCGCCAAGAGCATGTGACCACCGGGCGTGGGCGGCCCGTGAAGACATCACAGATTGGGGGGGGGGGGGTCTTGCAGTACTCTGCTCTCCAGCCTTAACCCTGTTGGTCCAGACTGGAGCGTGCAAACGTCTGCATTGCCGATCTGCTCAGCGACCATGTCCTTGTAATCTATACCCATGTAGACTGGGGCCACTAATGTGCGCGAGAGGCACTCTGCCACCACATTGAGTTTACCGGCCATATGCTGAATCTCGGTCATAAACTCCAAGATTGCGGCCAGTTGTCTCTGCTGCTGGCCCGATCATGGTTCCGAAACCTTGGCAGAATCAGAATCAGAATCAGAATAAGTTTTATTGCCAAGTATGTTTACATGTAAACATACGAGGAATTTGACTTGACATTGGGCGCGCTCAATAAGCGCTTCCCAATGACGCGGCAGCCATGCAAGGTGCCTGTCATACAGTGGGGGGTAAAGAGGGGAAGGGGGAAGGGGAGGGAACACATAGGGCAGAGAGAAAAAACATAGTTATCAAAATAAAGCTCGTATGAGCAAAATTGTGATTACATAGAAAAAAAAACCTCTAATGCACAATTAGCAGACAATACAGATCACACATTAACAAAGCAGCAAAAGGTGAGAGAGACAGTGTGAGTGTGTGTGTGTCAGTGTATGTGTATCAGTCATGTAATGTTGTATGCAGTGTGTGTATCAGTTACTGGTGAACAGCAAAAATCCTCCCTTAGCAACGTTTAGATGTTATGTCTTTAGTGTTCTCAAAACATAGATAGCATGCCCACAAGAGTTCATTCTCTCAGTGCATGTCCGATGGTAAATTCCATGCTGGTCACATGACGCTGTCCTTGAGAGATCAGATTACTGCACACCGGTTGTTTGGGTTAGGGAGAAGCCAAAAACTCACTTCTGCCTTATCTTCTCTCCTGGAGGGATGAATACCAAGGACGCCGAATCAAGGCCAGATGAGCACAGTTCACTTAGAGCATAAAAATTTTCCATCTCATGTGATTCTGTGCAACACATTCACAGGCTTTAAAATCATTCCCTGGAGAGCACCAGCGACTCTAAGATGTATTCCACCTACTGAATCAGCCATCATTCAGTTCACCATTTGCCGCTATCAGTGCACTCCCCAACTGGTCGAATTGTTGAAGGAGCTTTGCCGGGTCCGCATTTTGATCACCTCTCCCAACTTCTTTAATTTCTGATACATCAGGAAACTCCAAAGCCAAAGTAGAAATCCTGTGATCATAAGCCAAACAGATAGATGTCTTCCGCATCTTCAATCGAATTACACAGACACATGAGTTCCCAATTGTCCATGAGTCTCCCCACTTGGGCTCCCCCTGGCCCGATCTTCTTTTAAGGTGGTGTCAATTGCATTTAAAACCCAGCTCAATTCATAATTTTCCATTTGGGTCAAGATGCAGCAGAAGAAGAGCGAAACACGGACAGGACACAGCAAGCTGGGATCAGTGAAGGGAGGGGGAGAAGGGAGAGGAGAAGAAATGCGTCTGATCTCTGAAAGCTGGAAGAAGAATAGATAGCGTATGTTAGTGGCTTGTGGTCCATGAATGCAGTGAAGGTGCGCCCTTCCAGCCAGAACTGGAAGTGGCGTATGGCCAGGTGGAGAGCCAATAACTCCCTGTTGAACATGTTGTATTTATGCTCACTGTCACGCAAAGACCTGCTAAAAAAAAGCAAGCTGCTGCCAAGAACCTGTGACGCGCTGCTCCATGACGGCCCCTATGGCCACGTCCGATGTGTCGGTAGTGAGTGCTATCTGAGCCGCCGGGCCCAGGTGCGCCAGCAGTGCAGCATTCGCCAGGGCTGTTTTAACCTCGGAAAACATCTGCTCTTGCTCAGGAGTCCAGTTGACTCTATCCGCCGGTTTCCGTTTCTTAAGCGCGGTGTACAATGGCTGCATGAGCTGGGCTGTGTGGGGGAGGAAACGGTTGTAGAAGTTAACCATCCCCAAAAACTCCTGCAGCGCCCTGACGGTTTGAGGCCGGGGAAAATCTGCCACTGCGCGCATTTTGTCTGGTAAGGGTATCACACCCTCCGGTGAGATGCGGTGGCCCAAAAAATCGATTCCCGTGACCCTGAACTGGCACTTCGCCGGGTTAATTATTAATCCGTGCTCCTCCAACCTCTGGAAAATCATCCTGAGGTGGGCTACATGTTTGTCCTCGGATGCGCTGGCCACCAGGATGTCATCCAGGTAGACGAACACAAACAGCAGATCATGCAACACCACATCCATCATGTGTTGGAATGTCTGTGGCGTGCCTTTTAACCCGAAAGGCATGCGTAAAAACTCAAAAAGACCAAACGGGGTTATTACTGCCATCTTAGGTATGTCCTCAGTGCGCACCGGGACCTGGTGGTAACTGCGGACCAGGTCTATCTTGGAAAAAATGCATGCCCTGGTGAGGTGAATGGAAAAATCCTGAATAAGATAAGATAAGATAAGCCTTTATTAGTCCCACAAAGGGGAAATTCCAGGATTGCAACAGCACAGGGATAGCAACACTCAGAGCAACAATCAGAAGGCAAGAAAAAACAAGCAAGCAAGAGCAGCTAATATACATATGTACATATTACTATAAAATATATATATACACACACACACACACACAGACACACAGTGCAGAGCATTGTAGCTAGATGGAATAAATATGTAAATATATAAACACCCACAGTATGGAGCATTGCAGCTAGGTGGAATAAATATGCAAGTATATAAACACACACAGTGCGGAGCAATGTAGCTAGATGGAATAATATGTAGATATATAAAAACACAGTGCGGAGCATTGTAGCTAGATGGAATAAATATATAGATATATAAATATAAACACACCCCGTGCAGAGCATTGTAGCTAGATGGAATAAATATGTAAATATATAAACACACACAGTGCAGAGCATTGTTGCTAGGTGGGATGAAACAGCATAACCGTCTATTTAGTTATCCTACATGGTATGATTATGTGCCCATACATATTCTCACCCTCCATAGCGACCGGTATGTTCCTAGTTGTATGCCGGAGAGGACCATTGTGTAAGTCTATTGCATCTTTTGCATTCAAAAAAAAAAAAAAAAAAAAAACTATTAGTTTGTTACGTCTTTTTGCTATCTCTGCGAGCAGCCCTGCTTAGGTTGTACAGTCTGACAGCCGTTGGTAGGAAGGACCTACGAAACCTCTCGGTTGTGCACCTGGGATGATGTAGTCTGCTGCTAAATGAGCTCCTCAGTGCATCCAGTATGTCCTGCATAGGGTGGAACTCGGACTCCAGCAGAGATGACAGTTTAGCCACCGTCCTTCTCTCTCCTATCTCCTCCATCGGATCGGGTAGCGGTGGTGGGCTGTGGCATTGTTCAATCTGTGGAAATCTCCGCACGGTCGCCATGATCCCTTGGCTTTAGGAACCATATGTAGCGGGGATGCCCATGGGCTGTTTGAGCGTCTGATGATGCCCAACTTTTCCAAGTTGGCAAACTCCTCATGCGCTATGGCCAGTTTAGCTGCGTCCAGGCGCTGAGGTCGTGTGAAAACGAGTGGCCCTGTGGTGGTAATGAAGTGCTCCACCCCATCTTTAGTGACGGTCGCCGAAAAAGTCGGGGCCATGAGTGCTGGGAACTGGGTGAGTAGTGTGTGGAACTTACCCCCTGGAGCTGTGACGTTGGCTAGCATTGTGGGCCTGGCTCCTCTAGCTGTATAAGGGAGAGAATCAAAAGACATTGCGTTAATCAGGTGTCTGTTAGCCACACTAGTAGACCATGTGCACACAAAAAATCAGTGCCCAAAATGGGGAAGCTGCATGCCGCTATGACGAATGTCCATTGGTATGTACAGCCGTGCAAGGATACAGTCAGTGTCCTCTCACCAAAAGTCTCAATGTCTGAGCCGTTTGCGGCCGTTAGCTCGGGGCTGCTAGTTCCCGCCAGCCGGTCTGCGTAGGACGGCAGGATGAGACTCTTTTGGGAGCCGGAGTCCATGAGGAACCGTCTCCCTGAGCATGAGTCTGTCACATAGAGCAGCTTGCTTGCTTCACCGGCGGTCGCAGCTGCTACCGACTGCTGGCCCTGGCGTTTCCCGAGTGCTTGAATTGGCACGGTGGCACACATCGGCGTGCGTCCTCTCCAAAACGGCGGTGGTAGAAGCAGAGTGTGTCTCTCTGGTGCTTCTTGGCCTCTGCTGCAGCCACCATCGTTGGCTCCTCGCCCCCGCTGGCCGTCTCGCTGGGTTCTGACGCCGCTGCGTTCACTGCGAGGGCTCTGGTGGTGATGATGATCCGATCTGCCTCTTGCGCTAGCGCCCAGTAGTTGTGAGCGACCAGCAGCGACAAATTGGTGAGGACCACCCTGGCCGCCATGGGGAGGTTCCGGAGGAAAAGGTGGGCAAAGAGGAAATGCCCGTCATCTGTGCCCATCAACACCAACATCTTCTCTATTAACTCGACCGCCAACCCGTCTCTCAACTCGGAGCGCGTCAGGAGCCTTTCCGCTCTCTCACAGTCTGAGAGCGTATAGCGCTGGGCAGTGCGGTTTTGAGAGCCTCGTATTTGTCATGGGCTGGGGGCCGTTGGAGCAGGCTTGCCACCTGCTGAGTTGTGCATGTATCCAGTGCTGCAACCACATAATAGTATCTGGTTTCATCCGCCGTTATTCCCCGGAGCGCGAACTGGGCCTCGGTGTGGAGGAACCAAGACTTCGGGTCATGTAGCCAAAAGTGTGGGAGTTTGACCGAAATGGCGCACGCATTGCTGGCACCTCCAGTCCGGGTCGTCTCCGAGGTGTTTGCCTCGAGTTCCATTGTGTGTCAAGGGTCACCAGCGTGGAGAGAGAAATAATCAGGCAGATAGGTCCAGAGTAGAACAGGCTTTATTCGTCTCTCTCTCTCACACATTCTCCAGAAACACAAGCATCAAAAGAATCACAGGTCACAGGCACCTCTCCTTTTATAGCATACAACTTGATCAGCCTTCTGTGGTGCTGCATTAACATGAAAGCTTTTGCAATTCTCATTCTCTTTGTCACTGTTCGCATCAACACACCAACCCCCCGCATCAACACACAAACCCCCCATGATGATTCCCCTTGTCCTTCCGTCTGAGTGGAAACATACTGACATACTGAGTGGCTTCCCCACAACATTGTCTTTTGTTGCAGGATATCAGGATTATTCCAAATGGGCTTGAGTTTCCACGGGACAAGTGAAGACCCCATTATTTTTAAAAATTTCGATCAGTCTGTCAGAGAGGAGCTAATGATAATGCTTTTAAAACAGTCATGGTGTTTGATACAGGGACGCATGAAAGGTAAGTCAGAGATTTTTAGCGACGCACAGAGAGCCTGTTCAGCATCTAACCATGGGTCTCCTAGTGGGGTTGATTTTGTCCAGTTAGAAACAAACTGCAGTCTATTGGCTAAGAAGTAATTTAAGAAATTTGGTACATCTAAACCTCCACACTCTTGCTTTTTGAAGAGTTTTTAAACTGATTCTTGATGATTTATCCTTCCACAAAAATGTACTTATATTTGAGTCTAGGGACTTAAACCATAGATGGTTGTGTACAAATCACTGAAAATAGATAATTGATTTTAGGAAGGACCATCATTTTAATGGTTGCAACTCTTCCCATTAATGATATAGGTAATGTCCTCCAGCGCGTAAGGCCGTCATTGTGGTGATCCGCTCTGTGTGCCTGCTGCCCAATTGTCTCCTCAGCTGCACGCACACCTGCTCCTCCGATTAGGCAGCCTTCTTAAGGAGCGCTGCCTCTCATTCTGCACGGAGACGTCAACGCTCCATTTGGATGAAAGACCTCTGAGCAAGAGTCTACTTCTACTACTTCTTCTAATCTACTTCTCCTTTGGCTAGGGAGTCTTGCCTCCCACATCTTTCCTGCACACCTAATCATCTAGGAGTTTCGTCTCCCCAACTCAATGTAAGCAACCCAAAGAAATTCATTCTCTCCGCTCCTTCCCTCTATCTTCCCTGTGCACAGGTGGATTCCTCTGGGCGGACTCCCTCCTCCTGGCAGTGGACCGGGACCCTCACCTACACTGAGGAAACACTGAATCAGAATCAGAATCAGAATCAGATTTATCGCCATTGTTCATGTAGTACACAAACTAGGAATTTGTCTCTGTGCAATGCTGAAACATTAAACATGATAAAATAAAAGAAATTAAAAAAAAAACTATGCATGCAATAAAGTGTAGAATAAGAATGAGTAATACTAGTCAGCAGTTTTAAATATATTAGCGAGCAGCAGATATTGTGGAGTACCCCATAGTGCAGTCGGTAATGCAAAAAGAAAACAGTGATGATTGACATGAGTCTGGTTGAGCTGCTGTACATAGTGCACGAGAGTCTAATAAGTCACTTAGTGTTCAGCAGTCTGATGGCAGAGGGGAAGAAGCTGTTCATATGACGGGAGGTTTTAGTCTGAATGGACCGAAGTCTTCTACCTGAGGGGAGAGGGGCAAACAGTACGTGACCAGGGTGAGAAGGATCGGCTATGATCCGGCCAGCACGCCTCCGGGTCAGAATCAGAATCAGAATCAGAATCAGCTTTATTGCCAAGTATATTTACAAGTAAACACACGAGGAATTTGACTTGACATTGGACGCGCACGTTAGGCGCATCCAATGACGCGTCGCCATACAAGGCGCCTGTCAACAGTGGAGGTAAAGAGGGGAGGGGAGGGGGAGGAAAACACAATAGGAGAGAGAAAAAACATAGTAATCAGAATAAACGCTCGTATATGAGCCAAATTTTGACTACACAGAAAAAAACCCTCATGCATTAGCAGACAATAGATACAATCACACAGCAGAGAGAGGGAGAGCAGTGTGTGTATATATGCATGTCATTGTGTAGTGTGAGTGTAACAGTTGTTAGTGGGCAGCAGAGGGCGCCTCCAGGCAGTGGATAGATGTTATAATCATGTGACTTATAAACAAGACCAGAGATCAGAGTCTATCTCTCTTTTCCTCTTCCTTGCAGAAGGCACATGGGCATTGTCCTTGAGAGACCAATCCGCTGACGACAACAACTGATTGTTGATGTATGGGTAGACATAAGCCACTTCTCCGGCGTTATCTTATCGAGGAGGAATGTAAACAAGAGTACCAAAACACAAGGTCAAATCTGCACAGTGCACTCAGAGAATAAAAAAATTTCTCTCTCTTCGATTCTGTGCTTCAATTTCATACAGGCTTGAATCATACTTTAGATCATTCTCTGGAGAGCACTCAGCAATCCACGGATGTTATCCACCTACCGAAACATAGGTAAAACATGTCCAGAGAGTTCGTTCTCTCTTCAATGCATGCCAGGTAGTAAATTCCATGTTAATCCTTCCGCTGACAGTCAGTGCTCCCCCCAGCTGGACGAATTGTTGAATTTGTTAAGGGAGCTACGCCGGGGTCCGCATTTGATTAGCTCACCCAGATAATTTCGATACACTAGGAAAACTCCAGGGGCCAAAACAGAAGATCTTGTGATCAGTTCAATCTCAGTCGAATCACACAGACACATGAATTCCAATGCCATGAGTCTCCCTTGGGTTCCCCCTGACCCGCTTCTTCTTTTAAAGGTGACAATCGCATATAAGCCGCTTTCCAGATCCATAATTTCCATTTGGATTAAGATTCAGCCAGGAGAAGAGTGACATTGCAAGCTGGGATCAGAAGGGAGAGGATTAGGAGGGAGAGGGAAGAAAAGCGTCTGCTCTCTCTCAGAAGCGGAAGTGAAGCGGGTCCTGGAGATGTACAGATCCTGGAGAGATGGGAGCTTGCAGCCGATCACCTTCTCAGCAGTGCGCACGACGCGCTGCAGCCTTAGTCTGTCCCTGGCAGTGGCTCCTGCGTACCACATGGTTATGGAGGTGGTGAGGATGGACTCGATGATGGCTGTGTAGAACTGCACTAACATCTTGGTGGGTAGCTTGAGCTTCCTCAGCTGCCGCAGGAAGAACATCCTCTGCTGGGCCTTTTTGATGAGGGAGCTGATGGTCGGCTCCCACTTGAGGTCCCTGGTGATGGTGGTGCCCAGGAAACGGAAGGAATCTGCAGTGGTGATGGGAGAGCCTGTGAGGGTGAGGGGGGGCAGAGGGGTTGTGACTTTCCTGAAGTCCACAATCATCTCCACTGTCTTCAGAGCGTTCAGCTGCAGGTTGTTGTGGCTGCACCAGGACGCCAGCTGGGCCACCTCTCTCCTGTAGGCGGACTCGTCGCCATTGGAGATGAGCCCGATGAGGGTGGTGTCGTCCGCAAACTTGATCAGCTTGGCAGACTGGTGGCTGGAGGTGCAGGAGTTGGTATAAAGGGAGAAGAGTGGGGGGGAAAGTACACAGCCCTGGGATGATCCGGTGCTGATGCTAACAGAGTCTGAGACAGTCTTTCCCAGCCGCACATGCTGCCTCCGGTCCGTCAGGAAGTTGGTGATCCACCTGCAGCGGGAGTCAGGCACGTTGAGCAGGGACAGCTTGTCCCGGAGCAGAGCGGGGCGGATGGTGTTGAATGCAGAGCTGAAGTCCACAAACAAGATCCTGGCGTAGGTTCCCGGGGAGTCCAGGTGCTGCAGGATGGAGTGGAGGGCTAGGTTGACTGCGTCGTCTACAGACCTGTTGGCTCGATAGGCAAACTGCAGCGGGTCCAGGAGGGGAGTGGTGATGGACTTGAGGTGGGGCAGGACCAGGCGCTCAAAGGACTTCATGACTACAGAGGTGAGCACTACAGGTCTGTAGTCGTTAAGTCCAGTGATCCGTGGCTTCTTGGGGACAGGGATGATGGTGGAGGATTTGAGGCAGGTCGGCACGTGGCATAGCTTAAGGGAGGTGTTAAAAATGTCTGTGAAGACAGGAGCCAGCTCTTTCGCACAGTGTCTCAGGGTGGAGGGAGACACGCCGTCCGGACCGGGGGCCTTGCGCGGGTTCAGTCTGGAGAACTGTCTGAGCACATCCTGCTCACTGATGACAAGGGCAGGGGGGGAGGAGGGGGGGCCGCCTTTGATGAAGTAGGGACCGGGGAGGCTGTGGAGCTGGAGGGAGGGGGGGAGTTGGACACAGCTGACGAGGTGTCAAAACGGGCATAGTGTTGGGACAGTCTTTGACAAAGGGCTTTGTCATCCTGACCCTTAGTGGTTTCCACTGGTTTCCATGAATGAACTATTCACCTCAGAAGCACCTGTTTCATTAACACCTGCACGAACACGCGACAGAGCGAGGCACTGGCATACAGTGCTGCTTGGATGTTCTTCAGCTCCTCAACAACTTACCTGCACTGTAAGACTGATTAACCACCTGTTTATTCAGTCAGTTTACAGAGAGCTCATACTCTTGTCTCTCCTCTCTTCTAGGGTTGCCAGACTTGTCCTCGCTCTGCTCATCCTCCTGCTCTCATTCTCATTTACACTCACACACACACTCACACACACATTTAATAAAGAAAATTGTGTTTATTCTGAGCCTGTGTCTGCACTTGGGTTTGTACAAAACATGTCAGTACATCTCTGTCAGGTAAACCCAGCAGACAGTGCACTCGCACAAAGGATTAGCATCATTGAGGCTTGTTTAGACCAATTGTCTTATCAACAACAGGTTACTTTGACACAGCTGACTCAAATTAACTCTCGCCTCAATCTGCTCACTCAGGCACAGCCTTTTCCGGGGGGGGGGGGGGGGCAGCTAATTCCACTCCACTTCCCACCCAGCATTCCTGTTAGACCCTGGTCCCCACTCCCTCCCGCTTTAGTGGCAAGTTAGGGGAAGCGCGGGGCTTTCTGTTGCAATGCAGTATTGTGTTTCAGCGGGTGCCAGGGGATTTTCCCACAAGTCATAGCCGTATTGGCTATGTGGTTAATTTACTGGAGGGGCGGGCCTTAGCTTGGGCTTACACCATCATGGCTCGTCCCGACTATTCTAGTTACACATATGACTGTTTTGTGGCAGAATTCAATGAAGTATTCGACCACTCCGACCGGGACAATGTGCCCACCACTCGGTTACTTAATCTTAAACAGGGGACTAAATCTGTCGCTGATTATTCAGTTGATTTCCAGGTGGTGGCAGCGGAGGTCAGGTGGGAGGATGCCTCCCTCTGCAGTGTTTTTGTACGTAGCCTTAGCCCTAGTCTGTGGGATGAATTGGCCCGGATTGAAAAGCCTTCTAAGTTGAATGAGCTAATCTCCCTCGCCATTAATACTGCTAACCACTTGAGGGAACGAGCAAATGAGCGTCGGCCTCCCGGTTGCTCTGGCGCCCAGTTTCGCCGCTCCCCGCAGTCTCCCTTGCTGGTCCTCCCTCCCTCTGATTCCCCTGAGGCCAAGGAACCCATGGTAATGGGCCAATCTAAGTTGCCACCAGCGGAGAGACAATGCCGCCATGACCTCGGCTTATGCTTATACTGTGCTAGCGAGGAACACAAACTTGCTTCTTGCCCCAAGCTGCCAAAAGGAGGGGTCCGTGCGTCACAGTAGGGGGACTCATGGACATACCTCAAGCCAAATCCCTTACTAGGTTTATGCTCCCTATCTGCTTTCAACACAATCACAATGAAATATCCCCTCACGCTCTCATTGATTCTGGGGCCGAGCAGAGCTTTATTTTGGAGAATTTGGCAACTCGGCTGGGGCTCCTGTGCTATCATCTGAAGACTCCTCTGAAGTTGATTGCCCTGTCTAAAGTTCCCCTCGCCATGGTGGCTAAACAGACTGCCCCTGTCTTGGTCCTGGTATCAGGTAACCACCAGGAACAAATTATTTTTTTTTGTGCTCTCTGTATCTGCCTCCCCCATCATTCTGGGTTATCCCTGGCTCAGGCTACACAACCCCGTTATTGACTGGCAGACAGGAAGTATTGTTTCTTGGAGCTCATTTTGTTTGAGTGCCCGCCTGCAGTCTGCTGCCTGTCCTCCATCTGTGTCCCTCTGCTCTCCTAATTTCTCTTTAGTGCCTCCTGAAAACCATGATCTAGGCCCCATTTTCAGCAAGGCTAAGGCACTATCACTTCCCCCCCACCGCCCCTATGATTGTGTCATCAACCTCCTGCCGGGGTCTCCATTACCATCCAGTCGGCTGTACAGCCTCTGTGCCCCTGAGCGACAGGTGATGGACAAATACTTCAAGGAGTCCCTGAGCTCTGGCGTTATCAGGCCCTCGTTCTCGGCAGTGGGGGCGGGGTTCTTATTCATGAGTTAAAAGGATGGCTCACTTAGACCATGCACTGATTTCAGGGAGCTGAATAATATCACTGGCAAGGACAAGTACACTCTCCCCCTTATTAACACCACTTTTGATTCTCTCCAGGGGGCCACGGTGTTCACCAAGTTGGATCTCCACAACGCCTATTACCTGGCTCGTATCAAAGAGGGGGATGAGTGGAAGTCTGGGTTCTGCACCCCTAGTGGTCATTTTGAGTACCTGGTAATGCCCGTTGATTTAACCAACGCACCTGCAGTGTTTCAGCAACTCATTAATGATGTATTAAGGGACTTTCTGGATTCATTTGTATTTGTGTATCTCAATGACATTGTCCTCTTTTCCCAATCTCTGGAAGAACATCGAGTGCACGTCAGACGGGTCCTGCAGCACCTTTTGGAGAAACAGTTGTACGTCAAGGCGGAAAAGTATGAGTTCCACACTGTTTCCACCACATTCCTGGGGTTTGTCATTTCCCATAAGAAAATCATGGCAGACCCAGAGAAGGTAAAGGCAGTGGTGGAGTGGCCAGTCCCGTCCTCTTGTAAACAGTTACAGCAGTTTTTGGGTTTTGCCAATTTCTATAGACGTTTTGTCAAGAACTACAGCATTATTGGCCTACCTCTCACCCGCCTCACTTCTACCAAGGTGCCGTTTCGCTGGACTGAAGAGGCTGAGGTGGCATTTGTTAAACTGAAATCTGTGTTTCTCCTCTCCCCGTTTTGGCTCAGGTGGACCCCTCCTTGCAATGCCTGGTGGAAGTGGACGCCTCGGACTTCGGGGTAGGAGCAGTATTGTCCCAGTGCTCCCCCACCTACGATAAGGTCTGCCCCTGCGCCTTCTTTTCCCATCATCTGTCACCTGCAGAAAGGAATTATGGCATAGGGGACAGGGAGCTGCTGGCAGTTAAACTGGCCTTGGAGGAGTGTCGCCACTGGCTGGAGGGCGCCTCCCAGCCTTTCGTCGTTTGGACCAATCACAAAAACCTGGAATATCTTAGGACGGCCAAACGACTGAATTCTAGACAAGCCTGCTGGTCCCTGTTCTTTGGCAGATTTAACTTTACCATCACCTACTGCCTGGGGTCGAAGAACACCAAGCCTGACGCATTATCCAGGCAATTTTCTCCTGAAGCAGCGGAGACGCCACCGCACCCTATTGTTTCACCAATAGCGCAGGAGACCGAGGCTGACCCGGGCGGGGGCCGGCGGGACGGATGTATGTGCCTTCTTCAGTCTGGGGTGAAGTTATCAATTGGTTGCACTCCTCCAAGATTATGTGTCACCCTGGAGTAGTGCGCACTGTGGCCTAGTTACAGAGGACCTTCTGGTGGCCTTCATTGTGGAGGGACGTCGGTGAGTTCATCCAAGCCTGTCCCCAGTGTGCAACCTGTAAGTCATCCTTCTCTCCCCCTTCGGGCCTATTGCATCCTCTCCCCATCCCTAGCAGACCCTGGTCCCATGTGGCCCTGGACTTTGTGACCAGTCTCCCCTCCTCTGCAGGTCACACTGTCATTCTCACCATTGTGGATAGATTTTCCGAAGCTGCTCACTTTATTCCCCTGCAGAAACTCCCTGCGACCAAGGAGACGGCTGACCTCCTCGCTCTGCATGTGGTGCAGCTTCACGGTATCCCAGTGGACATCATGCCGGACCGTGGGCCCCAGTTCATCTCTCAAGTTTGGTGAGCCTTCTGCAAGGCTATTGGGGCCACGGTGAGCCTGTCTTCTGGTTATCATCCACAAAGCAACGGCCAGTTGTTTTTGTGAACAGTTATTGTCCTGTTGGAGCTGAACCAGAAAGACAGACAGCGTAATTAGTAAAAACAGTATCAGCCACTGCTGCTGAGATCACTGAAGTATAGGTCCGGCCAGGATGTACTTCAAAATCCCCATCTGATGGAGAGTGTGACTCTAACGAGGTGTAACTGGATTTCTTCTTTTTTGTGCATGTGATTTAGTGGCATGTGACACTAATGAGAACTAATTAGGTTATCTTGCTGGACTCCATCCTCTCCCTCTCCATCCTCTGAGTATTGATTCAGATCCACTGCTGTGATGTCCTGTCAGAGCCTCTTAGTGTGATGAGCTGGTGGAGTGTAAAAGTGTTGACTCACATCCTGTCGTCTCTCCCGAAAAATAAAAGAGAAACAACACCGCTGCTCCCACTCTCAGTTTTTCAGAAGGGACAAATTTACACAAATATGGCCACAAATTTATGAGAAAAAAATATAAATTTACTAGAAAAATGTTGCAAAGTTATGAGAAAAAAGTGAAAATTTACAAGAAAAAAATTGTAAAATTACTTTAAAAAGTTACAAACTTAAAAGAAAATTTTTGTAAATTTACAAGAAAAACTCACAAATTTATGAGTAAATAAATTTAAAATTTATGAGAAAAAAATCCCAGATTTATGAGAAAAACTTGCAAGTCTATAGTAAAAAAAATTGAAAATTTTTGAAAAAGTTCCAAATTTACGAGGAAAATGTCATAGATTTATGGGAAAAAGTCACAAATTTATCAGAAAATAGCAAATGTACAAGGAAGAAAGTAATAAATTTATGAGAAAAAGTTGCAAGATTACAATAAAAAATTGACAAATTTATGAGAAAGTTCCAAAAGTACAAGAGGATATTAGCAAATTTGAAAGAAAAAAGTCACAATTTTACAAGAAAATCTAACAAATTTATGAGGGAAAAAAACCCTGCAAATTTACAAGAAAAAATTTGCAAATCTATGAGAAAATATCAAATTTTCAAGAAAAATTTATCAAATTAGGGGGGAAAAGTCACAAATTTACAAGAAAATAGAAAATTTATGAGAAAAAAAGTTGAAAATAGGTTAACAGCTGAAGTCCATGTGGGCAAACAGATGGGACCAACATGAAATCCATGGACAAACCCACTTGGACCCATAAGACAGCCCAGTTGAAGCTTTGGTGGGACCCACATAGACATGCTGGCTGGGGTGTGTTTGTGTATTTGTCTGTTATGTAAAGAAAAAATAACCAGTAAAGACTGTCTTAGTTTCAGTAATTGTCATAGCTTGCTTAATTTGAAAAAGTCAACAATTACTGCAGTATTGGGGTTACAGTAACACATTACTTTTCAACACATTACTCCCAACACTGGTAATGTGTGCACTTGATACACAAAGTCATCCCATTTTGTGTGCATGTGGCATGTATTGAACCACAGTGAATTCAGGGACCAACCTAGCTTAGGTTACGTTCTTCCTAATATGACAGAGGAGCAACCTCTCTGGATGCACCTTACTTGCGGGAAGCAGAGCGGTGGTGGGCATAAATAAATCTCCCCTGAGGAAAGTCGATACTGCGGCTCACATGTCTACAGCAGATGAATATCCAGCACTGTCTGCATCTTAATGGCTACAAAGCACTTGGTATATGATATACCTAAATATCTTAATATGTGGCAGAAGTACTTCAAAAGGTAAGTGAGATTATCTCAGATACACCTGAAATATTGTTGGCATTCCTCTTTGAGGAGTTCTTGATTCCTGTTGTCAGAAGTGACAACAGGCCCTGCCGCCTCCCTCAGCCATCTCTCCTGGGGCAGATGTCTGGTTGTCCTGGGGCTTGTTGGTCTTGGGACATTTGTGCTGTGTGGGGGTTGGCGGCGCTGTCTTGCTTGCTCGAGGTTTGTGGGGGGAGGGGGGTTGCTGTGTTCTGCCACCCTCTTTGTATGTTTCCTGGCAAACCACTCACATGCACACACTTACTTTGCTCTCATACACACGCACACACATGCACACACACACACACACATACATATGTCTGTTCTTTAACAGGTGCAGATACCAGACTCGTGATGAGACCTTTTCAGTAGAAGAAACAGTTTGTCTTCTGTTTGTTTCAGTTGTGTTAGTCTGTCTTCTTTGTTTGTTCCTCTCTCTTTTCTTTCCCCCTCCCCACCCCTCCTTTCTCCATTCCCCCCCTGCCAGGTCCTTCATGGGTAAAGCAATTTAGATAAAGTATTAAAAGTTATTAGAGTACATTGATATGTTCTGTATAAAGCTCCTTTTGGCAAAGTAAATCTGTTTAGCACAATAAGGTGAGCGGATTTCTGTTCTGCTTACCTAGCTGCTTGACAGGATGAGGGGGGAAAAACGAAGTGACCAGATATGTCCAGTCATCTGCTATCAGAACTTAATGCATTCTGGGCCGTTCCAGTCATGGCACAGATGTCTCCTGGTGTTTACTGTGCATCCGGAAAGTATTCACATCACTTCACTTTTTCCACATTTTGTTATGTTACAGCCTTATTCCAAAACAGATTAAATTCATTTTTTCCTCAAAATTCTACACACAATACCCCGTAATGACAATGTGAAAAAAAAGTTTTTTTGAGATATTTGCAAATTTATTAAAAATAAAAAACTAAGAAGCCACACATACATAAGTACATAAGTATTCACAGCCTTTGCTCAATATTTTGTTGATGCACCTTTGGCAGCAATTACAGCCTCAAGTCTTTTTGAATATGATGCCACAAGCTTGGCACACCTACCTCTGGGCAGTTTGGCTCATTCCTCTTTGCAGCACCTCTCAACCTCCATCAGGTTGGATGGGAAGCGTCGGTACACAGCCATTTTCAGATCTCTCCAGAGATGTTCAATTGGATTCAAGTCTGGGCTCTGACTGGGCCACTCAAGGACATTCACAGAGTTGTCCTGAAGCCACTCCTTTGATATCTTGGTTGTGTGCTTAGGGGCTTTGTCCTGCTGAAAGATGAACTGTCACCCCAGTCTGAGGTCAAGAGTGCTCTGAAGCAGGTTTTCATCCAGGATGTCTGTACATTGCTGCATTCATCTTTCCCTCCATCCTGACTAGTATCCCAGTTCCTGCCGGTGAAAAACATCCCCACAGCATGATGCTGCCACCACCGTGCTTTACTATAGGGATGGTATTGGCCTAGTGATGAGCGGTGCCTGGTTTCCTCCAAACATGACGCCTGGCATTCATGCCAGAGAGTTCAATCTTTGTCTCACCAGACCAGAGAATTTTGTTCTGGTCTGAGAGTCCTTCAGGTGCCTTTTGGCAAACTCCAGGTGTTCTTCCATGTGTCTTTTACTAAGGAGTGGCTTCTGTCTGGCCACTCTACCATACAGGCCTGATTGGTGGATTGCTGCAGAGATGATTATCCTTCTGGAAGGCTCTTCTCTCTCCTCAGAGGAACGCTGGAGCTCTGACAGAGTGATCATTGGGTTCTTGGTCACCTCCCTGACTAAGGCCCTTCTCCCCCGATTGCTCAGTTTAGACGGCCGGCCAGCTCTAGGAAAAGTCCTGATGGGTCTGAACTTCTTCCATTTATGGATGATGGAGGCCACTGTGCTCATTGGGACCTTCAAAGCAGAACAGAACAGAACAGAAATTTTTCTGTACCCTTCCACAGATTTGTGCCTCGAGGCAATCCTGTCTCGGAGGTCTACAGACAATTCCTTTGACTTCATGCTTGGTTTGTGCTCTGACATGCACTGTCAACTGTGGAACCTTTTATAGACAGGTGTGTGTCTTTCCAAATTATGTCCAATCAACTGAATTTACCACAGGTGGACCTCAAGGATGATTATTGGAAACAGGATGCACCCGAGCTCCATTGTGAGCTTCATGACAAAGGCTGTGAATACTTATGTACATGTGATTTCTCAGTTCTTTATTTTTAATAAATTTATAAAAATCTAAAAAAAAAAGCTTTTTTCACATTGTCATTATCTGGTATTGTATGTAGAATTTTGAAGGAAAAAATGAATTGAATCCCTTTTGGAAAAAGGCTGTAACATTACAAAATGTGGAAAAAATGAAGCGCTGTGAATACTTTCCGGATGCACTGTATGTGCTGTTTTTCTTTTAAAATCTTCTTGCCTGCCACAGGGACTACAGATGGAAATTAGCGAGAATGCTATAATCTAGTACAGAGCATCTTTGCCGTGTGTTTAATGTTTTTCCTGTACATGATCCCTGACAAATAAACTGAAACTAAATTGGCTTCACTCTTCTGAGTTACTGTGGTGTAAACTCGAAGTTCAGTCTTTTACTTCCTCTTCACCTCTTGCTTCAATTCATTCTGCATTGTCTTTTAATTCTTCTAACTTTACAACAAACCCAATTGCACAGTCCACTCATAGGTTCTGGTTCCAGTTTAGGCATCTCTTCAAGTTTTTGTCACCATCTACAACAGTGGTTCTCAACTGGTCTGGCTTTGGGACCCACCATCACCCCTCGATGACAAGCCGCGACCCAAATCAAAGATTTTCAAATTCTCAAATTTACTGAATGTAAAGATTGTGCATTTTGAACCTGAGGTAGAAGAACAGAATATCACAGTATACAAACACAAAACAAATTTAATGATTAACCAAAATGACCAGTAAGTGGCAATACAACAGAGGGAACAATTCCCTTTAAATTAGCTGCATTTTAAATTAAAAATTAAACAAAAAGTGCAATTCAAAAGAATTCAAGTCTCAAAATTGACTTTTCTTCTGATTGTTTTTTCAGTATTTACCTACTGATAAGGTTATGTGCTTTGAAGAAAATGAAGGAATACTCACTAAAACCTGTAACAGTGACATCATAGACCTGAGTCTGGAGGAATTAATGGGAGAACTGGGGATGTTTTTTGCTCTTGACAAGAGTCTCAATGTCTGGAGTTATATTAGACAAAGCGACTCTGAGGTCATGCTCAATGTCCAGCCTGTTTCTCTGTTTTGTCTTCAACTGAACCAGAGCTGAGAAGCCACACTCACAGAGATAGGTAGTGCTGAAAGGTAGGAGGGTTTTTACTGCTCGAATGGCAAGAGAAGGATACTCGCTCATCACAGTGCTGCACGAGAATTGCGAGAGGCTTACCTCCGTGAACCTCTTTTTCAGCGTGCGGTCACATGATAACTCCACCAGATGACTCTCTTCGTTGCTTGGCAACGTAACGCTTTCCATGTCGATTCCAAAGGGATCGCGTATCCCAGGGGTCCCCAAACTTTTTCCTGTGAGGGCCACATAACTTTTGCCTTCTCTGATGGGGGCCGGGGTCAGTTTGTAACAGAAAAAGTGTGACGATCGCAGGGGTGCCTAAACGTAAACATTTATTGTTTTCCAGAAAGCCACAAATGACCAAATATTAATAACCCTTTCTGGGATCTTCACAGGAAAAAAAGTCAGAAAATAAATAATAACACTATTAATGAAATAAATAATAACCAAATAACCCTCTCTGGGTTCTTCACAGAAAAAAGTCCATGGAACATTAACTTTGTGTTGTGCTGTGCACAATCTGAACAGGTAAAAGCTCAGCTTAGTTGTCAGAGCAGAATCTCTTCCTTAAATGACTCCTATGAGCAGCCTCTCAAAGTTCTTGTGCTTCTTCCTTATAATTCTTTTGTAGGTTCCAGCAGGCTTGTAGACACCGCTGCTGAACAGCCTTTTCTTTGCATTGAACAAAAAAATAATCGTTTGTCCACTGCAGGTTAAATACCCTGCATTCTGAATAAATTTTTCTCTTAGCTAACCTTTTCACCATTATTCCATTTTATTTGACAGGGGTGAGTCTAGGATTTACTTTTTTTTTTTTTTTTCTGAGGGGGGGGGGGGGTTCAGATAGGGGCACAGACAGAATGTCACATTCTATGCGTGTATTAGTCTCGATCGCGTGGCCAGACTGAAAAAAAAAAAAAAAAAAATCATCACGCTTACCAATGAGGAGGAAAAATCAGTGCAGGCGGACACAGCAAGCCGAAGTTTAAAGGTGTTTTATTCCTCCATCACGAGGCTCAGCCAGCGCTCTGTGAGAGAGCTCTGAGCAGATGTCTAAGAACGAATTCTAAGTGCGATAGTGAGGCATGAACAGTCAGCTCTTTATACAGTGATACAGAGAATCCATGGCACAGAATGCATAGCTGAGCACACGCTCAGCAGGGGAACGAGACGGCGCTCGGCCGACTTGGAAGCGAGGTGCGGGAGGGGGTGGAGGGGGTAAGCGTCTGATATTGTTCAGGGGGCCGGGCCAAATGTGGAGGCGGCACGGGCCGTAGTTTGGGGACCACTGGCGTATCCAGTCCGTTTTGCCATGCTCAATTAGCATATATACAAACAAACGGTGCGAGTCTTCTTCTATGGTGCGAAATATGGTGTTGCCCACCACCTACTGCCATCTACTGTTAAGGAGTGTGAATGACACTATGTTGATTTATTTCTTGATATTTTATTTGCCCGGGCAAAGGCCCGCGACCCACTGAAAACAGGTCCGCGACCCACTTTTGGGTCGCGACCCACCAGTTGAGAATCACTGATCTACAACAAGGGTGTCAAACTCATTCCCTGGAGGGCCAAGACCCTGCATGTTTTACCTCCACCCATTGGCTTCAGCAGGTGTTTTCACTGATCAGCAATCATCCATCCATCCATCCATCTTCTACCACTTAATCCTTTTCAGGTGGCGGGAGTGCTGGAGCCTATCTCGGCATCTTTGGGCGAGAGGCAGGGTCCACCCTGGACAGATCACCAGTCCATCGCAGAGCCAACGCAAACAGACAGACAACCATTCACTCTTACATTCATACCAAAGGACAATTTAGAATCCCCAGTTTGATGCCAGTTAACCTAACCTGCCTGTCTTTGGCCTGTGGGAGGAAACCGGAGTACCCAGAGTAAACCCACGCAGATATGGGGAGAATATGCAAACTCCACACAGAAGGGTCACTGCTGGTCAGGGATGGAATTGATCCCATGACCTTCTTGCTGTGCTGCCACAGTGATAACCACTGTGCCACCAAGCTGCCAGCAATCAGTGGGAAGACATTCACTGAATTTACCTGTTGAATACACTGGGTGGAGGTAAAGCAAGGTCTTGGCCCTCCATGGAAGGAGTTTGACACCTTTGATCTACAAGGTCGCCACTACTAAAAAATCATTTATTTCCCATCTCTCACAAATGCCTTCTACCTTTTGTGGCACAACAGAGGCATTACAGTTATTAGAGATCTTTAAAAAGAGGGAATTTTGCAAACTTTTCAGTCTTATCTTCAGATTTTAATTTGCCTTCATCCCACTTACTTCTTTATTTTTAGGTTAGACATTTTGTTTCTTCCCTTGCTCTGTGCTTTCCCTATTCCCTGCTAACCAACCATGGGATGACCTTCTGATTTTTACAGTTAATCAGGAATCACTTATATCTAAAATATATAATGCATAATGCACTGCTGGCACTGGGCAATCATACAGCAGTCAAAATCAGAAGTGCCTAGGAACAGGACCTTGGAATTGAGGTGACAGATCATTGGTGGGACAAAGCTGTACTTAGTATTGATCAAGTACACCCTGTGCCAGGTTGCAACTCATCAAATTTAAGGATTTATACAGAGTCAATTTTTCAAAGTCTCGACTGTCAAAAATTTATTCTAACATAATGGATCAATGTGACAGATGTCACACATCATCTTGCGTTCCCCTTCAGATAACGTCTATGCAACACAAAGTAACTTGCTTTTACATTCCTGTTAGCAAGATGTCGTCTCCTGCTCCTCTGGAAATCACCTAAATTTCCATCTGTCTCTCTGTGGCTACAAGATGTCATGTCATTTCCCAAATGAGAAAGTAATCAATTTAACTGTTAAAAGAAAGCAAGCAAGTTTATTTATATAGCACATTTCATACAGAAAGGCAACTCAATGTGCTTTACGTACATAAAGGCTGCCCTGGCCTTGGATGCGCTCTGCAGAGCGTGCCCAAATGCCAAGTCACGTTTCGTTACCTTGTATTCATACATGTGTAATGACAATAAAGTTGAATCTCATCTCATCTCATCTCAAAAAGAATATGCAGAGGAAATAAAGCAAAAAGCTTGAACAATGAAAAGAAAAAAAACAAGAGGTTAAAATATTATTAAAACATTATACAATGGAATGAATAGAATACAGTGGTGTGAAAAAGTATTTGTCCTCTTCCTGATTTCTCATTTTTTGTATATTTGTCACACACACATGTTTCAGATCATCAAACAAATTTAAATATTAGACAAAGATAACACAAGTAAACACAAAATGCAGTTTTTAAATGAAGGTGTTTATTATTAAGGGTAAAAAAAAATCCAAACCTACATGGCCCTGTGTGAAAAAGTGACCCCCCCCCCTTAAAATATAAACTGACTGTGGTTTATCACGTTTGGAAAGCTAAGTTCAATTTCTCTAGCCACACCCAGGCCTGATTACTGCCACACCTGTTCTCAATCAAGAAATCACTTAAATAGGACCTGCCTGACAAAGTGAATGAGACCAAAAGATCCTCAAAAGCTAGACATCATGCTGTGATGCAAAGAAATTTAGGAACAAATGATAAACAAAGTAACTGAGATCTATCAGTCTGGAAAAAGTTATAATGTGGCGGTTTGGTTAACGCCCACAACAGATTAAGGACAGTCAGCTCTCTTCTCTTGGTTTTTCCCGCTGCACTACTGAGATGTAATGTGCCATTCATGTATCGTGATGTAATGTGCCATCCATGTATTGTGATGTAATCTGCCATTCATGTATAGTGTTCATGCGTCCTGTCCTTACTGTGACCTGGAGACTGAGATCAATATGTAGATGTGCCTTGTAACCTCTTTGTCCTGCAAGCTGGAGCAGAGGACAGCAATCTGCCTATTGTTATGTAGGTCTCTCAAATGCAAATGTCGCATGCCTGTTCTGCAGTCTCTTTGATCATACCAACTGCTGGGAATATCGTTTGATGTATTGTCTGAGTTGGGTATAAGTACTGCACTGAAATCCATGTTCTCCCTCTCATTCTGACTTCTGCAACTGCTGCTGCTGGACACACATTTTGTGTCCCTCTGGAGAGCCGCTGGGCTCGCTCCCGGCGCGCATGCACGGCGCCGGGAGCGGAGCTCGTGACGGCGGTATGATTCAATAAACCTACTTAAAACCTTCACCAACGCAGCTTTATTTCATTGCCGCCGCAATAAAGCCATTTCTAAAGCTTTGAAAGTCCAGTAAACCACAGTAAGAGCCATTATCCACAAATGGTGAAAACATGGAACAATGGTGAACCTTCCCAGGAGTGGCCGGCCGACCAAAATTACCCCAAGAGTACAGCGACGACTCATCCAAGAGGCCGCAAAAGACTCCACAACAACATCCAAAGAACTGCAGGCCTCACTTGCCTCAGTTAAGGTCAGTGTTCATGACTTCACCATAAGAAAAATGGCCCTCCATGGCAGAATTCCAAGACGAAAACCACTCCTGAGCAAAACAAACATAAAGGCTCATCTTAGTTTTGACAGAAAACATCTTGATGATCCCCAAGACTTTTGGAAAAATACTCTGTGGACTGACGAGACAAAAGTTGAACTTGTTGGAAGGTGTGTGTCCCATTACATCCAGCGTAAAAGTAACACAGCATTTCAGAAAAGGAACATCATACCTACAGCAAAATATGGTGGTGGTAGTGTGATGGTCTGGAGCTGTTTTGCTGCTTCAGGACTTGGAAGACTTGCTGTGGTAAATGGAACCATGAATTCTGCTGTCTACCAAAAAATCCTGAAGGAGAGTGTCCGGTCATCCGTTCGTGACCTCAAGCTGAAGTGCACTTGGGTTCTGCTGCAGGATAATTATCCAAAACACACCACCAAGTCCACCTCTGAATGACTTAAGAAAAACAAAATGAAGACTTTGGAGTGGCCTAGTCAAAGTCCTGACCTGAATCCAACTGAGGTGTTGTAGCATGACCTTAAAAAGGCGGTTCATGCTTGAAAACCCTCCATTATGGCTGAATTACAACAATTCTGCAAAGATGAGAGGGCAAAAATTCCTCCACAGCGCTGTAAAAGACTCATTGCCAGTTATCACAAACGCTTGATGACAGATGTTGCTGCTAAGGGTGGCCCAACCAGTTATTAGGTTTAGGGGGCAATCACTTTTTTACACAGGGCTATGTAGGTTTGGATTTTTTTCCCCTTAATAATAAACACCTTCATTTAAAAACAGCATTTTGTGTTTACTGGCGTTATCTTTGCCTAGTATTTAAATTTGTTTGACGATCTGAAACATTTAAAGGTGGATTTACACTGCAATGTTTAGACTGACTTTTACTTACATTTTGGCAAACGTTTGGCTCTGCTGGCAAAAGTTAATGATAATTGGTGTTTGTTGGCAAATGCCAACGAAAGCTGTGTTCGAAAAATTTTAGCATGCTGAAAATTTACCGACGTATGGAAATACACGTTGGTGAAAGAAGGGCTCAGTTTGTAAAAGTTCCTGAGCGCTGAGCTAAGTTATGCACAGTTTACCTAAGTCAGCCTAAGTTAAAGCTGGGTTCACTCTATAGAGGGGTTGCACCGACATCACACGGGTCATGCGCCTTTTGTTTACTGCACCATTTTGGACGGCAACGAACAGTCAAATCACCAACAGCAAGCGTGAGTGAGTGTAATGAACGAGATAAATGACTACACACAAATCAACACCGTGGTCCACCAATGAGGTGCAGACTTTTCTGTGCTTGGTAGCTGATTAAAGAAATCCAGAGGTAGCTGGACGAAGCGACCTGAAACACATTCACGACCACAGCAGAGGCAGGTGGGAGGCAGAGTGGCGTCGACCTGACCACGGCATCATCATTGTTAAAAACAGTGATAGAGGATGGTGATTGATGTGATATTATTCTGGGTGATTTCAATAGAGCTAATCTCACAAATGAGCTTCCTAAATACTTACAGCATATTAAATGTCCCACCAGGGACACAAATACACTCAACCACTGTTACACAGTTTTAAGAAACGCCTATCATGCCGTCCCCCGTGCAGCTCTGGGTTTTTCTGACCACTATCTGCTCCATCTTATTCCAACATACAGACAGAAACTAAAAACTTCCAAGTCTGTTGTAAGGACTGTAAAGAAATGGACTGAGGAATCAAAGCTGGAGTTACAAGCCTGCTTTGACTGCACAGACTGGAGTGTTTTTGAAGATGCAGCCATTAACCTAAATGAACTCACTGACACTGTGACATCATACATCAGTTTTTGTGAGGACATGTGTGTGCAGACCAAGACCTTCTGCACATACAACAACAATAAACCCTGGTTCACTCCTAAACTGAAGCAGCTACGTCAGACTAAGGAGGAGGCCTACAGGACTGGTGACTGGACTCTGTACAAGCGGGCCAGAAACATGCTGACGAAGGAGACTAGGCTTGCTAAGAGGAGCTACAGTGAGAAGTTACAACAAAACTTCTCAGCCAACAACTCTGCTTCTGTTTGGAGAGGCCTGCAGAATATCACCAACTACAGGAGACCATCCCCCCACCCTGTGGAAAACCTCCAGCTGGCTAATGACCTAAACAGCTTTTACTGTAGGTTTGAAAAGAACCTACAGTTCTCACCTCCCACCCACACAAAAGGATTATCTGCAGCCCCAGGAACTCCATCCCTCCTCCACTCTGACCTCCCACCAGCACTAACGATCTGTGAAGAGGAGGTGCGCTGGGTCTTTCAGAGACAAAACATCAAGAAGGCTGCAGGACCTGATGGTGTGTCTCCGTCCTGCCTGAGAGTCTGCTCCAACGAGTTGGCCCCCATCTTCACCCGGATCTTTAATAGATCACTGGAGCTGTGTGAAGTGCCTTCCTGCTTCAAACGCTCCATCATCATTCCAGTTCCCAAGAAACCCTCTGTTACAGGATTAAACGACTACAGACCTGTTGCCTTGATCCTCTGTGGTCATGAAATCCTTGGAGAGATTGGTGCTGAACCACCTGAAGGTCGTCACAGGCCCCCTGATGGACCCACTGCAGTTTGCCTACCGGTCAAACAGGTCAGTGGATGATGCAGTGAATATGGGACTACACTACATCCTGCAACACCTCGACTCCCCAGGGACGTACGCCAGGATCGTCGACTTCAGCTCAGCGTTCAACACCATCATCCCAGGCATTCTTCATCAGAAACTCCTCCAGCTCAAGGTGCCCCCCTCCACCTGCCAGTGGATCTCCAGCTTTCTGACTGATAGGTGGCAACAGGTGAAGCTAGGGAGATTTACATCCAGCTCCCGAAAAATTAGTACTGGTGCCCCCCAAGGATGTGTCCTTTCCCCACTGCTCTTCTCCCTCTACTCCAACGACTGCACCTCAGAGGACCCTTTGGTGAAGCTCCTGAAGTTTGCGGACGACACCACAGTCATCGGTTTGATCCGGGATGGTGATGAGTCTGCATACAGGCAGGAGGTGGAGCAGCTGATCCTCTGGTGCGGCCAGAACCATCTTGAAATTAACCCAGCCAAAACGGTGGAGATGACTGTAGATTTCAGGCGACACCCTCCTTCATTCCCCCCACTCACCATCCTCAACAGCACAGTGTCCACTGTGGACTCCTTCAAGTTTCTGGGTACCACAATCTCCCGGAACCTGAAGTGGTCCTCCCATATAGACACTGTCCGGAAAAAGGCCCAGCAGAGGTTGTTTTTACTGCGTCAGCTCAAGAAGTTTGATTTGCCTCAGGAGCTGCTGGTTGTCTTCTACACCGCCATCATCCAATCTGTCCTCTGCTTTTCCATCACTGTCTGGTTTGGATCTGCCACTAAACAGGACAGAACCAGACTGCAGCGGATCATTAAGTCTGCGGAGAGGAACATTGGTACCGACCTACCCTCCATTGAGAACTTATATCGGTCCATAACCAGGAAACGGGCGGGAAACATCTGTGCTGACCCGTCACACCACGGCCACAAACTGTTTGAACTTCTATCTTCTGGTCGTCGTTACAGATCACTGAAGGTCAAAACCACCCGTCACAGGAACAGTTTCTTTCCTCAAGCCATCACTCTGATGAACTCCTAACATTCACCTAGTCCTACCTGTTGCTGTACTCATGACTTTTCATCCATTCTTACATTGCACATAACTCTCACACTGCTTTTTACTTCATTCACATTATATCACTGAATCTGAGTTCGCATTGAAATACTGTGTGACTGTATATTTTTTCATATATTTCTGCAAAGTGTGGATAGTCTGAGTAAATAACTGCATATATTCCTGTATATATTCGCATCCTTTTATAGAAACGTGGACAGACTGTAATTTACTGTACATACTCTGTTGTCATTGAATCCTTATTTAAATCTCATTTTAAATCCTCCACCTGAACAATGAGAGCAAATTTTTAGCCAAAGTCAAATTCCTTGTATGTGTTGTGCATACTTGGCCAATAAAGCTGATTCTGATTCTGATTCTGATTATGCATCTTTGCTGTTATTTATCCCAGTGGTGGAAAGCTCACTTTGAACAAACACACCATTGTCTCCTGTATGCAGACAATGAGCTAACTAACACACACGGTGTTAGATCGTATATTATATATACATTATTATGGCGGTGCCCTGGGCTAGAGAGGGGTGATGCCTTGCCTCTGGGAAGTGGCATCACCTGGGGTATAAAAGCCAGCTGTGGGAGACATCTTGTCTCTTTGCTGTGGCTCCTGTGCTCGCGTTAGAGTCTCCTGTGTTCCTGTGTTGTCGTTCTTAATAAAACCTATAAAATATCACCTCAACTCCTTCCTAATTAGAGATACAACATTTGGCGACGAGGATATACGGAGATGGAGAAGGCTGCTACCGTGTTTTGTCCCTTTTTGGAGGCTCCGGGTGAGCCGTTGGTCCTTTGGGCCAGATCATATGCAGCCTTCGAAAGCTATCTTACGGCGCTGGACCTTGGTGACCTAGACAAATTATTTGAGAGGGCTATTCTGGTCTACAACCTCGGTATGGAAGGCCAGAGGATCCTGAGCACACTTGGAGGAGGTGACTCATTTGGTGATGTCATGAGGCTCATGGCAGGCTACTTTCGCGCCCCTGAGAACACCATAATGCGGCGCATACAGTTTAGGCAGTGGTGCCAGTGGCCCGGGGCAGTCGGTTCAACAGTTCGTGGTGGACCTTCGGCAGCTGGCAGGTGAGTGCAGGTTTGGGGCTTTGGAGGAAGAGATGGTCCGCAACCAGCTAGCGGAACACGTGGCCTATTCCTCTGCGAGAGTCCGCCTGCTAACCAACGCTGGTGAGCTAACACTGCTAGCAGCCATGGAGTTAGCACAACAACACGAGGCAGCAGAAAGGCTAACAAAGAATCTCGGTAATACGGAGGCCCTGCCCAGGAAGGCACTGGCCTTGGATTCGGACGATGGCAGCAAAGATGAATACACGACCATTGTGAAGATTAGGTCCACCCCGGGGACGCTGAGATGCTACGGCTGCGGATCCAGCAGGCACCGCTACAGAGCGAGGTAGTGCGCAGCGAGGGGCAAGCATTGTAGACGGTGTGGTTTGTTCCACCACTTCGCCAGGGTTTGCTGAAATTTCGAGAAGGAGGAGCGGAGACCTGGAAAAGGAAATTAAACAAAGAAGATGCCTACGGTGGTCAACACTGTCTCGCCCAACACTGATGGTCGCATTCTTTGCAACATACTGTTGGATGGGACGCCAATACCGATGTTAGTGGACACGGGGTTGGCGGCCTCCATCTTGAATCTGGCAATGATAAAGAAGTTCTTCCCCCATTACACCTTGAGCAAAATGAACATTGCCTGTTACGGCTATGGTGACAACCCCCTGGACATTGTGGGCTTGGTGTGGCTTGTCGGTGAGGTACAAGAAAGCCTCTACGTGTGCAGCCGAGTTCATGGTGGCCCGTAGTGGTAACAACTTAATGGGCTGTGATTTGGTTTATGGGCTCGGGTTCACCATCACCTGCGAAGAAGTGCAAGAGTGGTCAGGTGGTGGACTGTGGGACCAGCCAGTTTATTCGGGAAGTGGCGAAGAAGTGTGGGACTTAGGGTGGCCCATTCCGAGTGAAGAGGGACGCCGCCAGCACCTGAGTACGCCGACATGATGGGAACTCCGTGCCAGTGTTTGTGGGCCTGTGGATGCAGGATCTGAACCGCATGGTTTAGCGCCCGTGGAGGCGGACGGTTCCAGAGAGCGAGTGCAGCAAGGTGCCAGTGGCTGGCCGAGTACTACTGTTGAGCCGGGCGCTACCAGAGTCGCTCTGACGCAGCAAATGAAAGTGATTGGGGTGAGACCAGATGGCACGAGCCCTAGCTGTACCCAGAATGAAAACAAGGTACAAGGATCGAGCAAGCCTAGTGGGACACTGACGAGCCATATGGGTACCAGTTTGCGACGGAGAAGAAGGAGAAAGCCCGTGAGTGTTCCCCTGGGCGAAGGCGATGGTGTGCCCTAGGGTCCAGCCTTGGCTAGGACGCATGCGCAGATCAAGGGAGCAGAGAGCTAGACAGGGTGGTCTGCGTGTGGTATGACCTGACGACGACGGTTACCTGAAGTTGACAGATGGGTTGAGATGGCACCCAAACGAGCTGCGGCGTTCGGGAAGGAAGGAACGCCAGTGCAGCCCGTCTCCGGTCACGAAGAAACAGAGGCACTCTGGAAGTGGGCCACGGGACGGACACTTCACAGGGGGGCCTACGGGAGACCCAGGTTAGGACTGTTATTGGGGCTTACAGTGTGTTCTAGTTATAGTGTGTTTTGCAGTGTATTTGCTAAGGTTAATGTTAAACTATATAAAAAAAGAAGAAATGTAAAGAGATGTGATTTAAATGTGTAATATGACCACCGTTGTTTGCTGTGAATGCCATGTAGCTGTGAGGAGGTTCTGAGTATTATGTGTGTGTGGGAAGGTGCAGTAACTCCTGCGTGTGAAAGTTAGTAGGGAGTGTGCGTGAGCGAAGTAATTGTCCTGTGTTGTGTACTTTGTAGTTATGATCTGGAGTCTTTGTGCCCAGTTTATGGGGTGAAATGCGGGTTTGTGGAGTTGGGTACCGCCGTTGTTCTTATTTGTATATACTTTATGGTTGTAATATGTGTCTTTTTATTTCGGGATTAATTTATTTTGGTGTGTGGCCCTTTTATGTTCAGTGACTGTTTTTTTTACATAGCGGAATGCTCCGCTGGGCCAGTGTGGTGTGAGTGTGTAGGTCTATAAACACCTTTGCATTAGTGTGTGAGTCGGGTGTAAATTATGAAGGTGGGTCAATTGGTGTGCTTGTGATTTTTCGGGGGGGGGGGGTGTTAGATCATATATTATATGTACATTACTATGGCGGTGCCCTGGGCTAGAGAGGGGTATATAAGGGGGTATATAAGCCAGCTGTGGGAGACATCTTGTCTCTTCGCTGTGGCTCCTGTGCTCGCGTTAGAGTCTTGTGTGTTCCTGTGTTCTCGTTTTTAATAAAACCTATAAAACGTAACAATCATTAGCTTACCTTCATGTGTGATCTAGTTTGTATCCTCATGTCTTCCGCTGCCCCATGGCTTCCTGAACTCTCCAGTACTTTTCCAGTGTTCCGTCTCGCCGCCTGTTGCCTTTTCTGGCTCTCCTTTTTTGCCTTTACTGACAAAAAGCCAGCCAGCAGCAGGCTTGCCTAGATATCCAGCTTGTGTTTTTCTTGTCACATACAAACAATGTCATGGGAGTGTAGGGCCGCCTTGCTGTAAAGATCTCACTCACTTAAGGTGGTATTCAGTCGTAATGGAAAACGAACAACACTGGTGAGTCGGACTGAATATGTGCTAGTGCGGCGGCAATGAAATAATGCGGCATTAGTGAAGGTTTTAAGCAGGTTTATTAAATCATACCACCATCACGAAGCTCGCCCAATGGGCGGCTCGGAGGCTCTCCAGCAAAGAGACACAGAGTGTGTGTGTCCAGCAGCAGCAGTAGAAGAGTGAGTGAATGAGAGAGAGAACATGGATTTCAGTGCAGTACTTATACCCAACTCAGACAATACATCAAAGGGTATTCACAGCAGTTGAGACATTTGCATTTAAGAGACATACATAACAATAGGCAGATTGCTAGCCTCTGCTCCAGCTTGCAGGACAAAGAGGTTACAAGGCACATCTACATATTGATCTCAGTCTCTAGGTCACAGTAAGGACAGGTCGCATGAACACTATACATGAATGGCACATTAACATCTCAAAGCATGAATGGCACATTACATCTCAGTAGTGCAGCGGAAAAAACCAAGAGAAGCGAGCTGACTGTCCTTAATCTGTTGTGGGGGTTAACCAAACCGCCACACTAGTGGAATTATTATTATTCTCAACACAGGGTCCACGCTATTTGCTGCCCAAAATGGCAGAAAAACAATGTGGCATGTGACCACTGACGTCCCGTGCAACCCCTCTATAGTGTTTGGATGACTTGTACAGACATTTTTAAAAATCAGAGAAATACTCAGTGCAGGTCATCTGACATCAGCGTCAGGTGATGCTCATATAAAGATCAGTGTTTGTGGAGGCTTCCTGCCTTTCTGCTTTTGGAGTGAATACATCTCCCTTGGGCATACGTTTCAGTATTTATTTTCATTTTAAATTCCTATGTAGTTACTTCTGCATACCCTTTTCCCCTGTTTGTTCATTCATTCATTCATTCATTCATCTAAAAAATAATAAAATAATACATAGACTCCAACACTAAGTCTGCAATTAAAATGTGAATGTGGATGGAATAAAAAAACTGTTTAGTGAATCATCATACAAATAAAATGACGGATGATTATACAGTATTTTGACTGTTGCAACTCTCTCCATTAAAATAACATAAAATATTGTTAAATGTCATTTACTTTTTGACACCACATCAGCCTGTTTGATTCCCACAATGGAAGAACCAATAAATCCTGGAGAATGATTACTCACGGAGCAAAAAATTAAGAACAGTAAATTTCTGAATGAGGAGATTTTTTTTTCTTTTGGCTGTCACATTTTTTGGGAGATTATACACACACACACACACACACACACATATGTATGTGTGTGTGTGTGTGTGTATATATATATATATGTAACAGGCAGCGAGTAGACAGACTCTGACTGAAAATTTCACAAGAAAAAAAAAACAAAAAAAAAACTTATTCTATGTACCAAGAAAATACAGACAGCAAAAAACCCCAAAACAAAACAAAACATAAAATAAAAAAAATTATCGGTCTCTGTTTCCAAGGTGACCAGTAATCCATATTGGCAAAAGACACATTTGTGCAACAGCATATCCTGGTGGTAGAAAAATAACACTGCAAAGATAGAAAACCCCAAACCACTCGCCAGACCCATCACACCATCAAACGCTATAGCGCTTTTACTCATCTCTGGATGACCAAAGCGCTTTACAGATCCTGCTAGCAGAGCTGCTATGCACCGGTGCTGGCCAGACCCACCAGGAGCAACTGGGGGCTCTGTGTCTTGCTCAAGGACACGCCGACATGCAGATTACAGACAGAGTGGGAATCAAACCCCTGACCCTCCGATCAGTAGTCGGCCACACTACAATTGCGCCACAGCCGCATATGTATATATTATCCCGTACATTAAAATTTAAAAAAAAAAAAATCATGCACACCTTGGTATCACCAAACAAATACTGTACACTGTTCTCTTACATATATATTTTCTTTTTTTTAATCCCCCTTCTCTCTATTTCTCTTTCCTTTGTGAATATCATCTGCTTCCACTAGCATTTCAGTCAACGTTTGCCAAAGGTGCTTAACTTGGGCTGACTTAAGCGAACTCTGCATAACTTAGCCCAACGCTCAGGAACTTTGACAAACTGAGCACAACTTTCACCGACGTTCATTTCCAAACATCGCCAAATTTTCAGCATGTTGAAAATTCTCAACAAATACAACTTTCGCCAGCATTTGCCATCAAACACCAACCTTCATTAACATTTATCAACTTTTGCCAGCAGAGCCAGACATTTGCCAAAACGTCAGTAAAAGTTGGTCCAAACGCTGTAGTGTGAATTCACCCAAAAAAGCAGGTCCAGGATGGCAGGAAGCCTCCACAAACCCTGATCTTTATATGAGCATTTCCTAACGCTGATGTCAGCTGAACTGCGCTGAGTATTCTTAGCTTAAGTTAACCTAAGTTGGCAGCTGCTACACATATGCTAGCCTAAGCTGGCAAAAGTTTGACAACGCTGAATGCAACGCTGGGAAATGCTAGCAAAAGTTTGTAAAAGTTAGTAAACATTGGTGTGCGCTGGATTAAAAAAAACTGCTCATGAACTGAATTCCACCAACGTTTGGACTGATTTCGCTGATTGTTGAAAATGTCTGTAAAAGTTGGTCGAAACGTTATAGTGTGAACCCAGCTTAAATGTGACAAACATACAAAAAAAAAATAGAAATCAGGAAGGGGGCAAACACTTTTTCACACCACTGTAACTAAAATATATGTAATTAAAATGATTAAAACAATTTTTGACAGTAAAAAAACAGTATGAATTTCATGCATAAGCACACAAAAAGAGAAATGTTTTAACTTAGATTTAAAAGTGTCCACATTTAATGCAAATTTCAACTCCAGTGGCAATTTGATCCATTTATTTGCAGCATAACAGCTAAATGTTGCTTCTCCATATTTTGTGTGGACTCTGGTCTCAACAAGTTGACCTGAGTCTGTGGATCTAAGAGCCCTGCTAGGTTTATAATCTCTAAACATATCACATATAAATTCTGGAGCTAAACCATTCTGTGATTTGTAAACCAGCACCAGGGTTTTAAAATCTATTCTGTAACTGACTGGAAGCCAGTGTAAAGGTGTTAAAACTGGTGTTATATGCTCTGTTCTCTTAGTCCTGGATAAAACTCTGGCAGCAGCATTCTGGATGAGCTGTAACTGATTAATGCTCTTTTGGGGAGTCCAATTAGAAGACCATTACAGTAATCAAGTCCACTGGAGATAAAGGCATGGATGAGCTTCTCCTGGTCTTTTTGGGATACAAAACTTTAATTCTGTTAATGTTTCTAAGTTGGTAAAATGCTATCTTAGTGACAGCTTTGATATGGCTGTCAAAAGTCAGATCTGAATCTATCAACAGTTCAATTCAACTTTATTTACATAATGCCATTTCACAACAACAGTCATAGCACTTTCAACTGTAGAGGAAACCCCCATAATTGCAGAAAGACCCCAGCAATCAGGCGATCCCGCTTGATGCAGGGTGATGGTGGAGAGGAAAAACTCCCTTTTAACAGGAAGAAACCTCCAGCAGAACCAGGCTCACGGAGGGGCAGTCACCTGCTGCCACTGGCTGGGGGGTGGGGGGATAGAGAAGATGAAAAGAACAGGCATGTAGAAAGCAAACAGCACAATGGTGACTCAATCTATGGGAGAGAACGGACAGATGTTAATGACCAGCAAAAAAAAAAAAAAAATTCATTGAGAGTGAAGAAATGGTGAAGCCCAGTCCATTATTGGAGGTCCCCCAGCTGTCTAAACCTATTAGCAGCATAACTAAGGGAGAGTTCAGAGACACATGATCCCTCCCTAATTGTAGGCTATATCAAAAAGGAAGGTTTTAATCCTATTCTTAAAAATAGAGATCGAGTCTGACTCCCGAATCCAGGTTGGCAGCTGGTTCCACAGGAGAGGAGCTTGATAACTGAAGGCTCTGCCTCCCATTGTACTTTTGGAGATACTAGGTATTACAAGTAATCCAGCATTTTGGGAGCGTAGTGCTCTGTTAGGACAATAGGGTAGTATCAGATCTTTTAAATAAAAAGGTGCCTGATTGTTTAGAGCTTTGAAAATGAGAAGAAGGATTTTAAACTTAATTCTAAACTCTATGGGAAGCCAATGAAGGGAGTCCAGAACCGGAGAGATATGATCTCTCCTTCTAGTACCTGTTAAAACTCTTGCTGCAGCATTTTGGATCAACTGAAGACTGTTTAAAGATGTTTTAGGACAACCTGATAATAAAGAGTTACAATAATCTAATCTAGAGCTAAAAAAAGCGTGGCTCAGTTTCTCAGCATCACTCTGAGACAGTTTTAAAAGCATGCGGTACATGGTCTAAAGTTAATGAAGAACTGATTATTTGAAGAATAAAGCTACCAATAAGTGGGAAGACTTCTTTAAATAACCTGGTAGGAATAGGGACTAAAAGACAAGTTGAAGGCTTGGATGAGGAAATTATTTTGTCTAACCCTAAAAGGTCAGTTGGAGTAAACTCCTCCAAACAGATATCAATTGAAGGAGTTGTAGTAGTTACAGTATTTAAGTCAACGTTGGGAAGAATTTGACTGATTTTATCTCTGATAGATGAAATTTTATTATTGAAAAAGTTCATAAAGTCCTGACTAGTAAGCTCTAAGGGAATGCTAGGATTGACAGAGTCCTGACTCTTTGTCAGCCTGGCTACAGTGCTGAAAAGAAACCTGGGATTATTCTTGTTCTCTTCTATTAATGCACAATAATAACTTGTACTAGCATTTCTAAGAGATTTTTTATAAATTAAAAGATGATTTCTCCAAGCTAAATAGATTTCATCTAAATTAGTGGAGCCCCATTTTCTTTCTAACTGACAAGTCTTCCGTTTTAAGCTACAAGGTTCTGTGTTGAACCAAGGAGTTAGAAATCTCTGATTAGACTTTTTCTTTTTTAAAGGGGCCACCATGTCTAGAGTCTGATGCAGAGAAGCTGTAACACTATCTACCATGCGATCAATTACAGAAGGAGCAAGCTGTCTATAGCTTATTTCCGTTGTGCTGACACATGGCATAGAGGAAGCAATCTGCATAAATTTGGTTACATCATCTGAGAGGCATCTACTGTAATAATATTTTTCTTTAGGAGCCAAATAGTCAGAAATAGTAAAATCAAAGGTTAACAGACAATGGTCTGACAGTACAGGGTTATGAGGAGACACTACCAGATTTTCTATTTCTATGCCATATGTCAGAATGAGGTCCAACATGTGGTGGAGATAATGGTTAGAATTTCCTACTTTCTGAGAAAACCCCATCAAGTCTAGAATTGAATTAAATGCCATATTAATTCATTTACTATCTACATCTACATGTATATTAAAGTCCCCTACTATAATTATTCTATCTAATTTCAGCACTAAATCAGCTAAGAATTTGGCAAATTCAGATAAAAACTCTGAGTAGGCTGATGGAGGACGATAAATTATGGCAAATAAAATTGGGTTTAGCCTAAAATTGCTAAAATGCCCAATACTGAGGACCAGGCCCTCAAAGGAAATATAACGTGTTTTTTGCTTTACATTAACTAGTAATTTGGAATGGTAAATTGTTGCTACTCCTCCTCCATGACCACAACTTCTGGGATTTTGACAGTTGAGTGAGTGGGAGTTTGACAGTTGAGTGGGAGTTGAGTTGAGTGGGAGTTTGACAGACTGACGTTTTGGCAAATGTCTGGCTCTGCTGGGAAAAGCTGAAAAAAGTTAATGATAGTTGGTGTTTGTTGACGAAAATTGTATTCGTTGAGAATTTTCAGCATGCTGAAAATTTGGCGAGGTTTGGAAATAAATGTTGGTGAAAGTTGTGCTCAGTTTGTAAAAGTTCCTCTAAGTTATGGAGAGTTTGCCTAAGTCAGCCTAAGTTAAGCTCCTTTGGCAAACGTTGACTGAAATGTGGGTGAAAACAAATGTTTTTAGATCAAAACTCAGTTCAGACATGCAGGAATGAAAGAGAAATAGAGAGTAATTAAAAAAAGAAAATACATATGTATTTTTTTGTTTTTTGTTACTTATTTGTACCCGTAGGTAGACTTGGTTTGCAGTCTGGTGACAAGCCACCGGCTGCTGGTCGCTGCGTGCACGAGCGCCCTAAACCTACATGTTTTTGGTATGTGGGAGGAAACCGGAGAAATCCCGGAGTAAACCCACGCAACACGGGGAGAACATGCAAACTCCACACAGATCACTGTTGGTCAGGGGCTGGGATCGAACCCACGATCTCATGATCCCTGCGATCCCCCGGCCGAGGGTAAAACTGTGCTGCCACACTATATATATATATATATATATATATATATATATATATATATATATATATATATATATAGTGGGGTAAAAAAGTATTTAGTCAGCCACCAATTGTGCATGTTCTCCCACTTAAAAGATGAGAGAGGTCTCCAATTTTCATCATAGGTATACCTCAACTATGAGAGACAAAATAAGAAAAAAAAATCCAGAAAATCACATTGAAGGATTTTTAATGATTTAATTGGTAAATTCCTTGGTAAAATAAGTATTTGGTCAATAACAAAAGTTCATCTCAATACTTTGTTATATACCCTTTGTTGGCAATGACAGAGGTCAAATGTTTTCTGTAAGTTTTAACAAGGTTTTCACACACTGTTGCTGGTATTTTGGCCCATTCCTCCATGCAGATCTCCTCTAGAGCAGTGATGTTTTGGGGCTGTCGCTGGGCAACACAGACTTTCAACTCCCTCCAAAGTTTTTCTATGGGGTTGAGATCTGGAGACTGGCTAGGCCACTCCAGGACCTTGAAATGCTTCTTACAAAGCCACTCCTTCGTTGCCCGGGCGGTGTGTTTGGGATCATTGTCATGCTGAAAGACCCAGCCATGTTTCATCTTCAATGCCCTTGCTGGTGGAAGGAGGTTTCAGAATCAGAATCAGAATAAACTTTATTGCCAAGCATGTAAAAAACACACGAGGAACTTGACTTGACATTGGTGCGCATGCGCGCGACACAACGACACGGCAGCCATAATAGGCGCCTCATCAAACAGAGATAGATAAGAAGGGAGGGGAAGGGAGGGAACGACACAAGGGGGGAGGAGAAAAAAAACTTTGTTATCAGAATACAGCTTATTTTTTAAGCAGATTATGATTACAATGAAAAAAAATCTCTCAATAGCACAGAGCAACAACTCAGAATTTCACAAGACACAAGAGAGCAGTGTACAGTATATCTTTAATCAGTTCATGAATCAATGTGTGTGCGGTGTTGAGCAGTGTTGATGATAATAAGAGAGACCCAAGGACCCTTGGCAGAAGATGTTTTGTCTGTCTGGCGCCCAGTCTTATCTGGCGCTGCAGCTGGCTGTCCAAGGCCTTGTGCTCATGATTTTGAAAAAACACAGTCTGCAGACAGCCAGGAGGAATTTTCATGGGGAAATAATAATGCCAAATAGGACTGATCACAGAGAAGACTTGTATTTCTTCTGTCGATTCAGTACATTAATCCTTCATTGCGCAGCTTTGAATTCGTCGTGGAAAGACCTGAGCGAACCCATGATGTAATCCACCTTACGAGACAGTTCTCCAGTAGTCGCTATCAGGGTCTTCTCCAGCTTCTCAATTTGTTGGATGCACCTCGCCTGGCCAGCATTTTGATAGGTTGAATCCATCTTCAGCAATTTGCGGTAAACCAAGACAATTCCCGTCCCAATCAGAATTATCCCAATCACCAAGATTACGAAGATAAACAAATCTTCAATATCTTCGATAGAGAGATTAGAGAGACACAGCATTTTCCAATTACCTGTGTCACATAGATAGCCCACTGGAGCCGTTCCAGCGGGGCAGACAGCTTCCCCCGGAGCACTTTTCCTTGTTGAAAAAATAGTGTCAATTGTGTTCAAAGCCCAGCTTATTAACTCCATAATTTCTTTTCGGCGGTCGCAGTTAGACGCAGACAGACAACAGCAAGCTGGGATCCAGTAGTAGGAGGGGAGGAAAAGTCAGCAGGAGAGAAGAAAAAAGCGTCTGCTCTCTTGGGAGGGCGGAAGTGAACCAAAATCTCACGATACATGGCCCCATTCATTCTTTCCTTTACACGGATCAGTCGTCCTGGTCTCTTTGCAGAATAATAGCCCCAAAGTATGATGTTTCCACCCCCATGCTTCACAGTAGGTATGGTGTTCTTTCTCCTCCAAACACGACAAGTTGAGTTTTTACCAAAAAGTTCAATTTTGGTTTCATCTGACCATATGACATTCTCCCAATCCTCTTCTGGATCATCCAAATGCTCTCTAGCAGACTTCAGATGGGCCTGGACATGTACTGGCTTAAGCAGGGGGACACGTCTGGCACTGCAGGATTTGAGTCCCTGGCTGCATAGTGTGTTTCTGATGTAGCCTTTGTTACTTTGGTCCCAGCTCTCTGCAGGTCATTCACTAGGTCCCCCCATGTGGTTCTGGGATTTTTGCTCTCCGTTCTCGTGATAATTTTGACCCCACGGGGTGAGATCTTGCGTGGAGCTCCAGATCGAGGGAGATTATCAGTGGTCTTGTATGTCTTCCATTTTCTAATAATTGCTCCCACAGTTGATTTCTTCACACCAAGATGCTTACCTATTGCAGATTCAGTCTTCCCAGCCTGGTGCAGGTCTACAATTTTGTTTCCGGTGTCCTTTGACAGCTTTTTGGTCTTGGCCATAGTGGAGTTTGGAGTCTGACTGTTTGAGGTTGTGGACAGGCGTCTTTTATACTGATAACGAGTTCAAACAGGTGCCATTAATACAGATAACGAGTGGAGAACAGAGGAGCCTCTTAAAGAAGAAGTTACAGGTCTGTGAGAGCCAGAAATCTTGCTTGTTTGTAGCTGACCAAATACTTATTTTACTGAGGAATTTACCAATTAATTCATTAAAAATCCTTCAATGTGATTTTCTGGATTTTTTTTCTCATTTTGTCTCTCATAGTTGAGGTATACCTATGATGAAAATTGGAGACCTCTCTCATCTTATAAGTGGGAGAACTTGTACAATTGGTGGCTGACTAAATACTTTTTTGCCCCACTGTATATATATATATACACTACCGTTCAAAAGTTTGGGGTCACACAGACAATTATTTTGTGTTTTCCATGAAAAGTCACACTTATTTACCACCATGAGTTGTAAAATGAATAGAAAATATAGTCAAGACATTGACAATGTTAGAAATAATGATTTGTATTTGAAATAATAATTTTTTCCTTCAAACTTTGCTTTTGTCAAAGAATCCTCCATTTGCAGCAATTACAGCATTGCAGACCTAACATGATTGCACAAGGGTTTTCTAATCATCCATTAGCCTTCTGATGCAATGAGCAAACACATTGTACCATTAGAACACCGGAGTGATAGTTGCTGGAAATGGGCCTCTATACACCTATGTAGATATTGCACCAAAAACCAGACATTTGCAGCTATAATAGTCATTTACCACATTAGCAATGTATAAAGTGTATTTCTGATTAGTCTAAAGTTATCTTCATTGAAAAAAAGTGCTTTTCTTTCAAAAATAAGGAAATTTCTAAGTGACCCCAAACTTTTGAACAGTAGTGTATATATATACTGTATATATATATATATATATATATAAAAGAATGTGTGTGTGTGTGTGTGTGTGTGTGTGTATGTAAGAGTACAATGTACAGTATTTGTTTGGTGATAACTGTCATGAACTGGGTTTGGACCTTTTCCAAACCCAGCTTCATGGCATTATGGCTGCATTTTCACCTGTCATATTGTTTGTGCTTCTTGTTGGCCAGTTTATTTTTGGGCTCTCTTCTACCATTTTGTAACAGGCACCTGTCAAGAAGTCTTCCAGGGTTTGCCCGGCCCCCTGTCAGCTGACAGCCACGCCTCCTCTTCCTGTCAGTGTCTGACAGCTGTATACCATTACTGCCTGTGTTTACTACTCAGCTCACTCCTCACACACACACACACACACACACACACACACACACACACAGAGACACATACATACACGCATGCACACATTCACACACACTGGTGCCCACTCAATTCAGCCCACACACTCACTCACACGCACACATTCACTCACACCTGTGCTTACTCCGCTCAACACACACCCATACATTCCTACACACATGCACACAACCACTCACGCTGGCAATCACTCTGTTCATTATGTCTCATGTTATTTAAATTCTGTCTTCCCACCTGTGTTTGCCAGATTATTGTGTTGTCCTCTGCATTGTCATCTGTATTGTCTTTCTGGATCGTCCACTGGGATTATCGCCACGGACTGCTCTGTTCCCGGCCCGGTGAGTACTGTTTGTTCCCCCCGCTTGCCAGTCACGTCTGGAAGCGCTTTGGGTTTCTCTGCTGCTCCCCCCGCTGTTTAGTCTCGTCTGTAGCACCTTGGGTTTCCTCTTTATATACTCACCTGTGAGCTGAGGAGCGTCCTGCGTGTAATCCCAGTGATTCCTCGTTGTACCATGTTCGCCTGTTTGTTTGCTTGGACTGTATCATCACCTTTTTGTTCAATAAACACACTCAGCATCTCCTGCATTTGGGTTTCTGTCTCCCCTGCCTCAGAAAGGCAGGAAATCATGACAATAACATGGTGTGTATGACGTGTTTTTTAAAAAACAGACTGCAGCTGAGCTATCAATGCCAGACCTTTCTAAGCAGCCAATCGGAATTAAGGAAGGGCGGGACATAGGATGCCGGTACAGTCTGTACCAGGGCTATTCAATTACAAAATCAGTTAGGCCACAATTTGAAATCAAGACATGTAACTGGGCCTCACATGTTCAGCGATCCGTTGAATATGACAAATTTCAAACCAACACAGATCAGTATGACGAAAAATATGCACTTTTTGTTCATTGTCCATCCATCCATCTTCTACCGCTTTTCCGGAGGTCCGGGTCGCGGAGGCAGCAGTTCAAGCAGAGAAGCCCAGACTTCCCTCTCCCCAGCCACCTGCTCCAGCTCTTCAGAGGGGATACCAAGGCATTCCCAGACCAGCTGGGAGACATAGTCTCTCCACCGAGTCCTGGGTCTGCCCCGGGGTCTCCTCCCAGTGGGACGTACCTGAAACACCTCAAGTGGGAGGCGTCCAGGAGGCATCCTAATCAGATGCCCATACCACCTCAACTGACTCCTTTCAATGTGGAGGAGCAGCGGTTCTACTCTGAGCCTCTCCCGGATGACTGACTCCTCACCCTATCTCTGAGGGTGAGTCCAGCAATCCTACGGAGAAAGCTCATTTCAGCCGCTTGTATCCGCGATCTCGTTCTTTCGGTCATTACCCAAAGCTCGTGACCATAGGTGAGAGTAGGAACGTAGATTGACTGGTAAATCGACAGCTTTGCCTTAGAACTAAGCTCCCTCTTCACCACAACAGACCGGTACAACGTCCGCATCACTGCAGATGCTGCTCCAATCCGTCTGTCGATCTCTCGCTCCATTTTCCCCTCACTCATGAACAAGACCCCAAGATACTTAAACTCTTCCACTTGGGGCAGGAGCCTGTCCCCAACCCGGAGAGGACAATTCACCTTTTTCCGGCTGAGGACCATGGACTCGGACTTGGAGGTGCTGATTCTCATCCCAGCCGCTTCACACTCAGCGGCAAACCGTCCCAGCAAGAGCTGTAGGTCATTGCTGGATGAAGCCAACAGGACAACATCATCTGCAAACAACAGAGATGAGATCCTGTGGTCACCAAGCATGACACCCTCCATTCCCTGGTTGCGCCTAGAAATCCTGTCCATAAAAATTATGAACAGGATCGGTGACAAAGGGCAGCCCTGGCGGAGTCCAACTCTCACTGGGAATGACTCCGACCGAGTGTTGGCAATACGAACCAAACTCTCACAACGGTCGTACAGAGACCGAATAGCTCGTAACAAGCCCGATACCCCATACTCCCGAAGCACCCCCCACAAAAATCCACGAGGGACGCGGTCAAATGCCTTCTCCAAGTCCACAAAACACATGTAAACTGGTTGGGCAAACTCCCACGAACCCTCAAGAATTCTCGAGAGGGTAAAGAGCTGGTCCGATGTGCCACGGCCAGGACGAAAACCACATTGCTCCTCCTGAATCCGAGGTTCGACCAACGGCCGGACTCTCCTCTCCAGTACCTTGGCATAGACCTTCCCAGGGAGGCTGAGGAGTGTGATCCCTCTAAAGTTGGAGCACACCCTCCGGTCCCCTTTTTTGAAGAGAGGAACCACCACCCCAGTTTGCCACGCCAAAGGCACTGCCCCCGACCTCCACGCAATGTTGCAGAGGCGTGTCAACCATGACAACCCAACAACATCCAGGGCCTTGAGGTACTCAGGGCGAATCTCGTCCACCCCCGGGGCCCGGCCACCAAGGAGATTTTTAACCACCTTGGCGACCTCAGCCCCTGTGATAGGCGAGTCATCCCCCTCATCCCCAAACCCTGCTTCCTCTGTGGAAGGCGTATCAGTGGGATTGAGGAGATCCTCGAAGTATTCCTTCCACCGCCCGACGATATCCCCAGTTGAAGTCAACAGTGTCCCGTCCGCACCATACACAGTGTGGACGGGGAGCTGCTTTCCCCTCCTGAGCCACCGAACAGTTTGCCAGAATCTCTTTGAAGATGACCGAAAGTCTTGTTCCATGGCCTCACCGAACTCCTCCCATACCCGGGTTTTTGCTTCAGCAACCACCCGAGCTGCACTCCGCTTGGCCTGCCGGTACACCTCAGCTGCTTCGGGAGTCCCACAAGCCAACCAAGCTTGATAGGACTCCTTCTTCAGCTTAATGGCCCCCCTCACCACTGGTGTCCACCACTTGGTTCGGGGGTTGCCACCACGAGATGCACCGACCACCTTGCGGCCGCAGCTCTGGGCCGCCGCTTCAACAACAGAGGTGGAGAACATGGCCCATTCAGACTCCATGTCTCCAGACTCCTTCGGAATGTGGTTGAAGTTCTTCCGGAGGTGGGAGTTGAAGACCTCCCGGACAGGGGCCTCAGCCAGACGCTCCCAGCACACCCTCACTATACGTTTGGGTCTACCAGGTCTGAATGGCTTCCTCCCCTGCCATCAGATCCAACTCACCACCAGGTGGTGATCAGTTGACAGCTCTGCACCTCTCTTTACTCGGGTGTCCAAGACATACGGTTGCAGGTCTGATGATACGATAACAAAATCGATCATCGACCTGCGACCTAGGGTGTCCTGGTGCCAGGTGCACACATGGACACCCTTATGCTTGAACATGGTGTTCGTTATGGACAGACTGTGGTTAGCACAGAAGTCCAATAACTGAACACCACTCGGGTTCAGATGGGGCAGGCCGTTCCTCCCAATCACCCCCCTCCAAGTTTCACTGTCGTTGCCCACGTGCGCATTGAAGTCCCCCAGTAGGACAATGGAGTCTCCAGGAGGAGTACCCTCCAGCACCCCAGTCACAGACTCCAAAAAGGGTGGGTACTCTGAAACATCATTTGGTGCATAGGCACAAATGATGGTCAGGACCCGTTTCCCAAGCCGAAGGCGCAGGGAAGCAACCCTTTCGTCCACCGGGGAAAACTCCAATATAGAGGCAGCAAGGTGGGGCGATACAAGAATACCCACCCCTGCTCGTCGCCTCTCGCCTGGGGCAACTCCAGAAAAGGCCAAGCTCCAGCCCCTCTCCAGGAGACTGGTTCCGGAACCGGAGCTGTGTGTTGAGGTGAGGCCGACTATATCTAGCCGGTATCGCTCAACCTCGTACACCAGCTCAGGCTCCTTCCCCACCAGAGAGGTGACATTCCACGTACCAAAAGCCAGTTTAGAAAGCTTGGGATCAGTCCGCCAAGGTCTCTGCCTTTGACCGCCACCTAATCCACATAGCACCGGACCCCCATGATCCCTCCTGCAGGTGGTGAACCCACTGGAGGGCGGACCCATGTAACTCCTTCGGGCTGAGCCCAGCCGGGTCCCATGGGTGGAAACCCGGCTACCAGACGCTAGCCTTCGAGCCCCTCCCCCAGGCCTGGCTCCAGGGTGGGGCCCCGGTAACCCCATACCGGGCGGGGTACACTGAATCCTTGATATACAATTTATCATGAGAGTCTGTTGGATCGTTCTTAGTCTGGCCCTTCACCCAGGACCAGTTTGTCTTGGGAGATCCTATCAGAGGCAAATTGCCCCCGGACAACATAGCTCCTGGGATCACTGGGGCACGCAAACCCCCCCACCACGATAAGGTGACGATCCATGAGGAGGTTCATTGTTCATTGTCTTTGTTTTAAATGTGCGCTTGGCACATGACAAAGGCATATCAAAAAACATGTTATAAAACATGTATAAAAACACAATAACAGTGCTGGGGTTGAGCAGAACTGAAGTAGTAGAAATATTTTTTCTCTTGAACAACAAATAAATAGAATGAAAGAAATAAAATTCTGTAAATAACCATTTTGGTCATATCTTACTCAGGCATATCTCAAAGGGCATAAAAACTCAATGTGCACTGTCAGTAGCATAGACATTTGTTTCCCGTTTGAAGTAAAATATACTGCATCCTAGTCATAACTGACCTTGTTACATCACAAAGTGCATTTAGCTGAATAAAAAATGAACTGTCAAACACTTCAGTGCACAACCCCCCCAAGAAAAGATTGATAACATTAACAAACATTGCACATCCACTATTGTGGTTTGTTTTGTTTTAAATCACCATGTGTGTGAGTAGGAACCTCTTTTTTATAACTACACATTTCATTACACACACATATCAGTCAACCAAAAATTTCTAGTAGAGTTAAGGATACAAAAAGCCCCCACATAAAAACTTAAGTAATGACTTTAGTCTTGAAGGTTTGAGGTTTTCTTCAAAATTTATAACAATTTTCTTTTAGTTTTCTACTTTTCTCTGTAAATTTATCTAAATTTGAAACCATTGTCCTCAAATTTGTAATTTCTTCATGTAAAATTGACTTTTCTTGTGCATTTGAGACTTTATAATAAATTTGTGGATTATTTTGTGGCTAATTTTTGTCTATTTTTTTAAAATAAAATTACTATTTTTTTTTAATAAATTTGAAACAGATTGTGTTAAAAATTTGACTTTTTTTTCCCTTATACAATTTACACTTTTGACCATAATTTTGCAGAGCCAGAACAGAACAATAATTTAACTCCGATTTCAAAGAAAAATTTTTTATAAAATTACGTTTAATGAAATAAATTAATTTAACTTAAATTACCAAAGATGCAATTATTTCTGTAACAATATTTCTATATATTTATAGTTTTTTAGAAATCTCCTCACCAACCAGACAGCAGGAAAAACCTCCCTTATTTTGAAATCCAAATATTGGCTATAAAAGAAAGGTTTGCTATAGGTCTATAATTTTTTCATTATAGAGGCATTTAAAGTTCTCTTTTTAAGGAGTAGCTTTATGGCAGCTTTATCTTTAGAGATTTGGGGAAAATGCCTGATATCAGTGAGCTATTAACTATTTGTTGCAGATCAATTTCTTTTGAGGTAAGAATAGTCTTTAAAAAGTCAGATGGTATTATGTCAACAATGCATGTTGTTGATTTCATATGCAGACCTGTTTCTTCTAAGATTTTTAAATCAATCCCATTAAATTGTGACATTAAGTTTGAGTTATTACTGTCAAGATCTGCTCTGCTCATTATCTCCAGCTGCGCGCACACCTGCTCTCCATTACGTCCCGGCCTATTTCTGCCGCGCTGCCCAAGCCTGCAGTGTGGAGATCTCTCACTGTGCTCCAGACGAGCTTCATCTGCCATTCCTACGCTCTACCACAGCCTGTCGTCGTCCTTGACCCAAGCCTGCCTCCACCGTTGTCTGGGAATCACTCCGGCTGCTCACGTAAGCCCATTCAATCAATTTACCTTGTCTTCTAGTCCCCTGTGCACAGGCGGAGTCCCGTGGTGGCGGACTCTCCTCTCTTCCCTTTGGCGGTGGATTCCTACCTCTCCTTCACGACACCTCCACTTCCTAGTCCTTCACCAGCAGGAGCTGCACTCTCAGCAGAAGACACTGTCCTCCTGGCCGTAGCCGTCGTGCTGTACCTGGAACCAACACCATCTTCTCTCACAGTAAGCCTCAGCGTAACTGTCTACCTCCAGCGGTGGCCTTCACTAACTATCCCTCTCTGTATGTTCCTAGGGTTGCCAGGCCGTACGGTGTCCTGCTGTGTTCCCTGGAGTTCCTGCCTACATTCACACACACACAAACATTCACTTTCACGCTGAATAAACCTAATTGAATCTATTTGGAATCTGTGTTTCATCACTGGGTCATAAAACCATGTCAGTACATCTCCACCAGAACAACCCAGCTGACAGCGCTTTGGTGTGCCGAATAAATCAAATAGAGATCCGAATAGATCAATTGGCTTACCAGCAACAGACCATACCGACTCAATTAGCTCGTGTCACTGACCGGTTAGACCAGCTAACTAACCCCCAGGCCTTACCGGTCCCCAGCAGCTCCTCAACTCCTGCTAGCATTCCAGCTAACCAATTCAGACAGGGACCCCCTGCTAGGCTAACCCCTGTTCCTACCCCCAACTGCTGTAGCGGCAAACTAGGAGAAGCTAGGGTCTTTGTCATGCAATGTGAGGTTGTTTTCCAGCGGGTACCTGAGGATTTCACGACTGACCACAGTAAGATCGGCTACATAATTAACTTGTTGGAGGGGCAAGCGCTAGCTTGGTCGTATGCGGTAATGGCTAGGGCTAACTATGCTAGCTTGACTTATGGCCATTTCATTGGAGAGTTCAACGAAGTGTTTGATCATTCGGACTGGGACAGTGTGCTTACCTCTCGGTTGCTAAATTTGAGACAGTGTACCAAGGCAGTGGCCGATTATGCTGTTGATTTCTGGGTAGCGGCTACCGAGGTGGGGTGGGAGGACGCTTCCCTCTGTAGCATTTTCATCAGGAGCCTCAGCCGTAGCCTTCAGGATGAGCTAACGCCCTTAGAGAAGCCAACTAGGCTGTCTGAGCTAATTTCCCTAGCCATTAGTTTAGACAATAGGCTGAGGGAACAGGCAGCGGAACGCAAATCCTATGGTCGCTCAGGTGCCCAGTACCGTCATGCCCCTCAAACTTCCCTATTAGCCCTTCCACCTTCTAACTCCTCTGAGACCTTGGAACCTATGGTAGTGGGGCAATCTAGGTTGTCTCTGGAGGAGAAACAGCGCTGCCGTGAGTTAGGGTTGTGCCTCTATTGCGGGAGCAAATCAAATCAAATCAAACTTTATTGTCATATTGCTGTACATACAACTGTAGTGCAGGCAAGATGAAATTGCGTTTCTCTCGGCATCCATATAAGAAGCAGCATGATTTAAGACACATTCCCACATAGCTCCCCCCCCCACCCCCACCCCCCATCCATTCACACATCCCTGAGACATACTTGGGGAAAAAAAGAATAACTAACTATAATATACAAAATGTCCGTAGGTGCAAGGAGCATGAGGTAGTATCTTGTCAGGTTCGGCCAAAAGGAGGAGTCCGTGCGTCGCAGCAGGGGGACTCACGGACTCACCTCAGCCAAATCCCCTGTCTAGACTCCTTCTTCCCATTCGGTTCCTACACAAACATAAAGAAATTCGCACACAGGCCTTAATCGGATCAGGGGCAGAGCAGAATTTTATTACTAGGGACCTGGCAACCCGGTTGGGGCTTTACTGCTCCCCTCTTAAGTATCCGCTGCGGCTGATTGCACTGTCAAAGCTCCTACAGCTGTTGTGTCCCAGCAAATTGCTCCAGCATCCGTCATTATCTCAGGAAATCACTGGGAGGAGTTACAGTTCTTCATACTACCGATTTCATCATCCCCAGTCATCCTTGGTTTCCCCTGGTTGCGCCTCCATAATCCCTCAATTGACTGGCGCACAGGTAGTATTAAGTCTTGGAGCTCGTTTTGTCTCAGCGCCTGTCTCCAATCAGCCGCTTGCTCATCGTCCATGCCCTTGGGGGCTCCCACCGCCCCGCCTCCTGACCTATCTAGAGTTCCCCCCGAATATCATGACCTTGGAGCCATCTTTAGTAAGATCCAGGCCCTGTCCCTTCCCCCCCACCGGCCGTATGATTGTGCCATTAACCGCCGTCCTGGAGCTCTGCTTCCATCTAGCCGATTGTACAGCCTCTATCCCCCAGAGCGGGCAGCTATGGAAGCATATATTAAGGAATCACTGAGTTCTGGCATTATCCATCCGTCCTCTTCGGCAGTGGGGGTGGGATTCTTTTTTGTGGGCAAGAAGGATGGCTCATTGAGACCATGTATTGATTTCAGAGAGCTGAACAACATCACTATTAAAGACAAATACACCCTTCCTTTGTTCAACACAGCATTTGACTCTCTCCAGGGGGCGTCTTGGTTCACCAAGCTGGATCTCCGCAATGCCTACCATCTGGTGCGGATCCGTGAAGGAGCTGCATGGAAAACGGGGTTTCGGACCCCTAGTGGTCACTTTGAATACCTGGTGATGCCCTTCGGTCTAACCAATGTGCCTGCTGTGTTTCAGCGGCTTATTAATGATGTGTTGAGGGACTTCCTGGGTGTATTTGTGTTTGTCTACCTGGATGACATTTTAATCTTCTCCCAATCTCTAGAGGAACACCAGGTGCATGTGAGGCGAGTACTGCAGCGGCTGTTGGAGAATCAACTGTACGTCAAGTTCCATGCCTCCAAGACGTCCTTTTTGGGGTTTATCATCTCTCATAAGGAGATACTCCCGGACCCTGGCAAGATTAAGGCGGTGGTGGAGTGGCCGACCCCTTCCTCCAGGAAACAGCTGCAGCAGTTCCTGGGGTTTGCAAATTTCTACCGCCGTTTCATCAAGAACTACAGCATCCTGGCCCTTCCTCTGACGTGCCTCACTTCGACCAAGGTACCCTTTCATTGGATGGAGGAGGCAGCTGCGGCCTTTGCGGACCTCAAGAAGCAGTTCTCCGAGTCCCCCATCCTGGTGCAGGTAGATCCTGCTCTTCAGTGTCTGGTGGAGGTGGACGCCTCGGATTCTGGAGTGAGTATCGTCCTGTCCCTGCGCTCCCTGGTGGATGGTAAGGTGCAACCGTGCGCTTTCTTCTCCCGGCGGCTGTCCCCAGCGGAGCGCAATTACAGTATTGGTGACAGGGAGCTCCTGGCTGTTAAACTGGCGCAGGAGGAGTGGTGCCATTGGCTGGAGGGGTCCTCTCAGCCGTTCGTGGTCTGGACGGACCACAGGAACCTGGAGTACCTTCGGACAGCCAAATGCCTGAATGCCCGCCAGGCCCACTGGTCCTTGTTTTTTGGGCATTTTGACTTTACCATCACGTACCGCCCTGGGTCCAAGAACACCAAGCCGGATGCCCTCTCCAGGCAATTCGCCACTTAGGTCTTGGATCCTGGGGATCACCCCGTCCTCCCTGCCTCCTGTGTCGTGGGCGCCCTCTCGTGGGGGATCAAGGAGAAGGTCCGGAGGGCGCAAGAGACTGAAATAGACCCAGGCGGGGGACCAGTGGGTAAGCTGTTTGTTCCATCGGCCGTCCAGGGTGAAGTTATCCATTGGGCCCATTCCTCTAAGTTCGCCTGTCACCCAGGAAGACAACGCACGGAGGAGCTCCTGCGACAAACATTCTGGTGGCCCTCTCTCCAAAAGGATGTTTGGGAGCACACCCGTGCTTGTCCCCAGTGTGCCGCCGGCATGTCTTCATCGTCTTCTCCAGCTGGGCTGCTTCATCCTCTCCCAGTCCCCGGCAGACCCTGGTCTCATGTAGCGTTGGATTTCATCACCAGCCTCCCTCCTTCCAACAACCACACTGTTGTGCTCACCATAGTAGACAGGTTCTCCGAGGTGGCCCATTTTGTCCCCCTTCAAGGGCTGCCTACAGCTAGGGAGACAGCGGACCTGCTGGTTCAGCATGTGGTGAGACTGCATGGGATCCCCCTGGACATCATCTCCGACCGAAGGCCCCAGTTTATCTCCCAGGTTTGGAGGTCATTCTGCAATGGCCTTGGGGCCATGGTGAGCCTGTTGTCTGGTTACCATTCTCAGTCTAATGGCCAGTGCGAACAGACCAATCACGAGTTGGAAGCGGCGCTGTGGTGTGTGGCCGCAACCAACTCAGCATCCTGGAGCTCCCATCTGCCATGGATCGAGTATGCCCACAACTCGACGGTTTCTTCGGCCATCGGTATGTCCCCCTTCCAGGCCTTGCTCTGGTATACCCCTCTCCTATTCCCTGAAGACCAGGGTGACATCGCCGTGCCATCTGTTTGGGCGCACCTGAGACGCTGTCGCCGACTGTGGAGGGCAACCCGGGCTGCGCTGTGCCGCACGGTGGAACACAATTCCTTGGTGGCCAACCGCCGCAGGTCTCCAGCCCCCTCGTACCAGGTGGGTCAGCAGGTTTGGTTGTCTACTAAGAACATCAATCTGAAGGCTGAGCACAGGAAGATGGCGCAGCGCTTTATTGGTCCCTTTGCTATCTCTTGTATTATTAACCCAGTGTCTGTGCAGCTGGCTCTTCCCCCCTCCCTCCGCATATGTCCCACCTTCCACGTCTCCCAAGTGAAACCTGTGTGTTCCAGCCCTCTGTGTCCCCCTCTCAGGTCTCCACCTCCTCTGAGGATGATTAATGGCAGCCCGGTTTAGGGAGTGACCGCCATCCTGGACGTCCGTCGCCGGGGTTGCGGCCTGCACTACCTGGTAGACTGGGAGGGCTACGGTCCGGAGTGCAGATCCTGGGTACGTTCTTCCTGCATATTGGATAAGGACCTCATCAAGGAGTTCCACCTGGCTCACCCAGGTAGGCTGGAACGACCACCGAGAGGTGTTCGTTGGGGGGGAGTACTGTCATGATCTGCTCTGCTCATTATCTCCAGCTGCACGCACACCTGCTCTCTATTACGTCCCGGCCTATTTCTGCCATGCTGCCAAAGCCTGCAGTGCGGCGATGTCTCACTGTGCTCCAAACGAGCTTCATCTGCCATTCCTACGCTCTACCACAGCCTGTCGTTGTCCTTGACCCAAGCCTGCCTCCACCGTCATCTGGGAATCGCTCCGGCTGCTCATGTAAGCCCATTCAATCCACTTACCTTGTCTTCTATTCCCCTGTGCACAGGCGGAGTTCCGTGGTGGCGGACTCTCCTCTCTTCCCTTTGGCGGTGGATTCCTACCTCTCCTTCACGACACCTCCACTTCCTAGTCCTTCACCAGCAGAAGCTGCACTCTCAGCAGAAGACACTGTCCTCCTGGCCGTAGCCGTCATGCTGTACCTGGAACCAACACCATCTTCTCTCACAGTAAGCCTCAGCGTAACTGTCTACCTCCAGCGGTGGCCTTCACTAACTATCCCTCTCTGTATGTTCCTAGGGTTGCCAGGCCGTACGGTGTCCTGCTCTGTTCCCTGCAGTTCCTGCCTACATTCACACGCACAAACATTCACTTTCACGCTGAATAAACCTAACTGAATCTATTTGGAATCTGTGTTTCATCACTGGGTCATAAAACCATGTCAATTACTGGGTGTTGGACACAGATAAGTTTCCTTATTTGACTGTGTGACATTAATGTTTAGTCTAATGGTTTTGATTTTGTCACTGAAGAAGTTGGCAAATCCATTGCATTTCACTGTACAGAGAAGTTCTGGTCTTATCTGTTCAGGAGGATTTGTGAATTTATCAACCACAGCTAACCGAGTGTGAGAATTGTTAATGTTCTTGTTAATCATGTCAGATAAATGTCGCTGTCTGGCATTTCAAAGGGCGTTGTTATAATTACACAGGCTTTGTTTCTATAGCTCATAATGAATTTGAAGTTTAGCTCTCCTCCACTTGCGCTCAGCCTTTCTACATTCACGTTTTAGGTCTCTTACCATAGTGGTGTTTGTCCATGGTGTTTTCTTTTTAGTCAGAGTGTTCTTAATTCTGACTGGTGCAACAGCATCCACTGCATTCAAGATTTTCAAACTGAAATGATCCAGGAGTCCTTCAACTGACACTTCCCTCATTGTTAGTGACATACTGTAGCTATGGTTTCCATAAACTTAGCACTTGCTCTCTCATTAATGTACCTTTTCTTAACAGAGAAGGAAGTTGTTTGAACATTCTGAGTAATCAGTAAATCAAACAGAACACAGAAATAGTCAGACAAGGCTAAGTCAGTAATCATAACAGAGGAAATATCAACAGCTTTAGAAATAACCAGAACCAAAATGTGGCCTCAAGTATGTGCAGGCTGTTGTACAAGTCAAATGTCTTTTTTTCAAAAATGGAATTCTTTTCTTGACTACTTTAGTTCCTTACAAACTTTGTCAGTAGATTGCTCCCCCCAAACATTATTTATTTTTAAACATTGTTTATCAGAGTACATAATTTTGCAGCTTTCATTTGAAGCACACATTGAAAACCAAAGTGGCTTGTCTATTTTTGATTTTATGCATTATAAACCAGGCTTTAATTACTTATTTTTGATTAATGTGCTGTCATACAGAGACATTGTTTGTTCTTAAGTTTAGCTATATACATTAAAAAAAGAATGGATATATTGTGAATTGCTGTTTGTCCATTTTTCACTAATAAAAAGGATTAAAACAAAAAAAGAAATTGTGAGTCCAGCCCAGTCTGTCCACAGTCGACCCTTGGTTTCTCCAGGTTCACCACCGTGGACCTGAGAAACAAATGAGAAGAAAAAACATCAGAAAATCCTAATTATCACTACAGATGTGATGGAACATTTCTACGATCAGCATAATCAAATTATTATACTTTTCTCCCCTTAAATGAAGAAAAAACAGAATGTATTATGTTTGAGGATACTGTAACGGCTGGCTTTGGTACCCTCTTTTTAAGGCTCAGTTCAGCTGTCAGAAATTTGGGGGTGATTTAAGATGGATAGATAGATAGATAGATAGATAGATAGATAGATAGATAGATAGATAGATAGATAGATAGATAGGAGCCTGTCCTCCACTCGTTACCTGTATTAATGGCACCTGTTTGAACTCGTTATCAGTATAAAAGACACCTGTCCACAACCTCAAACAGTCAGACTCCAAACTCCACTATGGCCAAGACCAAAGAGCTGTCAAAGGACACCAGAAACAAAATTGTAGACCTGCACCAGGCTGGGAAGACTGAATCTGCAATAGGTAAGCAGCTTGGTGTGAAGAAATCAACTGTGGGAGCAATTATTAGAAAATGGAAAACATACAAGACCACTGATAATCTCACTCGATCTGGGGCTCCACGCATGATCTCACCGCGTGGGGTCAAAATGATCACAAGAACAGTGAGCAAAAATCCCAGAACCACATGGGGGGACCGAGTGAATGGCCTGCAGAGAGCTGGGACCAAAGTAACAAAGGCTACCATCAGTAACACACTACGCCGCCAGGGACTCAAACCCTGCAGTGCCAGACGTGTCCCCCTGCTTAAGCCAGTACATGTCCAGGCCCATCTGAAGTTGGCTAGAGAGCATTTGGAAGATCCAGAAGAGGACTGGGAGAATGTCATATGGTCAGATGAAACCAAAATAGAACTTTTTGGTAAAAACTCAACTTGTTGTGTTTGGAGGCAAAAGAATGCTGAGTTGCAATCAAAGAACACCATACCTACTGTGAAGCATGGGGGTAGAAACATCATGCTTTGGGGCTGTTTTTCTGCAAAGGGACCAGGACGACTGATCCGTGTAAAGGAAAGAATGAATGGGGCCATGTATCGTGAGATTTTGAGTGAAAACCTCTTTCCATCAGCAAGGGCATTGAAGATGAAACGTGGCTGGGTCTTTCAGCATGACAATGATCCCAAACACACCGCCTGGGCAACGAAGGAGTGGCTTCGTAAGAAGCATTTCAAGGTCCTGGAGTGACCTAGCCAGTCTCCAGATCTCAACCCCATAGAAAATCTTTGGAGGGAGTTGAAAGTCTGTGTTGCCCAGTGACAGCCCCAAAACATCACTGCTGTAGAGCGCTTTGAGTGGTCTTTGTGACTAGAAAAGCGCTATATAAGTGCAGGTTAGTTAGTTAGTTAGAGGAGATCTGCATGGAGGAATGGGCCAAAATACCAGCAACAGTGTGTGAAAACCTTGTGAAGACTTACAGAAAACGTTGGACCTCTGTCATTGCCAACAAAGGGTATTTAACAAAGTATTGAGATGAACTTTTGTTATTGACCAAATAATTATTTTCCACCATAATTTGCAAATAAATTCTTTAAAAATCAGAGAATGTGATTTTCTGGATTTTTTTCTCTCGTTTTGTCTCTCATAGTTGAGGTATACCTATGACGAAAATTGGAGACCTCTCTCATCTTTTAAGTGGGAGAACTTGCACAATTGGTGGCTGACATTTTTTTACCCCACTGTAGATAGATAGATAGATAGATAGATAGATAGATAGATAGATAGATAGATAGATGTACTTTATTGATCCCAAATTGGGAAATTACAGTGTAAAAGCAGCATGACAGTAGATAACCAAACAACAGAAACACACACATGACAGACAAAAGGATTACCCGTGGAAAGTAAAACTAACACGACGATAAAACCTATATACATCATAGCTTAATATATGACATGTACAACTAGGACAATATAAATTGCTACGGAGGGTGACAATATGTATGGGTACATATTCATACTATGTGGGGTCACTAAATAGACTGTTATGCTGTTTATTCCATCAAGCTACAATGCTCCGCACTGTGTATATATATTTATATATTTATGTATACATATGTATATTCACTGCTCTTATTTTCTTATCTTCTAAATTATTGCTCTGAGTGTTGCTATCCCTGTGCTGTTGCAGTCCTGGAATTTCCCCGTTGTGGGACTAATAAAGGCTTATCTTATCTTATGATGACCCGTATAAACACATGAATCATCCCATTGCGCAAAGAAGGACTATCAGGAGCAGAGTGAAAATGTGAGGTACCAGTTAGTCTGTAAGGTGCAGTGTGGCAGCATTGTTATGACCAGAATACAACATCATAGTGAGTTATTGTACAGAGAAATTGCATGTGGCAGGAAAGATTTTCTGTACCTGGCCGTTCGACAACGAAGCTGTAGTAGTCTGCTGGAGAAAGTGCTCCGCTGTCTGTCCAGTGTGTGGTGGAGGGGGTGATCAGGATTGTCCATGATGGATAAGATAAGATAAGATAAGATGAGCCTTTATTAGTCCCACAATGGGGAAATTCCAGGATTGCAACAGCACAGGGATAGCAACACTCAGAGCAACAATCAGAAGGCAAGAAAAAACAAGAACAGCTAGTATACATATGTACATATTACTATATATATATATATATATATATATATATATATATAAATATATAGACACAGTGCGGAGCATTGTGGTTGGTGAATGTGCAGCAGAAAGTCTAAGCTCTCTCTCCGCGGATGCGGCGGGTCAGCTGGATGTCTTTGGGCATGATGGTGACCCTCTTGGCGTGGATGGCGCACAGGTTGGTGTCCACGAAGAGACCCACCAGGTAGGCCTCGGTGGCCTCCTGCAGAGCCATGACGGTGGAGCTCAGGAAGCGCAGGTCGGTCTTGAAGTCCTGAGCGATCTCCCTCACCAGGCGCTGGAAGGGCAGCTTACGGATGAGCAGCTCCGTGGATTTCTGGTAGCGACGGATCTCTCTCAGAGCCACGGTACTGGGCCTGTAACGGTGAGGCTTCTTTACTCCGCCGGTGGCCGGAGCGCTTTTTCCGAGCAGCCTTGGTGGCTAGCTGCTTCCTGGGGGGCTTTTTCCTCCAGTAGATTTCCGGGCGGTCTGCTTGGTTCTTGCCATCGCTCTTTATTATTCTGTCTTATAATTCTTGCACGCCGCCTAAACTCCAGCCCGGCACCCGCGTCGTTTTCGCTACAGTTCCTCGGTATGTCGAGTTTCTCCGTTAGCACCGGGTGGCGGTTGAGTGCTAGCTAGCTCTTACAGTGGCTCCGTCCGCCAACTCGGGAGACCTTTGGGGCGATCTGTGTGTCCGTGATATATATATAGAGTGAAAGGTGTAGAAAGAAGAAGGAAGATTAAAAAAAAAAGGCAGTTGCAAAAGGCAGCCAACTCGTGTGGCGCCGCCGGTCCGGCGGAACCAGAAGGCTTGCAGTTTATTTAGTGTTCTTCTCTTCATTACTGTCTCAAAGGTCTCCGGTCTGAGACCAGTTACAGAGCCAGCCCTCTTGATAATCTTGTCAAGTCTGTTGGTGTCTCTGACCCTGATACTGCTACCCCAACAGACAGCAGCAAAGAAGATGGCGCTGGTGACAGTGGTCTGGTAGAAAAGCTCCAGCATCCTGCTACACATGTTGAAGGATCTCAGCTTCCTCAGGAAGCAGAGTCTGCTCATCCCCTTCTTGTGTGCAGCATCAGTGTTGGATCTCCAGTCCAACCCACTGCTGATCCTGACACCCAGGTATTTGTAGTCCTCAACCACTCCCACATCCTCCCCCCTAATTTGCAGTGGCTGAGAAGGTGTCTTCCTCTTCCTGAAGTCAGTCACTATGTCTCTGGTCTTGCTGACATTCAACCTCAGGTGATTCTGCTCTGTCCACTCCACAAATCTGTCTACCAGTGCCCTGTACTTCCCCTCCTCTCCTCCTCTTATACACCCCACAACAGCTGAGTCGTCACAGAATTTCTGCAGGTGGCATGACTCTGTGTTGTACTGAAAGTCAGTGGTGTATAAGGTAAAGAGAAAAGGAGAGAGCACAGTCCCCTGTGGAGCTCCTGTATCACTAGCCACCACTCCAGACAAGACATTGCCCAGCCGGACAAACTGGTCTGCCTGTCAGGTAGTCAGTAATCCAGGAGATCACAGAGCTGTCAATCCCCATCACATGCAGCTTCTCACCCAGCAGCAGTGGCTGGATGGTGTTAAAGGCACTGGAGAAATCAAAAAAAGTGATTCTCACAGTGTCTCCTCCACCATCCAGGTGCAGATGGGCTCATTGCAGCAGGTAGATGACAGCATCTTCAACTCCTAAATGGGGCTGATATGCAAACTGCAGCGGGTCCAGCCACGTGTTCACCTGCAGCCTCAGGTGGGCTAAGACCAGTCTCCCCAGGACCTTCATCACATGAGATGTGAGGGCAACTGGTCGATAGTCATTCAGGTCAGATGGAGATGACTTCTTGGGGACAGGAACCAGGCAAGATGTGTTCCACAGCACCGGTACTCTCTCCAGACTCAGGCTGAGGTTGTACAGGTGTTTCAGTACCGGAGCTAGTTGGTTGGCACAGGTCCTCAGGGTCCTTGCGGAGATGCCATCAGGGCCCGAAGCCTTCCGCTGACGGAGTCTCTCCAGCTGTTTCTCCACCTGGTCTGTAGTCATCGTGAAGTGAGGGAGGGTCCTGGTGCCCCCTGAGAAGGTGGAGGGGGGAGATGGAGAGAGGTTCTGCACAGGAGGGTGGGTGGGGAGGGGTGTGGGGGGGTCTGGTTGTGTTGCTGGCGTGACAGCCATTTTTTGACAGCCATTTAAAATTTGATAAACAGATTGACAATGTAGTCAAGATGAGCTTTTATCAATTACGTCTGTTATCCAAAGCCAAACCTTTCCTGAGCCGTCATGATCTTGAGATAGCCATCCATGCTTTAATCACTTCTCGACTTGATTACTGCAATGCACTTTATGTTGGCATCTCTCAGTCTTCTCTCAGCCGCCTTCAACTTGTGCAAAATGCAGCGACCCGTCTCTTGACCAACACAACTAGGCGAGGGCACATTACTCCGATCCCTTTTTCACTTCATTGGCTTCCAGTCCATTTTAGAATTAATTTTAAACTTTTGTTTTTTGTTTTTAAAGCTCTTAATGGCCTTGCTCCAGTTTATATGTCTGAGATTTTGACTGTCCGTGACCAAGGCAGGGCTTTGAGGTCATCCAGTCAGCTTTTGCTGGATGTGCCCAGGTCAAGGTATAAACATTGGGGTGACCAAGCTTTTCTGTTGTTGCCCCCAGGCTCTAGAATAATCTCCCCCCGACCTACATGCTATCTCTGACCTGGCCCTTTTTAAATCACAACTTAAAACATATTTGTTTAGGATGGCTTTTAATACCCAGTAGTGGTGATATTTGTTTTGGCATTTGTTTTTATTTTATTCTTATTTTTATTTTTAGGTATTTATTCTTATTTCTTTGTTTATGTTATTTGTTTTTAATGCTGAGTGTGTTTTTAATGCTGTTTAATTTTTTGTAAAGCACTCTGGTCACCTATGGGTTGTTTTAAAGGGCTATATAAATAAAGTACATTAATTACATTATACAGTAGATGGCCTGTCCCCCCATAGCCGTATAATATGATAGTTGCGACACTCTGATAGACTTCTATAGAAACTGTGGAATGCAGAAGTCACATGGGTCATGGAGCAGCGAATAATTATAAACAATGAATTTTTCCCCATAGACCACTATTCATTTCATGGAGTGTCTGCTTAACAATCCTGGGTAAGTTAATGAATGGCCATTGTTTGGGCCATTTTACCACTTAAGTTAACATGTAGATTCTGTAGTGTATGATCTTGTTTTAGTTTGTCAGTTTTTTCCTTCTTTATGTGCAATAAAAGCTCATAAACTTGCTACTTGTTATTAGCCTGTGCTAGCTCAACTAGCTAGCCAGGTCAGCCCTTATTTCAAAAATCTGTTGTACAGTTATTGCGTGAAGGCTCAGTTTCTGAGAGACATTAGAGATTGGTAGTAGCATTACATGAAGGGACATGATATTAAAACCTGTGACAGAGCAGATGTGACTAATTATTTTGTTCATAGCAATTGTAGCAGCATTAGCAGCATCACAGGACTATGATGGTGGATTTAAAAGACGGCTTACAAAAAGGAAATTGTTCTCCTTTTTTATAGAGGAAAATGTGGAACCATGAGAGACTGACATGTTTACCAGCAAAGCTGCTTTCTACAAGGAGGAAACGTGGAACAAGGGAGGAAATGACCAAAGACACTTCTTTACATCCTCCAGTTTTCATCAGCGTCAACCCCGATAATGGCAATGTTATTTTTAACATCCATAAATTAGCACTATTAATGTTTTAGGACTCTGCTTAAATAGTCTCTACTTATTTGAACAAACTGTTGTGAGAAACACGATAAGAAAAGTCCTCAGGATGAAGACTGGTTTCATTTTTTAATGCAGTTGTAAACAAAGTGGAAACGATTCAGATCTACACAACTTAATGGAACAGAAGTAATGTTAATGATGTGTGTTTATCTGAACAGTAAATCAAGGACTGAATGCTAAAACCAATCAAAAATATTCTGGAAAAAGCTGGCATATTTATAAATGTAAAATATTCTCTTGTATCAAATAGCTCACCTGAAAATAATTTTAAAAAACTAACTAACTAAATTATGAACATAGAGGAAGAATACCTGGTTTCTTTCTTTTCTAAATTCATATTGTAATCCAGCAAACAGTTAATTTTGACTTTTTATGTATATATAATTTGAATTGTATGAGATGCTACATGTAGATATTTTTTTCCTCGTGAACACATTTAAGAGAAAAATCTAAAGTTTTCCAAATAGTTCTCTAATGTATGCATAAAAACTAAAAATGTGCATGAAAAAGTTGCACATTTAATATAAAAATTATAAGAAAAAAGTAATGAGTTATTTTAAAACATTTTTTTATTTTTTTTTATTTCAATATAAAAACCATCTCAAAAGTAGCAAATTTATGCAAAAATTATTCAAATTTAGTAGGAATAAATAAGATAAGATAAGATAAGCCTTTATTAGTCCCATAATGGGGAAATTCCAGGATTGCAACAGCACGGGGATAGCAACACTCAGAGCAACAGTCAGAAGGCAATAATTTAAAAGATAAGAAAATAAGATAAGATAAGATAAGATAAGATAAGCCTTTATTAGTCCCACAACGGGGAAATTCCAGGATTGCAACAGCACAGGGATAGCAACACTCAGAGCAACAATCAGAAGGCAAGAAAAAAACAAGCAAGCAAGAGCAGCTAATATACATATGTACATATTACTATAAAATATATATATACACACACACACACAGACACACAGTGCAGAGCATTGTAGCTAGATGGAATAAATATGTAAATATATAAACACACACAGTGCAGAGCATTAAATAATAAGAGCAGTGAATATACATATGTACACATAAATATAAAAATATATATACACAGTGCGGAGCATTGTAGCTAGATGGAATAAACAGCATAACCGTCTATTTAGTTACCCTACATGGTATGAATATGTACCCATACTTATTGTCACCCTCCATTGCGACTGATATTGTCCTACTTGTATACTGGAGGGGACCATTTGTGTAAGTCTGTTGCGCCTTTTGCATTCAATACTATTAGGTCGTCACGTTTTTTTGCTATCTCTGCGAGCAGCGCTGCTTAGGTTATACAGTCTGACAGCTGTAGGTAGGAAGGACCTGTGAAACCTCTCGGTTGCTCACCTAGGATGATGTAGTCTACTGCTAAATGAGCTCCTCAGTGCGTTCAGTATGTCCTGCATAGGGTGGGACTCAGACTCCAGCAGAGATGACAGTTTAGCCACCATCCTTCTCTCTCCTATCTCCTCCACTGGGTCAAGGCGCTGCCCCAGGACAGAGCTAGCTTTCTTGATTAGTTTGTTCAGTCTCTTCCTATCGGCTGCTGTAATGCCGTTGCCCCAGCAGACCACTCCAAAAGTGATGGCTGATGCCACCACTGTGTCGTAGAATGTCTTCAAGAGCACCCCTTGTACACCAAAAGACCTGAGTCTCCTCAGTAGGAACAGCCCGTGCTGTCCCTTCTTGTAGAGTGCGTCGGTATTGTGTGACCAGTCTAGTTTACTGTTCAGATGAACACCCAGGTACTTGTAGGATGTCACCATCTCAATGTCTGTTCCCTGGATGTTTACTGGTGCTGTGAGGGGTTGTCCTTGCCTGCGGCAGTCCACCACCAGCTCCTTAGTTTTCCTCACGTTGATCTGGAGGCAGTTCCGATGGCACCAGTCCACGAAGTCCTGGATAAGTCCTCTGTACTCAGCTTCATCTCCGTTGGAGATGAGGCCAACGATCGTAGAGTCATCAGAGAACTTCTATTCAATTCAATTCAATTCAACTTTATTTATATAGCGCCATTTCACAACAACAGTCATCTCATAGCACTATCAACTGTAGGGAGGACCCCCACAGTTGCAGAAAGACCCCAGCAATCAGGCGATCCCCTGTGAGCAAGCACTTGGCGACGGTGGAGAGGAAAAACTCCCTTTTAACAGGAAGAAACCTCCAGCAGAACCAGGCTCAGGGAGGGGCAGTCATCTGCTGCGACTGGCTGGGGGGTGAGGGGACAGAGAAGAAGAAAAGAACAGACATGTAGAGAGCAAACAGCACGATGGGGACTCAATCTATGGGAGAGAACAAACAGATGTTAATGACCAGCAAAAAAAAAAAAATATTTCATAGAGAGTGAGGAAAGGAGTGAGGCCCAGTGCATTACTGGAGGTCCCCCGGCTGACTAAACCTATTAGCAGCATAACTAAGGGAGGGTTCAGAAACACATGATCCCTCCCTAATTGTAGGCTATATCAAAAAGGTAGGTTTTAGCCCTATTCTTAAAAACAGAGATCGAGTCTGACTCCCGAATCCAGATTGGCAGCTGATTCCACAGGAGAGGAGCTTGATAACTGAAGGCTCTGCCTCCCATTGTACTTTTGGAGATTCTAGGTATTACAAGTAAACCTGCATTTTGGGAGCGTAGTGCTCTGTTAGGATGATACGGTAGTATCAGATCTTTTAAATAAAAAGGAGCCTGATTGTTTAGAGCTTTGTAAGTAAGAAGAAGGATTTTAAACTTAATTCTAAACTCTATGGGAAGCCAATGAAGGGAGGCCAGAACCGGAGAGATATGATCTCTCTTTCTAGTACCTGTTAAAACTCTTGCTGCAGCATTTTGGATCAGCTGAAGACTTTTTAAAGATGTTTTAGGACAGCCTGATAATAAAGAATTACAATAATCTAATCTCGAGCTAACAAAAGCGTGGATCAGCTTCTCAGCATCACTCTGAGACAAGATGCTCCTAATCTTGGCAATATTACGCAAATGATAGAAGGCAGTCTTAGAAACAAATTTAATATGTGAATTGAAGGACAAATCCTGATCAAAAATAACTCCAAGGTTCCTCACAGAGCTATTAAGAGAAAGAGTAACTGCATCCAAACTGAAAGTTTGATTTGGAAAGGAATTTCTAAGGTTTTTTGGACCAACAAGAATGACTTCAGTCTTATCTGAATTTAATAGCAGGAAATTACAAGTCATCCAAGCTTTGATTTCCTTAAGACAGGCTTCTAACTTGGCTAATTGATTAGTATCATCTGGCTTCACTGACAGGTATAATTGTGTGTCATCTGCATAACAGTGAAAATGTATACAGTGCTTTCTAATAATGTTGCCTAACGGAAGCATATATAAACTAAAAAGAGTAGGGCCAAGCACAGATCCCTGTGGAACTCCATGACTAAGCTTTGAGCTGAGAGAAAACTCATCATTTACATGAACAAACTGGAACCTGTCAGATAAATAAGATCTAAACCACTGCAACGAAGTTCCATTAAGTCCAACATAGTGTTCTAATCTATCAAGTAGAATATTATGATCAATAGTATCAAAAGCTGCACTAAGATCTAAAAGGACAAGTACAGAAACTAGTCCATTATCAGATGCAATGAGGAGGTCGTTAGTGACCTTCGCTAAGGCTGTTTCAGTACTATGATGGATTCTAAACCCAGATTGAAACTCCTCAAGTAAACCATTTCCCTGCAGGTGGTCAAATAATTGCGTAGCAACAACTCTTTCTAAGATTTTTGAAATGAAAGGGAGATTAGAGATTGGTCTATAGTTAGCTAAAGCTCCTGGATCTAGCGTTGGCTTTTTGAGTAAGGGTTTAATTACAGCCGTTTTAAAAGCCTGCGGTACATGGCCTAAAGTTAATGAAGAATTGATTATATGAAGAATAAAGCTACCAATAAGTGGGAAGACTTCTTTAAATAACCTGGTAGGAATAGGGTCTAAAAGACAAGTTGAAGGTTTGGATGAGGAAACTATTTTGTCTAACTCACAAAGGTCGATTGGAGTAAACTCATCAAGACAGACATCAATAGAAGGAGTTGTAGTAGTTACAGTATTTAAGTTAACTGTGGGAAGAATCTGATTGATTTTATCTCTGATGGATGAAATTTTATTATTGAAAAAGTTCATAAAGTCCTGACTAGTAAGCTCTAAGGGGATGCTAGGATTGACAGAGTCCTGACTCTTTGTCAACCTGGCTACAGTACTGAAAAGAAACCTGGGATTATTCTTGTTCTCTTCTATTAATGCAGAGTAATAACTCGTTCTAGCTTTTCTAAGAGATTTTTTATAAATTAAAAGATGATTTCTCCAAGCTAAATAGATTTCATCTAAATTAGTAGAGCGCCATTTTCTTTCTAATTGACGAGTCTTCTGTTTTAAGCTACGAGTTTCTGTGTTGAACCAAGGAGTTAAAAATCTCTGATTAGACTTTTTCTTTTTTAAGGGGGCCACCAAGTCTAGAGCCTGATGCAGAGAAGCTGAAACACTATCCACCATGTTATCAATTACAGAAGGAGCAAGCTGTCTATAGCTTATTTCCGTTGTGTTAACACATGGCATAGAGGAAACAATCTGCATAAATTTGGAAACAGCATCATCTGAGAGGCATCTACTGTAATAATATTTTTCTTTAGGAGCCAAATAGTCAGAAATAGTAAAATCAAAGGTTAACAGACAATGGTCTGACAGTACAGGGTTATGAGGAGACACTACAAGATTTTCTATTTCTATGCCATATGTCAGAACAAGGTCCAATGTATGGTGGAGGTAATGAGTAGAATTTCCTACTTTCTGAGAAAACCCAATCGAGTCTAATATTGAATTAAAAGCCACATTAAGGCAGTCACTATCTACATCCACATGTATATTAAAGTCCCCTGCTATAATTATTCTATCAGATTTCAGCACTAAATCAGCTAAGAAATCAGCAAATTCGGATAAAAATTCTGAATAGGTTGATGGGGGACGATAAACTATGGCAAATAAAATTGGGTTTAACCTGGAATTGCTAAAGTGCCCAACACTGAGGACCAGGCCCTCAAAGGAATTATAACATGTTTTTTGCTTTACATTAACTAGTAATTTGGAATGGTAAATTGATGCTACTCCTCCTCCACGACCAGAACTTCTGGGATTTTGACAGTTTAAATAACCAGAGGGAGTTGATTCATTTAAACCAACATAATCCTCTTGCCCTAACCAAGTCTCTGTAAGGGAAATTAAATCAATCTGATGATCAATTAACAGATCATGGACTAACAGAGACTTGGGAGTTAGAGACCTAATATTTAATAAACCACATTTAATTTTTAAATTATGAGGAGGAACAGAGGCCAAATCATTCAATTTAGAGGCTTTATGTTTAATTTGAGTTTTACCAATATTTTGCTTTATCACTTTGGGATGCTTATACATTATATTTTTATTTACTTTGGAGGGAGCAGACAACGATTCTCTGATGGGGAAGACAGGGGCTAAGCTGAGGGGTGGCGGATGAAGAGGAGCTGCAGAGAGGTGTGTAAGACTGCGACTCTGCTTCCTGGTCCCAACTCTGAGTAGTCAGGGTTTTGGAAATTTGGATAAAAAAGATGCCAGATTGTTAGATAAATGAGAAGCACCATCCAAAGTGGGATGAATGCTGTCTCGTCTCATAAGACCAGGTTTTCCCCAAAAAGAGCTCCAATTGTCAATGTAGCCCACGTCATTTTTAGGACACCACACAGACAGCCAGCGGTTCAAGGATGACGAGCGACTAAACATGTCATCACTGGTCAGATTGGGGAGGGGTCCAGAGAATACTACAGTGGCAGACATCGTTTTTGCAAAGTCACACACCGATTCTATATTAAGTTTCGTGACTTCCGACTGCCGGAGATGGATGTCATTAATGCCGGCGTGAATAACAATTGTGGAATATTTACAGTTACTTTTAGCCAGCATTTTCAAATTTGACTCGATGTCGCCTGCTCTGGCCCCAGGAATGCATGTGACTATGGCCGCTGGAGTCTCTAGGTTCACGTTTCTGACTACAGAGTCACCAATGATCAGAGTTTTTTCCTCAGCGGGTGTGTCGCTGAGCGGGGAAAAACGATTAGAAACGTGAACAGGTTGGTGGTGAACCGGGGCTTTGCGACTAGGCTTCCTTCTCACCGTCACCCACCCAGTCTCCTCGCTGCTGAGGAGAGCCGGGGAACCGGGGACAGGGCGGGCTAAGCTAGCTAGCTCCGCTGCAGCTAATGGGCGTCCGTCGAGATTAACTGGCGCAGACGGTGTTTCAATGCAGCGGAGCCGGGATTCCAAATCAGACAACCTCACCTCGAGCGCCTCAAAAAGACAACATTTATTACATTTACCGTTATCACTAAAAGAGGCAGAGGTGTAGCTAAACATCTGACAGAGAGAGCACACCAGAGGAGGAGAGGAAAGAGAGGTAGTAGCCATAGCTAGTGGCTCGAGAGCTGGAGAGCAAACCACACAGGCAGACAGCAAAACAGGAAGTGACGATACGTTACCACAAGGAAGTGATGTAGATGGCAGTGTGTTGTGTTGTGTGAGAAGTCCCCAGTATAAAGGGTGAACAGGAAGGGAGCCAAAACTGTTCCCTGGGGGGGCCCCCGTGCTACCGATGATTGTGTTGGACACACAATCCCGGGTTCTCACAACCTGTGGCCGGTTAGTGAGGTAGTCCAGGATCCATGATGACAGGTGCTGGTCCACCCCTGCGCACAGCAGCTTGTCCTTCAGGATCATCAGTTGGATGGTGTTTAAAGCACTGGAGAAGTCAAAGAACATGATCCTCACTGCGTTCCCGGGCTTTTCCAGATGGGACAGGGAACGGTGAAGGAGGAAGATCACTGCATCCTCCACCCCGATGCCATGCTGGTAGGCGAACTGGAGTGGATCCATCGCTGGTCCCACCAGGGGGCGGAGGTGAGCAAGGAGCAGTCTCTCCAGGGTCTTCATCATGTGAGATGTCAGGGCCACTGGCCTGTAGCTGTTCGGGTCTCTGGGGTGGGAAGTCTTTGGTACAGGTACCACACAAGTTGTTTTCCACAACTGTGGTACCCTCCCCAGCTTTAGGCTCAGCTTGAAGATGTACTCCACAATCCCACACAGCTGGTCTGCGCAGGACTTGAGGAGCTATGCGCTGATGCTGTCCAGTCCCGAGGCCTTCCTCGCCTTGATCTTCCTCAGCTCCGTCCTCACCTGGGTCTTAGTGAGGGTCAGGCTGGGGGGCTATGTGCTGGGAGTGGGGGGGTGTTGGTGGAGTGGGGTGTGGACAGCAGGTCTCGATGACGGTAGAGGCAGCAGTGGTTATTGTGCAGTTGGGGGGGGGGGGCGGTTGGTCAAACCTATTAAAAAACAGATTCAGATTGTTCGCCCACTCCCTGCCCCCCGTGGCCTGGGGGGAGGTATTCTGGAGCCCAGAGATGGTTTTAAGGTTTCTCCAGACCCCGCCAATGTCGCTCTTTTGCAGCTTGTCCTCCATCTACTTCCTGAAGCTGTCCTTGCCTTCTCTGATCTTCCTCCTCAGCTCCCTCTGTACGGACTTCAGCATCTCCCTGTTCCCCGACCTGAAGATCCTCTTCTTCTCTCTCAGAAGTGTTTTAATCTCAGGGTTGAGCCAGGGTTTGTTGTTCAAGCAACACCGTATGGTATTGGTGGGTACGGCGTTGTCCACACAGAAGTTGATGTAGTCCGTGAAGGTGTGAGTGAGGCCATCGATGTCCTCACCATGTGGATCGCAGAGCTGCTCCCAGGCAGTGATTTCAAAACAGTCCTTTAGAGTGTCCATTGCCTCCTCAGACCATAACTTCACTGTGCGCATGACCAGAGGTTGTCTGTGTACTAGGGGTTTGTACACCGGCAGGAGATGAACCAAGTTCACGAAAAGAAGATGGTGGCGCGCATAGACGCAGCGGCCCCTCTTGGCATCAGAGAGTGTGAGAGTTTTGAGTGTTTTGATCATCCCAGACGTACTTTCTGTAAAACTTACAACCGTGAGACCTTATTAAACATCAAGGTACTGCACGCTGCAAGAATCGCGGCGCTCGGTTGTGACTTGGACATTCTACGTCAGCATGGAATTCTGGCGGAGTCCCTGCTGGAGGCTACATGGGAGAGGAGGAAGTGTAAGCGGAGGGAACGCAAGCAAAAGCGTGGAAAAAGGGCCGGGATTCATGCTAGGCTAAAGGCTAACCCCTCCAGACCAGCAGTACCGTCGCTCCTTCTCTCTAACATCCGCTCCCTTGACAACAAGCTGGACAAGCTGCGTCTGCTGAGAGAAAACCGGAGAGAGTGGAGGGATTGCTGTGTGCTTGCGTTCACGGAGACATGGCTCCACGACAACATCCCTGATGAGGCCATTCAACTGGAAGGTACGACGGCGTTCCGGGCAGACAGAGAAACGGCGAGCTCCGGTAAGAGCCGTGGGGGGGGGGGGGGGGGCTATGCATCTATATTAACAAGAACTGGTGCGTTAACGCCACGTTAGTATCTAAACACTGCTCTCCGTTGGTGGAGTTCCTTACTGTAAATTGTCGGCCATATTATCTGCCGAGGGAATTCAGCAACGTGTTTGTAGCTGCTTTTTACATAGCGCCGACTGCTAACGCTAACGCTAATGCTAAGGAGGCACTCGGGGAACTGCACGATGCTATTAGTGAAATCCAAACTTCACACCCGGACAGTTTTGTGGTGGTTGCGGGGGATTTTAATCACACCAGCTTAAAGACTGTGCTCCCGCAGAGGTGTGCTCACTGCTTACAGCCAGAGATGCAGCCTTCAGAGCGAAGGACAGGATCACCCTCCGCTCAGCCAGGTCTGTGCTCTCAAAGGGAGTTAAGACGGCGAAGCGCACCTATGCGGAGAAAATCCAGGGACACCTCTGTGACACTAGGAACACCAAGCAGATGTGGCAGGGGGTTCAAACACTGATGGTCTAGGCAGGGGGTCGATGATGACGACGCGTCACTTCCAGACAGGCTCAACGACTTCTTTGCACATTTTGAAGCATCAAATCCGACAATCAGAGGGAGGGCTGGCCCATCCCCACCATTGGTCGGAGCAGCTTTCACCATCAACACAGTGGACACACGGAGGACCCTACCCAGGGTCAACCCACGTAAAGCTGCAGGTCCGGACAACATCCCGGGACGTGTGCTCCGAGACTGCGCGAGCGAGTTGGCGGATGTACTGACTGACATTTATAACATCTCCCTGAGTCAGGCCATCGTTCCCAGATGCTTCAAGACCTCTATCATAGTACGGGTGACAAAGAAACCAGTTGTGTCCTGTCTGAATGACTATCGTCCTGTTGCACTGACACCAATTGTGATGAAGTGTTTTGAACGGCTTGTCAAACCACACATTACAGGCTGCCTCCCTGCATCACATGACCCGCTCCAGTTTGCATATCGTTCAAACCGCTCCACGGAGGATGCTATAGTCACCACCCTGCACTCTGTCATCACCCACCTGGATCAGAAAGACACCTACGCCAGACTTCTGTACATTGATTTCAGTTCAGCATTCAACACCATTATTCCCTAGAGACTGATGGAGAAATTACTCCTTCTTGGTCTGAACACCGCCATATGTTTCTGGATCCTGGATTTCCTGACTGAGAGACCTCAGTCTGTCCGGGTTGGAAACATCTCCAACTCTGTCACGCTGAGCACCGGATCCCCTCAAGGCTGCGTACTCAGTCCACTGTTGTTTACACTTCTAACACATGACTGTGTATCCAGACACGAGGGGAACCAGATTATTAAGTTTGCAGACGACACCACGGTGGTGGGACTTATTCGGAGGGATGAGGAATCAATGTACAGGGAAGAAGTGAGAGACCTGGAGGGCTGGTGCAGGGAGAACAATCTGGTGCTCAACGTGGACAAAACGAAGGAGATGATTATCGACTTCCGGCGGTCACAGCCTGAACAGGTTCCCCTCAGCATCGGCGGCCATTTAGTGGAGAGAGTGGAGAACATCAAGTTCCTCGGAGTGCAGATCTCGCAGGACCTGACCTGGAGCAAGAATTCCTTGGGAATCAGGAAGCGGGCCCAGCAGAGACTGCACTTGTTGAGGAAACTCAAACAGGCCTCTCTCCCCATCTGCATCCTCAGGACCTTCTACAGAGGTGTGGTGGAGAGTGTTCTGATGTACTGCATTGCTACATGGTACTACAGCTGCAGTATGTCAGACAAAAAAGCCCTGCAGAGGATAGTTAAGGGAGCTGAGAGGGTAATTGGAGTCTCCCTCCCTTCTGTCCAAGAACTTTTTCAGAACCGTTGCAGGAGCAGGGCAATGAACATTGTCAAGGACCATTCTCACCCTCTGCATAAACACTTTGAACTTCTGCCATCTGGCAAATGATTCCGGAGCATCAGAGGCAGAACCACCAGACTGATTAACAGCTTCCTTCCACAAGCTGTTAGGATGCTGAACAGTTGATCCGGAATCTCTCATACATACTACTGCACCTACGGACATTATGTATATTATTTGTGTATTATAGTTCTGGTTAGTTTTTCAAGTATGTCTATGGATGTGTGAATGGATGTGGTGGGGTGGGGGTGAGGATATGTGTGAGTGTGTCTTAAATCATGTTCTTTTACTTATATGGATGCCGAGAGAAACGCAATTTCATCTTGCCTGCACTACAGTTGTATGTACAGCAATATGACAATAAAGGTTGATTTGATTTGATTTGATTTGAAGTTGTGACCCGATCTCCCGAGTGGGGGGAGTGGTGATGAGGTGTACGCCTCCTTAGTGTTTGCATAGAATAAGTCCAGTGTTTTATTGTCTCTAGTGTGGCATGATGACATACTGGGTGAATGTGGGCAGAATGGGGGACAGTGAAATATGGTTGAAATCACCTGAGATGAGGAGAAGAGCATCTGGGTGTTCTGTCAGCAGCCTGCCAGTTACTGAGTGAATGGCGTCAAGCGCTGTCCCCGTGTTCGCCGTCGGATTTGCATAAATAACAATGCAGATCACGTGTGAGTATTTCCTCAGGAGATAGGTAGGCCGCATGCTAACAGCTAGAGACTCAATGTCTTTGTTGCAGTGTTGTTGTTTAACCGTGATATGTCCCGGTCTGCACCAGCTGTTATTGACATACATTATCACTCCTCCGCCCCTTGCCTTCCCACTGTCTGGTGTCCGGTCTGCCCGTATTGTGTGGAAACCCTCCAGTTTGATGTTAGCATCTGTTGCTAGTTCTGTTAGCCATGTCTCAGTAAACAACATCATGCTAATCTCTCTGAAGATGCTCTGGTAACGAGCCATAGCTCCTAGCTCATCTGTCTTATTGAGGAGCGATCGTACATTCCCCATAATAACGGATGGAAGGACGGGTCTGTACCTTATATTTCTCACCCGCTGTCTTGTTCCAGCACGGCATCCACGTCGTTTCTGTCTTATTTCACCCGGTATGTCGAAGTCTTGCGCTAGCATCTTGGTCCGGTTAAGTGCTAACAGCTGGTCTCTGCTGTAACGTATCCTGCTAAAAACAGTGGCTCCGTCTGTCGGCTCAGGAGACATTTGGGCGATCCGTGTCCGTCCGTGATGGATAAGGTGTCGCCGGATCAGAAAGATTAGCAAGAGAAGCCAGATAGTAAAGAGAAATAGGAAGAAATTGATCCGCTGTTGCAAAAAGGCAGCCTACTCGTGTGCCATAAAAGTAGTAGAATTAAAAGAGATAAGGCACAGATTTGTGAGAAAAACCTTCCTATGTGGGCAGGAATCATCAAGTATTAAGTCAGTGACCTGTCATTTCTCTGCAGCTGACAGAGAATCATTGGAGACTGGAGCAGTGACCACCGGGGCTGGTGGAATTTTCACTATTGTGAGCAGTGATATCACAGTAAGGGTTTGTGGGGCAGCTGGAACAGTGGAATGTTGAACTGTGGTTTGATGATGATTAAAGCTGTCAGAGTAAAATGGAACACAATATTGTGCAGAAATAGTTAAATGGTTCTGACACTAAATTATTTCTAAAGAAGTTTTTGACCTCTGAAATGACAACATGGACATGTTAGTGTTACAGGACAGGTGGGTGTTGACATATTCATTGCATTCAGATATTTTGGTTAATTTTTGTGACTCATTGATACCAAAGTTATTTTGAGAACAGTACATGTGGTCTGTCGTCACATGAAGTTGAGGTTTGGTACGCACGTCACTGACCCTGGTTACATGGTCACAATTAACCGATCACTGAGAATGAACTGATAATGATTTTGTTGTGTTTACAGGCACTGATTATTGGAGGGTTAATCACTTGAGTTAATGACCATGGTTACATGGCCACTTGAATAATCAGATAACTCCAGAAATCCAATCACATCCGGTTTATTCGTGTCCATGTAACCATGGTTACTGCTGGACTCTTCCTCGTCTTGTGTTTGGGAGGACAGGATCAGTCCTTGGTCTGGGTTTGTCAGTTTTGGTTCTTGTGAATTACTCCCCCTTAGAAAGGGCCTGCACATTGATTCAGTTTTAATTCCTCCTTAATATCATTGTTTTACTTCAACATAAAAAAATCACAATGTATGTGCCGTCATAAATGTTTGAGCTTGGAGATGGAAATGTTTTGTGGAAATAAAGGTGCTGCTTAAAGTTTTCCGCTGTTTTACTCTTTCATTAAAGTCGTGCTGTTTCTGCCAACTTGTCTCAGACATCTTTGCTCCTTTCTGTGTCTGCTGGGAACCGAAACATCTGGATCACTTTCTCAGCTTGATTTGTGCATCCATAAGCTGCACAGAAAATCATGTTGAGAACCTGATCTGTGAACATTTTAGGATTTTATTGTTTTTGGCATCAAAGTACAATCTATGAAGTCAAACCCTTCACTGACATTGGAGGAAAATATTCATTTTCCCCAATTATGTGATGTTACAATATGGATGAATAAAAAATAGAAAAAAGGTGTGCTTTAATTTGAATCACTGGTGCTGTTATTATCTGTTTAAATTCAATCGTGTAACCCCAGTCCCACCTGGAAGAGGAGGCAATGGTGCCAACATGCTGCTCACTGGTATTAGCTGACAGATAATTTGTCTGGCAGAAGTTCAGAGAGAAAAATAAGAAAATGAGAGCAGGTCTTTGCATTTTTATTAATTTTTATTTTAAAAAATACAATTTCATGGCATTTGTACTACAATGAATATTTTCATAAAACAGACTGTTTCACCTTGACTACATTGTGTTCCAAAGGCCTCTTTTTTTAATTTAGTATTTTCCACCCTGCTTAGTCACTAGTTTTCAGAGTACAGTGTAAAGTTTATGTACTAGAACATCTCAGGAAATAGAATATCATGATTTACATTTTAATTTCAAAAACTATAATCAAAATTGAATTTTAAAAAGGCCTGAAATATTTCCTTGTGCCTGAAATGAATATTGAACATATGAAAGTTTATTTTTTTGAATTATAAAAAAATAAATTTTTCACAGTATTCAAATTTACTGAGAAGCACTGACTAATGTGTTCTATTTATATTCACACACAGAAACTCTTTCCTAACTTGAAAGGTTTAGGAGTAAAGTGCACAACCCCCAGTAACTTAGCTAAATGACACTAAACTGACTGACAGCAGTTTTTACTACATATTTTCAATTCAGGTAATTCTGGCTCATCTTACAAAATAACCCACTGTATTTAAAACATCATAATTCAGTAATCAGTCCACTGAAGCCATAATATAAGGTAAGGCTGCACAGCTAGGCAGTGAGATTTACACTGCAGCTTTCATCAGTGGGAATCAGCAGTTATCCTTCCCTCCAAAACATACTGTTTGTCATGAATCTGGGTTTGGCCCCAAAGCCAGTTCTACTTATTGTTATGTTTTGCCCTGGGACCCGGTGCATTGTCGACGGAGTCCTGGACGGCGGTAGAGCTTAAGCACAGGCAAGTAATCTCTCCTGTAGTTCATTTGCTAATAGTGGAGGAATCTTGTCTGGCTTTTGGGGAGGGGAGTCAGGTGCGGTTTTCAGCCACATCTGGACTCCCCTCGCCAGGCTCTGCCGCTGCCGGCGACCCTAACCGTTCCTCCTTTCCTATCCCCTTCGAGCTTCATCCTAGGGTCGCCAGAGAGGAGCTGCCACAACCTGGGTTGCCCACAGATGACGAGGCGAACCCAGTTTTCTCGGAGGAGGCCAACAGGGATGAAGCACCCGATGGTCCGGGGGAACCTGCACACCCTAGATCACCGGAGTCCTGGACGGCGGTGGAGCCAGAGTTCAGGCAAGTGTGCTCCATTATGTCAGTAATGTCAATGTTAATGTCACTCTACCTGACTCATGGTGAGGTGGACCTGGGGCAGCTCACAGTAGCCCTCAGGGCCACCACACCGGGCTCTGCCGCTGCCGGCGACCCTGACCCGGTTTCTCTTTTTCTCCCTTTGGGCTCGGAGCCCCCGGCCAGGGTCATCGGAGAGCTGCTGGTCTCATTGGAGGCCGCTGAGGATTGGGGTCCAGCATCAGGTGACGTGAGGAGCATCACCTCCCTTGCTGGGGAGGCCACCGCAGGAGCAATGAGGCCCCCGATGGGGGTCACTGCAGGTGCAACGGTGCTCCAACTGGAGCCCACCGCAGGTGCAGCAGAGCTCCAGCCGGAGTCCACTGCCAGTGCAGCAGAGCTCCAGCCAGAGTCCACCTCCAGTGCAGCCATGTCCCAGACCGGGACCATCGCGGGTGCAGCCACATCCTAGACCGGGACCATCACAGGTGCAGCCACGTCCCAGACTGGGACCATCACGAGTGCTACGGTTCCCCTGCCCAAAGCCTTGAACGGCAGGGGGGCTCCTGTTCCTTGGTTTGGCCGCTGATGTTCCCGAGTATGGAGGCTGCCTCTCTGCTTTCCCCTCCGGTTCTGGTGGCTCCACCATGCTGGGCGGCCACCCAAAGGACTTGGCTTATGGGTTGAGTGGTTCATCGACCCAGGCAGGCCGCCGGACACTATCCCGTGGGCCGCCTGCTGGACTTGGGACTTGGGCAGGCCACCCGATCTGTTACTCCTCACCATGCTGGGGGCCTGGGACTCTGGTCGACCCCCTGAACTTTAGACTTCTGGGGAGGGGGGTTGGTGTTCCAGGTTGGGCGTCGTTAGGAGTGGTTTGCTCATTATTTTGTTTTTACTGGTTGTGTTTTCACCAGTTGCTTCCCTCCTAACCGGTTTTCCACCACTTCCTACCCTGGGTTAGTGTTTGTTGCTGGGGGGGAGGGGTTCCTTTGAGGGGTGTTGTTTCTTTTCTTTTTGGCTGATGGTACTGGGGTGTCTGGTATCCATCCCTGTGTGTATGTGTGTGTGTGTGTGGGGGGGGGGGGGGGGGCTGTCATGAATCTGGGTTTGGCCCCAAACCCAGTTCTACTTATTGTTATGTTTTGCCCTATTTTCCACCTGGCGCTTCAGGGAGCTATTGGGCCTCTGCTCCCTGACAGCTTGGGCACACCCCCTCCTCCTGTTAAGTGCCATCAGCTGTACTGTCATGGGTGTTCACACACATACACACATACACACACACACACACACACATGCACACATTCCATTCATTCCCATTCCCATGCTCATACACGCTGTCTCACACACCAGGTTCCAATCAAGTTCAGCCCCCGCTTCCTCGCACTGACACTCTCTTTCCTCATTAGCTTCAGGAGTATTTGTTCACTACAATTGTGGAAAGAGATTGTCGGAGCATTCCCCTCCATACGCAGCAGCTAGCTCTCCATGTATGAGTTATCATCACCTTCGTTGTACTCAGCCCAGCACTTTAAGTTCAGTTAACCCCTTGGTGTTACCGCTGGGCCAGCTTCTCTCTCCATCCCCCAGACTGCACGGATTGCCCCGGGATCGCACCAGCCCCGTAAGTCTCATGATCACCTTTGCTTTTGTGCTGATGCACTAGGCTTCTTTTTGACTGGGCTGTAGAGCATCCGGCAGACGCCCTGTACGTCTGGTGGCCTTATTTTCATCATTTGCACATCCCTGTAGTTCATGGTCAACAGAACTTGTTACTTTGTTGATATATTTAGTAAAATGGCACTTTCTAGTTCCACAATTGGGTTTTTCATTCCCTCCCTCATGCACCACACAATGGCGCACGGGGGTTTGTGACACTCTGACTGTCTTTTTAAAGCTGCTCTTTACATCACCATCCATTTAAATCTGTTCATTATAAGTTTAAGCAATGTACCTACCAATAAGTATCCTGAATATTTACCTAATATGGATTAAAAATGCTGTTAATACCACAGATTGTCACAGGTGCCATTCACACACCACTATAGAAAGGCCGTTGTTTGGAACTATTTGGAGCTCCATGAACCCCGTGACCAGGCAGCGGCGAGATCAAAGAGTGACGCAACTATCATATTATACAGCTATGGTCCCGCCCAGCTTCAAAAACTGCTCTGTTTTCTCTAAAAATAACTTTGGGTTTTATTTTGCAGCACCACATCAGCTTTTCTTTAGTAAAAAATCAGCAAATAAATAAACAAATAAATAAATAACATCAACTAACCAATGTCTCTACAGGAATTGAAAAGCTATTTTAAATAAAGTTAATCAACCAAATCACACCCTGGTATAATTATCATTACTGGGTTAATAAACTGACATTAATGAATAAATCAGCTTGACTTTAGAAAAAAAAATAACAGTTCACCATGTTAAATTAATAAATTAAGCGAAGCATACATCACAATGGAAAAAATAATGTCACATGCATAAGCTTAAATAATCAGATGTTGCTGTTTTCTGAGTCATTAATAATGCATCAGAGTTATATAGCTCAGGAGGGGAAAGCAGCTCCCTGTCCACACTGTGTATGGTGCAGATGGGACACTGTTGACTTCGACTGGGGGTATCGTCGTGTGGTGGAAGGAATACTTCGAGGATCTCCTCAATCCCACTGATACACCTTCCACAGAGGAAGCAGGGTTTGTGGACGAGGGAGATGATTCGCCTATCACAGGGGCTGAGGTCGCCAAGGTGGTTAAAAATCTCCTTGGTGGCCGGGCCCCAGGGGTGGACAAGATTCGCCCTGAGTACCTCAAGGCCCTGGATGTTGTAGCACTGTCATGGTTGACACGCCTCTGCAACACTGTGTGGAGGTTGGGGGCAGTGCCTTTGGCATGGCAAACCGGGGTGGTGGTTCTTCTCTTCAAAAAAGGGGGACCGGAGGGTATGCTCCAACTTTAGAGGGATCACACTCCTCAGCCTCCCTGGGAAGGTCTATGCCAAGGTACTGGAGAGGAGACTCCGGCCGTTGGTCGAACCTCGAATTCAGGAGGAGCAATGTGGTTTTCGTCCTGGCCGTGGCACATCGGACCAGCTCTTTACCCTCTCGAGAGTTCTCGAGGGTTCGTGGGAGCTTGCCCAACCAGTTTACATGTGTTTTGTGGAATTGGAGAAGGCATGTGACCGCGTCCCTCGTGGTTTTTTTGTGGGAGCATGGGGTATCGGGCTTGTTGTTACGAGCTATTCGGTCTCTGTACGGCCGTTGTGAGAGCTTGGTTCGTATTGCCAACACTCGGTTGGACTCATTCCCAGTGAGAGTTGGACTCTATCAGGGCCTGTCTTTGGTATGACCCGGCCGGGACTTGAACCCTAACCTCCTGGATGTAGGGCAGATGGTGTACCTGCAGGCCACCACTCTGGTATTGCTGCACGGTGGCGCAGTGGTTAGCACTGCGGCAGCACAGTTTACCCTTGGCCGGGGGATTGTGGGGATCGTGGGATCGTGGGTTCGATCCCAGCCCCCGACCAACAGTGATCTGTGTGGAGTTTGCATGTTCTCCCCGTGTTGCGTGGGTTTACTCCGGGATTTCTCCGGTTTCCTCCCACATGCCAAAAACATGCATGTTAGGTTAATTGGCTGTTCTAAATTGTCCCTAGATATCTGTTTCCTATAGGCCCTTAGAATAGAGGGTTAGTATTAATGAAAGCGCTTTGAGTGGTCTTTGTGACTAGAAAAGCGCTATATAAGTGCAGGTTAGTTAGTTAGTTAGTATTAGTGTTTTACTAAATTAATTAGTGTTCTAACATTCAACCCATATAATTCAAGCACAAACCTTACTTTGAACTGTTTCCTAGCTCGCTCCACTTTTGAAGTTTAGGAGGTTGAGCAAAAAAAAAAAAAAAGGCCACAAGGATACTCTCCATGCAGCCTTCATTTTCGGGGTTTTGAAGGCTGCATTTGGCCACAGGTGAAGGAGCCCACGGAATGGGATAGCCTTCGATGCAGCGCAGTGATGTATCCGGCCTACAAATGCGCACTTGGAGAACGCAGAACCTGAATTTGTCATGGCTCCCTCAGGGCCATCATTAACTACAGCTGCACGCACACCTGCTGCCAATCTCTAGCGGGCTTTAAAAGCCAGACCTGCCTGTGACTCAGCACGGAGCCGTCTGTCAGCCTCCCAAGACACATCTCGCGTCAACAGCCACGTCCTGGCTCATCGTCAGAGTTCCTGACCAACTCTTCGCTTCATGTAAGTTAAACTATTGACTCACCTTTGTCAGTCGTCTTCCCCTGTGCACAGGTGGATTTCCCCAGCGGCGGACTCCTCTCTTCCTGGCGGCGGTCCAGCATCCATCTCTGCTACAGGGTGTCACGCTCACCTTCCCCCACAGAGTCAGACGCTGTCTCCCTGGCTGCATCCCTCAAGGCCAACCTGAGCTTTCCCACGACCACTTGCAAAGTAAGCTGTCGTTACTATCCTGCTCTTTGCCCGTGGACAAAACTAACAGCTCTGTTTTGTCGTTATAGGGTTGCCAGGCTTAACGGCGTCCTGCTCTTTCCCCAGCACGAATCCTGCACTGCACACTACACACACAGTGTACATACACGCACGCACACACATTCACAGTTAGCAATAAAAGGATAATTGTGTTCACTCGAGTCTGTCTTTTGTCCCCTGGGTCTATAATTATGTCAGAACTGAGAGACAATATACTCTCACCTTGTATGGCACCTGAGCATGGTATTCAACATTTTTCTGGTGACCACAGCCAATTAGTGTTCTTCGTTTTTACTTCCCACTCTATGGGCGGGGCGTTGATGCACATCTGTGTGTATGTACTAAATGTCTGTATGGCTGTTTGTCAGTGCAATGAAATACAAACAGCTGAAGATACAATCACCAAGCTTGGCACAGGGAGAGATTTAGACACAACATGGAAACCCATTGATTTTGAGGTCAAAAGGTCAAGGTCACAAGGTCAAAAATGTATGCCTGTCCATGCAAAATTGTCACACTACTAATCTGTTTCTCAAAAAGTGACTGTGCATTCAAAGCATGGGTCTGCTTCTCTACCAAGTGCCCTCAAGTTAGTTTGTTTGCTTTGATTACATATTTTCTTTGCACTTATATCTCATTATTGCATTTGTTGTAAGGGTTGTGAGATGGGGAATAAAGTTAAGCAAACACTAATATGAATACTATTGGATTCATTGAAGTTAGCATGATCAATTTTCTTCTTCTTTTTTTTGATTGACGGTCAGCCATAATAATAGGTTTGCTGTAAATGAATGGGAAAAAAAAGGTGAAATATGTCTTTAAGTGGTCTGTAACTTGACCCAGACAGTGAAAGATGTAGTGCAGTGCTAGTGGTCATTCTTCTGATACAGATCAATGGAAACAACTGAGATCAGTGGAGCCAGAAACTCCCTGCTGATTCAGTTTACCATCTCTGCAATTCACATGATCATACTGACACACACATGCACAGATACTGTGAAATGCAGCTCATCAAGGCAATATTTTCTGTTGTTTACTGTAGATGTTGCATAGAAATAATAAAGCTATGGTCACAAAGATTCTTACAAACGATGGGTTTGTAATGATCTCCTAGTTCTTATGAATTCTGGAGTTTGCAGACATTCATGGAGGGGGGCATAGTTTCTTATGGCTGCCGTCCAATTTGCAAGAGCAACTTGAGGCATTCTTGAGAAATGAGGTGCTTTTCTGTTGTACGATGGCCCGAGACTTCTTTCGTTCATAAGGGTACCTTGGGATCTTCCTACGGCATACTTACTGCCATCTTACCAAAATTTTTGTGCAACTTATGGCACTCTCAAGTCGTTGGTAGGAAGATCTTATGGCTTTCTGCACATTTTGTCAGCACAAATGGCATACTTAAGCCTTATGAGCGCCTCACTACTGCCTTGCACACACTGTACAAATCTCTGTACAAACGGGGGTTCGTATGACATTTCCTACGACCACTGTAAGGGGCCCTCAAGAACACCTTAAGTTGTTCTTGAGGCATACTTATGGCCAACATCTTGCATAGTTCTTACGTTGTTCCTATGGCATTCATACAGCCACCCTACGACGAGGGGTTTTCGTGGGGTGATCGCAGAAATCTTGGACAAGACCATTGAGCTGGCCACGAACGTACGATCTACAAACACTGGATTCTCCTACAGCCCCCTTAAGAAGGCTGTACAAAAAAAAAGAAGGCGGTATGATATGGTCCAAAAATTGTTCATACGGTGTTCGCAGCCATTCGCAAGGGTATTTATGAACATAGCTTAAAATAAAACCACAATGTAACTCATAAACAAGACTTTTCCGTCATATTTTCCGGTTCCGGCTCTGCCGGACCGGCGGCGCCACACGAGTCGGCTGCCTGTTGCAACAGCCTTTTTTTTATCTTCCTTCTTCTTTCTACACCTTTCACTCTGTATATATATCACGGACGCACGGATCGCCCCGGGGGTCTCCCGGGTCGGCGGACGGAGCCACGGTTTGCAGCGGGAGACGTTACAGCGGGGAGGAGCTAGTGCTAGCTAGCACTTGGCCGCCGCCCGGTGCTAATGGGAAACTCGACATACCGGGAGCTGTAGCGAAAACGAAGCGGGTGCCGGGCTGGAGTTTAGGCGGCGTGAAAGAAATATAAGACAGAATAATAAAGAGCGATGGCAAGAACCAAGCAGACCGCCCGTAAAATCTACTGGAGGAAGAAGCCCCCCAGGAGACAGCTAGCCACCAGGGCTGCTCGGAGAGGCGCTCTGGCCACCGGCAGAGTGAAGAGGCCTCGCCGTCACAGGTCCGTGGCTCTGAGAGAGATCCGTCGCTACCAGAAATCCACGGAGCTGCTCATCCGTAAGCTGCCCGTCCAGCGCCTGGTGAGGGAGATCGCTCAGGACTTCAAGACCGTCCTGCGTTTCCTGAGTTTCGCCGTCATGGCTCTGCAGGAGACCAGCGAGACCCACCTGGTGGTCTCTTCTTCGCTAAGGGGGTCACCATCATGCCCAAAGACTTCCAGCTGGCCCGCTGCATCCGCGGAGAGAGAGCTTAGACTTTCTGCTGCACATCCACCAGCCATAATGCTCTGCACTGTGTGTCTATATATATACATTTATAGTAATATGGACATATGTTTGCTAGATGTTGTTTTTTCTTGCCTTCTGATTGTTGCTCTGAGTGTTGCTATCCCTGTGCTGTTGCAATCCTGGAATTTCCCCATTGTGGGACTAATAAAGGCTTATCTTATCTTATCTTATTTTAATTCACTCTGGAAGTACTCTTCCCAGGAATCACTGCACATTTTCACGACATGCGCTCTCAACTGCTAGGCCACCAGGCACCCCTGACTTCATACATTTTCTAAACGAACACTAAGACAAAGTTCTGAAAACATGCCTCGCTGTAAAAAGATTTTGACCTACATGTACACATCTGCATCCTCCAGAGACCAAACCAGCCTAAGGCTGTAACATGTTTTAGCTTCTCCCGTTGTGACTACATAAATGTTAATGAAAACTGTTACAGTGTTCATTCTATAAAAACACAAGCGCCGTAACTTTTCCATTTATTCAAAGCAGCATCAATTATTCACAGCTGCTCCTACTGACTGTGCTGCTCCAGGGATCGATGCTTCTTTAATGTGGATTCATATGAGCCCCTAGTCGAGGCCCGGCTGCATCAAGTTAATGGGCTGACTGGATTTCATCCATTGCTGGAGGCACTTGCTTCACAAAAGTACGTACCACACCCACTGACATACTTCACGTGATCACAGAATGGGGGAAATGTATGGACACAACACATGAGGAATGTTTTTCCACGTAGTTTTTGAAAAAAGGTCAAATTTTTGCCCCCAGCCATCCTTGAGCTTGCATGAGAAAACAAGTTTCTCTGTCATTTGGTCATTGGGGTGTGAGCAGTGAAAAATCTACAGTATGTCTTAAGCTACTGACACATATTGAATTCATACTTATAAATACTTTTTATTTTTTCAAAGTAGCCTACAATTTGCAGTTTAATGCACATAAACACATATCCCTTTAACTGCCTGCTCAACCAAATGGTTTAGCACATTTTGATTAAATATATTTCAATAAGAGGAGTGCCTAACTTAACTCAACCTGAGTGAGCTATTTCTACGACTTGGCTGAGGAATGCTATGCTTAAAAAAATCCAACAGGTGTCACTGTTTCTGCAAATAGCAAGCTTCATTCACTCTCCAACCAGGATGTAAAAAGCAAGAAAATCAATCAAGACATTTTGACTGTTTTTGGTGCAACTGTAAAAGACAGTCAACTTTTTGATATAGGACAGTGTTTGAAGCCTTACCGAACAGAAATATGTTACTTGATACCACTAAAAAAAATTAACTTTAATATCTAATAATTCATCTTCTTCCGCTTAATCCTTTTCGGGTCGCGGAGGGGCTGGAGCCTATCCCAGCATCTTTTGGGCGAGAGGCAGGGTACACCCTGGACAGATCGCCAGTCCATCGCAGGGCCAACACAGAGAGACAGGCAACCATTCACTCTCACAGTCATACAGTACCTAAGGACAACTTAGAATCCCCAGTTTTGATGCCAATTAACCTAACTTGCATGTTTTTGGCATGTGGGAGGAAACCGGAGAAATCCTGGAGTAAACCCACGCAGACACGGTGAGAACATGCAAACTCCACACAGATCACTGTTTTAAAAACATGCTCAACCAAATAGTTGATTTGTCACTTTATGGTAAGTGTAGCAAAATTAAGTTAATGTAATTATAATTGAATATTTATTATAAAATCAAAACTTCTGTTTATCCATTGTTGTAAATATGAAACATTAAGTGTTTGTATATAGTGAATATGCTGAAAGAATTTTTAGTAAGTATTTTTTGACACTTTCAGAGTTGATTTAAGTAAATATGGTAAAAAATCTAGAATAAGAATATGGAAGTCATGAATATCACAGTTCATTTTGTTTTAGCTAAATGGCATTACCACTAATTGCGGTTGTTGATTAGAATTTCCTTTTTTGACTTGTTTTACAGCTACTAGATGGACAGTAAAACATTCTATGGTGCAAGACCACGGACTCTTCTGGCCCTTGTACCTGAAAATCCTCAAGACTCTGATGCTGATCTGAGTGATGATGACCCATCAAAGGATCCTGATTATCACCCGACACAAGCAGAAAGTACAGGTGACAGTTCTTTTGAATCCCTACATGAAGAGGAGGCTCCCTCAACAAGCAGATCTTCCATGCAGCTGCCTCGTAAGAAGAGAAGAAAAGGCAAACGGACCCTAAAAACAGCTTCCTTGGAGGAACTAGGGGACAGCCCTGACCCAAGTTCCCAGTCGGGCCCAAACAAAAGCATGAGAAGAATCTGGAAGCATGAAGACATTGATGAATTCCAGGTTCCGGATTCAAGATTCAAACCTCCTGAGGCTGTACAACACACCCTTTCAGTCTTCAAAATGATCTTCACTGATGAGATGACTGAACATACTGTATTGCTCATCATCCAAATTTGTACTTTGTTCAAGTGTTGGGAGATCCAGTTAAGACTAGCCCTGAAGAAATTGAGGATTTCTTGGTCATCCTTCATCCTTGCCCACAGTTTGAACCAAGTCAACAAGCCAGCATCCAGAGTTGGCCAACCATCATTCAGCTCTCCACCACCACAGGAGAAAGGCTGCACCCCAAGACCCTCATCCACAACCAGATGTGTGTTATGATAACTTGGTACACTGGTCTCTTCACTCTGACAAGTGGTGACGATGCAACCTTTGTCTAAAGGGTGTATCAAGGTGGAAATGTAGCAAATGCAATGTTTTCCTTAATTGGAACACAAACCAGGAATGCTTTCTAGCATATTGCCATAGGTAAAGTGGATCTGATGCTCAAAAAGCATTTGTGCTGTTGCAGTCACATAGATGAGGTCCGAAATGTAATGTTTTAATATGTTTGGCAAAGTTTTCCTGTGTTTTCAATGTTTTTTCAGAGTTAAAATGGAAATAACTTTATTGATCCAGCAGAAATACGGATCTTGTGTCCCAAAAAAACTAGTGCTGTTGTACCACTGAGATGCTAATTAGGAAATGCAGCTGGTTTTTTTTATGTTTTTGAATGCAAAAATTAATATTTTTTACTGTAGCAATCAATCAGAATTTGGCTGATTGTGAGAATTTTGTGCTGTTGCATCTTAAGACAGTTGCAGTTAAGATGACAAAGTTGGAAATGCAGTCTTTGTTTGATGCAATATTTTCCTTTGCTGAAATGAAAACCAGTACTGTTTTGTGGCATGCTATCAAAAATAAAGTGCATCAGATGCCCTGGATGGTTTTAGTTGTCTATTTCTTTATAAGTTAGCATTTTATTTGACTTTTTCTAATGTTTATGTATTTGTATGAAATGTCATACCTTAACCATGAAATGAAATTTCAACCATTTGGTAGAGGTCAATATTTTAAAAATTACAGGGACTGTTGATAAAAAAAATAAAAATAAAAATCATTGACTGTGGTTAGTACTGACCCAAGGGAAAAAGAAATGAAAGCAAAAAAAATTTCCATTGATTTTTTTCTTGGTGAGGTTGTTAAAGGGATATTCAGGGCCCGTATGCACAAAGTAACCTAGTACTAAGAATTACTCCTAGTGGCGTAATTCTTAGAAAATTCTCAGAATTATGACATTTTCTAAGATTTTTTTCCCCTAAATTTGGCATAAACTCCTAGTAATAACTAAAGAGAGAGAGTGAGAGAGAGAATCTTTACTAAGAACTTAAAAACAGTTAATCAGAATAAGGAAGGGCAGGACATAGGATGCCGGTACAGTTTGTACTCAGACTTCTGTTTTCCATGTCATCATACTGTATTTTGCATCCAGAGCTGCTACCAATGCTAGAATATGTTTCCTGTCCATCATTACTTAGCGACTGCTATTAAAAAATAAGTAGAAAGTCTGACCATAGGAAAAGCGAAAGTGCTGAGCTGTGAGTGACAAGCTGTTGCTGCGATACAGGGCACAGACTTTCTTTTCCCACAATGCAGCACACAAACACTGAAAAAAAAGACGTTCAGGGTGGTCAGGAGACAAAAAATGTGCTTGGTGGAAATTTACAGTACGTCATCGTCTCCACTCTGCTAGTGAACGCAGGGCTCTACTGCGGACAACCATGTGCAGCCCAAATTTTATGACCCCACGGCCTGCTAACGATCTGAACGCATTGACAGAGCATGCGCAAGACTGAACATCCCATTCACGAGATGGCGGTACCAACTCAGCATACAAAGACAAAATAGACAAGGAAGACAATGAGGAGGCGGAAGACGAGAATAAACATACATGTGTAGGGAGCTTGAAATGAAGAAGCGATGTGATTTTATAAATCAAGATTTATTATCAGCTTCACCTCCCTAACATGTCTCATCTAGATGCAGAAACAGAATGAGAGGTCGAGCGCAGTCAGACCTTCATACTTATACCCACACTCAACAAAAGACATTGCATATCAAAGCTGACATCCCGTATTAACGTAATCCCCCTCCATTGTCCTCCATCTCCTCCACCTGACCGTGGGTGGTCAGGAAGTTCGATCCGGGCTCCACCGCTGCGGCTCCATCTGTTCTTTGATCCTCGCCGGCGGTTGAGACCTCCTGTCCTGTTCTGAGGCGTGAGGTCATCCCACATATGTAATCACTAAACATTCTAATATGTCTATACATATGTAGGTATGGAATATATGATTAATATAAGCCACACATGAATCCTTTTGCAGCAGCAGCAGCTTGAGTGGAAAAGAGCACTGGAAAATGATAATTCCTCCTTTTTTTTGAAATGACGCCATTGTTGTTGCTACAAAAAAAATGTACGCCACTCTCGTGTTTTATAGCTGGTGAACAAACTGGCATGTTAGCGCATTTGCGCTACCCATAGGGCTGGGGCAAAACTACAAATAACAGTTGTGCGCATGTGTCAACTGCTTGGCCTGGTAAACGAAATAAGTGAGCATGTACAATGCCAGGCTGGTCCAAAGCGGACCAGAGGAGAAATGCAGCATGAGTAAGGCTTAAAACCCCCAAATGTCAACCCACTGCACCCACATACAGGCTGGAGCGCCAGTGGCTCCACAGTCTAGAAGAATATCTGACTGAACTAAATTCAGGGTCGCGCAAAGCTAAAACAATGCTGTTAACTGCCTCAGATAACCTATACATAAATCTGTACATAAGATGATAAATTACAGCAGAGCAGTTAAGCACACCAATATTTACAAACATTTGACTTGCACTGCTCCATCTTGGAATTTTAAGAAGTAGTCTCAAGCCATCATTATAAGCCACATTCAATTTTCACATACTACCTTTTCGATAGTAACCCCACAAATGAGTAGTATACAGTGGAGTGCAGAATGTTCTAAATAAAACAGTGTTTACCCCATCTGTACACATACTGAAATTGTGAGCCAGTATGTTGTCTTATGCATACAACTTGCGACATTGTCTATAGATGTCTTTATCGTCAGATAGATCACTGACAATATAATGTCCGAGATATTTAATCTCATTACATACATTTAAAACAGTACCTGATAAATAAAATGCTGGGAATACTAGGTTTCTGTCTTCTTTACTTCTTACAATTGTTAACCGTTCCTGCTTCTGGTCTCCTAACCGTGGTTGGGGGACGCAGGGGAGATCTGTCTTCTCCAGGGCCGGAGGCGCTTTTCCTCCTCCGGGGTCAACTCCCGAGTAAAACCTCACTCTTGTTAATAACGGTATTGTGGTGCACAGAAACACAGGCCGTTTCGCTGAAGCGTTGGGGCTTTATTCACAGACTGCAATATTATTAGCAACCATTTCTACCTGCTCCGGTCGCCTCGCTCTCTGTCTCTCATCTGCCCAAAATCACACACCGTTCACTCGTCGGGGCCGTTCCACACACACCTGGGGCGCGCCTCGGCTGCGCGCACGCACTCACATTCACGCACTGAGCTGTCCTTTCTAAACACAATGGAACGGGCAAAGATAACTAATAAAATGAGGCTTAAACACAGAAAACAAAAGCAGAACATGCTATGAAGAATACTCGGGCACAGTTGAATCAAAACATCAAAAACATGCATAGCGTCCTGCCTGGTAAGGAACACGAGGAAACTCAAATACAGGTACATATCCCAACAATACACATGTACCATAAACACCAGGAAAAAAACTCAAAAACTACAAAGTAGAGCAGCACTGCAACAAATATAGTCCACTATTATAAACAGGTAAAGACAAAAAACAACCAAAAGAGCATCCCTTCAAATTATGGGGAAAAAAAAAAAAAAACACTCACAGGGATGTCAGCAGGCAGAGCATAGAGGGAAAAAAAAAAAAACAGTTCAGGAGGTCTACCCGCATCCAGCTTCCAAATTGCCGGCAGGAGGAAAAGAAACAGTTCAGGTGGTCTACCCCAGTCCCAGGCCCGGAGAAACAGTACCTCTGGCGGGCAGACCAGGTTGCCGAACAAACAGGGCAGTCCGTCGGGTGGCCGACCCAGAACGCCGAACCAGTGAAGCAGTCTCCCGGGCGGCCGACCCGCATCCTTAGGCCACCAGAACTGGAGGGGAGAACTCGGTGGCAGCCTCCCTACCAAGTGGGATTGCGAGGGAAAGCCAAGCCGAATCCGGGGAACCCCAACAGCACCCGGTGGAGGAAGAAAGGGACTGGGGGATTGTCCTGCATTGTCCACATACGTGTTTTGCACTCAAGTGGCAGCTAATTTCAGTACTTGTAGTTTTTGTATTTTTGAATGTTTTTGCATAGTTCTGGTACTTGCTGTTTGTGGTGTGAGGCTCCTCACAGATAAGCACAGCTAAATCTGTGGCTTTAACAGCAATGAGTAGATCATGCACTGAAAACTAAAGGATTGTTCTTGTGATCGGTGGTACAGACACAGCAGCGCCAGGTAGTATGAATGTCACAGATCTGACGTTTTACCCTGAATTTAAAACACCCAAGCATGGTGTTGTGGTTCTTTGTGGCTCTGACTAGATTCTATGTCTGCTCTGAGGTAAATTTGATTATGTCCAACATATTTTAACAAAATGCAGCCAACTTTATTGCGATGGAAATATTGATATATTTCAGAGCTTTTATTTGTTTACAGCGTTAGCATATTAGCAGGTCATCTTCTCACCCCTCCATAGTTGTGGGATGTGGTATGATTATATTACTGTTTTTGAGGTGCAAAAGGCTGTGTTCCCACATTTTGATGCTGAAGTCATTGTTTTTTAACAAGGAAAAGTGTCCCGTTTCAGTGTCAACAATACCTTCTAAACTAGTACCAGAAGTTGCTACCATACAGCAATTCATGCAAGGCATCATGGGGCCTTGGAATAAGGTGGACACTATGGTGTCTATATGACGTTATATAGACATCATAGGCACATCATTGGCACATCAAAGGCAATCCTATGCTCTTTTAGCGAGTCCTATGGTCAGTTAAAATATCTATCAATAAAAGAACCAGCAATCACATATCAGTATACACAGTTGAGCTAGTTGCCATTATATTAGCTCTACAGTGGTTGGAGATAAATTATAGGAATAATGCTGTTATTGCTTCAGATAGTTGGGTAGCTCTCAGGAGTGTTCAGTCACTGCATTCTTGTAGGCAGGACCTAATTGTAGAAATCCACTCCTTAATTTACAACCTCTACAGTAAAGGCCAGTCAGTCAGCTTTCTTTGGGTTCCAGCCCATGTTGGAATAGAGGGTAATGAGGATGTGGAATGGGCTATCAGTAATGGAAAGGTCAAATTTAAGTTTTGGTTTGGAAAACATGTTAGGAACCTCAGTCAAAGAAATATTTGTAGCTCCACTTAGATATTTAAGTGCAACTGGATTAATCAAGAGAATTTAGTTCTTTGTTGTTTTTTTTTTTGCCTCCCATTTTCTTGTCCACGCTCCAACCTGGTGGGTGGCGATGGTGCACCTACGGGCTGGTTGCCGGCCAGCAATCAGATCTAGAAGAAGAAGAGTGATATAAGCAGTGACATAGGTGACGATAACAAAACCTGGATGAATCCCGAATCTTGGTCAAAACGTCACAAAGCTATGAGGAAGACGTCATAAAGCTATAAAGCTATGAGGAAGACGTCACAAAACTATGAGGAAATCGTTGCAAAGCTATGAGGAAAACATCACAAAGCTATGAGGAAAACGTCACAGAGAGACAAAGCTATGAGTAAGAAGTCGCAAAGCTATGAGGAAAACACAATCAAGTCAGTGGCAGTAACACCTTTGCCAACGGTTGCCAACCACCAACCAGATCTAACAGAAGAAGAAGTTTTGAGTCCAAGGCCAGAGAGTGAGGATTTGCTCAGCCACGGCATGAAGAAGCAGCAACTCTCTGCCAAAGAAGAAGAAGGCAATTCGACCAGGACACAAATTCAACTAGAAGGAATGGAGGTGGGAAGGGAGGAAGAGGAAGTTTGGAGCATGGTGGAGTCTAAAAGCAGCAAACACAGATGTCAAGAAACTCAAATCAAGACCGTTATCAAGTGCTGAGGAATCAGAGGATGAACGATCCCAGAATGAACAGAAGGAGTGGAAAGTAATCATTAAACTTACTCAGGAAGGGGCATCGTTTTGTGAGTGGAACCCAATTAAGCTCACAAATGCAAGTAATGGGTTACTTGGAGAAGTTTTAAATGCAAGGGTTCTTCGTAGTGGGTCGTTGCTGGTTACATGTAAAGATAGTGTTCAACAAGGAAAAGCAATCAGAGTCACTCAGATGGAGGGAAAAATGTGCAGTGTTCAGTATTGGAAGAAATAAGGCAATGAGAAGAGTGATATCAGGCATTTCAATGACTGAACTGATGAAATAATGAAGAACTTAACTGGAGCAAAAGTGACAGGTACGGAGAATGAAAGCTAATAGAAATGGTGAAAAATGTTAAAATGTTAAAATTTAAAATTTGTAATGTTAAAATTTAATGAAACAAGACTGCCAAGTAAGGTGTATATTGACTACATGAGCTATGAAGTCAGACTTTTATGTTCCCCCTCCACTCAGATGTTTTCAAATGTCAAAAGTTTGGTCATGTAGCAGTGATATGCAAAGGCAGACAACGATGTGCCAGATGCTCCGGCGAATAGGAATATGGCAAGTGTGAAAGAGGAGCCAAATTAAAGTGCTGTAACTGCGGTGGTGAACATAGCTCTGTATATCGAGGTTGTGAAGCCAGCAAAAGAGCAGCAAAAATTCAGCAGATAAAAGTCTACCAGGGACTAACATATGCAGAAGCTGCGAAAAGATGCCAGCTAAAAAAGTGGAAGTGGACTCACAGGGAAAGTGTGCAGACTTACAGTGCATGCAGTAGAATTAAGGAAGATACTCTGGTTGTGGTAGATTAGATTAGATTAGATTCAACTTTATTGTCATTACACATGTATGAATACAAGGTAACAAAACACAGTTTAGCATCCAATCAGAAGTGCAAAGGACAGCAGTGCAGTATATACGGTAATTAACAGTATGTGCAATTTAAGCAGATATATGCAAATATATGCAGCAGTGCAGAAAGTTAAAAGTACTGTTATGTGCAAATAATGTGCAATAAGTTAGATGTAGTTATGTAGTTATGCAGTTATGTACAGGTGAGGATGGCAAAAGATGATTGTAAGAGAGTCAGCGGGGAACTAAGTTCAATAACGTGACAGCTGTTGGAAAGAAACTGTTCCTAAACCTGCTGGTTCTAGTCCGAAGGCTTCTGAAACGTCTTCTGGAGGGGAGAAGCTGGAACAGTCCATGAGCAGGATGGTTGGAGTCCCTAAGAATGCTGCGTGCCCGGCGCAGACATCTTTTCCTGTAGACGTCCTCTATAGCTGGAAGTGGAGTCCCTGTGATGCGTTGGGCGGTTTTCACCACCCGCTGCAGCGCCTTGCGGTCAGCTACAGAGCAGCTCCCATACCAGAGTGTGATACAGTTGGTCAGGGTGCTCTCTATCACGCAGCGGTAGAAGTTGCCCAGGATGTCAGTTGACAGATGGTTCTTCTTCAATGTCCTCAAGAAGAAGAGGCGCTGATGGGCCTTCTTGATCAGGCTGGTGGTGTTAACTGACCAGGACAGGTCCTCCGAGATGTGGGTCCCCAGGAATTTGAAGCTGGGGACACGTTCAACAGCTATGCCATTGATATGGATGGGGTCATGTGTTTCTTCCCTCTCCTTCCTGTAGTCCACTATGAGCTCCTTGGTTTTGCTGGTGTTAAGGAGCAGGTTATTGTCAGCGCACCAAGTAGCCAAGTGCTCAACCTCTGCCCTGTAATCTGACTTGTCGTTGTCCCTGATGAGTCCAATCACCGTGGTGTCATCTGCGAACTTTATGATGGAATTGGATCCATACATAGGCCTGCAGTCATGGGTGTAGAGGGAGTAGAGGAATGGGCTGAGCACACAGCCCTGTGGTACACCAGTGTTGAGTGTGATGACGGAAGAACGGTTGGGGCCTGACCTAACATGCTGGGGTCTGTTGGTCAGAAAATCCATGATCCAGTTGCAGGTGGAGGTACTGATTCCCAGGTCCCCAAGTTTGGTGAGCAACTTGGAGGGGATAACTGTGTTGAATGCTGAGCTGAAGTCAATAAACAGCATTCTTGCGTAGGTGTTCTTGTCATCCAGGTGTGAGAGTACATAGTGCAGCGCTGTAGAAACCGCATCCTCTGTACTCCTGTTGCTCCGGTAGGCAAACTGATGAGGGTCCAGTGTAGGGGGCAGGCCTTTTTTGAGCTGTGCCAAGACCAGTCGCTCAAAGCACTTCATGACTATGGGCGTCAGTGCCACAGGGCGATAGTCATTTAGGCACGATGGTGTTGAATGTTTCGGCACTGGTACTATTGAAGTGGTCTTGAAGCACGCTGGTACCACGGCCTGGGCCAGGGACAGATTGAAGATGTCTGTGAAGACCCCTGCCAGCAGCTCAGCGCATGCCCTCAGCACACGCCCAGGAATGCCGTCAGGGCCAGCGGCCTTACGTACGTTGACATGACTCAGTGCATTACGGACGTCGGTGTGGGTGAGTGTGAGGTGGTGGAGGTCATCAGAGGGTGGGAAATTGATGTTCTTTTCATTGTTGTCCTTGTCAAAACGAGCATAGAAGTTATTTAGCTCATTGAGAAAGGGCACAGTCATGGCTATAGGTATGGAGTTGCTGGGCTTATAATCAGAGATAGCTTGAATGCCCTGCCACATACGTCGGGGGTCAGAGTCCCCAAAATGTTCCTCCACCTTCAGCTTGTAGCTGTGCTTGGCCTTCTTGATGCCCCTCTTCAGATCTGCCCTGGATGAACTGTAGGCCTGTGCATCACCAGATCTAAAGGCATTGTTACGTGCTTTTAGCAGAAGTCGCACTTCTCTGTTCATCCACGGCTGATGTGATAAACTGCACTGGGCAGACTTCCAAGAAAACAGAAAAAATCAAAATCATTGTGAAAGCAGCAGAGAAATATCTTGGCATTAAGGGGCTACTGGAGGAGGAGGAGGAGGAGGAGGAGGAGATATGGACTACAGCTAGAAGAATAATGAGATGAGGTGCAGATACGAGCTCAGAAAAGAAGAAAAATGTCACAAAGCTATGAGGAAAACGTCAAAGCTATGAGGAAAACATCACAAAGCTATGAGGAAAACGCCACAAAGCTCTGAGGGAAAACAAACAGAAGACAGTTGGTGCTGGTGGCAGAAGATAACATGTAATGGGGGACAGATAGACATCATGTAGAGATCATAGCAACCGACAAGAAAAAGCATTCCGTAGAAGAAAAGGGGTGGTCTTGGCCCGGCCAAGATGTGTACAGTGATGATATAGAGTGAAGTACGAGGAGACGAAGAAGAGTGATGTCTGAAGATAGAGTTGAGGTTCGATTGGACACAGCAATAATGATAGGACTACAGCTCCTGACCAGATAGAGTGATGATATAGAGTGAAGTACGTGGCGGTAATGCACCTGTAAGCTGGTTGCCAACCGCCAATCAAATCTAAAAGAAGAAGAAGAGTCCTTTGGTCGTGGCAGACAGACAGATACCCACATATTTCTTAAATTATATAGAGAGTGATAAATCAAACCGAGACCGAAGTTTTGCCTGCTGCATTGACTTCATTTATTCCTGCCTGCTGGAAGGGACACATGACATATTTGTTCTGGGCAATGTGAATAGAAGCAAATTTGCATCCACGCGAGTTGGATTTTATTTAATTCAGGCCAAAAAACTCACTTGATGCTTAGTCACAATGGTCAATCAGCGTTAACATTCCACCATTACCGGGAGAATAAATTAAGTTGAAAATGAGACTTACCGGAGGCAGATGCATAGATGGCCAGGCAGAGCTCAGCAAACGTTTGTATCCACCGCTTGTTTAGTGCAGAAAACGGCTGACATTAAGATGCAGTTTCTGGAGGAGGTAGTGACATTTTTCCAACTAGGGTGCCTCTCCAGATAATGCTGTGAAGTCAAGCATGAAAGTCCTTTTGAGGGATTTTTACAGCAGGTCCAAAGTGGCTGCAAAATTAAGGTAACCCTGCCTCTCCACAGGGTATATTTTCTGTCAAGAAGAAGAAGAAAGATTGTGTTCATACTGCCACCCACTGACACTGAAGAGCTACTACAGGCACCAACACACAACAACAGCAAATTATTTGCAATTTTTTGGACCGATTAAGTGAGATTAGACAATTTCCTATGGCACCTTGGACAATCTGTCATAGCACCCTGGTTGAAAAACACTGTTCTAAATCACAGAATAGTTTAGTTGATGCTTATTAAACTTTTTAGAAAAATAGCAAACGGGCCTATCTATGCTGCCAGAATCTGTAGCAATACTGCACCTTTTTTTTTTTTTTTTTTTTTGTTACTTATTTGTACCCGTAGGTAGACTTGGTTTGCAGTCTGGTGACAAGCCACCGGCTGCTGGTCGCTGCGTGCACGAGCGCCCTAAACCTACATGTTTTTGGTGTGCGGGAGGAAACCGGAGAAATCCCGGAGTAAACCCGCGCAACACGGGGAGAACATGCAAACTCCACACAGCTCACTGTTGGTCGGGGGCTGGGATCGAACTCACGATCTCATGATCCCCGCGGTCCCCCGGCCGAGGGTAAAACTGTGCTGCCACAGTGCTAAACCACTGCGCCACCTGTATCATGAGCTGAACACTGGAGGTTTCCGCCATGCTCAGTCTCATGGCTTTTTCTCTATATTTATATATTTTGTTGTATTTTGTGCCTTTTGGGTTTTGTATTTCTCATACTGTTTCTTATTTTTCTGTTTGTTATAGTTTTGTTATTTTCTTGTATTAGATCACATTTATTTCTGTCTATTTGTTGATATTTTATTCTTACACTGCGGGCTGACAGTTGTCAGTGGCATTTCCGGGTTTCTTCTCCGTGTGGGCGTCGCTTCTGTCAGCTGTCAGCTCTGGTCGCTCCTCTCTCATTGCTCCCAGCTGGTCCAATTATGAATCATTGTTACCTTCTGGCCGCTCATGTGACCCACACCTGTCATTACTTACATGATTTGTTTCTTATCCTATTTGAGGGCAGTTATTTTCATTTCCTGTGGCCACAGTCTTTGAGTTTCTCCTTTCCTTGTCTCCACCAGAACGCAGCCCTCGTTCTGGTGCGCGTTATCTGTAAATTTGATTGCTTGTTTGAATTTTGTGTTAGAGCACTGTTTTGGACTTTTGTGTTTTGTTGTTTTTCAATAAATCTCACAACTCACAGTTCAGCGTGTGGGTCTTCCTCTCTGCCCCGAGGGGCAATTCTTGACAATTCATGATAACCTGCCCCAAAGTAACTGGCATCCACTAGCAGTTTAAACAGCTGGTCCATCCGTGGGGCAGCCAGCACTGGGGCAGAGCACAGCAATGTCTTGATATTCTGGAAAGCCTGTTGACATGAAGGAGACAAAAAAAAAGTAACTTTTTCTTGATATGTCTTGTAATTCAGACATTAAAGAAAAACTCGATTTTTAGCAGTGTCACTTTAAAAGCATGAATGCATGAACCAAACCACTTAAATTTAATTTGAGTTTGACACTTGAATAGAATTATCAGCATGGATAATATACATTCATGTGAGGCTGAAAGCTATCGTGAACAAATCATACTTGTTTTCCTGAGAGCATAAAGTGTCAGAAAGGTGAGTGGAGGAGAGGACCCAGGCACAGACAGGAAATTGGTGCAAAAACAGTGGTTTATTAACAAAAACTGGAACAAATTAAAAGCAGCACATGGGCTGAAAACAGCAAAACCAAACAGGCAGAACTCACAGGGAAGCAGGCAGAACGCACATGGAGGGTAGGCAGAAACACTAATGACACCACATTCGACACAGACTGAACACTGGTATATATAGACAGGGGAACAATCAGGACAACGCAAGACAGATGGGGAGACTAATCACTGACAGCTGACACAGGCAGCTGGCAGTGACAGGAGGGTGGGGCTGAAGACACACAGAGAAACACACAGACATGAAACAGAGGATCACAGGGGAGACATGACCATAACAATGACAAAACTAAGAACTAAATCACGGCTCTAATAAACAATAATGAATGTAGAAAACACAAAATAACTCAAGGTAAGGCCATGGGTCCAACCCACAACCTGACATTACCCCCATCTCAAAGAGCGGCCCCAAGAGTTATAACAAAACAAAAAAATAAGAAAAACCCTCTCAGGGTGGGCGGTGGGGGTACCAGGCCAGGTGGAGCAAAACAAATCCCCCCCCCACACACACACACACACACACAAAGTCCAAAACCAAACAACCTAGTTTGTGGGGCAAAGCCAAAGTCCACAGCCCCAAACCAAAAACAAAAATGGGTCGGGTGGCCTGCTAACGTCCCAGGGCCACCAGACCAGAGAGCAAGGCAGGTCAGGGAGTCTACCCAAATCCACAGGTCCCCTGAGGGGTGAACATGATGCGTTGGGTGGCCTGCAAAAGTCCATGGGCCACCAGATGGGAGAAAACAAACAAGCCCTTTGCTCTGATAATAACATCGAAACTCTTCGTTCAAAAGAAAACAACATAGGGGCTTCTTGCCCTGGACCAGGCAACACACTGAATTCATTAAAACACACAGAAGATGATAACAGATCTTTCAAACTCAGAAGATGATAACATAGACATTTTAAACTCAGAAAATGATAACATAGACCCTTTAAACTCAGAAGTTGGGGTGAACATGAGCATAGAGTGATGATACAGAGTGAAGTACATGGTGGTAATGCATCTGTAAGCTGGTTGCCAACCGCCAATCAAATCTAAAAGAAGAAGAAGATGATAACACAGACCCTTTAAACTCAGAAGATGAAAACATAGACCCTTTTAAGTCAGAAGATGATAACATAGACCTTTTTTTTTCTCCACAATATTTTTTATTGAACCTTTTTTTTTTTTACAAACATAACACAAACAATCAAACACTAACACTAAAGTAATTTAAAAAAATGTACTAAAAACATCGACAACCACTAACAAGAACTGTGCCCTTCAGAGGTAAAGTGGGCTATCCCACGAAACCATTATTTTGAGAAAATGAGCTCTAAAGTTGAAATATTCTCAAAAAATCAGTGTGCCTATATCATTAAAAAGTTACCCCCTATAATAATTATAGGGGGAAGTTACCCCCTATATAATATATAATATATATAACTTATTACCCCCTATATAATAATTATAGGGGGTAACTTTTTAATGATATAGGCACACTGATTTTTTGAGAATATTTCAACTTTAGAGCTCATTTTCTCAAAATAATGGTTTTGTGGGATAGCCCACTTTACCTCTGAAGGGCACAACTGGTCTTCAACAATGCTCCTCTGTTTAGTCTAGGCAATCCACTACATAAGTATACATATTATACATTCACCAATTTGGAATTTACAAGGTCCACACACATCATTCACCTTCTTCTTCAAAAGTTATGTTTAAATTCTTTACATAATCAATGAAAGGTCTCCATATATTCTCAAACACAATTTCCTTTGATTTCAGTATGTACGTTATTCTTTCTAGTGGAAGGTTTGTTAACATCTGTCAACCACTGAGTCACATCTGGTCTATAAGTTTTTTTCCACAATAGTGCAATACATTTTTTGGCGTTAAGCAAACTGAGGTCTATGAATGCTCTTTCACTTTTGTTAAAGTTATGCTTTTCTGGATGCAGACCCAACAAAAACAATTTAGGATTCAATATGATTTGTTTTGAAATTATTTTTTCAATTGTTACCCTCACCTCTTCCCAAAACATTCTAATTTTTCTACATTCCCATACACGTACCCAAATCAGAAGCCGTGGATGAACAGAGAAGTGCGACTTCTGCTAAAAGCACGTAACAATGCCTTTAGATCTGGTGATGCACAGGCCTACAGTTCATCCAGGGCAGATCTGAAGAGGGGCATCAAGAAGGCCAAGCACAGCTACAAGCTGAAGGTGGAGGAACATTTTGGAGACTCTGACCCCCGACGTATGTGGCAGGGCATTCAAGCTATCTCTGATTATAAGCCCAGCAACTCCATACCTATAACATGACTGTGCCCTTTCTCAATGAGCTAAATAACTTCTATGCTCATTTTGACAAGGACAACAACAAAAAGAACATCAATTTCCCACCCTCTGATGACCTCCACCACCTCACACTCACCCACTCCGATGTCCGTAATGCACTGAGTCATGTCAACGTACGTAAGGCCGCTGGCCCTGACGGCATTCCTGGGCGTGTGCTGAGGGCATGCGCTGAGCTGCTGGCAGGGGTCTTCACAGACATCTTCAATCTGTCCCTGGCCCAGGCCGTGGTACCAGCGTGCTTCAAGACCACTTCAATAGTACCAGTGCCGAAACATTCAACACCATCGTGCCTAAATGACTATCGCCCTGTGGCACTGACGCCCATAGTCATGAAGTGCTTTGAGCGACTGGTCTTGGCACAGCTCAAAAAAGGCCTGCCCCCTACACTGGACCCTCATCAGTTTGCCTACCGGAGCAACAGGAGTACAGAGGATGCGGTTTCTACAGTGCTGCACTATGTACTCTCACACCTGGATGACAAGAACACCTACGCAAGAATGCTGTTTATTGACTTCAGCTCAGCATTCAACACAGTTATCCCCTCCAAGTTGCTCACCAAACTTGGGGACCTGGGAATCAGTACCTCCACCTGCAACTGGATCATGGATTTTCTGACCAACAGACCCCAGCATGTTAGGTCAGGCCCCAACCGTTCTTCCGTCATCACACTCAACACTGGTGTACCACAGGGCTGTGTGCTCAGCCCATTCCTCTACTCCCTCTACACCCATGACTGCAGGCCTATGTATGGATCCAATTCCATCATAAAGTTCGCAGATGACACCACGGTGATTGGACTCATCAGGGACAACGACGAGTCAGATTACAGGGCAGAGGTTGAGCACTTGGCTACTTGGTGCGCTGACAATAACCTGCTCCTTAACACCAGCAAAACCAAGGAGCTCATAGTGGACTACAGGAAGGAGAGGGAAGAGACACATGACCCCATCCATATCAATGGCATAGCTGTTGAACGTGTCCCTAGCTTCAAATTCCTGGGGACCCACATCTCGGAGGACCTGTCCTGGTCAGTTAACACCACCAGCCTGATCAAGAAGGCCCATCAGTGCCTCTTCTTCTTGAGGACATTGAAGAAGAACCATCTGTCAACTGACATCCTGGGCAACTTCTACCGCTGCGTGATAGAGAGCACCCTGACCAACTGTATCACACTCTGGTATGGGAGCTGCTCTGTAGCTGACCGCAAGGCGCTGCAGCGGGTGGTGAAAACCGCCCAACGCATCACAGGGACTCCACTTCCAGCTATAGAGGACGTCTACAGGAAAAGATGTCTGCGCCAGGCACGCAGCATTCTTAGGGACTCCAACCATCCTGCTCATGGACAGTTCCAGCTTCTCCCCTCCAGAAGACGTTTCAGAAGCCTTCGGACTAGAACCAGCAGGTTTAGGAACAGTTTCTTTCCAACAGCTGTCACGATATTGAACTTAGTTCCCCGCTGACTCTCTTACAATCATCTTTTACCATCCTCACCTGTACATAACTGCATAACTACATAACTACATCTAACTTATTGCACATTATTTGCACATAACAGTACTCTTAACTTTCTGCACTGCTGCATATATTTGCTTAAATTGCACATACTGTTAATTACCGTATATACTGCACTGCTGTCCTTTGCACTTCTGATTGGATGCTAAACTGTGTTTCGTTACCTTGTATTCATACATGTGTAATGACAATAAAGTTGAATCTAATCTAATCTAATCAATGAAACAAGGTTCCTTTACTTTCCATACATTTTGTGCACGTATCTAGTATGTTTTTGTTATATCTATTTAACTCCACCGGTGTAACATACATCCGCATTAACCATTTAAAATGTATCAATTTAAGACGTACATTTATTGATTTGGGTTGAGCTTCTGTACAAGCCAATTCCCATTGTTCCTCTGAAATTTCAGTTTGCAGGTCTTCTTTCCAGTAATTCAATCTTTTCTGTGAGTTTTCACTTGAGGATAGTGTCAATGAGTTATAAAACTCTGAAATAATACCCTTTCTCTTACTATCTTTCATCAAAATTTTTTCCAAGGATGAATAAGTAGGTCGGGTGAGAGCATTATTTTGATTTGATCGAATAAAGTTCCTAAGCTGAAGATATTTTAAAAAATGTGTTCTATTAAGATTAAATTTGATCCTCAATTCTTCAAAAGACATTATGTTATCTGAACATGACAGATATAAGTCTTGAATCTTTTGAATCCCTTTTAAATTCCATACTTTAAATACAGCATCTGCTCTCCCTGGTTTAAAATATTGATTACCCCATATTGGGCTAAATTGTGACAATAAGTGTGGTTCTTTTAAATATTTTTTGGTTTCACACCATATTTTGATCATATGCTTTACAAATGGATTTTTAACTTGTTTCTGTAATTTTTTAGCCGAGTCTGAGTATATGAATATGGGAAGAGGTAAAGGTAAATTGTATGATTCCATTTCAGCCCAGTGAGGGAGATCATTTGATGAAAAATAATATGTCATAGACCTCAGTTGTGCTGACCAGTAATACAACATAAAGTTTGGACATTTCAGACCTCCACGATCAAATGGTAAATATAGTAAGGACAGATGTAATCTAGCCTTCCTATTGTTCCATATAAACTCCACTAACTTTTTTTTAATTCTTGAGAATAGATCTGAAGGTGGTGGTAAAGGAATGTATTGAAATAAATAAAGTATTTTGGGTAAGATATTACTTTTAAGTATATTGATTCTCCCAATCATCGACATTGGTAGTGACATCCATCTCTGAAGTAACTCATTAATGTCTGTCATTAAGGCTTTATAGTTGGCACTGGTGACTAATTCTAGCTTAGGCACAATTTGAATTCCTAAATATTTAAACTGATTTACAACATTGAATTGATTTACCTCAGGAGCTGGGTGATTTCTCTGGGTCTCATTTAGCATTAATATCGAAGATTTAGTTTTATTTATTTTATATCCTGATATTTCCCCAAAATTCTTTATTAAATTCAACAAGGTCGGAATTGATTTTTTAAGATTCGACATAAACAAAATTATGTCATCGGCATAAAGGGAGATTTTATGTTCTGTTGGTCCTACTTTAATTCCATATATTTGTGGATGTAAACGTACTGCCATCGCTAAAGGTTCAATTGCCATAGTAAACAGTAAAGGTGAAAGTGGACAGCCTTGTCGACATCCTCTATTGATATTTATTGATTTTGAAATATTGCTGTTTGTTAGGATTTCTGCTGTAGCATTATTGTATATTATCTGAACCCATTTTATGAAATTATTTCCAAGTCCAAACCTTTGTAAGACTTCAAAAAGAAAGGGCCATTCGACCCTATCAAAGGCCTTTTCGGCGTCCAATGATAGGAGAGCTGTATCCGGTGCTTCTTTAAGAATAGATAATATTAAATAGTCTTCTTACATTATGGCAGCCTTGTCTTCCCTTTATAAAGCCATTCTGATCTCGGTTAATAATATTTGGTAATATTTCTTGTAGTCGTCTTGCTAAAATTTTACAGATTATCTTAAGGTCAGCATTTAATAGACTTATTGGTCTCATATTTTCACATTTATTAAAGGGTTTACCTGGTTTTGGCAACAGTATAATTAAGGCATTATTCATGTATGGTGGTAAATTACTATTTTGAAATGCTTCTAAAACCATTTCCAAAAATGGTTTTATTAATTTATTCTTAAATTTTTTATAGAGGTCAACTGGAAGACCATCTGGTCCTGCACTTTTTCCTGATTTCATATTATCAATGGCTAGCCCAACTTCTTCTTGACTAATTTTAGACTCCAGTATCTCCCTGTTTTCATTTGGAATACACGGTATAGATAATCCGTCCAAAAATCCATTTAGTTTTGTTAAGTCAGTTTCATTTTTTGTATCATATAATTTTTCATAGTAATCTCTAAAGGCACTATTAATTTCTAAAGGATCTACTACTGCCTGTCCGTTACTTATAATACTGGTAATTGGTGTTTTAAATTCTAATTGTTTAATCTGCCATGCCAATAATTTTCCTGATTTTTCACCTTGTTCATAAAAAGATTGTTTCAATCTTAGAAGACTCGAGGCAGCTCTATTCGCTGATTTTTTTGTCATATTCAGCTCTCAGAATCAGTAATTCGTTCTCTAACTTTGGGTCACTTCCTGCATACACTTTTTCTTGAAGAATTTTTATTTTATGTTCCAATTGGACTCTCTCCTCTCGAGTCTTCTTAGATTTTGAAACTGTATAACTAATAATATGCCCCCTAATAAAAGCTTTGAAAGCCTCCCACTTTATACATGCTGATGTTTGTGTAGTATTGATATCAAAGAACTCATCTATCTGTTTTTCTATGTACTTAACAAATTCCTCATCCTGAAGCCATTTATACTGAAATTGCCACCTACCTGGTTCCTTTGTCAATTTCTTATCTACATATATTAGACAGCAGGGTGCATGATCAGAGATCACAATATTATCATAAAAGCAGTTTTGAATCTTGGACCTTAATTCTGTGGAGATCAAAAAATAGTCAATATGTGAGAATGTCTTGTAGGTATTAGAATAACAAGAGTAGGCTTTAACTTGTGGTTTCATTTCTCTCCATATATCTAGCAATCTCAATTCTTTCATAAAATGATTAATGATCATCCTGCATCCATTGTGCGTACAGTCTAGTCCTGTTGATCTATCTATACCGGGATTCAATGTACAATTAAAATCCCCTGCTATTATATGTTGCCCTGTAAGTGATGATAAAATAAGAAATAAATTAGCAAAGAAGTTTTGATCATCTATATTGGGACCGTATAAGTTCACCAGATTTATATTTTCGAATAACAAAGATCCTTGAATGATTAGATATCTTCCAAATTTGTCTCCAATTACATTTTTCACTTGAAATGGGATTGATTTATGTATGAGAGTCATAACTCCCCTGACTCGGGATGAAAATGATGAGATGAATACACTTCCTTGCCATCTTCTCCTAATTCTTTTTACATCCTCCTCTATTAGATGAGTTTCTTGTAAAAACACAATTTTTGAACCTATGTCTTTTATTTTATTCATAACTTGTTTAAGTTTTTTTTAAATTTTGTAGACCTCTGCAATTCCATGAAGTTAAATTAAGATTAACGCTTTGGTCTATGATCAATAAGGAGTTTGAGATTACCTCGCAATGTAAACATGCTCACACAGAGAAGCAAAAACATGAGTGGTTGAACATTCATCCTACAAACTACACACAAACAAATTCCCCCTTCCCACATTCGTGGTAATCCCCCCCAAAATCAAAAAAAAATTCTGTCTCCCGCTATAGCCATCGACCGCTCCACACCCGCGAGGACCAGCCAAAGCCACTCCCTCTTCGTCCTCCCAATCACCCTAACTCTACTGCTTTTAATGACTTAACATTAACTCTCTTCTGTAGTTTTCCAACTTAACTCCAAAATTTTATAGCAACTTTGTACATCATAGGTTTTTTTTTTTAATATATAATACAATCTATATTTTGTAAACTTGCTATATGCTTCAGATCAGTCAGATGCCTGTGCAAATGCTTAAATATTCTACCTTATATTTTGTTCATGCTTAGCTCCCACCAGTCTCATCTTGGATCTGCTTGATGAGCTCCTGCGCCTCCTGAGGGGTCTTGAAGGTGTGGGTTCTGCCCTTATATGTGACCAGCAATCTTGCAGGATGAATCACTCCATGACGAGTCCCAAGGTTGCGCAGCTCTTTACGGGCGGGGTCAAACTGTTTCCTTAATTGTTGGATTCCTGTGGCCAAATCTGGGTAGAACCGCACCTGTTGATCCTGGTATTTAATTTCTCCTTTGGCTCGCGCCGCATTGGAGATCGTCATCTTGTCTCTGTAGCTGAGGAACTTCATAATCAGTGTCCTCGGTGGTGCCTTATTATCTCTCGGTGGGCCAATTCGGTGGGCGCTCTCTAAAACGACCGATGACTGCAGCTCCGCGTTGTTCAGCGCTTCTGGAATCCACTTTTCCAAAAAGGAACATGGGTCCCGACCCTCCGTTTCCTCCGGGAGGCCCACCAGCCTCAGGTTGTTCCGTCTCGACCGGGATTCTAAGTCCAGGACATTATCTTCCAGACGTTTATTTTTTAATTCCAAAGTGCGCATCTTTAATTGTAGGCTGGTGACGTCATCCTCAGCACTGGAAATTCGGAGCTCCACCTGCGATACTCGTTCCATACAGTCGCTTAATTCCGTTCTCATTCCTTCTATCGCTGCTATAATCCCATCAAATTTAGTGGAAAAGTCTGCTCTCATTGAGCTAATGGCAGCGAGCACCGCACCTGTGCCGTTGCCAGCAGTCACCGCTCCACCGCTAGCTTGCTCCGCCATATCTGGAGATTTTTCTGCTTCATCACGAACGTGAAAGTCCGTTAACTTGGACTGTTTCGGTGGTTCAGTTTTTCCTCCACCTGATTTCCCAGCCTTAGGCTTTACCGGCATATCCTCGCCCAAACGCTGGGATAGATTTTGTTCCAAATGAGAGAGTTATTTGCCGACTTTTTATTTTTAGGAGCAGAGTAGAGTGAAACGCGTCTTCCTACATGGCCGCCATAACCGGAAGTCGCCAACATAGACCCTTTTAAGTCAGAAGATGATAATATAGACATGTCAGCCTCAGAAGGTGACAACATAGAAACCACAAACTCAGGAAACATCATAGATGCCCTAACCTCAGAAGGAAACGCAGGAGCTTTAGGCTTGGAGCATAACACAGGAGCTCTCTGCTATAAAGCCAACACAGGTGCTCTAAAGCTCTCTAGCTAACACAGGAGCTCTCAATTCTGAAGCTAACACAGGAGCTCTCTGCTCGAAAGTTCAACACAGGAGCACAATACTAACTAACTAACTAACTAACCTGCACTTATATAGCGCTTTTCTAGTCACAAAGACCACTCAAAGCGCTTTCATTAATACTAACCCTCTATTCTAAGGGCCTATAGGAAACAGATATCTAGGGACAATTTAGAACAGCCAATTAACCTAACATGCATGTTTTTGGCATGTGGGAGGAAACCGGAGAAATCCCGGAGTAAACCCACGCAACACGGGGAGAACATGCAAACTCCACACAGATCACTGTTGGTCGGGGGCTGGGATCGAACCCACGATCCCACGATCCCCACAATCCCCCGGCCAAGGGTAAACTGTGCTGCCGCAGTGCTAACCACTGCGCCACCGTGCAGCCCAATACTCAGGGGAAGGTGACATGAAAACCCCACTCTCAAATTTTTTTTGTTGCCACCTTAGAGGGTGGCAACAAAAAAATTTATAAACTCAGGAAATGAAAGTATAACACCTTTAAACTCAGGGGATAACATTGGAGAACTTTGCTCAGAAGAAAACAACATGGGGGTCTCAAACTCAGAAGGTGACATTGGGGCCCTTTGCTTTGAAGACCACAAAGGAGCCCTTTGCCCCGGGGACAACCACATGGTAATTTTAACTGGTATAAGAGCTTCTGACTCAGGCAGCAACACAGAAACCTTATACACTGGAAATAGTACAGAAACTCTAAGCTTAGGGGCTAACACAAGAAACCTTAATGCAAACACAGAAAACAGAGGCATTTCTGGCTCAGGGAACACAAAAGAAGACATTTCTGGCTCAGGAGAAATTTCTTATTTTGGAGATACAGATACAGAATTTTTTAGCTTAAGGGATACAGGTGCATAAATTTCTGGCCCAGGGGACACAGATGCAGAAATTTCTGGTTCATGAGACACAAATGCAGAAATTTCTGGTTGAGGACATACAAATGCAGAAATTTCTGGTATAGGACACACTAAAGCAGAATTTTCTGGTTCAGGACACACTAAAGCTGAAATTTCTGGTGAGGGAGACACTAATATCAAAAATTTCTGGTGAGGGAGACACAAATGCAGAAATTTCTGGTGCAGGAGACACAAATGCAGAAATTTCTGGTGGAGGAAACACAAATGCAGAAATTTCTGGTATAGGACACACTAAAGCAGAATTTCCTGGTTCAGGACACACTAAAGCTGAAATTTCTGGTGAGGGAGACACTAATATCAAAAATTTCTGGTGAGGGAGACACAAATGCAGAAATTTCTGGTGCAGGAGACACAAATGCAGAAATTTCTGGTTCATAAGAAACAAATGCAAACCCCTCTGGCACAGGAAACACAGATGCAGAAATTTCTGGTTCAGTACACACAAATGCATAAATTTCTGGTTCAGGACACACAGATGCAGAAATTTCTGGTGCAGGAGACAAAAATGCAGAAATTTCTGGTGGAGGAAACACAAATGCAGAAATTTCTGGTTCATGATACACAAATACAAAACCCTCTGGCACAAGAAACACAGACACAGAAATTCCTGGTTCGAGAGACACAAATGCAGAAATTTCTGATTCAGAACCCACAAATGCAGAAATTTCTGGTTCAGAACACACAGATGCAAAAATTTCTGGTTCGAGAGACACAAATGCAGAAATTTCTGGTTCAGAACCCACAAATGCAGAAATTTCTGGTTCAGGACACACAAATGCAGAAATTTCTGGTCCAGGAGTCACAGGTGCAGAAATTTCTAGCTCAGGGGGCACAGATGCAGAAACCACCAGTTCGGGAGACACAGATACCAGAGTCTCTAATTCACAAACAGCTGGCAGGTGATTATCAGATCCAAAGCCGGTGATATAGGTGCCTTTAACTCTGTAGCAGGTGACTGGGATGCACAGTCCACAGAAACAGTTGACAGAAGTGCACTGGGCTCTGGAACAGATAATTGTTTCACACAACCCTCAGATGTTAGTGACATGGTCGTGCTGACCACAGGGGCAGATGATTGCAGTGCACTGAATACAGAAACATCAGGCAACAGTGTGCCGTTCTCTGAAGTAACCAGCGAGTGTGCACCAGGCAATGGAACAAATGGCAGATGCGTGCCAGTCTCAGGAACTGATGATAGGAGTGCACTGGCCTCAGGGACAAACGGCGGGTGCGTGCTGGCCTTGGGTGCAGAAGGTTGTAGTGTGTAGGTCTCCAGTGACATCTCCTGAGATGCGAGAGCGTCTGACCTCGCTATAGTCACCTCGGATGAAGAAGAGAGGCAGGGAGTGAGTGAAGCGTCACTACAATTACCAGGAGCTAGGCAAGTCTTTCCTATTATTGGTGTTAAAGAAGGGAAAAGTACTTGCCTGAGCTCTCAATCCACAGCTGCTGGGGTGACTGCCTCTGGATGAGCCACAGGAACTGGAGCATGCATCTCCAGCTGAACAGGAACAGGAGCGCACTCCTCAGAAACAGCTGGAGCCTTGACATGTGCCTCATGCGCAGCAGGAGGAGCCTTTTCTACTCGCATGGTATCAAGCGAAGCTACGGATGTTGGAACTGGCGTCAACTCAGGAGAGACTGCATGTTTCTTCACAAGCTGCGGCCTTTTTCACAGGAGAAGTGGGTGGAGTGCGTGCAGGGGTACACACAGAGGAGGAAGCTGAAACTGAAACAGGAACTTTGGAAATTGTAGGCACCTCCATAATCAGTCTGTTCCCATCCAGAATTGGCAAACACTCAGAAAACAGCTGACGAGATGCTGGGGAGATCGGAGGGGATTGTTTGGACCGCTGTGCCATATGGCGCTTTGCTGATGCTCACTTCCTAGCAGAGCCTTTGGTGGCAGCCAATCCTTGCCCTGCTGAGAGATATATTAATCAAATCAAATCAAATCAAATCAAACTTTATTGTCATATTGCTGTACATACAACTGTAGTGCAGGCAAGATGAAATTGCGTTTCTCTCGGCATCCATATAAATAGAAGCAGCATGATTTAAGACACACTCCCACATAGCTCCACCCCCCACCCCCATCCATTCACACATCCCTGAGACATACTTGGGGGAAAAAAAACTAACTATAATATACAAATAATATACAAAATGTCCGTAGATGCAGTAGTGTGTATGAGAGATTCCGGGTCAACTGTTCAGCATCCTGACAGCTTGTGGAAGGAAGCTGTTGAGCAGTCTGGTGGTTCTGTCTCTGATGCTCCGGAATCGTTTACCAGATGGAAGAAGTTCAAAGTGTTTATGCAGAGGGTGAGAACGGTCCTTGACAATGTTCAGTGCCCTGCTCCTACAACGGTTCTGAAAAAGTTCTTGGACAGAGGGGAGGGAGACTCCATTTACCCTCTCAGCCCCCTTGACTATCCTCTGCAGAGCTTTTTTGTCTGACATACTGCAGCTGGAGTACCATGTAGCAATGCAGTACCTCAGAACACTCTCCACCACACCTCTGTAGAAGGTCCTGAGGATGCAGATGGGGAGAGAGGCCTGTTTGAGTTTCCTCAAGAAGTGCAGTCTCTGCTGAGCCCGCTTCCTGATCTCCAAGGAATTCTTGCTCCAGGTCAGGTCCTGCGAGATCTGCACTCCGAGGAACTTGATGTTCTCTACTCTCTCCACTAAACGGCTGCCGATGCTGAGGGGGACATGGTCAGGCTGTGACCGCCGGAAGTCGATAATCATCTCCTTCGTTTTGTCCACGTTGAGCACCAGATTGTTCTCCCTGCACCAGCCCTCCAGGTCTCTCACTTCTTCCCTGTACATTGATTCCTCATCCCTCTGAATAAGTCCCACCACCGTGGTGTCGTCTGCAAACTTAGTAATCTGGTTCCCCTCGTGTCTGGATACACAGTCATGTGTTAGAAGTGTAAACAACAGTGGACTGAGTACACAGCCTTGAGGGGATCCAGTGCTCAGCGTGACAGAGTTGGAGATGTTGTTTCCAACCCAGACAGACTGAGGTCTCTCAGAATTCAGCAACATGTATGTAGCTCGTTCTGATCACATGTCCGTGATGCTGCTGCCTGCCTACAAACCTTTATTGAAGCGCAGCAGGCCAGCAGTGAAACAAATCAGGATTTGGCCAGACAGTGCAACCTCTGCACTGAAAGACTGTTTTCTGCACACAGACTGTGAGGTCTTCAAAATAGCAGCCTCCCAGGAAGACAAGAAAGATGTGGAAGAGTATGCTGATACAGTCACCAGCTATATCGAGAAGTGCACAGAGGATGTCACTACAGTGAAGACCATCACTATGCGGGGTAACCATAAGCCCTGGATGACTGCAGAGGTGCGCTCACTGCTTACAGCCAGAGATGCAGCCTTCAGAGTGAAGGACAGGATCGCCCTCCGCTCAGCTAGGTCTGCGCTCTCAAAGGGAATTAAGGCGGCAAAGCACGCCTATGCGGAGAAAATCCAGGGACACCTCTGTGACACTAGGAACACCAAGCAGATGTGGCAGGGAGTTCGGACACTGACGGGCTATAAGTCTAGGCAGGGGGTCGATGATGACGACGCTTCGCTTCCAGACAGGCTTAATGACTTCTTTGCACGTTTTGAAGCATCAAACTCGACAATCAGAGGGAGGGCTAGCCCACCCCCACCATCGGTCGGACCAGCTTTTACCATCAACACAGCGGACACACGGAGGACCCTAACCAGAGTCAACCCACGCAAAGCTGCAGGTCCGGACAACATTCCGGGACGTGTGCTCCAAGACTGCACGAGCGAGTTGGCGGATGTCCTGACTGACATTTATAACATCTCCCTGAGTCAGGCCATCGTTCCCAGATGCTTCAAGACCTCTATCATTGTACCGATGGCAAAGAAACCAGTTGTGTCCTGTTTGAATGACTATCGTCCTGTTGCACTGACACCAATTGTGATGAAGTGTTTTGAACGGCTTGTCAAACCACACATTACAGCCTGCCTCCCTGCATCACACGACCCGCTCCAGTTTGTCCATATCGTTCAAACCGCTCCACGGAGGATGCTATCGTCACCACCCTACACTCTGTCATCACCCACCTGGACCAGAAAGACACCTACACCAGACTCCTGCACATTGATTTCAGTTCAGCATTCAACACCATTATTCCCCAGAGACTGATGGAGAAATTACTCCTTCTCAGTCTGAACACCGCCACATGTCTCTGGATCCTGGTTACGGGAGCAACCAGGGTTTATAGCCCAGCATAATCTCAGTCTGGGAAAGCAAAACTTGCCTGCACTCCTCCAGCCCCTCCTCCTCAGCCACACAGGAGGGCACAGTCGCCATAACCCTGATCCGGCACACAGCGGGGTCCCCAGGTGGTGATGGTGGAGGAGACATGTGTAATGATGCCAGGAGGTGTCTCACGAAAGGCACTGGGTCCCATAAAACCAAGATTAGGAGACACTTTCTCATTGACACAGGCTTCATCTCAACTGGAGAGCTCTCCCCTGTCTGTGCAAAGGTTGACGGTCTGGGGTGGTTGGCGTGCCAGGGATGCTTCGCACCTCCTCCTGGTGACAAATGATAGAGAGGGGTAATAATAATAATAATAATAATAATGCATCGGTTTTATATAGCGCTTTATCATTTATACTCAAAGACGCTTTACAATTAGGTACATTATTCATTCACTCCAGACAGACAATGGTAGTGGCAAGCTACTTCTGCAGCCACAGCTGCCCTGGGGCAGGCTGACGGAAACGTGGCAGCCAATCTGCGCCAACGGCCTTTCCGGCCACCACCGAACATTTTATACATTTATACACATTCATACCCAGTGTTATGGGCACTGGAGGCAATGCGGGTGAAGTGTCTTGCCCAGGGACACAACGGCAGGATATCTGGGGAGAGCGGGATTCGAACCGCCAACCATCGGGTTAGTAGACGACCTGCTCTACCTCCTGAGCCACTGCCACCCCAAAGTGACTGAATCTGTCAGCTCAGCCAACTCGAGGCCATCCTGCAGATGAGGGTGCGCCTTCGCCAGATCCAGTGCTGCCTCCAGATATCCCTGGACTGCCTGTTGCGATTGACACTTGAAGGAGCTCCAGATGAAGCACTAGAGGAGGCTGGCTGCCTTAGCCTATTCGTCAGCCAGTCCCAGGCTCTCACAATCTCTTCCTGCTGAGTCCAACACTGGTAGCGTCATTCTGTCAAAAAGGTGAGTGGAGAAGAGGACCCAGACGCAGGCAGGAGATTGGTGCAAAGACAGTGGTGTCAGACAGTAACAGAGTGTCACTTTAAAAACATGAATACATGACCAAACCACTTAAATTGAATTTGAGTTTGACACTTGAATAGATTTATCAGCATGGATAACATACATTCATGTGACGTTGAAAGCTATCATGAACAAGTCATACTTGTTTTCCTGAAAGCATGAAGCGTCAAATAGGGGAGTGGAGGAGAGGACCCAGGCACAGACAGGAAATTGGTGCAAAAACAGTGGTTTATTAACAAAAACTGGAACAAATTAAAAGCAGCACATGGGCTGAAAACAGAGCAAAACCAAACAGGCAGAACTCACGGGTAAACAGGGCAGAATGCACACAGAGGGTAGGCAGAAACACTAATGATGCCACACTCGACACAGACTGAACACTGGTACATATAGACAGGTGAGCAATTGGGATAACACGAGACAGATGGGGAGACTAATCACTGACAGCTGACACATGAGGCAGCTGGCAGTGACAAGAGGGTGGGGCTGAACACACACACAAAGAGGAAGACACAGACATGAAACAGAGGATCACAGGGGAGACATGACCATAACAAATAATGACAGAACTAAGAACAAAATCACGGATCTAATAAACAATAATGAATATAGAAAACATCAAATAACTCAAGGTAAGGCCGTGAGTCCAACCCACAACTTGACATAAAGTGCATTATCAGGCATTTGTGGAACCACAGAACAAACAGACTTAAAATGAACCTGGGAGACTATAAAATAACAGCAAAACAAAATTACTATAAAAATGGATGCAGTTTGCAAGGAAAATGATTATTAAAAATTGGTTTATTAAAAAGTAAAATTCCAGTGTTACTCTTAAGAGAAAATGGAGATGAATCAAAAGGATAAGTGATTTTGTCATTCTGATAGGAAGATAATTTAAATTATGGAAAATATAAACGAGTGGTTATTATGAAGTTGGGCAGCTAAGTGGCGCAGTGGTTAGCACTGTGGCAGCATGTTTCAATACTTTTTGCATAACTTGCTGTTCTCTAACAAGGTGCTTAACTGCAAAATTCACAACAGGCGTTTGATCCATGAATCAACCAATAAATTTCCTGGTTCAATTAGAATTGTTATTTAAACAGTCCTCTTCATCATGCTGTTCACATTTTCACATCATGAGATCAAGACGACACCTAACAATTGATCAACAGTACTATGCCATTGTGAGGTACTGTTGCGCCGTTGGTCGAACCTCGGATTCAGGAGGAGTAATATGGTTTTCGTCCTGGCTGTGGCACATTGGACCAACTCTTTACCCTCCTGAAAATCCTAGAGGGAGTTTGCCCAACCAGTTTACATGTGTTTTGTGGACCTGGAGAAGGCATTCGACTGTGTCCCTCGTAGTTTTTTGTATGTGTGTGTGGGGGGGGGGGGCTTCGGGAGTATGGGGTATCGGGCTTGTTACGAGCTATCCAGTCTCTATATGACCGTTGTGACAGTTTGGTTTGTATTGCCAACACTCGGTCAGACTCATTCCCAGTGAGAGTTGGACTCCGCCAGGGCTTCCCTTTGTCACGGATCCTGCTCATAACTTTTATGGACAGGATTTCTAGACACAGCCAGGGAACGGAGTGTGTCATGCTTGGTGACCACAGGATCTCATCTCTGTTGTTTGCAGATGAATTTGTCCTGTTGGCTTCATCAAGCAGTGACCTGCAGGTCTTACTGGGATGGTTTGCCACTGAGTGTGAAGCAGCTGGGATGAAAATCAGCACCTCCAAGTCCGAGTCCATGGTCCTCAACCAGAAAAAAGTGAATTGTCCTCTCCGGGTTGGGGAGAAGCTCCTGCCCCAAGTGGAGGAGTTTAAGTATCTCGGGGTCTTAGTCACGAGTGAGGGAGGAATGGAGCAAGAGATTGACGACTGATTGGAGCAGTATCTGCAGTGATGCAGACGATGTACCAGTCCGTTGTGGTGAAGAGGATGCTAAGCTCTAAGGCAAAGCTGTCATTTACCGGTCAATCTATGTTCCTACCCTCACATGTGGTCACGAGTTTTAATAATGACCAAAAGAATGAGATCATGGATACTAGTGGCTGAAATGAGCTTTCTCCGTAGGATTGCTGGACTCACCCTTAGAGATAAGGTGAGGAGCTCAGCCATCCAGGAGAGGCTCAGAGTAGAACCGCTGCTCCTCCACATTGAAAGGAGCCAGTTGAGGTGGTTTGGGCATCTGATCAGGATGCCTCCTGGACGCCTCCCACTTGAGGTGTTTCGGGCATGCCCCCCTTGGGAGGAGACCCCGGGGCAGACCCAGGACTCGCTGGAGAGACTACATCTCCCAGCTGGTCAGGGAATGCCTTGTTATCTTCTCTGAAAGGCTGGAGCAGGTGGCTAGGGAGAGGGAAGTCTGGGCTTCTCTGCTTGAACTGCTGCCTCCGTGACCCAGCCCTCCAGAAAAGTGGTAGAAGATGGATGGATGGATGGATGGATGGAAGGATGGATGGATACCTCGCCATTGCAAGGCTTCAAACAGGATGTTCTGAGAGGGAAGTGGCCACTGAGCTTAGAGTGTTACAGAGTGTCATCAGCAGGTTGCAACAGAGATACAGACAGACTGGAAGAGTCACAGAAAGGCATAGAAGTGGACGTCCTTTGGCCACATCCCACACTGATGAGTGCTTCATTGTGAACAGTGCCCTGCAGAACCGGATGATGAATGCCACTCAACTCCGGGCACATTTAAGGGAGGTGAGAGGCACCTAGACTAGAGATTGACTGGCGCCTAGTGGCTGCCCCGGCCTTGGATGCGCTCTGCAGAGCGTGCCCAAATGCCAAGTCACGTTTCGTTACCTTGTATTCATACATGTGTAATGACAATAAAGTTGAATCTCAATCTCAATCTCAATCTCTAAGTGTCATGTCAGGCCATTCGAAACCATTTACATCAGCATGGTCTGTGTGCTAGACAACCTGCAAGGGTACCTGACCACACCACCAGGCACAGCCGTCATCATCTTGCATGGGCCAGGGAGCATTTACGCTGGACAAGGGGACGGTAGGCCTCAGTGTGCTGTTCTCTGAAAGTCGATTCACGTTGAGCAGAAATGATGGCCGCTAACAATGTTGGAGACAAAAGGAGACTGCTTTGGATCAGCCACTGTTGTCACCAGATGAGCCTTTGGTGGTGGTGGTGTTGCAGTCTGGGCAGGTGTGTCTAGTCAATACAGAACTGCCCTACGCCTTGTGAATGGTACAGTGACAAGCCGATACTACCTGAGTAACATCATTAATCCAGTCATTGTGCCCCTGCATGAACAACACAGGCCTAATTTCATCTTCATGGATGACAATGCTTCCGCTCATCGAGGTCACATCATTAGAGAACAGCTGCTGCAGGCTGGAGTGCCTCGCACTTTCTCCAGACCTGAATCCCACAGAAAACCTATAGGATCAGCTGAGTGGCCGTGTAGAGGCTTGTAACCCTGCACCCCACAACCTCAATGACCTGAGGGCCACCCTTCCAGAAGAGTGGAATGCCATGCATCAGCAGACAATAAGTCGACTTGTGAACAGCATGAGAAGTTGTTGTCAAGCTGTAATTGATGCTCAAGGACACATGACAAGTTATTGAGACATGGACATTTTTTGTTGTGGTATACCCACCACTGTTGTTGGCTTTTGTTTCAATAAATTGTTTGAGATGCGGAAATCACCATTGCATGCTTATACTTAAATGTCCTACTTTCATGGTATAATATCACTGTAGTGTGAACTTTTTACATTTTCCATAAATTTCATCCGAAAGCCAAACATCCCTAACTTTTTGTGAGTAGTGTATTTTACTTCACCTGGCAAAAATTGATTAAAAGTCTTAATGCTGATTGAAACAGTTTGCACGCTTTAAAAACGACTTTATTTGGTTTGGGATTAAATTGTGAATATCCTACTCTAACTTGCTCTCTCGCACTTATGAAATAGTCTCAAAGGACAATAATTCTGTATTTCACCTGCCAAAAATTGATTAAGGGTCTTAATCTGGATTGAAATTCCAGAAATCCAATCATAACCAGTTTATTAGTGTGCATGTAAACATGGTCAATGATCATGTTTACGTGCACACTAATAAACTGGTTGTGACTGGATTTCTGCAGTTTTCTGATTATTCAAGTGGCCATGTAAACAAAATAATCCAATAAAGGCCATGTAGCTGGGGTCATTACTCCAACTCACTGAGGTTGTTCATGTTTTGTAAATGATCAATGGTTCAATAAATGTAAACATTTCATAATGTACTTGTACTTCTTTGTACTAAATTTGGAGTTGCCATTACGTTGTTTTGTTATTATTTTACCAGTCCGGCCCACTGGACATTAAATCCGGTAGTATGCAGTAGGCATCCGGTGGTAAGTGGTAGAAGATGGATGGATGGATGTTATTATGAAGTTAATTTAGATTTAACAGGACATCAGATGCACAACACTAACATTAACACTACACACGTGGACAAAATTGTTGGTACCCCTCTGTTAATGAATAAAAAACCCACAATGGTCACAGAAATAACTTGAATCTGACAAAAGTGGTAATAAATAAAAATTCTATGAAAATTAACCAATGAAAATCAGACAATGCTTTTGAATTGTGGTTCAACAGAATTACTTTAAAAAACAAACTCATGAAACAGGCCTGGACAAAAATGATGGTACCCCTAGAAAAGATTAAAAATAATGTGACCATAGGGACATGTTCAACCAAGATGTGTCCTCTAACATCACAGATGTCTACAAACTTGTAATCAGTCAGTCAGCCTATTTAAAGGGTGACAAGTAGTCACTGTGCTGTTTGGTGACATGGTGTGTACCACACTAAACATGGACCAGAGGAAGCAAAGGAGAGAGTTGTCTCAGGAGATTAGAAAGGAAATTATAGACAAGCATGTTAATGGTAAAGGCTATAAGACCATCTCCAAGCAGCTTGATGTTCCTGTGACTACAGTTGCACATATTATTCAGAAATTTAAGATCCACGGGACTGTAGCCAACCTCCCTGGACGTGGCCGCAGGAGGAAACTTGATGAAAAATTTTCCCTGTTTTCCTGCTTAGTTTGTTCATTGAAGTTTTTGTTTAGACTCTGTTCAATAAACACACACAACATTCTCCTGCATTTGGGTGTTTGTCTCCTCTGCCCGAAGGGGCAGCAATTCATGACAGAATAATCTGGCCGGTGAAAACCCAGCGGTGGTGTTGTGTGTGTGCGATTTTTCATTTTTTGTGCTTTTTCCACTCACCTGTTTTCAGGAGACGTCATGCCTCTAGCAGGTGAAGCTGTCAGGAGGAGGAGAAGGTGTAGCCGGGAGGAGTTGAAGCTTGTTGCCGTGATCGAAGACTTGGCAACCAGCGCACGGAGCTGTTCCTCCCGGGAAGATGAGATGGATTGTTGGGGTGGAGTAGCCAACCTGATGAAGGTGAGCCTGAGCGTGCGCCTCCATCCCTGGGTGATCGTGCTCTCACTCCCTCCACTACCGCCTCTGCCTCCAGCCACCTCCTCGCCATTTACAGCGAGCTGGAGAGTGTCCTGCGTTTTTCCCTGTTTTCCTGCTTAGTTTGTTCATTGAAGTTCTTAAGATTCTTTGCTCAATAAACACACACAACATTCTCCTTCATTTGGGTTTTTGTCTCCTCTGCCCCAAAGGGGCAGCAATTCATGACACTCGTTAGGAATATTTACTCCAATTTGAGCTGCTAATCAGCCTCAGAGTAAAAGTATCAACACTGCAATTAAACTAGTTTAAAAATAAGGCTGACACTCACTTGCTGACAGATGGTCCGAAGCTCTGCAGAGCTGAAACGAAGTGTCAGGATCAACGAGTGTAGAAGTGTAAAAAAAAAAATAGCAATCACCCGTTTTTGTGGAGGCAAGTAATATTTTCCCAGCTGTGAGCTCCGGTGGATAAATTTTGCAAATGTAAACATGATGGCTTTTTGAGGATTTCCACAGCAAGTACAATTTATTTTCATTATTAATGTTCCACCAATGCACAGCAAAGCTGGTGTATGTATCCAGTAGTTACAAATATCAACTAGAAAAGCACTCAGAGTGCACATACCTCCGCCAAGGCTCCTTCCATCCCTCATGGATCACCTCCAAAATGTAATGGATTCATGTGTAAACCAGGGGCGGTTCTAGGATTGGATCTTTAAGAATGCTGAGCACCCAATAAGCTACAGCGCACACACACACACACACACACACACACACACACACACACACACACACACACACACACACATTATTTTGTCAGTTTTCATCTTTCATACATCTCCTCTCTGGCTTCTAGTTAGTGAACATGGTACGTGATGATACATAAAAGCAGTGACAGCTTGGATTTAATATTTTGCTTATACCAAAACAACAGCTTCTTTCTCTGGAATTCAAACAGCGCACAGTGGTTGATTGACAATGCAACATTAAAGAAAAATGTCTGCTACTAGCTGTCTTAGCCAGGGCTGGACTGGGTCAAAAAAATCTGCCCTGGCATTTTTGGTCCAGTTTGTTAAGTAGCAACATTCAACCATTCAACCATCACGCTTAATGGTCTAAGAGAGGTCAGAATTATCCCACTTTTGCCCTTAACAAGTGAAACCCTGGTTTTGAAAAAGGAAAGAACGAAAGAAAAGTTACTTTATCTATTTTGCATAAATATTTTGTCATAAATTTAAAGTCTAAAAATTTTCCAAAGGTACAAAACTTTGAGAAAAAGCCACACAATTACAAGGAGAAAAAAAAAACATCACAGACATATATACAAAAGCTACAAATTCACTAGAATAAGACAACAAATTTATAGGGACAACTGCCCATTTATTTAAAATATGTACTAAATTCATGAGGAAAAAATGCAAAATTACAAGAAAAACAAACTTGAATTTAAAAAATAAAAGTTACAAATTCATGGCAAAAGTTGCAAATTTATGAGAAAAAATTCACATACAGTATGTACAATTACAGTCACTGAGAATGTAGGCACAGGAAGTTATTTAAAAGATTTAATAAATTCATTAAGAACTAGAAAAGCACTCGGAGAGTGCAGACCGCCACCAAGTACCTCAGTTCCCCCTAATATTGGGATTTTCCCCAAATATAATAGTGCCACATTTATTTTATCTATATTTTCAGATTCCTTGACCATCAAAACATACCTTTAGCAATTGGATTGACATTGATATCTGTATTAGTTGAGTAGTTATTGACAAAAATCACTTTTTTGGTAATGGCGGTTTTCTTGTGGATATACTGTAGCTCCATAGCTTTTGAAGATGCAACAAATCCATTGGCACACTACTGATTCCTCAGTGTCTTGGCTATATTTTGGTGTCTGTTGTATGTTTATATCTTAATTTGTTACCTTACAGTGATGAAAATTCCAAAGATCCCCTATTATTCCGTGTTCTGGATCACAGTATCTGGATTTTTTGCAGGATCTGGATCAGTCTTTGATTTTTTCTAGAACCTATTGGGATCTTATCCTGTATTTTTTTGGCAAGCGTCCTGACCATTTATTGTGGAGTTATACAGTATACACATATGCTAAAAATGGCCCTATCTCGCAATGATAAAGAATCATTTAAAAAATTCCTGGATCCAGACAGTGATCCAGATCACTCCCAAAATCTAATCATTTCTTCCTTGTCCCATTCTGGACTTGTCCTGAAAATTTCGTCAAAATCCCTTTATAACTTTTTGAGTTATGTTGGTGACAGACAGACAGACAAACAAACAGACAAACAAACCCTGGTAAAAACATAACCTCCTTGGCGGAGGTAAAAAGAAGATTAATGAATTGTTGAGACAAAGGTCAGAAAATCACAAGAGAAATGGAACTCATTTGAAACAATGTTAAAAATTAAGGGGAAAAAATCAAAGATGACGGAAAATTACTGAGGCAAAAATACAAAGACGGAAGAAAAAAGATGCCAGTTTATGACGGAAAAGTCACAAATTCAAGAAAAAATGGCAATCCATGAGTAAAAATTTTTCACAAAATTTCAAATTTCATGAAGTTTCTTAAAAAGTCTATAATTAAAAAAGAATTAAAACTAGAAAAGCACTCACAGAGCGCATACCTCCGCCAAGGCTCCTTCCATTTCTCATGGATCATCTCCAAAGTGTAATGGATTTGTGTGTAGGCCTAGAGCCACTTGTGGTGAAAACTGCATCAAAGTCTGTCCATCAGTTTTGGAGTGTTGCTGCTAACACACTGTGAGAAGATAAGAGCCTTGGCTGAGGTATGCATTCTCAGATCATCACCAAAATATCAAGCCCTTGGTGGAGGTATGCACTCGCAGATCATCACCAAAATCTAATCATCTGTTCCCCGTGCCATTACACAGCTTTCCTGAAAATTTCATCAAAATCCGTTCATAACTTTTGGAGTTTTGTTGGTAACAGACAGACAGACAGACAGACAGACAGACAGACGCCTCCTTGGTGGAGGTAATGATCATAAGAAAAAGTAGGTAATTTATGAGAACTCTCCAAATTCACATAAAACATGTCCACATTTTTAATTAAAAAAAATCTCTAATTTAGGTGGTAGAGTAGCCTGAAACTCTACACAAGTAAGCATAGGTTATCTTTATATATTATCACTCAAATATACACAAGAGGAGTTACCCCAAAATAGTTAAGAAGTTACTGAGCTGTGACTTTAGTCTGGACAGTTGGAGGTTTTTCTCCTACATTTATGGCAGTTTTATTTTAAATTTACTACTTTTTCCTTGTAAATTTGTTTTCACCACTTAAATCAACTTTTTCTCATACTTTGTGTTTAGTGCTAATTTAGGGCTTTTTCTTGTACATTTGAGACTTTACTCTCATAAATTTGTGAGGTTTTTCCTCATAAATTAAAAATCAAAAATAAAATGAGAAAAGATGCAGCATTTTCTGTTATAGGCTATTATAGGCTGCTCATAGAGGTCATATTAAATAGATGTACTTTGTTGATCCCAAACTGGGAAATGTACTAAACGTAACAGCTGTGCACAGTAGACATCGTCCCCTCCAACACACAACTAGGGCAATAACAGTCATTACTGAGGGTGGCAACAATGCTGCTGATTCAAAAGCGAAATATACTGTCCAGGTACATGTTCATATCCTGCAGGGTAATTTTACAAACTGTAATGCTGTTTATACCATCTAGCTGCAAGGCTCCTGCTCTGTGTATATACAGTGGTGTGAAAAAGTGTTTGCCCCCTTCCTGATTTCTCTCTTTTTTTTTTTGTATGTTTGTCACACTTAAATGTTTCAGATCATCAAACAAATTTAAATATTAGAAAACGATAACACAAGTAATCACAAAATGCAGTTTTTAAATGAAGGTGTTTATCATTAAGGGGAAAAAAAATCCAAACACATGGCCCTGTGTGAAAAAGTGATTGCCCCTAAACCTAATAATTGGTTGGTGTTATGTCTGAATAAATACCTTATGGAATGATGAGACCAGGTGAATGGATGAACCCAGCTTTATTAATAGTCAAACCACAATGGACACAGAACAGCCACCAGGCAGAGGGCACCGGTCAAAGAGACCGTGTAATGGATGCCCTCTGCTATTTACAGGGCAGTGCAGTGGCAGAACAGGGAGTGGCCGCCACTACACCGCACTTCACAATAAGGGCATTAAACCCCAACACCACAATTCCTCCCCCCTTTAGAAAGTCCAAAACTACTCACTCAATTAAGACCCTCCCCAAGTTATGACATGAATCACCCACTAACAAAATGGAAATTTATATCTCTAAATGGACTAACACATTCACACAACAGAACCTAAAATAGGGAGGACGGGTGGACTACTGTCCTGCCCACATGGCAAGGTCAGTTATTCTGCCACCTGTTAAGATAAACCCAAGTCCATTAAAGCCTAAAATAACTGCCGTGCTCCTAACTATTAAAACACACAACATAACATTTTACCAACATAAACATATGAACATTAGAACTGTTTAATAGAATTTGCGCAACTGTCCCTTGGGTGAAAAGGGTAGAACTGGCCTGGGGGGGTGGGCAAGTTAGCCCCTCAGCAGACTCATCCCTGGAAGCAGCAGGCCCCCGGGATAGTGGCTGACCTTATAGATGAAAGCGCTTCTCCTCATCTTCACTGACCACCGCTCTCATCCAGCCCCGCCACCAGAAGCCTCCTCCCGGACACGCTGCAGCTCATTGGCATGCCTTGTCAAGCCATCTGAAAGCTGGAAGTAAGCTACACCCAACTTAGCCACGATTTGCAGGTGTTCCCGGTATTTCTTTGGCTGTCGTTTGGCCCATATTCACCATGAACGTTCCTCTCCTCGAGCCCGGACCAAGTCCATAACTCTAAGAGGGGCTCTGCTCGGCCCGAAATGGCGCTGTTTGGCACGTGGTTGCTCCGTGCCGGTGGGTCTGGCCCAGACCTCTTCTGAAGCCATTGCAGCGGTCGCCGTTGTAGCTCCAGATCCTCCAGCTCTCTGCGGACAAGCTCCATAGAAATCTGGGGCGAGCGAATTCACGTCACTCGCCGACGCAGGCGCCTCATAGCCACGTGCAGTACCCCCTCCTACCATTCCCCAAGCGCCAGCATTGACACAATCCTACGTTGAAACCTGAGTAAGGCTGGTCCTTCTTGACCGCCGTGGTGTCCGTTAGATATTTCGTCCCACACAGCGTTGTCTTCCACCACCAGAACCGGAGGGTTCCACTGGCCACAACCAGACCATTCTTCCCCAGTGTCGTCTTTGATGGCGAAACCCAGTCCATAAAACAAGTCACAACCCATGATGTTGTCGCCTCGGGCTGTCACGTGGAACGTGAAGTTAGCCATCGTTGCTGACTTGCACCAAACCGTTAACTCCCAACGTTTCAACCATGCACAGCCTGCCACCTCCATAACCATAAGGTGGCGCTGGGTTACCTCTTATCCTGTAGTGGGGGGAAAATTTCTTCACCGTGGCTCAATTCAGCAACAATTCCTTCGTCCCCGTGTCAAGCAGCAGTGGCACTTCCATGCCATCCAGCATCACCGGACAGAATGTATACCCGTTGGTACTCGGGGACACCATTTGGATAGTTGTTGGGGGCAGGTGGAGTGATTTCTTCCGTGGGCTCTCCGGTTCAGATACAGGGCACACCCTAGCATAATGGTTAAAGCATCCACACTTGCCACAATGCTTTCCTCTAGCCGGGCAGTCCTTAGCCTTGTATTGGTGTTTCGCAGACCCACAACCCATGCACAGGGGTTTTCCCGGGACAGACCTTCGGCTGGTAGTACTAGCTTCCATATTGTTGTTGTCCAAGCTATCCTCGCTATCTGGGTCTGCTACTAATGTCGCAGCGGAAGGCTCCAGCTGCCATTGTGACTGGCACCAATTTAGCTCTGAGGCTAGCTTGTCTGCGGTCTCCATTTGGAGAGCTAGCTCATCAGCCCTGGCTAACGTTAAGTCACTTGGCCCCATGAATAGCCTAGCTCATAAAGCGGCAGTGTTCGTGTGCTGTGCCAGCTGATCATGTACCAGTTCTTCCTCCAGTGGCCCAAAACAACACTCGCTAGCTAGCTGTCTCAGGTTGGCAACAAACTGGTGGACAGGCTCATCCACCCGTTGGTGTCGCTGCTGGAATCGAATCCTCTGGACAATCACGCTATCCGGAGTGTGAAAATTGCTCGCTAGCAACTCGACGACATCCTCAAACAAGTCCGAAGCCCCAAATGTGCACAGGATATGCTGGCTCTCGATCCCTAAATTATGTACAAGGAGCGCACGTGCTCTTAGCTTAACTAGCTCACCCAGGTCGAGCGCGATGATGCAATTTTGGAAGGCCGCAAACCATCTTGGCCAGGGTACAGGCGGCTCACCCGGGAGCTCCAGGAAGGGGCAAAGTGGTGCAATACATGCCTCTACTGGTTAATCCTCTATCACCAAATGTTATGTCTGAATAAATACCTTATGGAATGATGAGGCCAGGTGAATGGACGAACTCAGCTTTATTAATAGTCAAACCACAATGGACACAGAACAGCCACCAGGCAGAGGGCAGAGGGTCAAAGAGACCGTGTAATGGATGCCCTCTACTATTTGGAGGGCAGTGCAGTAGCGGAACAGGAAGTGGCCACCACTACACCGCACTTCACAATAAGGGTGTTGAACCCCAACACCACAGTTGGGCCACCCTGAGCAGCAACAACTGCAATCAAGCATTTGTGATGACTGGCAATGAGTCTTTTACAGCACTGTGGAGGAATTTTGGTCCACTCATCTTTGCAGAATTGTTGTAATTCAGCCACATTGGAGGGTTTTTGAGCATGAGCCGCCTTTATAAGGTCATGCCACAGCATCCCAATCGGATTCAGGTCAGGACTTTGACTAGGCCCCTCCAAAGTATTCATTTTGTTTTTCTTAAGCCATTCAGAGGTGGACTTTCTGGTGTGTTTTGGATCATTGTCCTGCTGCAGAACCCAAGTGCGCTTCAGCTTGAGGTCACAAACAGATGGCCGGACTTTCCTCCTTCAGGATTTTTTGGTAGACAGCAGAATTCATGGTTCTATTTACCACAGCAAGTCTTCCGGGTCCTGAAGCAGCAAAACAGACCCAGACCATCACACTACCACCACCATATTTTACTGGTGGTATGATGTTCCTTTTCTGAAATGCTGTGTTACTTTTACGCCGGCTGCAATAGGATACATACCTTCTTAAAAGTTCAACTTTTGTCTCGTCAGCTCACAGAGTATTTTCCCAAAAATCTTGGGGATCATCAAGATGTTTTCTGGCAAAACTGAGACAAGCCTTTATGTTCTTTTTGCTCAGCAGTGGTTTTCATCTTGGAACTCTGCCATGCAGGCCGTTTTTGCCCAGTCTCTTTCTTATGGTGGAGTCATGAACACTGACCTTAACTGAGGCAAGTGAGGCCTGCAGTTCTTTGGATGTTGTTGTGGGGTCTTTTGTGACCTCTTGGATGAGTCATTGCTGTACTCTTGGGGTAATTTTGGTTGGCCAGCCACTCCTGGGAAGGGTCACCACTGTTCCATGTTTTCGCCATTTGTGGATAATGGCTCTCACTGTGGTTTGCTGGAGTCCCAAAGCTTTAGAAATAGCTTTATAACCTTTGCCAGACTGATAGATCTCAATTACTTTGTTTCTCATTTGTTCTTAAATTTCTTTGGATCACAGCACAATGCCTTGCTTTTGAGGATCAGGCAGATCCTATTTAAGTGATTTCTTGACTGAGAACAGGTGTGGCAGTCATCAGGCCTGGGTGTGGCTAGAGAAATTGAACTCAGCTTTCCAAAGATGTGATAAACCACAGTTAATTTATGTTTTAATGGCGGGGGGGGGGGGGGGGTTGCTTGATGGTTGATTGCAGTTGTTGCTGCTAATGGTGGCCCAACCAGTTATTAGGTTTAGGGGGCAATCACTTTTTCACACAGGGCCATGTAGGTTTGGATTTATTTTTTTTTTACCCTTAATAATAAACATCTTCATTTAAAAACTGCATTTTGTGTTTACTTGTGTTTTCTTTGTCTAATATTTAAATTTGTTTGATGAGCTGAAACATTTAAGTGTGACAAACAAACAAAAAAATGAGAAATCAGGAAGAGAGCAAACACTTTTCATTCCACTGTCACTGTGTACATATATATATTTATTTACTGTTTTGGCTAACCAATTCTTATCTTACAGTTGTGAAAAAATTAGGACACCCTGTATAAGCCTTTTAACATTTTTGGACATCCATCCATCCATCCATCTTCTACCTATGGATATTTAATATCAATATTAAAAAATACTGGGAGATTCACATAATACAACTAAACAATTAAAAATGAATTAAAGACTGTTTTCAAATTTTTTGTACAATGTAATTCTAAACAAATAGTGAGGAATAAATTAGGACACCCCCATCTTTTTTAGGACACACCCGCATTGGAATTTCTTGTTATCAATTGCAAGCTCTTCTATTCCCCGCGGGAGTTTGCTTCTTTTATAATGATCGCTGTGTACGCCCCTCCCGACGCGGACACGCGCGAAGCTCAGCGCGTGCTCGCGGATCACATTCAACACACAGAGCGGAGTTTTCCAGACTCGCTGATTATTGTGGCTGGCGACTTTAATCAGTGCAATCTGAGCCACGATCTCCCCCGCTACAAACAGTTTATTAAATGCCCCACCAGAGGATTAAACACACTGGATCACTGTTACACCACAGTGAAAGACGCATATCGCGCTGTCCCTCGAGCTGCGCTGGGATTATCTGATCACGTGATGGTTCACCTCATTCCCACATACAGACAGAGATTGAAGCTCACTAAACCTGTTGTGAGCACTACGAAGATACAGACCAGTGATGCTGAGGAGAAGCTGGAAACGTGCATGGAAATATCTGACTGGGGCATGCTTAAAGGAGCCACGCATGATCTGGATGAGTACACGGACACTGTGAACTCATATATCCACTTTTGTGAAGAGAACATTCTTCCATCACGCACCAGGGTGAGTTACTCTAATGACAAACCCTGGTTCACAGCTAAGCTCAGACAGATCAGGAAGGAGAAGGAAGCAGCGCTGAAAAGTGGAGACAGGGACTGCTACAGGGAGGTTAAATACCGGTTTAACAGAGAGCTGAAGAGGGCTAAATCTCTATACTCAGAGAGACTCCAGCAGCAGTTCACTGCTAATAATTCGGCTTCCGTGTGGAGAGGACTGAGGCAGATCACCAACTATCGGCCTCAGGCTCCTAAAGGTCAGGATGACAAAGCCCTTTGTCAGAGACTGTCCCAACACTATGCCCGTTTTGACACCTCGTCATCTGTGTCCAACTCCCCCCCTCCCTCCAGCTCCACAGCCTCCACATTCCCTACTTCATTTAAGGCACCCCCCCCCCTCCTCCCCCCCTCCCCTTATCATCAGTGAGCAGGATGTGCTCAAACAGTTCTCCAGACTGAACCCGCGCAAGGCCCCCGGCCCAGACGGCGTGTCTCCCTCCACCCTGAGACTCTGTGCGAAACAGCTGGCTCCTGTATTCACAGACATTTTTAACACCTCCCTTAAGTTATGCCACGTGCCGTCCTGCCTCAAATCCTCCACCATCATCCCTGTCCCCAAGAAGCCACGGATCACTGGACTTAATGACTACAGACCTGTAGCGCTCACCTCTGTAGTCATGAAGTCCTTTGAGCGCCTGGTCCTGTCCCACCTCAAGTCCATCACCACCCCTCTCCTGGACCCGCTGCAGTTTGCCTACCGAGCCAACAGGTCTGTAGACGATGCAGTCAACCTGGCCCTCCACTCCATCCTGCAGCACCTGGACTCCCCGGGAACCTACGCCAGGATCCTGTTTGTGGACTTCAGCTCCGCATTCAACACCATCCGCCCCGCTCTGCTCCGGGACAAGCTGTCCCTGCTCAACGTGCCTGACTCCCTCTGCAGGTGGATCATCGACTTCCTGACGGACCGGAGGCAGCATGTGCGGCTGGGAAAGACTGTCTCAGACTATACTAGCATCAGCACCGGATCACCCCAGGGCTGTGTACTTTCCCCCCTACTCTTCTCCCTTTACACCAACTCCTGCACCTCCAGCCACCAGTCTGTCAAGTTGATCAAGTTTGCGGACGACACCACCCTCATCGGGCTCATCTCCAACGGCGACGAGTCCGCCTACAAGAGAGAGGTGGCCCAGCTGGCGTCCTGGTGCAGCAATAACAACCTGCAGCTGAACGCTCTGAAGACAGTGGAGATGATTGTAGACTTCAGGAAAGTCACTACTCCTCTGCCCCCCCTCACCCTCTCAGGCTCTCCCATCACCACTGCTGATTCCTTCCGCTTCCTAGGCACTACCATCACCAGGGACCTCAAATGGGAGCTGACCATCAGCTCACTCATCAAAAAAGCCCAGCAGAGGATGTTCTTCCTGCGGCAGCTGAGGAAGCTCAAGCTACCCACCAAGATGTTAGTGCAGTTCTACACAGCCATCATCGAGTCCATCCTCACCACCTCCATAACCGTGTGGTACGCAGGAGCCACTGCCAGGGACAGACTAAGGCTGCAGCGCGTCGTGCGCACTGCTGAGAAGGTGATCGGCTGCAAGCTCCCATCTCTCCAGGATCTGTACATCTCCAGGACCCGGAGGCGTGCTGGCCGGATCATAACCGATCCCTCACACCCTGGTCACGTACTGTTTGCCCCCCTCCCCTCTGGTAGAAGACTTCGGTCCATCCAGACTAAAACCTCCCGTCACATGAACAGCTTCTTCCCCTCTGCCATTAGACTGCTGAACACTAAGTGACTCTCGTGCACCATGTACAGCAGCTCAACCAGACTCATGTCAATCATCACTGTTTTCTTCCTGCATTACCGACTGCACTATATACAGTAGTTCTCCACAGTATCTGCTGCTGGCTAATATATATTTTAACTGTTGACCAGTATCACTTAATCTTATCCTACACTTTATTACATGTATAGTTTATTTCTCTTATCTTATCATGTTTAATGTTGCAGCATTGTACCGAGACAAATTCCTAGTTTGTGTACTACATGAACAATGGCAATAAACCTGATTCTGATTCTGATTCTGATTCTGATTCATTCCCGCTTACAATGGTTAAAATAAATTTAAAAAAGCAAATAAAAACAAAAATAAGGTTAGATATACAGTAGATGCGTGAACATTTCTTAATAAAGAACTGAATATTTAAAAGGGTGTCCAAATTTTTTCACTACTGTATTATCTTATTAACTATTGCTCTGAGTGCTCCTACCCCTTTGCTGCTGTAATCTGGAATTTCCCCATTGTGGCACTAATAAAGGCTTATCTTATCTTATCTTATCTTATTTATAGTCTATAAATAGCCTATTTTCCAACCCCCACCCCTGGTGAAAACCTCACGTACCTTGAAACCTCAATGTTTGCCAGTATGCATCATACTCTTGAATAAATTCAGAGAGACCCAAAAACTTTTCATAACATTGCAGAATATTCCTGCTGAAGCTGACGTCATACATCATGTTGAGTGTGTTACCTGTAGAAAAGTTGTACCAGCCTCCTGTCTCCTCACTTCCTGCTGTTGAGATAGGAAGGGAGGGACCTCTGTGTGTGTGTGCGCCAGGATGCTTCAGCCAGAGCTCCAGCGCTGCAGCAGCGAGGAGGGATCACACCGTTAGGTTTAAACTAACTAACTAACTAACTAACCTACACTTATATAGCGCTTTTCTAGTCACAAAGACCACTCAAAGCGCTTTCATTAATACTAACCCTCTATTCTAAGGGCCTATAGGAAACAAATATCTAGGGAGAATTTAGAACAGCCAATTAACCTAACATGCATGTTTTTGGCATGTGGGAGGAAACCGGAGAAATCCCGGAGTAAACCCACGCAACCAAACTACTAAAAAAACCAAACTACTTAAACCACAACTACTGAATATGTTTTGGATGTTATTTCAGCTTCTCAAAGATGAACTACAATTTTATAATCACAACTTTTCTCACTCCAGTTTTTAGGGGTGCTGAGTTTAATGTTTGAGTGATACATCACCCCAAAAAAAGCCTGATGCCGAGCACGGTGTAGACCACAAGCCAGTTCTGGTCAAAACTGCATCAAAGTCTATCTACTAGTTTTGGAGGATTCTTGCTAACACACTGTGAGACGATAAGAGCTTTGGTGGAGGTATGCATTCTCGGATCATCACCAAAATGTTATGGGTTCCTCTCTAGACCAAGGACCACCTCTGGTGAAAATTTCATCCAAATCCATAAGGAAAAGGAAAACTAAGGAGCTGGTGGTGGACTGCCGCAGGCATGGGCAGCCCCTCACAGCACCAGTAAATATACAGGGAACAGACATCGAGATGGTGACATCCTATAAGTACCTGGGTATTCATCTGAACAATAAACTAGACTGGTCACACAATACTGACGCACTCTACAAGAAGGGACAGCGCAGGCTGTTCCTGCTGAGGAGACTCAGGTCTTTTGGTGTACAAGGGGCGCTGCTGAAGACATTCTATGACACGGTGGTGGCATCAGCCATCACTTTTGGAGTGGTCTGCTGGGGCAGTGGCATTACTGCAGCCAATAGGAAGAGACTGAACAAACTGATCAAGAAAGCTAGCTCTGTCCTGGGGCAGCGCCTTGATCCAGTGGAGGAGATAGGAGAGAGAAGGATGGTGGCTAAACTGTCATCTCTGCTGGAGTCCGAGTTCCACCCTATGCAGGACATACTGAATGCACTGAGGAGCTCATTTAGCAGCAGACTACATCATCCCAGGTGCACAACCGAGAGGTTTCGCAGGTCCTTCCTACCAACGGCTGTCAGACTGTACAACCTAAGCAGGGCTGCTCGCAGAGATAGCAAAAAGACGTAACAAACTAATAGTTTTTTGAATGCAAAAGATGCAATAGACTTACACAATGGTCCCCTCCGGCATACAACTAGGAAAATACCGATCGCTATGGAGGGTGAGAATATGTATGGGCACATAATCATATCATGTAGGATAACTAAGTAGATGGTTATGCTGTTTCATCCCATCTAGCAACAATGCTCTGCACTGTGTGTGTTTATATATTTACATATTTATTCCATCTAGCTACAATGCTCAGCACTGGGTGTGTTTATATTTATATATCTATATATTTATTCCATCTAGCTACAATACTCCGCACTGTGTTTTTATATATCTACATATTATTCCATCTGGGCTGCACGGTGGCGCAGTGGTTTAGCACTGTGGCAGCACAGTTTACCCTCGGCCGGGGGATCGCGGGGATCATGAGATCGTGGGTTCGATCCCAGCCCCCGACCAACAGTGAGCTGTGTGGAGTTTGCATGTTCTCCCCGTGTTGCGTGGGTTTACTCCGGGATTTCTCCGGTTTCCTCCCGCATACCAAAAACATGTAGGTTTAGGGCGCTCGCGCACGCAGCGACCAGCAGCCAGTGGCTTGTCACCAGACTGCAAACCAAATCTACCTACGGGTACAAATAAGTAACAAAAAAAAAAAAAAAAAAAAATCTAGCTACATTGCTCCGCACTGTGTGTGTTTATATACTTATATATTTATTCCACCTAGCTGCAATGCTCTGCACTGTGTGTTTATATATTCATATATTTATTCCATCCAGCTACATTGCTCTGCATTGTGTCTGTGTGTGTGTGTGTATATATATATTTTATAGTAATATGTGCATATGTATATTAGCTGCTCTTGCGTGCTTGTTTTTTTTCTTGCCTTCTGATTGTTGCTCTGAGTGTTGCTATCCCTGTGCTGTTGCAATCCTGGAATTCCCCCATTGTGGGACTAATAAAGGCTTATCTTATCTTATCTTAAAGTAGTTTTTGTGTAATCCTGCTACACTCATACAAACAAGGTCCTTGGTGGAGGTATGCACTCTCAGATCATCACCAAAATTTAACGGGTTCGTCCTTGGCCCAAAGGCTACCTTTGGTAAAAATTTCATCAAAATCCATCCAGTAGTTTTCGCGTAGCCCTGCTAACAGACAGAGAAGCAAATGGACGGACGAATGGAAGGACAGACAGACAGACAGACCACCCTGGTTACATTACCTCCTTGGCAGAGGTAACAAGTACTTCCGGCCACTCTGCTGGATTGTTCTTCCACATACTGGCTGGTAAACAGTAGGGGCACTTTTCAAAACCATAAAGTTTTTGATCATATCTGATCCAATCTTGCGATGAATGCTCGTCATAATATTGATATGACACTGTTTCCATGGTAAACTGCCAGTTTTTATCACAGCCTGTTTTGGTGGACATGCTCCTGTGCCAGGTACCCGGATGTGTAGACAACGCCATAGCCCCAAATGTATTAACATATCAAAACACTAGAAAAGCACTCCGAGTGCATACCTCCGCCAAGGCTCCTTCCGTCCCTCATGGATCACCTCCAAAATGTAATGGGTTCATGTGTAGACAACAACCCAGTTCTGGTGAAAATTGCATCAAAGTCTATCCAGTAGTTTTGGAGGATTCTTACGAACACAATGTCAGAATCAGAATCAGAATCAGAATCAGGTTTATTGCCATTGTTCATGTAGTACACAAACTAGGAATTTGTCTCGGTACAATGCTGCAACATTAAACATGATAAGATAAGAGAAATAAACTATACATGTAATAAAGTGTAGGATAAGATTAAGTGATACTGGTCAACAGTTAAAATATATATTAGCCAGCAGCAGATACTGTGGAGAACTATATAGTGCAGTCGGTAATGCAGGAAGAAAACAGTGATGATTGACATGAGTCTGGTTGAGCTGCTGTACATGGTGCACGAGAGTCACTTAGTGTTCAGCAGTCTAATGGCAGAGGGGAAGAAGCTGTTCATGTGACGGGAGGTTTTAGTCTGGATGGACCGAAGTCTTCTACCAGAGGGGAGGGGGGCAAACAGTACGTGACCAGGGTGTGAGGGATCGGCTATGATCTGGCCAGCACGCCTCCGGGTCCTGGAGATGTACAGATCCTGGAGAGATGGGAGCTTGCAGCCGATCACCTTCTCAGCAGTGCGCACGACGCGCTGCAGCCTTAGTCTGTCCCTGGCAGTGGCTCCTGCGTACCACACGGTTATGGAGGTGGTGAGGATGGACTCGATGATGGCTGTGTAGAACTGCACTAACATCTTGGTGGGTAGCTTGAGCTTCCTCAGCTGCCGCAGGAAGAACATCCTCTGCTGGGCTTTTTTGATGAGTGAGCTGATGGTCAGCTCCCATTTGAGGTCCCTGGTGATGGTAGTGCCTAGGAAGCGGAAGGAATCAGCAGTGGTGATGGGAGAGCCTGAGAGGGTGAGGGGGGGCAGAGGAGTAGTGACTTTCCTGAAGTCTACAATCATCTCCACTGTCTTCAGAGCGTTCAGCTGCAGGTTGTTATTGCTGCACCAGGACGCCAGCTGGGCCACCTCTCTCCTGTAGGCGGACTCGTCGCCGTTGGAGATGAGCCCGATGAGGGTGGTGTCGTCCGCAAACTTGATCAACTTGACAGACTGGTGGCTGGAGGTGCAGGAGTTGGTGTAAAGGGAGAAGAGTAGGGGGGAAAGTACACAGCCCTGGGGTGATCCGGTGCTGATGCTAGTATAGTCTGAGACAGTCTTTCCCAGCCGCACATGCTGCCTCCGGTCCGTCAGGAAGTCGATGATCCACCTGCAGAGGGAGTCAGGCACGTTGAGCAGGGACAGCTTGTCCCGGAGCAGAGCGGGGCGGATGGTGTTGAATGCGGAGCTGAAGTCCACAAACAGGATCCTGGCGTAGGTTCCCGGGGAGTCCAGGTGCTGCAGGATGGAGTGGAGGGCCAGGTTGACTGCATCGTCTACAGACCTGTTGGCTCGGTAGGCAAACTGCAGCGGGTCCAGGAGAGGGGTGGTGATGGACTTGAGGTGGGACAGGACCAGGCGCTCAAAGGACTTCATGACTACAGAGGTGAGCACTACAGGTCTGTAGTCATTAAGTCCAGTGATCCGTGGCTTCTTGGGGACAGGGATGATGGTGGAGGATTTGAGGCAGGATGGCACGTGGCATAACTTAAGGGAGGTGTTAAAAATGTCTGTGAATACAGGAGCCAGCTGTTTCGCACAGAGTCTCAGGGTGGAGGGAGACACGCCGTCTGGGCCGGGGGCCTTGCGCGGGTTCAGTCTGGAGAACTGTTTGAGCACATCCTGCTCACTGATGATAAGGGGAGGGGGGAGGAGGGGGGGTGCCTTAAATGAAGTAGGGAATGTGGAGGCTGTGGAGCTGGAGGGAGGGGGGGAGTTGGACACAGATGACGAGGTGTCAAAACGGGCATAGTGTTGGGACAGTCTCTGACAAAGGGCTTTGTCATCCTGACCTTTAGGAGCCTTAGGTCGATAGTTGGTGATTTGCCTCAGTCCTCTCCACACGGAAGCCGAATCATTAGCAGTGAACTGCTGCTGGAGTCTCTCTGAGTACACAGATTTAGCCCTCTTCAGCTCTCTGTTAAACCGGTATTTAACCTCCCTGTAGCAGTCCCTGTCTCCACTTTTCAGCGCTGCTTCCTTCTCCTTCCTGATCTGTCTGAGCTTAGCTGTGAACCAGGGTTTGTCATTAGAGTAACTCACCCTGGTGCGTGATGGAAGAATGTTCTCTTCACAAAAGTGGATATATGAGTTCACAGTGTCCGTGTACTCATCCAGATCATGCGTGGCTCCTTTAAGCATGCCCCAGTCAGATATTTCCATGCACGTTGAACACAATGTGAGAAGATAAGAGCCTTGGTGGAGGTATACGTTCTTGGATTATCACCAAAATGTTATGGGTTCCTCTCTTGGCCAAGGACTAACTCTGGTGAAAATTTCATCCAATTCAGAATCTCAGTTGGATGGGCTACAACAACAGCTGCCTGGGCTGCACCAAGGGCTAACTCCCCAGCAGCTGGAGGCTAAAGGTGCCTTCACACAAAACGTGAACGGGCAAATTTTCGAGTGGCACAATTACATCTATCTATAAATGCAACAAATCTCTGTCTGTCTGTTTGTGTGTGTGTGTGTGTGTGTGTGTGTGTGTGTGTGTGTGTGTGTGTCTGTCTGTCTGTCTGTCTGTCTGTGTGTTCCTCAGATATCTCTCAAACCATCCGTCAGACTGGCCTCAGATTTTATAAGTGCTTTATTGAGGCTACAAGGGTGTACATCTGAGAGTATGGAGTTGCTCAGTGAAAATATGTAATTTTGATCAATAAAAGTTTAGCCACCGCTCCGTTTCCTCATGCGCTGGCTTCTAGAAGTGTGGACTGACTTGATATTGATTGGACAATACGCGGCATCTGTCATGGGTGGCTCTCGCGAGCCACCATAAGACGCCACACAGTCACCAGTGAGTTCAGTGAGTTTTATTAACGGTGAAAATATAGTGATTACACAGTCTGCTGAGACAAGGACACTTTAGTCTACAAACAACAGGAGGTGTAAGGCTAACAGCTCACTACAGGTCCAGAGAAGGAGACGGTCAAGCACAGACAGACGAGGTAGTTGAAAATAATAATTACACGAGCTGCAAAGGCAGAGACTCACAGAGATCGTTACACACCGGGAGGGGTAAGGCTATACAACACACTTACTAGTTCCGGGGAACGACGGTCAAACCGAAAGCAGACGTGGTGTGAAATAGTCCAGGCATCCGTAGCATGACGGAGAGTGAACAGGGAAGTGAACAGACACTGCTGCAAGATGCGATCGTCAGCGTGGGTTAAAATAGCCTGAGCGCTAACGACCACAAATGCAGCACAGCTGTTGAGGGTTTGACAGCTGGGCGGAAGCCTCCCCAAGCACTATCACAATAAGAGCTCGGAGAGCTAGAATCATAATGCCGCTGTCAAACCCTGACAAGAATAACCCAAGCACCAAGGCATAGTGCTCGGGTCATGACAGTAGGCCCCCCTCCCATGACGGGCTCCGAACGTCTAGTAACACCTAACCCCCCCCCCCCAACCACAGGGTGAGCGGGTTGAGGAACAGGCAAGGAGGGAACCAAACAAAACCTAACAAGACCTAAAACAGAAAGGGAAAAGAATACATCACCCGACATATCCAATCAATTTCCCCCCAGAACAATGACAAGAAAAAAACCCCAAAACAAAACAAGACATGACTACAGGGAAAAAAACAATCATAAACAGCAAACAACACCTGACCCTGAAAGTTTTCCCACCGAGACCACAGACCACCCGTCTAACTCCAGTGTACATAACTTAGCCAAAGAAATGCACCCAAACACATGGTAACTATAGAAACAAAACAAGAAATAAATACAAACACATGACTCTGGAAAAAAGGAAAGAAATACATGACTAACTATGGAAACAAACATGACTATGGAAAAAAGGAAAGAAATACATGACTGTAACTATGGAAACAAACATGACTATGGAAAAAAGGAAAGAAATACATGACTGTAACTATGGAAACAAAAGAAATAAATGCAAACATAACTATGGAAGAAAGGAAAGAAATACATGACTAACTATGGAAACAAAAGAAATAAATGCAAACATAACTATGGAAGAAAGGAAAGAAATACATAACTAACTATGGAAACAAACACATGACTATGGAAAAAAAAGAAAAATACATGACTGTAACTATGGAAACAAAGAAATACGTGCTAAACACGGTGACTATGAAAAAACAAAAAAAAACACAAACGAGGCCAGAAATATATGCAAACACCCGGTAACTATGGACAAAGCCCCCATACTATAGCCCCTCAAGGAAAGAGGGGAGGACAAAACAACAAAGACAAAACTTGACCATAGCCCCTCAAAAAGAAGAGGGGAGGACAGAACAACAAAAAAACAAAACCAGACTATGGATTGCAAAACACACATGAGGCAATGTAGATTGCTTTACCTGACTTAACTAGACTATGGATTACAAAACACATGAGGCAAACTAGATTGCTTTACATGACTTTGACAAAAACCTGACACCGTATGGGCCAAAACAAAAGAGGATCGGCGGAGATCCAACGCCCCCCAGGCAGAGCTCCGGCGACCTCCCTGCCTCCGATGGCCCACGGATAGTCCCACAAAACAGTACATGATCAGGCGGCCTGCCCCAGTCCCAGACCCCCAGAAACAAGTCCTCTGGTGGCCGAACCAGGCCACCCATTAGCAGACACAGTTTATCGGGTGACCAACCCAAGACGCCGAACCCACAAAGCAGTTCCTCGGGTGGCCGACCCGCATCCCACAACCACCAGGACCGTGGAGGGATAGCATGCAGCCACCCGCCTATTAAAGACCAGACATGAGGGCGCCAGTCTGCCAGACAAAACCCTCCAACGGCCCCCAGCTGGTGGCTCCTGAGAGGGGAACAATCATGAAATTGGACCCCCTCGAATCCTGATTGGGTCGCAGCCGCACCTGCGCTGGACCCCCACTGGACCTCGTCGGACCCCGACTGGGTCAGGACAGACCCCGATTGGGTCACCGCTGCACCCACGTTGGACCCCGACTGGGTCACCTCGGCCCACGCGTCGGACCCTGACTGGGTCACCGCTGCACCCACGTTGGACCCCGACTGGGTCACCTCGGCCCATGCATCGGACCCCGACTGGGTTGGAACTGCACCGGCGACGACCTCCATCCCCGAACCTGGAACCCCCAGTCCCGTGACCTTGACAGACTCCAGACCGGTAACGCTGTGGAGGGGCTCAGAGAACAGGAGAGGACTGGGATCAGTACCACCGGCAGCGCCAGAGCCCAGCGAGACGAGCTCGGGTGCAGCAGATGGCTGCCCCTCGCTCGCCTCCCCATGAGGCAGGCAAAAATGCTCTAACACACCACAAAGGTAAACAAAGAAGAGCACTTGCCTGCACTCGGGCTCTGGAGCCGTCCAGGACTTCGTCGATCCGGGTTCAGGTAGAAGCTCATCGTCGGGCTCCCACTCGGCTGCGTCGAGTGCCACAGCCGGCCTGATGAATTCTGCAGCTGGATTCCCTCGCGTTGCTGTCCACACCGATAACCCGCACGGTGTGGAGACGGGGGACCCTTGACCTGCTGACTCGGGCTGCATCTCTGAAGAACCCTGGGGACGCTTACTCGTCGGCTCTGGCTCCTCACCGCAGTCCGTTCTCCTCCTCTGTCCAACACAAGGCTGCAGGGCCGGGATATCTCCCAGAGCCGCAGGCCTCCCCCCCCGTCCGACGGCGTGGAACTGACGCCGAGGACCGCTCAGCAGGAGGAAACACAGAGGCAGCAGGTTCAGTATAATTAGCTACAGCTGGAGAAGGAAACTCGGGGAGCTGCGAACCCCGAGCCTCACCCCCAGGAGTCAGACAAGACAGATCACTATGATTAATAGTAAAGTGAAATTGAACTTGCCTATCTCCCGAAGGGAAGATGGTGCCAGCTGTAGAGGACGTTGCTCCTTCCCTTGCTCGCTGGATGGTAACACAAGACCCATGGACGGAGCTCACCGGCGCAGGACTCAGATCACTCTCAGCAGCTGGCTGATTGAGTGGGTCACTCCGGTGGCCCGGAACAGGAGCTTGCTGAAAACGTACTTGACCTCGGCGTTGGCGCTTCCACCGGCCTCCCAGTGGTGCGAACTCCAGGACTGGATCAGGATCCGTAGGCCATGGGCAGGAGTGCTTCTCCTCCTGCTTTACAGCGCGTTCCTCCTCCAGCATCAGGAATATCTCGCGTTGCGTGATGATATCCTTCCTTCTCGCGTCGACTTCCAGGTGGTCGGCCCAGCGGGGAGAGAGATGATGAAGAACGTCTTCAGCAGCGTCTAGGTACCAGTGTATGCCGTGATGGTAGTCCAACAGGGAAGCGGAGATGAGCAACTCATCCACGACTTCCAGAATTCCTGTCAGCTCGTGGCTCGGACTCCAAGCGCGGCCCCTCCGCGACGGCATTCCTCACACACACACAGTACCCAGACGGAAACAGCAACTGTCCAAAAAACTCGAACTCACTGGTGAATTGCGTCTCGGATTGGCGTCACCGTAAACGTCGTTTTGGCATCAGTGTACTGTCATGGGTGGCTCTTGCGAGCCACCATAAGACGCCACACAGTCACCAGTGAGTTCAGTGAGTTTTATTAACGGTGAAAATATAGTGATTACACAGTCTGCTGAGACAAGGACACTTTAGTCTACAAACAACAGGAGGTGTAAGGCTAACAGCTCACTACAGGTCCAGAGAAGGAGACGGTCAAGCACAGACAGACGAGGTAGTTGAAAATAATAATTACACGAGCTGCAAAGGCAAAGACTCACAGAGATCGTTACACACCGGGAGGGGTAAGGCTATACAGCACACTTACTAGTTCCGGGGAACGATGGTCAAACCGAAAACAGACGTGGTGTGAAATAGTCCAGGCATCCGTAGCATGACGGAGAGTGAACAGGGAAGTGAACAGACACTGCTGCGAGATGCGATCGCCAGCGTGGGTTAAAATAGCCTGAGCGCTAACGACCACAAACGCAGCACAGCTGTTGAGGGTTTGACAGCTGGGCGGAAGCCTCCCCGAGCACTATCACAATAAGAGCTCGGAGAGCTAGAATCATAACGCCGCTGTCAAACCCTGACAAGAATAACCCAAGCACCAAGGCATAGTGCTCGGGTCATGACAGTAGGCCCCCCTCCCATGACGGGCTCCGAACGTCTAGTAACACCTAACCCCCCCCCCCTCCCCCCTCAACCACAGGGTGAGCGGGTTGAGGAACAGGCAAGGAGGGAACCAAACAAAACCTAACAAGACCTAAAACAGAAAGGGAAAAGAATACATCACCCGACATATCCAATCAATTTCCCCCCAGAACAATGACGAGAAAAAAAACCAAAACAAAACAAGACATGACTACAGGGAAAAAAACAATCATAAACAGCAAACAACACCTGACCCTGAAAGTTTTCCCACCGAGACCACAGACCACCTGTCTAACTCCAGTGTACATAACCTAGCCAAAGAAATGCACCCAAACACATGGTAACTATAGAAACAAAACAAGAAATAAATACAAACACATGACTCTGGAAAAAAGGAAAGAAATACATGACTGTAACTATGGAAACAAACATGACTATGGAAAAAAGGAAAAAATACATGACTGTAACTATGGAAACAAAAGAAATAAATGCAAACATAACTATGGAAGAAAGGAAAGAAATACATAACTAACTATGGAAACAAACACATGACTATGGAAAAAAAAGAAAAATACATGACTGTAACTATGGAAACAAAGAAATACGTGCTAAACACGGTGACTATGAAAAAACAAACAAAAAAAAAAACGAAGCCAGAAATATATGCAAACACCCGGTAACTATGGACAAAACCCCCATACTATAGCCCCTCAAGGAAAGAGGGGAGGACAAAACAACAAAGACAAAACTTGACCATAGCCCCTCAAAAAGAAGAGGGGAGGACAGAACAAAAAAAAACAAAACCAGACTATGGATTGCAAAACACACATGAGGCAATGTAGATTGCTTTACCTGACTTAACTAGACTACCAGAGTGCTCCGTAAACAAAACAAGGAAGGAAAAAGCAACAAATTTGACCAGAAAAAGAGAACACTGATGATTTAATGCTTAAAAAAATCCTTAAAATGCTTAAAAAATTGAAATGACATTTCAGTTCTTCTGTATGTGTCATGTGTCTGAGCATGTTTACTGAGCTCAGACACATTAATTCTAGTTCTGTTTGTTTGTCATCAGTTTTATTTTGTGGTCTGGTTGTTTATTTTGTGGTTTGTGACACAGTCTTTCCCCTTTTCCTCCAGACACTTCCCACCAGCTGCCCTCTGTCTTCTGCCATCCCAGCTGGGGGCAGCTAGGTTGGTTAGGTTGCCAGCTTGCTCTTCCTGCCCGCACCTGTGCCTCATTACACTGTATTATATTTAAGCACTGCTTATTCACTGCTTGAGTGCAGCTAAATTACATTGTCTACATTTGTCTACAATTTCCTTGTTACACGTTGGCAGCCTCTGAAACCTTCCCTTCTCCAGAGCACGTTTTTGCTATGAAGCACCAGTGTAAGTGATTCCTGTTTGCATTTTGTTTTGTGGGCACCTTTTGACATTTATGTTGCCTTTTGTTAATAAATGTCTTTAACACAACCTGCATGTGGATCTGTCTTCTCTGCACCTCATAGAGGTGCATATGACAGAATTTAGCCATCAGATAAAAGATCCAGTGGTTATGTTGTGCCCTTTTTTTCCCTTTTTCCCTTTATTCTCTTTTGGAGTCTGAGTCCAACCTTATGCAGGACATACTGAACGTACTGAGGAGCTCATTTAGCAGTAGGCTACATCATCCTAGGAGCGCAACCGAGAGGTTTCGCAGGTCCTTCCTACCTACGGCTGTCAGGCTTTATAACCTAAGCAGAGCTGCTCACAGAGATAGCAAAACAACCTGACGACCTAATAGTATTGAATGCAAAAGACGCAACAGACTTACACAAAATGGTCCCCTCCAGTATACAACTAGGACAATATCAGTCGCTACGGAGGGTGACAATATGTATGGGTACATATTCATACTATGTGGGGTAACTAAATAGACGGTTATGCTGTTTATTCCATCTAGCTACAATACTCCGTACTGTGTATATACTGTATATATTTATATATTTATATGTACATATGTATATTCACTGCTCTTATTTTCTTATCTTCTAAATTATTGCTCTGAGTGTTGCTATCCCTGTGCTGTTGCAATCCTGGAATTTCCCCATTGTGGGACTAATAAAGGCTTATCTTATCTTATCTTTTTACTCACCTGGTTGTTGGAGAACATTATGCCCCCAGCTCGTCGGCCTCACCCGAAGAAAGAAGAATCGGCAGCAGGGCCTCCCAGCTTGGGGGAGGAGTGGGCGGCGGAGTTTATCCAGGATTTTGTGGAGGAGGCTTTCAATGCCCGTGGACCCAAGAAGAAATGGGACTGTTTATACAGAGCTGCGGGGATTCTGGAGGCGCACCCTGGCCTGTGGATTCATCCGCAATATGTCGAGCTGTTATCCATGATGGCTGCGCTCCTACAACAGTTTCCAGATCTGAGGGTAGGAGCGTTCTCGGCAGAGCCGCGGTGGAAACGCTCTCCCCAACAAACACTCATCTCCTGTCCCGGATTGCAAGCTTCTGCTCCAGCTCCAGCGTGTGCGTCGCCTAATCCACGGCGGCGCCACCGTCCCAGTCTGGTCCACCGGAGAGACACCTCCCCCTCTCAGCCAGCTGTACTTTCCACATCTAACCAGACTTATCCCACAGCAGCCCCGTCTTCCTGCTCTTTTCCACTGGCCGTTCTGCCAGCCTCCTCCTCCTCTGCTGCAGTAATCTCCGTCTCGCCGATGTATCCTCCTGCTGCCGAGAGGTCCTCCAGGCTCTCCCAGGATACACCCACCTTCGTGCCTACAGGAGTGGCTCCTCAACTGACCTCAGAAGGGCCCACATTCACCTTAGCCAAGGAGAGGGACGGTTCTTGACCCGCTGCAGCAGGCAACATCCTATACCAGGAGACCAGGCAAGTGTCATTTTTCCCTTCTTCTATATATGATGACAAGCCTTCCCTGATTCCCGGCAGGGAGGCTCAGGAAACACAATCCACTGAGCTCTCCCCACCTGTTGCAGCAATTAACTACTCATCTGTCTTCTCTGTGTCTCCTCCACCTATCCCTGAGGGTCCACTGGCCGCAGAGCTGAACCACTGGATGATGGAAGAGCCCGAGGTCCTGGAGGATCCAGTTCCAGGGCCAGGGGTGAGTCAGCCCCCAGCCGCCACGCCACATGAGCCACCAGCATGGGGTGCATCGCCTGGGGGCCTTGGGACTGCTACCATCATCATGCCTGCTGCGGGGGCCACCGCAGCTGAGTTAACATCAGAGCTGGACCTCCAGAGGACCGAGCCCAAGTCACCATCATCACTTGGATCGATGGAGTCCTGGACGGCAGTGGAGCTCGAGCTCAGGCAAGTGCTTTTCTTTGTCTTTCTCCTTTCAGTGTTAGAGCAATCTTGCCTGACTTTTGGTGAGGAGAGCCGGGTGCAACCGTCTGCTGCACCTGAGCTCGCCTTGCCGGGCTCCACCACTGCCGATGACCCTGAAACCCCCTGTTCTATGTGTATTCGAGTCTTCTTCCAGGGTCACCGGAGACAATCCAGCGCAACCAGAAGTCTCCGTGGGTTCAGGTTCGCTGCCCGAGGTCGCTGAGGGTCCAGCTTCCCCTGCTGTGGAGGTCGGTGGGGTTGCCGCTTTGGCCCAGGCCAGGTCCACCATGGATACAGCCCCTCCTCTGCCCGAGGCTGTCATCTGGGTTCTGCCTCCTCTATCGGGGTCCTTGTGGGTGTTGGCCCCAGCCTGAGACCAACGTGGGTGCTGCGCTCCAGTTTGGGTCCACCATGGGTGTTGCGCCCCAGCCCGGGGCCTACCGTGGGTGCAGCACTGGTCCAGTCCGGGCCCACTGTGGGTGCAGCTCCGCTCCTGCCTGGAGCCACCAAGGATGCAGCTCCACTCCTGCCTGGAGCCACCGAGGGTGCAGCTCTGCTCCTGCCCGGAGCCACGGCGGGTGCTACGGTCCTCCTGCCCCAGACCACCAAGGGTGTCATCATCTCTCCTCCTCCTCAGCTATACGGCATCGGGGTCTTTGATCTTCCTCTGCCCAGCGTTGCCGTGGGTCCTCTTATGGCAGAGCAGCCTCCTGGATCATCCCTGTGGTCCAGGTGGCTAAAGAGTTCAGGCCAGCCGCCGGATAGACTAAGCCGCTGGGTTGGGTGGCCGATATTCTTGGGCAGGCCACCTGACTCCTTCCACCTGGCCATCCGGCTGGACTGGGACTTTAGCCGGCCGCCCGAACTGTTTTGGGGCCCAAGACTTTGATGTAGCATGGGTGCAGGTCCGGAGCGGGCCCTATGTTTTCATTCCCTCCTGCCAGTTCCCCCCACCTCCCACCCGGACTGGTGTAGTGCTTCTTTTTTTGGGGGGGGGGGCTTCTGTGGTTTTGCAAGGGAACATCTAGAAGCCACCCCTTGGGGGGGTGGGCGCTCTGTCACATGTCTGAGCATGTTTACTGAGCTCAGACACATTAATTCTAGTTCTGTTTGTTGGTCATCAGTTTTATTTTGTGGTCTGGTTGTTTATTTTGTGGTTTGTGACACAGTCTTTCCCCTTTTCCTCCAGACACTTCCCACCAGCTGCCCTCTGTCTTCTGCCATCCCAGCTGGGGGCAGTTGGGTTGGCTAGGTTGCCAGCTCGCTCTTCCTGCCCGCACCTGCGCCTCATTAAACTGTACTATATTTAAGCACTGTTTATTCACTGCTTGAGTGTGGCTAAATTACATTGTCTACATTTGTCTACAATTGTCTCCTCACTACACGTTGGCAGCCTCTGAAGCCTTCCCTTCTCCAGAGCATGTTTTTGCTATGAGGCACTGGTCTAAGTGATTCCGGTTTGCATTTTGTTTTGCGGGCACCTTTTGACATTTATGTTGCCTTTTGTTAATAAATGTCTTTAACACAACCTGCATGTGGATCTGTCCTCTCTGCGCCTCGTAGAGGTGCACATGACAGTATGTACTGTACGAATATAAGTATTGACAAATAAAAATCTTTGAAAATTATGCTAAATTGTTTCTGTGATTGCATAGTTCTAGAGGATAATTTGGCATATGTGGAGAACACAAGGTGCACGGGGGGGGGGGGGGGGTCCCTTTGTAGGAAGCCAAGCCCAGCCTGCCTGATTAATGGGGGTCTTGGCTGCTGCTTCACCACTGTCCTTCGTGACACTGTGGCTTCAACATGGTGCTCCTCCCAGTGCACGGCTATCTAAAAATTACAAGGTAAAAATAATACCACCATGATTGTGGAGTGGAATGGCCAGATCAATTGCATATCATATGCGACCCGAAAAAGATTAAGCGGAAGAAGATGGATGGATGGATGCGGACACACATGCATGCTTTGACTAAATGATGACCGTGACAAAAACGGCCCGAATAATGAAATAAATCATTTTTTTTATTTACTGAGAAATGGGCAACACTGATGCAACAGTTGCAGCCAAACAGGTCATTCTGCTGTGTATAATAATGTTCGGTACATTGTACTTATAATTCTGCTAATATATAAAAGGATGCACTACAATGGGTCTCAAATGTTTGTGAACGTGTCCTGTTATAGTACTGCATGAATTTATTGATGATAGACTATAAACTTCACATACAGTAGTGTGAAAAAGTGTTTGCCCCCTTCCTGAATTCACTTTTTTTTTTATGTTTGTCACACTTAAATGTTTCAGATCATCAAATAAATTTAAATATTAGACAAAGATAACACAAGTAAACACAAAATGCAGTTTTTAAATGAGGGTGTTTATTATTAAAGGGAAAAAAATCCAAACCTGCATGGCCCTGTGTGAAAAAGTGATTGCCTCCTAAACCTAATAACTGCTTGGGCCACCCTTAGCAGCAACAACTGCAATCAAGCATTTGTGTTAACTGGCAATGAGTCTTTTACAACACTGTGGAGGAATTTTGGCCCACTCATCTTTGCAGAATTGTTGTAATTCAGCCACATTGGAGGGTTTTTGAGCATGAACCACCTTTTAAAGGTCATGCCACAGCATCTCAATCGGATTCAGGTCAGGACTTTGACTAGGCCCCTTCAAAGTCTTCATTTTGTTTTTCTTAAGCCATTCAGAAGTGGACTTTCTGGTGTGTTTTGAATCATTGTCCTGCTGCAGAACCCAAGTGTGCTTCAGCTTGAGGTCACGAACAGATGGCCGGACATTCTCCTTCTGGATATTTTGGTAGACACCAGAATTCATGGTTCCATTTACCACAGCAAGTCTCCAGGTCCTGAAGCAACAAAACAGCCACAGACCATCACACTATCACCACCATATTTTACTGGTGGTATGATGTTTCTTTTCTGAAATGGTGTGTTACTTTTACGCTGGATGTAATGGGACACACACCTTCCAAAAAGTTCAACTTTTGTCTCATCAGCCCACAGAGTATTTTCCCAAAAGTTGGGGATCATCAAAATGTTTTCTGGCAAAACTGAGACAAGCCTTTATGTTCTTTTCGCTCAGCAGTGGTTTTCATCTTGGAACTCTGCCATGCAGGCCATTTTTACCCAGTCTCTTTCTTACGGTGGAGTCACGAACACTGACTTTGACTGAAGCAAGTGAGACCTGCAGTTCGTTGGATGTTGTTGTGGGATCTTTTGCGACCTCTTGGTTGAGTCATTGCTGTACTCTTGGGGTAATTTTGGTCAACCGGCCACTCCTGGGAAGGTCCACCACTGTTCCATGTTTTCGCCATTTGTGGATAATGGCTCTCACTGTGGTTCGCTGGAGTCCCAAAGCTTTTGAAATGGCTTTATAACCTTTTCCAGACTGATTGATCTCAATTACTTTGTTTCTCATTTGTTCCTGAATTTCTTTGGATTCCAGCATGATGTCTAGATTTTGAGGATCTTTTGGTCTACTTCACTTTGTCAGGCAGGTCCTATTTAAGTGATTTCTTGATTGATAACAGGTGTGGCAGTAATCAGGCCTTGGTGTTGCTAGAGAAATTGAACTCAGCTTTCCAAAGATGTGATAAACCACAGTTAATTTATGTTTTAACGGGCAGGGGGCACTTTTTTCACACAGGACCATGTAGGTTTGGATTTTTTTTACCCTTAATAATAAACACCATTTAAAAATTGCATTTTGTGTTTACTTGTGTTATTTTTGTCTAATATTTAAATTTATTTGATGATCTGAAACATTTAAGTGTGACAAACATACAAAAAAAATGAGAAATCAGGAAGGGGGCAAACACTTTTTCACACCACTGTATAAGCTAAAACAATTATCATGATGACTGAACAACTCCCATTCCCCAAAGTGCAAGATACTACACCTATGAATATGTCATAAATGAGCACACAAACAAGTCTGACAAACAAATAAACAAGGGTTCTTAAATAGTTGCAGACATTTTTTAAAATTGAAAATGTGGAAATTTTTTATGTGAATTTGGAGAGTTCTCATAAATTACTTACTTTTTCTTTTGATTATTTTTATTCTTTTTAAATTATAGACTTTTTAAGAAACTTCATGAAATTTGAAGCTTCGTGAAACATTTTGGGTCATGGATTGACATTGTTTTCTTGAATTTGTAACTTTTATGTTATAAACTGGCATCTTTTTTTCTTCCATCTTTGCATTTTTGCCTCAATTTTTTTGTCATGTTTCCATTCATTTTTTCCTTAATTTTTGAAATTATCGCAAATGAGTTCCATTTCTCTTGTGATTTTCTGACCTTTGTCTCAACAATTTATTAATTTTCTTTTTCTTAATGAATTTATTAAATCTTTTAAATAACTTCCTGTGTCTACATGCTCAATGACTGTAATTGTACATATGTGAATTTTTTCCTCATAAATTTACAACTTTTGCCATGAATTTCTAACTTTTATCTTTAAATTTCAAGTTTGTTTTTCTTGAAATTTAACATTTTTTCTCTCATGAATTTAGTACATATTCTAAATAGGCAGTTGTCCTTATAAATTTGTTACATTATTCTAGTAAATTTGAAGCTTTTATTGTATATATGTTTGCAATGGAGTTTTTTTTTCTTGTAATTGTGTATCTTTTTCTCAAAGTTTTGCACCTTTGGAAAATTTTTAGACTTTAAATTTATGATAAGTATTTATGCAAAATAGATAAAGTTTCTTTCTTTCGTTCTTTCTTTCGTTCTTTCTTTCTTTCTTTCTTTAAAACCACAGAGATTCACTTGTTAAGGGCAAAAGGCTGGCTGAGTAAGATTCATTTGGCAGGAAGCAGAGGAGAGGAGCTGGGTTGGCCAGCAGGGGGACTCAGTCACCTCCAGAGGGAGTTTCCAAGAGGTAGGAGTGTGCTTTCCTTGACAAGGAGACAGTGGAGCAGAATCCAAGAAGGTCCAAAGAAATTGGAAGCAGGCAGGCAGGCAGGAAGACAGAGTGACCACGGCAGGAGTCCAAGAGGTTGTGCAGGTAGCAGTTGGGAAGGTTCCTGGAGAGAGCAGTGGTGCAGCTATTTGAGGCCCCGGCCAGACCAGAGCCCACCTGTAGCGGCAACACCCGGCAGAGTTACCTGAGGTCCTGGCCATATCGGCGCTCACTTACAGCAGTGGTAAGCGGTGGAGCTAACTGCGGAGGAGCTAATTGAGGTCCCGGCCAGGTCGAAACACAACTACAGCGGCGGTAAGTGGCAGAGCTATTTGCGGAGGTGCTAACTGAGGCCCCAGCTGGATCCAAGTTCAGCTGGACCAGATACCGGCAGCACCAGCGGAAACTATCCTGCTAACCTACTCAGAGTTTTTATCCGAATTTGTCAAATTCTTAGCTGATATATTGCTGAAATCAGATAGAATAATTATAGTAGGGGACTTTAACCCCTTGCACTCCGGTCAATTTCCCTAAAAACGCCAAAAAATAACGTGCCCAAAGTAAATCAAAAGCTGTTCTTCAACCCTTTGCAGCATCTTCATTGGGTTGGTCTCATTTAAAAGAAAACACTTTGAATTTTTTGGCAAAACAGTCATAATCTCTCCAAGTGCTCCGGCCACTGAGTAACAGTCATCTAAACATACCGAACTTGAAGAAAATAAATTTGGCCTGGGTGTTTTTTTGGATACAAATGCTTGCAAATAACACACAGCTTCAGATCCGGGCTGGAAAATGCAACAGAAATGTAGAACCAAGTGTTATCCGGCTGAGGTCAAAATTTTGTAACAATACCACAAAAAATGAATATATTACACAGCTTTTTTCTCAGGTAGTTCCCAGGCGTTTTTGAACTGTGCCAATTTGTGCCAAATGGCACAGTTTGGAAAAACGTCTGTAACTTTTGAATGATTCAATATAGAAGCTTGATCTTGGGCTCTAATGAAAGGTGACACTCAGGGCTGTGTGTGTGTGGGGGGGGGGGGTTGTTTATTCATTCATTCATGAATGAATGAACAAACAAGCCCCCCCACACAAAGAAGCATGCCACGTAAAAAATGTGTGGCTTTTTTTTTTTACAAGAAAAAATAACCTACAGTGCACTAAAAATTATTCTAAAATATTTGTAATGTAGAAGATAACAACTCCCCCCCCCACCCCTCCGCTACAGAGGACGGACATCGGCCATCGCTACATGACGAAATAGTCATGTGGCCATGTGGCGACCACGGCGACAGTCACCGTGGCTCCCCCCCCCCCTCGCTACAGAAGAGTAGTGGGGGTGGGGGTTCACGATCCGGACGCGGCGCACGAACCGTGTACCACGGCGCACGGACTTCGGACTTCATGCGCCGCACAGTTGTAATTTACCGATCGGTCAAAAGTCATTTTTGATTACAATTTTCAGGGATAAAGAATAATTTAGCTTATAACACTTACCTGTTCACAACAGCAGAGTACCTGGCGAACTTCTCTTCCTCATTGTCAGACGAACGCGACGCTGGTTCGCTTTGGTTCTGGTCTCGCGACCCGGTCAAAACATAATTCCATTATTGCGGTTTTGCGCTTCCATGATTGTGGTTTTGGCGAACGATTTTTCAAAACAAATATCAGTAGTAATTCAAAAAGACTGGCGAACGCGTGTGTGTCACCCAGCCTTCGTCGTCGGCCTCCGTCGGTCTGTGATGACCATGGAAGAGAATCCTAAACGTCTATTCTGCTGGAATAAAAAAAAAAAAAAGCACCGCCTGTGGCTGAACAGGCCGATGCGCGAATGGCAGTCCTTGTCACACAGGTCGCACTTGTGGGTGGTCTCCGTGCTGCTGGGTCTGTGGCGGTTCTTCCTGTAGGTGCTTTTTTCATCTGCTGCAGCAGTCTCTCTTCACCCAGCCTTACACAAAACAGCTTTCGAACTTCTGTGCTTCAATTGGCTTGCTGCATTCGCAGCATTGGTAGGCGGGTCCTTCTTGCTAGGTTTTCAGTCATTGGTTCTTCAAGGTTTCAGAAACCCAATTCAAGGCTCTTATTAGTCGAATGAGAGGTCAATCATATCTGATCTGTTCGCGGCTGTGTCTGTAGTGGAAGAACGGAAATGCAGCTTTTTTTTTTGGTGCGCTCTAGAACGCAGCGCCCTCGTGCGCTCTAGGACGCAGAGACGTGCCCATCCGCGGTACACCTGAGTGCAAGAGGTTAATATATACATGTATATGTAGATAGTGATTGCCTTAATATGGCATTTAATTCAATATTAGACTTGATGGGGTTTTCTCAGAAAGTAGGAAATTCTGACCATTATCTCCACCACATGTTGGACCTTGTTCTGACATATGGCATAGAAATAGAAAATCTGGTATTGTCTCCTCATAACCCTGTACTGTCAGACCATTGTCTGTTAACCTTTGATTTTACTATCTCTATTTGCTTCCTAAAGAAAAATATTACTACAGTAATGCCTCTCAGATGATGCTGTTGCCAAATTTAAGGAGATTGTTTCCTCTATGCCATGTGTCAACACAACGGAGATAAGCTATGGAGAACTTGCTCCTTCTGTAATTGATAGCATGGTAGATAGTGTTACAGCTTCTCTGCATCAGACTCTAGACATGGCGGCCCCTTTGAAAAAGAAAAAAGTCTAATCAGAGATTTCTAACTCCTTGGTTCAACACAGAAACTCGTAGCTTAAAACAGAAGACTTGTCAATTAGAAAGAAAATGGCACTCCACTAAATTAGATGAAATCTATTTAACTTGGAGAAATCATCTTCTAATTTATATTAAAAAAAATCTCTTAGGAAAGCTAGAACAAGTTATTATTCTGCATTAATAGACGAGAACAAGAACAATCCCAGGTTTCTTTTCAGCATTGTAGCTAGGCTGACAAAGAGTCAAGACTCTGTCAATCCTAGCATTCCCTTGGAGCTTACTAGTCAGGATTTTATGAACTTTTTCAATAATAAAATTTCATCTATCAGAGATAAAATCAATCAAGATTCTTCCCACCATTGACTACTACAACTCCTTCAACTGATATCTGTTTGGATGAGTTAATGTCAATTGACCTTTTAGAGTGAGATAAAATAATTTCCTTGTCCAAGCCTTCAACTTGTCTTTTAGACCCTATTCCTACCAGGTTATTTAAAGAAGTCTTTCCATTTATTGGTAGCTCTATTCTTCATATAATGATTTCTTCATTAACATTAGGCCATGTCCCACAGACTGTTAAAACTGCTGTAATTAAACCCTTACTCAAAAAGCCAATGCTGGATCCAGGAGTTTTAGCTAACTATAGACCAATCTCTAATCTGCCTTTCATTTCAAAAATCTTAGAAAGAGTTGTTGCTACGCAATTATTTGACCACTTGCAGGGAAATGGTTTATTTGAAGAGTTTCAATCTGGGTTTAGAATCCATCATACTACTGAAACAGCCTTAGTGAAGGTCACTAATGACCTCCTTATCGCATCTGATAATGGACTTGTTTCTGTACTTGTCCTTTTAGACCTTAGTGCAGCTTTTGATACTATCGATCATAATATTCTACTTGATTGATTAGAACACGGGCAGCGTGGTGGCAGAGTGGTTAGCACTGCGGCAGCACAGCAACTCACCCTTGGCCGGGGGATCCTGGGTTCGATCCCAGCCCCCAACCAACAGTGATCTGTGTGGAGTTTGCATGTTCTCCCCGTGTCTGCGTGGGTTTACTCCTGGATTTCTCCGATTTCCTCCCACATGCCAAAAACATGCAAGTTAGGTTAACTGGCATCAAAACATACATCAAAATTGTATGACAGTGAGAGTCATACCTAAGGTATGACTCTCTGTCTCTCTGTCTCTCTGTGTTGGCCCTGCAATGGACTGGCGATCTGTCCAGGGTGTACCCTGCCTCTCACCCAAAGATGCTGGGATAGACTCCAGCCCCCCCGCGACCCGAAAAGGATTAAGCGGAAGAAGATGAATGAATGATTAGAACACCATGTTGGACTTAGTGGAACTTTGTTGCACTGGTTTAGATCTTATTTATCTGATAGGTTCCAGTTTGTTCATGTCAGTAATGAGTTTTCTTTCAACTCAAAGCTCAGTCATGGAGTTCCACAGGGATCTGTGCTAGGCCCTATTATTTTTAGTTTATATATGCTTCCGTTAGGCAACGTTACTAGAAAGCACTGCATACATTTTCATTGTTATGCAGATGACACACAATTATACCTGTCAGTGAAGCCAGATGATAGTAATCAATTAGCCAAGTTTGAAGCCTGTCTTAAGGAAATCAAAGCTTGGATGACTTGTAATTTCCTGCTATTAAATTCAGATAAGACTGAATCATTCTTGTTGGTCCAAAAGACCTTAGAAATACCTTTCCAAATCAAACTTTTAGTTTGGATGCGGTTACTCTTTCTCTTAATAGCTCTGTGAGGAACCTTGGAGTTATTTTTGATCAAGATCTGTCTTTCAATTCACATATTAAATTAGTTTCTAAGACTGCCTTCTATCATTTGCGTAATATTGCCAAGATTAGGAGCATCTAATTGACTGCTCTCCCTGCTCCTAAACATGCTCCCAGACACGCAGAGCCTGGAGGCTGATCCGGATTAGGGCTCAGTCAGCGGGAAGGGTCTGGGTTCTGCCCCGGGCACCGCGGCTGCGTCCCTCTCGTGTCAGAAACGTGCTTTTTACGCGGGGATCATGTCTGCCGAATTCCATTCTTCTTCTTCTTTTTTAACGGGAGGCAGCAGGCGCACAGACGAGCGTCCGGATGACAACAACAGGTCCGTGAGTGTGTGCGGACGAGGATGGCGGGACAGCAGCAGAGGAGGGTGTGATGGTCCCGCTGCAGGGCTGCGGCGGAGCGCGGAGCCGCCAACATGATACCGATGTTCCTCACTGTCTACCTCAGCAATGACAGTCAGCACTTCAGCGAGGTTCCCGTCACACCAGAGACGCTGTGCAGAGATGTGGTGGAGCTCTGTAAGGAGCCCGGTGAGGCCGACTGCTACCTGGCTGAGATATGGAGAGGATCTGAACGCCTTGTTGGAGAAGGTGAGCGGATGTTTGAAGTTCTGCAGCAGTGGGGGCAGCACAGGGGGGAGGTGTGTTACCTTCTCCATCACCAAAGAGCTCCTGGACGTGATTCAGGTGGATTCAGAGGTGTAGACCAGATGATCAAGAGGAACCACATGAAAGCCTCCATGGACAGATGTCTGGAGAACGGGGTGTCAGCTCCTCTGGACATGACGCTGAGCGAACTGCAGGACCTGGCAACCTGACAGCAGCAGCAAATCAACGCCCAACAGCAGCTGCTGGCCTCCAAGGAGCAGTGGCTGCGCTACCTGAAGCTGCAGGATCAGCGGCAGCAGGAGGTGTCCAAACAGGAGCGACTGAGACAGCTCAGAGAAAATGCACACAATCAGGAGGCCAAGCTGTGGTGGGTCCGGGCCCTCAGGGGCCAGGTGGAGCAAAAACGCCTCAGTAACAGCAAACTAATGGAGGAGTTCGAGCAGATGAACAGCCTCTTCCAGCAGAAGCAGACTACTGGTGGCCGTGGCCAGGATGGAGTTGCTGAACGACCAGGTGGAGGCGCTGAGGAGCAGCAGGCTGGAGCCTCCCCTTCCTCACCTTCTCCACCACCACAATGGCTCCTCCACAGCCGAGCTGGAGCGCCTTTATAAGGAGCTGCAGCTGAGGAACAAGCTGAACCAGGATCAGAGCAGCAGGCTGCAGCAGCAGCGAGGTGGTCTGAACAAGAGGAACTTGGAGGTGGCTGCCATGGACCGACGGCTGGCCGAGCTCCGACAGAGGCTGTGGAAGAAGAAGGTTGCCCTGCAGCAGAAGGAGAACCCACCAGTGGCGTCGGACAGCACGGCCCCTCAGCATGGTGCAAGCTCCCGGGTGGCAGCGGTGGGGCCCTACATCCAGTCATCCTGTACATCCAGCTCTCAGGGGCCTCCGGTCCCGGCCCAGCAGGATGTTCTGGTGAAGCCTGCATACCCAGATGGCACTGCCACCTTACCCATGCCTGATTCGTCCTTAAAGCCACCTCCCAGACCAGCAAAACCAGCAGTCTAACCTAAGCGGGGCTGCTCGCAGAGATAGCAAAAAGACGTGACAACCTAATAGTTTTGAATGCAAAAGACGCAATAGACTTATACAATGGTCCCCTCCAGCATACAACTAGGAAAATACCGGTCGCTATGGAGGGTGAGAATATGTATGGGTACATAATCATACCATGTAGGATAACTAAGTAGACGGTTGTGCTGTTTCATTCCATCTAGCTACAATGCTCCGCACTGTGTGTGTTTATATATTTACATATTTATTCCATCTAGCTACAATGCTCCGCACTGTGTGTGTTTATATATTTACATATTTATTCCATCTAGCTACAATGCTCCGTACTGTGTGTTTATATACTCATATATTTATTCCATCCAGCTACAATGCTCTGCACTGTGTGTCTCTATATATATATTTATATTTATATGTATATATGTATACTTGCTGCTCTTGTTTTTTTTTTCTCTTGCCTTCTGATTGTTGCTCTGAGTGTTGCTATCCCTGTGCTGTTGCAATCCTGGAATTTCCCCATTGTGGGACTAATAAAGGCTTATCTTATCTTATCTTATCTTATCTTTATCTCAGAGTGATGCTGAAAAACTGATCCACCCTTTTGTTAGCTCTAGGTTAGATTATTGTAACTTTTTATTATCAGGTTGTTCTAAAACATCTTTAAAAAGTCTTCAGTTTATCCAAAATGCTGCAGCAAGAGTTTTAACAGGTACTAGAAAGAGAGATCATATCTCTCCGGTTCTGGCCTCCCTTCACTGGCTTCCCATAGAGTTTAGAATTAAGTTTAAAATCCTTCTTCTTACTTACAAAGCTCTAAACAATCAGGCCCCTTTTTATTTAAAAGATCTGATACTACCCTATTATCCTAACAGAGCACTACGCTCCCGAAATGCTGGATTACTTCTAATACCTAGAATCTCCAAAAGTACAATGGGAGGCAGAGCCTTCAGTTTTCAAGCTCCTCTCTTGTGGAACTCAGCTGCCAATCTGGATTCGGGAGTCAGACTCAATCTCTGTTTTTAAGAATAAGGTTAAAACCTTCCTTTTTGATATAGCCTATAATTAGGGAGGGATCATGTGTCTCTGAACCCTCCCTTAGTTATGCTGCTAATAGGTTTAGACAGCCGGGGGACCTCCAATAATGCACTGGGCTTCACTCCTTTCTTCACTCTCAGTGAAATATTTGTTTTTTGCTGGTCATTAACATCTGTTTGTTCTCTCCCATAGATTGAGTCCCCATCGTGCTGTTTGCTTTCTACATGTCTGTTCTTTTCATCTTCTCTATCCCCTCACCCCCAGCCAGTCGCGGCAGATGACTGCCCCTCCCTGAGCCTGGTTCTGCTGGAGGTTTCTTCCTGTTAAAAGGGAGTTTTTCCTCTCTACCATCACCAAGTGCTTGCTCACAGGGGATCGCTTGATTGCTGGGGTCTTTCTGCAACTGTGGGGGTTCCCCCTACAGTTGAAAGTGCTATGAGATGACTGTTGTTGTGAAATGGCATTATATAAATAAAGTTGAATTGAATTGAATTGAATTGAATTGAATTGGTGGGTCACTCCAAGTTGCCTCTTGTGGAGCGACAACGCCGCCAGGCCCTCGGTCTATGCAGCTATTGTGCTAGTGCTGAACACGAGGTCACTTCTTGCCTCAATCTGCCAGCGGGGGGGGGGGGGTCTGTTCGTCGCAGTATGGGGACTAACACACACAATTAAAGCTAAGACCCTTACATGACTGATCTTACCCATTCACTTTCAACATGGCCACATTGAAATCACCACCAAGGTTCTCATTGATTCGGGTGCAGAGCAGAGCTTTATTTCTGAGAGTCTGGCAACCCGGCTGAAACTCCCCTGTCACAACCTTAACACACCATTGAAGTTGATTGCACTTTCTAATGTGCCCCTCACGACTGTTTCCAAGCAGACTGTCCCCGTCTCAATCTTGGTCTCAGGTAATCATCGGGAGCACATCAGTTTTTTTGTTTTACCTGTCTCTGCCTCTCTGTTATTTTGGGTTTCCCCTGGCTCAGGCTCCATAATCCTGTTATTGATTGGCAGACAGGGAACATCATTTCATGGAGTACATTTTGTCTGAGTACGTGTTTACAGTCAGCAGCCTGCTCCCCCTCTGTGCCCATTTCTGCTCCATCCACGCACACACCTGATCTCTCCCTGGTTCCCCCAGAGTACCATGACCTCGCTCCGGTATTTAGCAAGACCAAAGCTCTCTCTCTGCCCCCCCCACCACCGCCCTTATGACTGCTCCATTAACCTCCTGCCGGGGGCTCTTCTGTCCTCCAGCCGCCTTTATAGCCTTTCTGCCTCGGAGCGAGAAGCTATGGATAAATACATTAAGGAATCCTAAAGCTCAGGCATTATTAGGCCCTCTTCATTGGCGGTGGGGGCTGGGATTTTTTTTGTTGGTAAAAAAGATGGCTCCCTCCGATCCTGCATTGATTTTAGGGAGCTGAATAACATCACGGTGAAGGACAAGTACACTCTGCCCCTGATTAATTCTGCTTTTGATTCTCTCCAGGGGTCCTCTGTCTTCACTAAGCTTGGCCTACACAATGCCTACCATCTGGTCAGGATTAAGGAGGAGGACGAGTGGAAGATGGCTTTCCGCACTCCTAGTGGCCATTTTGAATATCTTGTGATGCCGCTTGGATTCACCAACGCGCCAGCTGTGTTCCAGAGGCTCATTAATGACATGCTGAGGGACTTCCTGGGTTCGTTTGTTTTCGTATACTTGGATGACATCCTCATTTTTTCTCGTTCTCTCGAGGAGCATCGGGTACACTGTGGGCACATATGTGGTTTCCATATGCTTCACATGCTTGTTACTGTATGCTTATTGTTTGCTTATTGGTTCCAAGGTTGTCATAGCCAGGAGCGGCACTGGGGTTAAGCTCCCAGTGCTCATAAAATGCTCCTTATGGCGTGCGTCTCGAAAAGCCTCTGACAACTAAGTCCAACTCCTAGCCTGCCCGTGTGGTTTAGTCTCTAAGCCCGGTGGAACTGCTTTTACTAATAGGAGAAGGGGCGAGGGCGGAACACTGGCGCCTTAAAAGCACATGCTTCGGGTAGATGGTGGCTCGTCAACCTGGGAAGGTAGCCCATCTAGGGGAAGGTAAACCCTGATTTCAAACCTCCGCTGCCTTGCGGCATACCCGGTCACGGGAAAGGCTTTGGGAGTCAACCCTGAGGAAAAATCCGGAGTCGGAGCCCCTAAGGCAGTTCTATGTTGTGCTCAACATCGTTCTGGCAGCTCCTGCAACGGCGCTGGTGCCAAACTGTAGCAGCCCTACTGTTCCTTTGGATTCATCAGTGATGTGGAGAGGGGGGACTTGCTGCATGGGCAACATCTTGTCCTCCATATCTTCCTGCCCAGGCTTGAATCCTACCAACGCCAACGCTGGAAGGTAGAACACCGGATCACTGGAGAGGACACTCCAGCTTTGCCTTTGGCGTAGAAAAAACACGGGGAATGACAGTTACCGGTTATAAGCCACCGCTCAATTGGCGTAGAGCGCGGCGCCAGGGGTTGTTCCCGACGGTGGGAGGGATCATCGGATCTCACTGGACAGCTACCGCCCGCCTCAAGCTGGGCAGCCCCCAGCCAATAAGATGTTGTCCCGCCACAGCTTGCTTTCCTCATTGGGTGCATGGGGATGAGGAGAAGTCCGAACAGCAGGTTGAGAACCTTCGCACCAGGCAAGACAATAAAACAAAAGAGACCAACTCTAAAACTGGGAACTTGGAACGTCCACACTATGATGACAGGACTCACTGCTAACCTCAAGGACATCAACGACACCAGGAAGACTGCCATCATCAATAATGAGCTGAAGAGACTGGGAGTGGATATCGCCACTCTCCAGGAAACACGGTTGGCTGACGCAGGCACACTGAGAGAGAAGGACTACACGTTCTACTGGCAGGGAAAGGGCAGTGATGAACACAGGGAACACGGAGTGGGCTTCACAGTGAAGAACACCTTGCTGAAGATGGTGGAACCAGGCAGCACTGGCTCTGCACAACTCCTCACCCTCCGCCTGAGCACCACTCAAGGCCCAGTCACCCTCGTCAGTGTGTATGCCGCAACACTGACAGCCACACCAGAGGCAAAAGACGAGTTCTACGAGAATCTTGCAACAACTGTCAGGACCATCCCCAACTCTGAACAACTCATTCTCCTTGGAGACTTCAATGCCAGAGTGGGTGCTGACCACAACTCCTGGCCCTCCTGTCTTGGACCTTTTGGCGTGGGAAGAATGAACGACAACGGGCAGCGGCTGCTCGAGTTCTGCACATATCACGATCTGTGCATCACAAACTTGTTCTTCAAGACCAAGCCCCAACACAAGGTTTCCTGGCAACATCCACGCTCAAAGCACTGGCACCAGCTGGACTTGATCCTGACCAGGCGCACCTCACTGAAGAACGTGCTAATCACCCGTTCGTTCCACAGTGCAGATTGCGACACAGACCATTCATTGGTGTGTTGCAAGGTCAAGCTGCAGCTGAAGAAATTCCATCGTGCTAGACAGCCTGGAAAGGCACAGATTGACACCAGCAAGATGGCTCAACCAGAACTTGTTGAGCAGTTTGCCTCCACCTTTGAGAAGGAACTTGGTGTACCACAAGAAGGAGAATCTGCAAAGCAGAAGTGGGAAGAGCTGCGAAACACCATCCTCCGCACAGCCTTGGCTACCTTTGGGAGGAAGACCTCGAAGTCACAGGACTGGCTTGATGCCAAGTTGACCGAGATGACCCCCGTCATTGAAGCCAAGCGCTCAGCACTTGCTGAGTACAAGAAGTACCCAAACGAGAAGAATCTCCAGATTCTCAGGGCTGCGAGAAGCAAAGTTCAGCAGACTGCTCAGCGCTGTGCCAACGAGTACTGGACTCAGCTCAGCCAAGACATTCAAACCGCTGCCATAACAGGGAACATTCATGGTATGTACGATGGCATCAAGAAAGCACTTGGTCCAGCTCAGAGCAAGACGGCCCCCCTCAAATCCTCCACTGGGGTGATGATCATAGAAAAGAACAAGCAGATGGAGAGATGGGTGGAACACGACTCCGACCTCTACTCCAAAGAGAACACCGTGACACCGTCAGCCCTTGATGCCATCGACTGCCTGCCATCCATGGACGGACTTGACGCCGAGCCAACCATCGACAAACTCAGCAAGGCCATTGATAGCTTGGCCGCTGGCAAGGCACCCGGCAACGACGGCATACCCCCTGACCTGATCAAGCACTGCAAGACCGCCCTACTGCTGCCATTGCATGACGTCCTCTGCCAGTGTTGGAAGGAAGGTGCCGTACCACAGGACATGAGGGACACCAAGATCATCACCCTCTACAAAAACAAAGGGGAGAGAAGCGACTGCAACAACTACAGGGGCATCTTCCTCCTCAGCGTTGTTGGCAAAGTCTACGCACGAGTTGTTCTCGTTCGTCTACAGAAGCTTGCCGAATGTGTCTACCCCGAGTCTCAGTGTGGCTTCCGCGCTGCGCGATCGACGGTAGACATGATATTCTCCAGCCGCCAACTCCAGGAGAAATGCAGAGAACAGAACATGCCCCTGTACGTCGCCTTCATCGACCTCACCAAAGCGTTTGATTTGGTCAACAGAGAGGGCCTTTTCAAGATCCTGCCAAAGATAGGATGCCCACCAAAGTTGCAAAGCCTCATTGAATCGTTTCACACCAACATGCAGGGGATAGTGCAGCACGATGGCAACGTCTCAGAGCCATTCAACATACGCAGCAGAGTGAAACAGGGCTGTGTACTTGCGCCAACCCTCTTTGGTATTTTCTTTGCTATGCTCCTGAGGCATGCCTTCAGCACAGCAACAGAGGGAATCTACCTGCACACAAGATCTGACGGCAGGCTTTTCAACCTCGCCCGCCTGAAAGCCAGAACCAAAGTACGCGAGGCTCTAATCAGAGACATGCTGTTCGCAGACGACGCTGCAGTCGCAACCCACACACAGCAGGAGCTTCAGACCCTGATGGACCGCTTCTGCCAGGCATGCAAGGACTTCGGGCTTACCATCAGCCTGAAGAAGACTAACGTCTTGGCGCAAGGCACGGAAGCACCACCAACCATCACCATCGACGACTACGAGCTGGAGGTCGTGAATCAGTTCAAGTATCTGGGGTCCACGATCAGCAACAACCTCTCTCTTGATACAGAGATCAACAAGAGGATTGGAAAATCAGCCTTCACACTCGCTCACCTCACCACACGAGTGTGGGAGAATCCCAAACTCTCTGTCAAGATGAAGATGGCAGTGTACAGTGCCTGCGTCATCAGCACACTGCTCTATGGGAGTGAGACGTGGACAACATACGCCCGGCAGGAAAAGAGACTGAACTCCTTCCACTTGCGCTGCATTTGCCACATCCTGGACATATCCTGGCAGGACAAAGTGCCCAACACAGAAGTTCTGTCCTGCGCCGGCCTTCCCTCCATGTTCACTCTATTCAGGCAGCGCAGGCTCCGCTGGCTAGGCCACGTTCACCGTATGGAGGATGGCAGAATCCCCAAAGATGTCCTCTACGGAGAACTGGCAACTGGCAGGAGAGACGTTGGCCGCCCACAGCTGCGCTTTAGAGATGTCTGCAAGAGAGACATGAAGGCCCTGGAGATCAACACAGAGTGCTGGGAGGACCTTGCAACGGACCGCTCCAAATGGAGAGGCACCCTGACCAGACAGCTCAAGGCGGGTGAAGAGAGACTGACTGCTGCAGCAGATGAAAAAAGGACCCGCAGGAAGAACCGCCACAGACCCAGCAGCACGGAGACCACCCACAAGTGCGACCTGTGTGACAGGGACTGCCATTCGCGCATCGGCCTGTTCAGCCACAGGCGGTGCTGTTCCAGCAGAGTAGACGTTTAGGATTCTCTTCCATGGTCATCATAGACCGACAGAGGCCGACGATGATTGTTTACTGCACGTCTCAGAGGAACAAAAGGTCTGAACCTCCTAAGGGTAGCAGGAGGATGTGAAGTCTGGCCTTTTGTATGCAGAGAGACGGCCATGAAGGATTTCCTGACCACCAGGGCTTCAGGTGGAGACAGAAGACCTGAAGGGGGGTGCATTGTGATTTGGGATGTAAAGACAATGCGACTGTTTGCCTTGATGTCCTGGGGTATAAAAAGGACAGCTGTGGGGGCATGCCTTTCTCTTTTCTGTTTTTTGGATGTTGGAGAATGTAGTTGTGAATAAAGCTGACTTTGAGTAATAAACTCAGCCTCGTTTTTCCACACATCTCCACACTGGTGACTCTACAACGTATCATGAGCGGAGACGAATCTCCCGAGCCAGACTCGCCAGGAGCCAGCCAGACGAGTGCAGCCACAGTCCACCTATCGGACTTCTGGCCAAACAATCCGTGCTCCTGGTTTAGCACAGTCGAGGCACAGTTCCACCTCCGGAGGATTTCGGTGGACGACACAAAGTTCTACCATGTGGTTGCAAAGCTGGACAACCACACAGTCCAGCGGGTGGCAAACCTGATCAACCACCCGCCGGACAGCGGCAAGTACAGCACGCTGAAGGCTGCACTCATCCGTTACTTCACCCCCTCGGTGCAGGAGCGAGCAGAGAAGCTCCTAGCGCTGACTGAATTTGAGGGCGACAGACCTGCAGACCTGATGGGGAAGATGTTGAGTTTGAGAGACTCCGAAGATGATAACTTCATCTTCACCCACCTCTTCCTCAGAACCCTACCGTCAGAGGTGAGAGTGACCCTGGCCAGTTCACCACTGCTGGCCCGACAGACTACCACGAGCTGGGCCAGGAGGCACAGCGACTCGTTGACGCCAGTAAACGAGCCAGGTGCAATGGCCGGAGATGGCAGGGGGCCAGGGGCTTCAGCACTAGACTCACCGACGGCGGCAAGGGCGGGAAACACGGAGCAGACGACGTCCTTTGCTTCTACCATCGCCGTTTCGCAGAGAGGGCACGCAAGTGCATTCCACCTTGCCACTTCAAGCGCTCGGGAAACGCCAAGACCGGGGGTCGGTAGCGGCTGCGGCCCTCGGAGTGGAGAATAAGCTGCTCTACTTGAAGGATGCGCACTCGGGGAGGCACTTCCTCGTGGACATGGGCTCCCAGCTGAGTTTCATCACACCTTCCTACGCTGACCGACTAGCGCCTTCCAGCGGTCCCCGGGTGTCAGCAGCAAACGGCTCGGCGATTAAGACCTTTGGTGAGAGGACTCTGCTTCTGTCTTTACACGGCCGCACTTTCGAATGGACTTTCGTCATAGCGGCAGTCAATTTCAACATGTTAGGGGCTGATTTTTTGTGCTCACATAGTTTGTTGGTCGATCTTGCTAACAGACGCCTGGTTAATGCACTCCCTTTTTCCTCTATTCCCTGTACAGCTTGAGTGGCCCCGCCAACAGCACAAGCCAACGTCACAGCTGCGGGTGGTAAGTTCCACACACTCCTCACTCAGTTCCCAGCACTCACGATCCCAACATTTTCGGCGACAGTGGCTAAACACGGGGTGGAACATTTTATTACTACCACCGGACCGCCCGTTTTCGCAAAAGCTCGGCGCTTGGATTCAGCTAAACTGACCATAGCGCGCGAGGAGTTCGCCAACCGGGAGAGGTTGGGCATCATCAGGTGTTCGAAGAGCCCTTGGGCTTCACCACTCCACATGGTCCCGAAAGCTGATGGCTCGTGACGGCCTTGTGGTGATTTCCGCAGGCTGAACAACGCTACAGCGCACGACCGCTACCTGATCCCGCACATCCAAGATTTTTCAGTTCATTTGGCGGGGGCACGCGTTTTTTCTAAAATAGACTTGGTACGCGGTTACCACCAGGTCCCAGTGCGCGCGGAGGACATACCCAAAACAGCGGTAATAACTCCCTTCGGGCTTTTTGAGTTTTTGCGCATGCGGTTTGGGCTTAAGGGCGCTGCGCAGACGTTCCAACGCATGATGGACACGGTTCTGCGTGATCTCCCTTTCGTGTTTGTCTACCTGGACGACATACTGGTAGCCAGCGCGTCTGAAGACGAACACGAAAACCACCTCACAGCAGTTTTCCAGAGGTTGGCAGAGCACGGGTTAATAATTAATCCGGCGAAGTGTCAGTTCGGGGTGATGCAGATTGATTTTTTGGGCCATCGCATCTCCCCAGAGGGAGCGGTCCCTCTGCCTGACAAAGTGCGCGCAGTAACAAATTTTCCCCAACCACAAACGGTCAAAGCGTTACAGGAGTTTTTGGGAATGGTGAATTTTTATAACCGTTTCCTCCCCCGCGCAGCGCAGCTCATGCAACCATTGTATGCTGCACTAAAAAAACAAAAACCCACAAATAAAGTCGAATGGTCTCCGGAGCGAGAGGGCGCATTTTCCGAAGTCAAAACAGCTCTGGCAAACGCTGCGTTGTTAGCACATCCAGTCCCAGCGGCCTGCATGGCGCTCACTACTGACGCGTCAGATGTGGCCATAGGGGCGGTCGTGGAACAGTTTGTAGCTGGAGCCTGGCAACCGCTCGCCTTTTTCAGTAAAACCCTGCGCGACAGCGAACGAAAATACAGCACATTCGACAGGGAGTTGTTAGCTCTCCACTTGGCCATTCGCCACTTCCAGTTCTGGCTGGAAGGACGCTGTTTCACCGCGTTCGTTGACCACAAGCTTTTGTGTGACTTTTGTGTGACTTTTGCGATGGCCAAGATTTCAGAACCTTGGTCGGGCCGGCAGCAGAGACAGCTGGCCGTGATTTCGGAGTTTACTACCGATATCCAGCATGTGGCGGGTAAACTTAATGTAGTGGCGGACTGCCTCTCATGCGCCGTGGTGGCTCCTGCCCACGCGGAGGTAGATCCTGCAGCCATGGCCGCGGAGCAGGTTAGCGACGCAGATGTGCGCGCGCTCCAGTCTGGACCAACAGGGTTAAGGCTGGAGAGCAGGGTGCTGCAAGATGGTATGCCCCCCCTAATCTGCGATGTCTCCACTGGGCGACCGCGTCCGGTGGTTCCAGCCGCGTGGCGCCGCCGCGTTTTTGACTCGATCCATTCTCTGGCGTACCCAGGAGTGCGCGCGTCGGTCAAAATGGTAGGAGAGAAATTTGTGTGGCCGAGCCTGCGCAAACAAGTTAGGGAGTGGGCGGCAGCCTGCACAGCCTGCCAGCGGGCCAAGGTTCATAGACACACGAGAGCTCCCTTGGATTCGTTTCACATCCTGGCTAAAAGGTTTGATCATGTCCACGTGGACCTCGTAGGCCCCCTCCCGCCCTCACAAGGGTGCACACATCTTCTGACAATGGTTGAGCGCACCACGTGCTGGCCAGAAGTGGTCCCGCTGTCGTCAACCACAGCTGAGGAGGTGGCGCGCGCGTTTTTAACAGCATGGGTGGCGCGTTTTGGAGTCCCGTCGGACATTACGTCTGACAGAGGCCCGCAGTTTGTTTCCGAACTTTGGTCGGCGATGTCCCGCAGCCTGGGGGCAACGATCCACTGCACGACCGCGTACAACCCGCAGGCTAACGGGTTGTGCGAACGTTTTCACAGGTCATTGAAGGCGGCCCTCAGAGCATCGCTTACGGATACAAATTGGGTGGACAAGCTACCATGGGTTTTTTTTTGGGGTTGTGTTCTGCACCTAAAGAGGATTTAGAAGCCTCCCCAGCTGAGCTAGTTTTTGCACAGCCATTTCGGCTGCCTGGGGAATTTCTCCCAGATAATCCTGCGCCAGAACGCTCCCCGGTTCAGCGGTTACAGAATAGCATGGGCCCGAGCACGCTACCTGGCCCCGTTCACCACAGTTTTCCACGGGTTTTTGTGCCTAAGGCTTTGAAAAATGCAGAGTTTGTTTTTGTCAGACATGATGCTCATCGTCCGCCTTTACAACCACCTTATGACGGACCATATAGAGTGTTGGAAACAGGGGATAAGCATTTTTTGCTAGATTTGGGGGGCAGAAAAGAAAGGATTGGCATTAACAGGCTCAAACCCGCTTTTGTGTTAGCTGACGAAGTTGTGCAGTTGGCGAAGGCTCCTCGGCGTGGCAGACCCCCTAGAGAGCATTCCCCAGAACACCCACAGAGGTTGACTAACAGTTCTCATCCCCAGGCAGCAGATCCACAGCGGGAAGACGCCGTGAAAGTGATACAGCCCGCTTTCAGCAGATATGGGAGAAGGTTGAGACCTAAGCGGCATTTGGACTGATATATAGTGATTTTATTATGACATGCAATCTGTGGTGATGTTGTTCCGTCCTAGACGTTTGGGGGGGGAAGGTCATGTGGGCACATATGTGCTTTCCATATGCTTCACATGCTTGTTACTGTATGCTTATTGTTTACTGCACGTCTCAGAGGAACAAAAGGTCTGAACCTCCTAAGGGTAACAGGAGGATGTGAAGTCTGGCCTTTTGTATGCAGAGCGACGGCCATCAGAATCAGAATCAGAATCAGCTTTATTGCCAAGCATGTTTACAGCTGTAAACATACGAGGAATTTGACTTGACATTGGGCGCGCTCAATAAGCGCATCCCAATGACGCGGCAGCCATGCAAGGCGCCTGTCAACAGTGGAGGGTAAAGAGGGGGATGGGGGGGGGATGACACATTGGGCAGAGAGAAAAAACATAGTTTATCAAAATAAAGCTCGTATGAGCAAAATTGTGATTACATAGAAAAAAACCCTCTAATGCACAGTTAGCAGACAATACAGATCTCACAATAACAAAGCAGCGGTTGAGAGAGACAGTGTGAATGTGTGTGTGTCAGTGTATGTGTATCAGTCATGTGATGTTGTATGCAGTGCATGTATCAGTTACTGGTGACAGCAAAAATCCTCCCTGGCAACGTTTAGATGTTATGTCTTTAGTGTCCTCAAAACACAGATAGCATGTCCGTAAGAGTTCATTCTCTCAGTGCATGGCCGATGGTAAACTCCGTGCTGGGCACATAGCGCTGTCCTTGAGAGATCAGATTACTGCACACCAGATGTTTATGTTAGGGAGAAGCAAAAAGCAAAACTCTCTTCTGCCTTATCTTCATCCAGGAGGAATGTAATCTACAGGGCGCAGAATCAAGGTCTAATAGGCACAGTTCCCTCAGAGCATAGAATTTTCATCTCACATGCAATTCTGTGCTTCATAATTTCCATATACAGGCTTAAAAACATTCCCTGGAGAGCACCAGCGGCTCCAAGATGTATACCACCTACTGAATCAGCTGCCATTCAGTTCACCATTTGCCGCTATCAGTGCCCTCCCCAACTGGTCGAATTTGTTGAAGGAGCTTTGCCGGGTCCGCATTTTGATCAGCTCTCCCATCCATCCATCCATCCATCCATCCATCCATCTTCTACCGCTTTTCCGGAGGTCCGGGTCGCGGAGGCAGCAGTTCAAACAGAGAAGCCCAGACTTCCCTCTCCCCAGCCACCTGCTCCAGCTCTTCAGAGGGGATACCAAGGCGTTCCCAGACCAGCTGGGAGACATAGTCTCTCCACCGAGTCCTGGGTCTGCCCCGGGGTCTCCTCCCAGTGGGACGTGCCTGAAACACCTCAAGTGGGAGGCGTCCAGGACGCATCCTAATCAGATGCCCGTACCACCTCAACTGACTCCTTTCAATGTGGAGGAGCAGCGGTTCTACTCTGAGCCTCTCCCGGATGACTGAGCTCCTCACCCTATCTCTGAGGGTGAGTCCAGCAATCCTACGGAGAAAGCTCATTTCAGCCGCTTGTATCCGCAGTCTCGTTCTTTCGGTCATTACCCAAAGCTCGTGACCATAGGTGAGAGTAGGAACGTAGATTGACTGGTAAATCGACAGCTTTGCCTTAGAACTAAGCTCCCTCTTCACCACAACAGACCGGTACAACGTCCGCATCACTGCAAATGCTGCTCCAATCCGTCTGTCGATCTCTCGCGCCATTCTCCCCTCACTCGTGAACAAGACCCCAAGATACTTAAACTCCTCCACTTGGGGCAGGAGCCTGTCCCCAACCCGGAGAGGACAATCCACCTTTTTCCGGCTGAGGACCATGGACTCGGACTTGGAGGTGCTGATTCTCATCCCAGCCGCTTCACACTCAGTGGCAAACTGTCCCAGCAAGAGCTGTAGGTCATTGCTGGATGAAGCCAACAGGACAACATCATCTGCAAACAACAGAGATGAGATCCTGTGGTCACCAAGCATGACACCCTGCATTCCCTGGCTGCGTCTAGAAATCCTGTCCATAAAAATTATGAACAGGATCGGTGACAGAGGGCAGCCCTGGCGGAGTCCAACTCTCACTGGGAATGACTCCGACCGAGTGTTGGCAATACGAACCAAACTCTCACAACGGTCGTACAGAGACCGAATAGCTCGTAACAACAAGCCCGATACCCCATACTCCCGAAGCACCCCCCACAAAAATCCACGAGGGACGCGGTCAAATGCTTTCTCGAAGTCCACAAAACACATGTAAACTGGTTGGGCAAACTCCCACGAACCCTCGAGAATTCTCGAGAGGGTAAAGAGCTGGTCCGATGTGCCACGGCCAGGACAAAAACCACATTGCTCCTCCTGAATCCGAGGTTCGACCAACGGCCGGACTCTCCTCTCCAGTACCTTGGCATAGACCTTCCCAGGGAGGCTGAGGAGTGTGATCCCTCTAAAGTTGGAGCACACCCTCCGGTCCCCTTTTTTAAAGAGAGGAACCACCACCCCGGTTTGCCATGCCAAAGGCACTGCCCCCAACCTCCACGCAATGTTGCAGAGGCGTGTCAACCATGACAACCCAACAACATCTAGGGCCTTGAGGTACTCAGGGCGAATCTCGTCCACCCCCGGTGCCCAGCTACCAAGGAGATTTTTAACCGCCTTGGCGACTTCAGCCCCTGTGATAGGCGAGTCATCCCCCTCGTCCCCAAACCCTGCTTCCATTGTGGAAGGCGTATCAGTGGGATTGAGGAGATCCTCGAAGTATTCCTTCCACCGCCCGACGATGTCCCCAGTCGAAGTCAACAGTGTCCCATCCGCACCATACACAGTGTGGACGGGGAGCTGCTTTCCCCTCCTGAGCCGCCAGACAGTTTGCCAGAATCTCTTTGAGGCCAACCAAAAGTCTTGTTCCATGGCCTCACCGAACTCCTCCCATACCCGGGTTTTTGCTTCAGCAACCACCCGAACTGCACTCCACTTGGCCTGCCGGTACACCTCAGCTGCTTCGGGAGTCCCACAAGCCAACCAAGCTTGATAGGACTCCTTCTTCAGCTGAAGATCAGCTCTCCCAACTTCTTTAATTTCTGATACATCAGGAAACTCCAAAGCCAAAGTAGAAATCCTGTGATCATAGCCAAACAGATAGATGTCTTCCGCATCTCCAGTCGAATCCCACAGACACATGAGTTCCCAATTTCCATGAGTCTCCCCACTTGGGCTCCCCCTAGCCCGATCTTCTTTTAAAGTGGTGTCAATCGCATTTAAAGCCCAGCTTTCCAGATCCATAATTTCCGTTTGGATTAAGATTCAGCCAGAAGAAGAGCGACACAGACAAGACACAGCAAGCTGGAATCAGAAGGGAGTAGAAGGGAGAGGAGAGGAGGAGAAAAGCGTCTGCTCTCTCTGAAAGCCGGAAGAAGATGAAGGATTTCCTGACCACCAGGGCTTCAGGTGGAGACAGAAGACCTGAAGGGGGGTGCATTGTGATTTGGGATGTAAGGACAATGCGACTGGAGACAGAAGACCTGAAGGGGGGTGCATTGTGATTTGGGATGTAAAGACAATGCGACTGTTTGCCTTGATGTCCTGGGGTATAAAAAGGACAGCTGTGGGGGCATGCCTTTCTCTTTTCTGTTTTTTGGATGTTGGAGAATGTAGTTGTGAATAAAGCTGACTTTGAGTAATAAACTCAGCCTTGTTTTTCCACACATCTCCACAACACGTTCTTAGGGTCCTTCAGCGGCTGCTGGAAAATCAACTTTATGTCAAAGCAGAAAAGTGTGAGTTCCATACCTCGTCCATCACCTTCCTGGGATTCGTCATCAGCTATAAGGAGGTTTGAGCGGATCCGGGTAAGCTTAAAGCTGTTGTGGAGTGGCCGGTCCCCTCTTCTCGTAAGCAGCTACAACAGTTCCTGGGTTTTGCCAATTTTTACCACCGATTCATCCGCAATTACAGTTTGACTGCCCTGCCACTCACCCGTCTCACCTCCACTGAGGTTCCTTTCCGTTGGTCTGATGAGGCTGAGGCGGCGTTTTCTGAACTAAAATCTTGTTTCTCTTCCCCCCCATCCTGGCCCAGGTAGACCCGTCCCTACAGTCCCTGGTGGAGGTGGACGCATGGGTGGATTTTGGAGTTGGGGCGGTGTTGTCTCAGCACTCCCCCTTGGATAGCAAGGTCCATCCTTGCGCCTTCTTCTCCAGATGGCTGTCCCTGGCCAAGAGGAATTATGATGTGGGGGGGATTGGGAGTTACTGGCCATCAAGCTAGCCTTGGAGGAGTGGTGCCATTGGCTGGAGGGGGCTTCACTGCCGTTCGTGGTTTGGATCGACCACAAGAACTTGGGATACCTTAGAACGGCCAAGTGTCTGAATTCCAGGCAGGCTTGCTGGTCTCTGTTCTTCAGCAGATTCAACTTTATCATTACCTATTGCCCCAGTTCCAAGAACACCAAACCTGATGCGCTCTCCAGGCAGTTCTCCCCTGATACCGCCATGCCAGAGCTGCACCCCATTGTCCCCCCCTCGTGCATTATCGGCATGCTTTCCTGGGGTATCAAGGAGAGGGTTAAGAGAGCGCAGGTGGCTGAGCCTGACCCGGGTGGGGGTCCAGCGGGACAGCTCTATGTTCCTTCTACTATGCGTGGTGAGGTCATCGACTGAGCTCACTCCTCCAAGGTAATGTGTCACCCCGGGATGGCTCGCACCCTGTCCCACTTTCAGAGGACCTTCTGGTGGCCTTCAATGAAAAAGGAGGTTAACAATTTCGTTCAGGCCTGCCCCCAGTGCGCCACTGGGAAATTGTCCTCCTCTTCCCCTTCGGGACTGCTGCACCCCCTTCCCATCTCCAGCAAACCTTGGTCTCATGTCACCATGGACTGTCATGACTGACATGATGGGTCTCCTGCCCTCCATGGGTCACACGGTGATTCTCACCATCATGGACAGATTTTCAAAGGCAGCTCATTTCATCCCCCTTCTCAAGCTTCCTTCGGCCAAGGAGACAGCCGACTTGTTGGTCCTGCATGTGGTACATCTACACGGAATTCCCTTGGACATCGTGTCAGACCGGGACCCTCAGTTTGTGTCTCAGGTGTGGTGGACCTTCTGCAAGGCCATTGAAGCAACGGTCAGCTTGTCTTCAGGGTACCATCCGCAGAGCAATGGCCAGTGTGACCACGCTAATCAAGAGCTGGAGGCAGCCCTGAGGTGTGTTACGGCCTCTAACCCTGCATCATGGAGTTCACACTTACCTTGGATTGAGTATGCTCACAACTCCGCCATTTCTACAGCCATGGGTCTCTCCCCATTTGAGACTACATTGGGCAACAACCCTCCATTGTTCCCGGAAGAAGAGGAGGAGATCGCTGTCCCATCTGTGCAGGCCCATATCAAATGATGCCGTTGGATGTGGAGGTCTGCCAAGGCACTCTCCAACACACCGCTGGTCGCAATTCTGAAATCGCCAACCGTTGGAGGACCCCAGCTCCGCCCTACCGGATCGGACAAAATATATGGCTATCTACTAAGAACATTAATTTGAAAACTGAGTCCAAGAAGCTTTCTCCCCATTTTATTGGTCCTTTTCCCATCTCTGACATTGTCAACCCAGTCGCTGTCCCCCTGTCTCTTCCCCCTATCATGCGTATTTGTCCTACCTTTCATGTCTCCCAGGTAAAGCCAGTTTCTTCAAGTCCTCTCTGTCCTCCACCTAAGCCGCCGCCCCCTCCAGTTATGATCGATGGTGGTCTGGCCCACAAGGCCAAGCGCATCTTGGACGTACGACGCCGGGGCCAGGGTCTCCAGTACCTGGTGGACTGGACCGGGTATGGTCCGGAGGAGAGATCCTGGGTGCAATCATCCTTCATCCTCGATCGACAGCTCACCAGGGACTTCCATCGGAAGTCCCTGATGAGCACCCGCTGAGCAATAGGCAGGCTGAGCATGCCAACCAGTCCCTGGAGGCCACCCTTTGTTGCGTGGCAGCTGATGACCCTGGATCCTGGAGCTCTCATCTGACCTGGGTGGAGTATTTACTGAATTCGACTCTTCAGCTACTGGGCTTTCTCCATTTGAAGCCTCCGTGGGCTACAACACCCCCCACCCCCATTATCCATGGCTGAGAGAGAGGTCGCAGTGCTATCCGTGGGGTGCCCACTTTCGCCTTTGTCACCAGGCCTGGAGGTCTACCTGAGCGGCTCTCCTCCGTACCATCAAGCGCAATCGGTGCTAACCGCAAGAGGGCTCTGGCGCCGCACTATAAAGTTGGACAGCAGGTCTGGGTGTCTGCGGATCAGGTCCCGCTGAAGGCTGAGGCTTGCAAGCTCGCCCCCCGGATCGTGGGCCCCTTCCCTGTTACCAACAATGTGGGCGACTCTGCTGTCCGGCTGCAGCTCCCACAGGCGCGCCGTGCTCATCCTACTTTCCACATCTCCAAGGTCAACCCTCTCTCCTCCAGCCCCCTCTGTCCTCCCCCGAGGTCACCTCCCCCTCCCTGGATCCTTGACTGCCACGTCACTCATACCATTCGAGAAATCCTGGATGTCCGCTGTCAGGGCCAGGGATTCCAATACTTGGTCCACTGGGAGGGTTACGGTCCGGAGCACCGGTCCTGGATCTCCAGGTCAGCCTTCCATGACAAGGGTATGGTCTGGGCCTATCATCAAGCCCACCCTGAGAAGCCCGGTGGACCGCCGGGAGGCGTTCCTTGTGGGGGGGGGGGGCTGTCATGTCCTGGTGAGCATTCGCCCCCACCATCCTGTTTCTCTGCTCTACTGATTACCTCATCTGGCACACCTGCTGATTCTGCTGAGCCAGTGTTTATAAGGAAGTGCTCTTCAATAATTTAGCGCTGGCTCGTTTGGGTATACTGCCTTGAGCAGAATTGTATCAGACGTGTAAAGCTCTCTGGTTAGTGATATTACCTAACATGTTTTTCTCCTCCTCCTTCTCCAGTTTGCTGCCAGCTAAGCGGAGTGTCTCCAGGGGTCTCAGTGCGCTCACCAGCCCGTTGCTCCTCCGCTGCAGTTCTTCTATTCCACCCGGTCAGATGCAGCTCATCATTCCCCTTCCCAGCAGTTCCGACCTTCTGGTCCATCTCCTTCCCTGGGTTCTGAGCCGGTCTCTCTCTCTCTCTCTCTCCCATGTAAGTGATATTATTTGGATTTCCCAGTCCTCCTCCATTCCTCCTACTAATCAGTCTTGTCTCTCCCTCTGCAGGTTTGCTGCTCCTCTGGCGAGTGACTGGTTTTTCCTCAAGTTCGTTCTTTTGAAATTCAATAAATGGTCAAATGTATTTTGTGTGTGTGTTCTTTTGGTGTTGCACTCTGCATTTAGGCTGATTGTGTCATGAATCCAGGTTTGGAGGCCAAACCCGATTCTGACTCATTGTTATGCTTTGGCCTAGTTTTCCTCCTAACAGCTCTGGCATGCCCCCTTCTCCCGTCAAGTACCGTCAGCTGCACTGTCACCGGTGTTCACGCACATACACACACTCACATGCACGTACACACACACACACGCACACGCTCCATTCACTCGCATTCACACGCGCTTTCACACATCAGGTGCCAATCAGTTCTGCCCACGCATCCTCACACCGGCAATCTCTTTCCTTGTTAGCTTCAGGAGTATTTGTAGGCCACTCCAGAGAAAGGAGATTGTTGGGGCATTCGCCTCCATACGCGGCAGCCAGTTCTCCCCATATGAGTATCACCCCCTGCGCTCAACTTAGCCGGACATTCAAGACGATCCATTCTTTGGTGTTTCAGCTAATTCCGCTTCACTGCCTCCTCCTCCAGACTGTACGTTTCGCCCCAGAATCGCTCCAGCCTTGTGAGTGTCTTGTTTGCCTTTTCTATTGTGCTAAGCAGCCCTGTGCACTAGGCTGATCGCCTTTCCTGTTTTTGTGTGTAACGCAGCCCTGCGGCTCTAGGCTCTCTATAGACCGGGCTGTTGAGCATCCAGCTGGTGCCCTGTATGTTTGGTGGCCTAACCTCTCATTACATCTCTCTGTATTTCTGTGGTGGAACTGAACATGTGGTTTTTGTGAACTTTAATAAATATGACACTCTCTACTGATGCAACTGGGTTTTCCATTCTCTCCCTTGTGCGCCGTGTTATGGTGCATGGGGGTTTGTGACAGATTGTCCTGTCAATATGACATGGTTATGTAGTTACTTAGAGAATAGATATCAGTATGTATGTGTAGGTAATAAAAACTCACAGTTATTGAAGGTTACTTGTGGTGTCCCACAAGGTTCAGTTTTGGGGCTATTGTTATTCAACCTGTATATAAATGATATATGTAAAATTTCGGAAAAATTGGATTTAATATTGTTTGCAGATGATACCAATTTATTATGCAGTGGAAGCAATTTGAAATAACTTTTGTATACACTCAGAAAGGAATTAGGAATGCTTAAACTGTGGTTTGAAGACAAAATTTATAATTTTTGACAACCATCACAACAATTTAGTATTTAAACTCAGTGTCAATGGTGTCAAGATTGAAAGAGTATCCGAAATCAACTTTCTTGGAGTAATAATTGATAATAAATTGTGTCGGAAGTCAAATATTAATTATATTAAAGGTAAAATATCCAAATCAATTCCATTACTACATAGAGTGAAATATTTGCTGAATCAACCCACACTATATACTTTGTATCATTCATTAATACTCCCATACATGACATATTGTACTGAAGTATGGGGAAATACATATAAAACAAACATATATCCAGTCTTTATGCTTCAGAAGAGAGACATTAGAATAATAAGCAAAGCTGCTTACAGGGAACCAACAAACCCACTTTTTCTCAAAATAAAAGCTCTCAAGTTGAAAGATCTGGTTGATTTTAAAACTGCAGTAATAATGTTTAAAGTGAAGAATCTGTCACTGCCCGCAAATATCCAAAGGTTGTTCCAAATAAGGGAGGAGCAATATCATTTCAGAGGAACATGTATATTTCAAAAACCTTCAGTGAGAACTACCACCAAGCAACACTGTGTTTCAGTGCAAGGAGTCAGACTGTGGAATGATTTTGGACCTGAATTCAAATCATGTATAACGCTTGGACAATTTAAACAAAAACTAAATGAAAAAATACTCTAAACATACATACAAAATGGCATGTAAAATCACATAAAGATTATCATATTTAGTCTGTGTTGTGTTGTTGCTTAGTTTTGTTTTGTCACGTTTTTTGTTTTGTTTTGCAATTACTTTTATTTTTTTGATTTCTTGGAGCATGGGTGGGCAATATAAGCTGCAGCTTCAGCCATCACCCTTTTCAGATAATTTATGTTGAACTGTATAATCCAAGGAGTTATTGTTTCAATTCGACCTTGTTGGACTTTTTTTCCCTTGTATATTGTTCTGTTCTTTTCTTTTTAATCTTTTAATCTAATCTATCCAAAATAGAGATTCATTCTTTCCAAAAGTGGGATAATTCTGACCTCTGTTAGACCATTAAGTGTGATGGCTGAATGTTGCTACTTAACAAATTGGACTAAAATTCAGGGCCATTTTTTTTGTCCCAGTCCAGCCCTGGCTGACAAAAAAATAAAAATGAAAAAAATAGAAATGAATGGTAAATTATACATGTTGAAACCTGGGTAGCTTACCCAAATATAGCGTGGGAAACACTGACATCACAACTTCGAGCCTATGTCTGTCATGAGGGACATGTGTCCCTCCCTTTAAATTGGTTTTTTTTTCACATTCATTATTATTATTATCATTATTGTTGCTAGTCTTTAGTTACTTTAGTAGTGCTTCATGTATTAATCCTTGTTTAGTCTTAGTTCTGTGTTCTGTGTTCTGGTTGTGCTCCCATCTAGTCTTATTGTTGTAGTTTTCCTTTTCCCGTTCTTGCACATGATTTATTATTTACTTTCAGTTATGTAACTCTGCTCAGCTGTTTCTTGTTTGTTAATTATTAGTTTGCTATTTAGGTTGCCAAGGCCTGATTCTCATGATGGCAATGTCTCCAGGATTATACTCTGGTTCTCTGTCTGTGTCAGATTACCCCATCATCACTTCCATGAGTTTTCAGCCTTTATGGATCACTTTATTTTGTCAGCCTTTGTGCTGCATTTGTTTGTTTGTTTATTATTATTAAATTGTGTGAAACTGGAGTTTGCCTCATATGTGAGTCCATTTATTACGCCTGCTAGAGGTAGGTATGAAAGTACCTTGCCACCACAAAATGACTCAGTGGCTCTGATTGCGGAAGGAGTAGACAGATGGAGGGGCAGCTGCAGGAAACCAGGGAGCTGTGAGATTTAATCACCGTAGCTGCTGCTCCCTGGAGGACACTCAGAATTGTTGGGGGGCCGCTGCAGCTACCTGGTGCTGTGATCGCTCCCCTGGGTAGAGGGACTCCCGATCCCCAGTTCTCCATCAGCAACCATCTCTCCACCACCAGTTTCACCTGTCCTGCTGCAGCCTGCTTCTCCACTTACTGCACCATTTGACCTTTCCTGCACCTCCACCAAACAACCTGGTCAGCTACTGGGTCAAAATCATCACTGCGGGGCTTCTGTCAGCGATGAATGGCGAGGAGCAGGAAGAGAAACAGCAGGGCATTCCCAAAAGACAAGGTTCGCATCGGCGTCGCTTGTCCCAGTGACCCGGCTCACCTGCTTCCACCTCTCAGCCTCAGCCTCCCCCCACCACGGAGCTCACCTTACCATCTCCAGTATCCAAGGATGTTGCAGCGGCCGCCCTCCCTGAGATTGTTAACACAACAGCAATTCCAGGGACAGGTTCAGTGGCAGTGGAGCAGGGGGAGTTGAGACAAGTAGCATTTTCTCAATTCATAACACCTTTGAGTAAATTGTCTTGCTTTACTTCTGGCAAGGGATCACAGTTTCAGCAGCCCTGTGTTTTTGATCCCTCACCACCTGCTCCTGCTACTTCATTTATTGTGCCTCCACCACCAACCTCCTTCTCTATCTCTTCTTCCAAGGTCGATGATGTGCATCAGGGAGAAGTCAGAGAGTTTGTCATTGATCTGGGAGAGTGCTACAAAATCTTTCTCATGGGTGATGAGTGGCAGAGCGATGCCCTGGAAGAGGCTCAGCAGATAGCTGCATCGAGACCCGAACTGGTGAGCAGCATTCCTCAGTTTCTGATGGATTTTCTCAGCACCGCTGAGCCCCCTTTGTCTTCTGTCCCTTCACCTGTGGTCGACATCTGTGTGCCTTCGCCTGTGATCAACATCTGTCTCCCTTCGCCAGTGGTCAGTGTCCTTGCTGCCACATCCAAGAAGGACGTCTCGGTTCTCTCCAGGCTGGAGGTGGTCACCCCAGTGCTTCCCTCACCAGAGGAGGTCATCCAAGGGTCATTGCCAGTGGTTTTTTTGGATGGCTCACTGGGATCTTCAGTGACACCTGAACAGTAGGAGCTCAGGCAATTACCTCTCTCACTCAATAACGTCTTGGGGGGAGGGTCTTGACTGACTCCTGGCAAACAGCCTCAGTCATAGCCGCCCATTGCTGCTGAGCCTTCACCACCTGCTTCTGCTGCCACTAAAGTTGGTTTACCACCACTGACTACCTCTTCTTCACCATTGCCCAAGGTCGGTGGCATCTCATTTCTCTCCCTGAGGTCGATGTTATCTGATCTTCCTCACCCGAGGTTGATGCCGTCGCCTCAACTCCTTCATCGGAGGCCATCATCTCTGGCTCCCCGTCGGAGGTCGTCAGCGTCTCTGGGTTCCCGTCAGAGGTTGGCGGCATCTCCTTCTCATCTCCTCCCTTGTCTGAGATTGATGACTCCTCATCACCTCCTTTGCCGGAGGTCCTCTCCTCAGTTCCTTCACCAAAGGTCGTCACTTCAACTCCTTCACCAAAGGTCGATGTCTCTGGGTCCTCGCTGAAGGTTGACATCTCTAGGTCTTCAGCGGAGGTCAGTGTCTTTGGGTCCTCGTTGGGGGTCAACATCTCTGGGTACTCATCGGTGGTCAATGTTTCCTCCTCATCTTCTCCCTTGTCCAAGTTTAGCATTGTCTCCTCCTCTCCCTTGTCTCCTGGTCGTCAGGGCTCTGGCTCATCTCCCAGTCAGCTGGTCATTGCCTCTGCTGCCTCTGGTCAGAGGGTCTCTGCTGTTCCTCCTGGTGAGTGGCTGCCCTCTGCTCTGGTATGGCAAACTCTGTCTGCCCCACTGGGGGTTCACAGAGCTGAGGCGATCCTGAGAGGCTTCGCTTCCCTGCTAGGTCAGCTTTGGACCTAGATCAGCCTCATGATTTACCCTTTACCCCTGCTCAATTGGCCTTGGATTTTAGTCGACTTCCCACGAGGCCTTGCTCTGCTGCTAGGCCAGAAAAAGTCTGGCCTCCTGATAGGCCTCACTCCCCTACTTTGCTGGTTTTGGACTTTGAATGTCTTCCTGAGAGGTTTCTCTCACTCAGCGATAGACTGTGTTTTTGCTTCATGGAAAGAAAAAAAGAGGGAAAAAAAAAGATTTGGATCTCCTGTAAAGGGGAATGAATTGTTTTGCTTTGCCGGTCTAAATTTTGGGGCAGTGCAGTGGTGCAGTGGTTAGCACTGTGGCAACACAGCAACTCACCCTTGGCCATGGGATCCTGGGTTCGATCCCAGCCCCTGACCAAAAGTGACCTGTGTGGAGTTTGCATGTTCTCCCCGTGTCTGCGTGGGTTTCCTCCGGGATTTCTCCGGTTTCCTCCCACAGGCCAAAAACATACAGGTTAGGTTAATTGGAGACTCTAAAGTGGCCCTAGGTGTGAATATGTGTGTAAATGGTTAAGGGATAGCGCCGTACCATAGTTGCTTCATCCATCCAGGTGGATGCCCTGAATTTCCCCTTTGGGGATCAATAAAGTATACAAAATTCTTTCCTGTCCTCCCTCCTCCCACCCTGGCTTGGCTGGACTTGTTTTGGGTCAGGGGTGTCTAGGACCTGCCCCTTAAGGAGGGGCACTGTCATGAGGGGCATATTTGGCACACATGTTCCCACCCTTTAATTTTTTTTTTTTTCACATTATCATTATTATAATTATTCTTGCTAATGTTTAGTTACTTTAGTAGTGGACGGTGGCGCAGTGGTTAGCACTGCGGCAGCACAGTTTACCCTTGGCCGGGGGATTGTGGGGATCGTGGGATCGTGGGTTTGATCCCAGCCCCCGACCAACAGTGATCTGTGTGGAGTTTGCATGTTCTCCCCGTGTTGCGTGGGTTTACTCCGGGATTTCTCCGGTTTCCTCCCACATGCCAAAAACATGCATGTTAGGTTAATTGGCTGTTCTAAATTGTCCCTAGATATCTGTTTCCTATAGGCCCTTAGAATAGAGGGTTAGTATTAATGAAAGCGCTTTGAGTGGTCTTTGTGACTAGAAAAGCGCTATATAAGTGCAGGTTAGTTAGTTAGTTAGTTAGTGTTTCATGTGTCAATCCTTGTTTAGTCTTTATTCTGTGTTGTGGCTCTTATTTTGAAGTGCTTCCAGTTGTGCTTCTATCTAGTCTTATTGTTGCAGTTTTCCTTTTCCCATTTTTATGCATGATTTGCTATTTACTTTCAGTTATGTAACGCTGCTCAGCTGTTTCTTGTTTGTTAATTATTAGTTTGCTATTTAGGTTGTCTCCAGGATTATACTCAGGTTCTCTGTCTGTATCAGATTATTCTGTCATCACTTCTGTGAGTTTTCAGCCTTTGTTTTCTTCTTCTTATTAAATCATGTGAAACTGAAGTCTGCCTTGCACGTGAGTCCATTTATTATTCCTGCTCCAGGTAGATATGACAATGTCTCGTGAGAATGCTAAGTGGCTAGTAGCCTTGTTAAACTACCTGCCACAATGGCTGGTCAGCATCAGTTTGATGGATGGGCTATTGGAGGTTAAGTATCTTGCCCAAGGACATTTAAACATGCAGACCAAAGAGAGAAAGATCGAAACACCAACCTTCAGATTAATGAATGTCCCAGCTGCCATGTAGTATGTTTTCTGTACAACATATAGGCTAAAAAAAAAGTACAATGGCATTAGGCAAAAGCATAAAATGGAGCCGCTTTCCTGTAAATTTAAAAGCATTGGGTTCCTGTTCTCGTACCACTCTATATCTAAAAAGACCGAAAAAGAAGAAGTGGTCATAATTGTCTGATCATTTCAATGAATTAACTTCTCGTGTGTAGTTATTGTTCTCTTGCAAAGTTTAGAAGTTTCACTCATTGAACTACCTTTTTCCAAAGTTTGCTATCAGATTAATTGATCAGGCTGCTTGCCAGAACACATGGCATTATGATGCTGTTCAGCTGTGCGATAATGTGAGGAGCATTAAATATTCAGCTAAGAGGAAGCTGAGTGTCACTACATTATCTGAGATGTCAGACGTTTATTGATGAATATCCTTGATCTGTCCGAGCTGAAAAGGAGCACGGAATCGGGTGTGGGTGCAGGCGCACAACTAAAAACCACTGGGAGTAATATTATTTGTCTGACAGATGTAGTCTCTTCGTTTCATGAATTATAGATCTTCCAAAATGTCATGCAGAGCCAGTATCCACGTTCCAACTCTCACGCTGTGAGCATGACATCATTTTGATGGATGAGTCCTTTCAGTAGCACTTTCTGGAAGTTTTAACGTGGAAATTCAAAGGTTAGTAAATCAATAAGTGAAGCTCTTTAAAACGCCTGCTTGTTTCCTGCACTCAGCTTAATCATTAATTAGACAGAGCCTGCCATGTGTAAAGCCACAGAGTTTGGGTAAAACTTGGGAATAAACAGATCTTTAAATCTCACTACAAAATGTTCTTTGATCCTTTAAGTTAACATACAAGCCTGATGAAGTTAAAATGACTCAAATTATTGCACAGAAACAGAATTAGAAGCAGCAATAGCCCATTTTGTGTATGAGAAAGCGCTCCCAGACTGCTCTGCTTCTCTTTTAGTTAATGAAATTTGTCAATAAACTTGTAAAAGGGGCAGATGTTAGACTGAGGAGGATGTCTTGCTGCCATTAACCTGAGACTGCCTCCCTCCCCTAACTTCCCCACCCAGCCTTCTGCCTGCTTAACCCCACTCCACCTCTCCTCATTCATTCATCCATCCATTCAGCGTCAGCCATGGGGGGGAAAAGAGGAAACTGCTGCCTCCTCTGGGACCTGGCATCATAATTATCTAGGAAGCAGAACAGTCTGGTCTGTCAGAGGAAAGAAAGGCTGCAGGCGGCTTACACATGGACACGGGGTTAAAGCATGGACGCAGAGCTCCGTTTCTGACACTGCCTGGGAGGTAGGACAATCTCTTGTATTCATCTTTAGAGAGTTCATAATAACAGAGTGATTACCAGCCTGTGAAGCGAACATCTCCATTCTGTTCTCTTACTAGATCAGATAAATGTCCAAATATTAAAATAATCACTTAAGTCTTAAAACAGTACTGTAGCTCTGAGTGTAAATGCCTGAACGGAGCTAACTGGGTCTGATGAGCTGAGAAGATGTTTAACCAACTTCTCTGGGTTTACAGAAGCTGATCCACTTCTGTCTGCCAACCTCTCAACTGTTAAACACAGTTTGGTTTGTCGACACTGCAGATGTTCAGGGAGTAAAGTCTGTGTGGCTCTAAGCAAGGCTGGAGGTTTGGGGCCAGATGAACAGCCCTAAAGTCAGTTCTATAGTGTGATCGAGTTTTTAGGCAGTGGGGTTCTTGGAGTTAGGACATTCTCAATGATACCGTTAATGTCCCAACCAGAGATATGAAGCTCAAAGAAGACTGGGCTCCGTGGTTAGAAAGAGCAAAATCTCCACACATTTGAAATGTTTTTGGTCAGATTTAACCGTCTCTATGCTCTTGTGACCATTCAGCATAAAATATCTAATCTAAATGAATTATCAAAACAGGAACTCAGGCTTTGCCAAGCAGGAACATGTTTTTTCCTCAAAGGACATCGTCTGAACTGAAAAGGTCCTAAAGGAATCATTTCCTTAAATGGTTAATTAAATCGTTTAGTTCATGGTGTAAAAGAAATAGTTGAATTAGAATATTTTTCTTGACAAGTGTTGGTTAACATGGGTGTCACCTTATTTCTGACTGTTGGGGCAACATAACTTCAGTTAATGTGACTAGTAATGCTGGTGTTTCCCTGTCATAGTGGCGCAGTGGTCAGCACTGGTGCCTCACAGCTAGTAGGTTCCAGGTCTGACCCCCCAGGCTGGCAGGGCTGGAACCTGTGTGCTGTGTGGGTTTACCCCGGGTTTCAGCATGTGGGCCCCAGCAGAGGTGAATGCGGGCTGTCTGATGGGTCCATGTGGGTTTGTCCGCAGCTTCCACATGGCCCCATCTGTGTTTGCCCACATGGATTTGACCCATTTTCAACTGATTTTCTTGTCAATTTGCTCTTTTCTTTGAAATTTGTGACTTTTTATCCACAAATTTGAGACATTTTTCTTGAAAATGTGAACCTTTCTCACAAATTTGTTAGTTTTCTTATAAAATTGTGACTTTTTTTCTTGCAAATTTGCCAACTTTTTTTTGTAATTTTGGAACTTTCTCATAAACTCACCACTTTTTTACTGTGATTTTACAGCTTTTTCTCACCAATTTGTTACTTTTTTCCTTGTAAATTTGGAACTTTTTCAAAAATTTCCATTTTTTTACTGTAAACTTACATGTTTTTCACATAAATTTGGGACTTTCCTCTCATAAATTTTAAATTTATTTACTCATATTTCCTACTTTTTTATTAATGTGCAAATTTTACTATTTTTTTCCTCATAACCAACTTTTTTCCTAGTGTTTGTCAGTTTTTTCTCATAAATTTTGACAATTTTTTCTAAATTTGTCCCTTTTTTTCTTATAAATGTTCATTTTTTCCTCATAAATGTGTGACTTTTTTCTCCTAATGTTGCCTGTGGCACCAGCGTTGCTGAAAGCTGCTCACCCATGTGGTTTAAACAGATCACCTGCTCACCTGTACCACAGGTGAAGTCCATGTGGGCAAACCCATATGGGGCCAACATGGAAGCCACAGCTCAACCCACATGGGACCCACAGGACAGCCCAGTTTTAACCTTTGGTGGGGCCCACATGGACATGCTGGCTGGGCGGTGACTCTTACAATAGAGGGTTAATGTAGCTACTAGCTAAGCACTTTCAGTGGTCTTTGTGACTCCAAAAAGGACGATATAAGTACAGGTCCTTATCCTTATTATTGGTGTCAAAAGGCTGCTGCAAAATTCTAGAAGATTTAGATCTATCAGTGCGGCTTGATTTTTGTTTGCATCTAAACAACTCCACTGGCAGCAGCTTTTACAACACAACATCATGGCAGCAATATTGTCCATAACAAAACATTGTGTTTTTTTGTATGTGGCACAGAGCAAGAAGAGGAAGTAGTCATGTCAGAGAAGAAGCCACAGGGCTCAGACACTCGTCCCAAATGTGGCTTCCGCAGCTGGAGCGCCGACAGCTACATCTGGAGGGCAAAGAAACGTTCCCGGAGCGCTCGTAACAGGTCAGGCCCCAGGGAGATGGAGGCGGACGGAACGGAGGAGCTGGGAGTGCGATCGACTTCGTGCCCGAGGCGGCGCAGAGAGAGGAAGTGCAGCTGCAGTGCCCTAGGAGATGCCCTGATGTCGGGAGACAAAGACGTGGTGAGTAGAAAGGGCTTGTCCCGGCAGTCCCTTCGACAGAAGTTCCAGGATGCAGTGGGGCAGTGTTTCCCTCTGCGCTCTCACCACCACCACCACCACCATCACCATCATCCATCGGGCTCCTCACGACCATTCTCAGTGCTCTTCTGGTCCAAACGGAAGATCCATGCCTCAGAGCTCATGCAGGACAAGTGTCCGTTTTCACCCAAGTCTGAGCTTGCCAAATGTTGGCATCTTATTAAACATCACACTTCCCACTCAAATGCCCTCAAGGACATGGAGGTTCCCCTCAAGTCTAGTGTCTCCTCTTCTAACTCCCCACCAGAAACCCCTCTCTCCTGGGAGGACATCTGCTGTTCCCCTCCTCCTGGAGGCACCAGTCTGGAGGACTGGAACCCTGCCTGTCCTCATGCTGGGGCAGAGGGAAGATGTGACCACACAGACTATATCCTGGTCCCAGATCTCCTCCAGATCAACAACAGCCCTTGCTACTGGGGTGTTCTGAACCGCTTTGAGGCAGAGGAGCTACTGGAGGGGCAGCCAGAGGGGACGTTTCTGCTCCGGGACTCCGCCCAGGATGAATTCCTCTTCTCTGTCAGCTTTCGGCGCCACAGCCGCTCCCTGCACGCGCGCATTGAGCAGAATGGCAAGCGGTTCAGCTTTGATGTGCGCGACCCGTGCATGTACCGGGACACCAGTGTGACGGGGCTGCTGAGACACTACAGCGACCCGGCCACCTGTCTCTTCTTCGAGCCCCTTCTTTCCAAACCACTCCTGAGGACTTTCCCTTTCTCTCTGCAGCACCTGTGCAGGGCTGTGGTCTGCAGTTGCACCACCTACCAGGGTATAGACATGCTGCCGCTCCCCGCTCAGCTCAGGGACTACCTTAGACAGTACCACATTAGATGTGATGGAGCATGTGCCGAGTGAACGTCTATTATGGTGGAAAGCAAAGACAGAACTTTTGTGGCTTCTACTGATAGGAATTATTAAACGTGAGTTGGCTTTGATGAGCCTTTGGGTTGAAGATTAAAAAGAGTAACCAAAGAAGAACCTAAAATTATCAGTCTACTCAACACTTCTAAATCCAGGAACTAATCAGTGTAATCCCTTTTTTATCATCCTGGGTATTTGATGAAGTTGATTTTTCAGCTGTTTTCCTTTTTGGTCACCCTGACAATCTCATGGAACAAGAAATCAAAGGCTTCTTTGATCAGTGACTTCAGTTTAATCACACTCTTCTTCCTTCCTAAGGTCTTGTCCTGGACTACTGAACTACTGCTTATCCCTCGGGATCCTCCTTTTTACTGCCGTCTGGGAACCTTCCAGTCAAAAATGTACATGCACAAAAAACTACCATAAAATCATCATACAGCAATATTTTGTCTGCTTTTTTCTGCATAAATCTCTCAAACTACTTCAGCTCTGATCAAAACTACCAAATATTCAATAATTATAAGGGTTAAAATCCTGATATCCAGGTAAAGTCCATGTGTTTGCCCGCATGAACTTTACCTGTGGTACAGGTAAGCAGGTGATCTGTTGACCCACATAGGTTTAATATGGGTAAGCAGGTTTCAGTAACACTTGTGCCATAAGGCAACATTACATTAAAAAAAGTCACAAAATTATGAGAAAAAATGTGAAAATATATAAGAAAAAACTGACAAATTTACAAAAAAGTAGCAAATTTATAAGAAAAAGATCATAAATTTACTAGAAAGAGTGAAAATTAAGGAGAAAAAAATTGCAAATTTATAAGATTTTTTTTTTAATTCCTTGAAAAGAGTTACAAACTTGCATAAAAAAAATTTGCACATTTACAAGAAAAAAATCAAGATTTATGAGGAAAATAGAGGGCAATCAGAGTGTGCATACCTCCGCCAAGCTCCAGTCTGCCACTGCATATCGGTCTGAGCAGGGTTTGACATTGACACCCACCACTGGCGGGTAGATTACAGCAGTGGCGGGAAAGACAGCGACTCCCACTAGCCACTTTGGTGGGTTGTAGTTTTCTTGGACAGCATCTAAAAATAAGCAAAATAAAACATATCTGCAATGTGAGACTACGAAACCACAACTCCAAGAAGCACCATCTGCACAGTGTGTGGTCATTGGGCCATTGTCACTGTGGACGGAGTCAGGTTGGGCCCCTGTAAAGCCGTGGACAATCTGCTCCGCGGGTCGGGTTCCTGTCCTGCCCCAGTGAAATGGAAGAAATGCCGTGGTGGGTGGCAACTTCTTATATCAAGCCCAGAGCAGAGCCAGACTCCATTGCCGCTTCTCTGGACTGGTTCCAAAGTGAACTTGCTGTGGACAAACAGACAGCAGCCGGCAAAACACACCTGTCCCCGCTCTCACTGGTCAGATCATCAGGACAGCTGATCACCTGTTGTCTGAGCGGTGAGTAGCCCCCAACATCAGTTCCTACCTCTGTGGTTAAACATGAGTATTTTTAGAGCAAGAAGCTCACAATTAATGTCCGCGGTTCTGCATATATAAGTTTTCTTACCACACAGAGAAAAAGTGACTGATTCGTTGGTGTAAAACAAATCACCTCTAAGGTGAATTTTCATTCATCTGTGCTTTCTATTTTATTTCATCTTATTCATTTACATGCTGTTGTGATATGCAACTATTTCATGGAAGTAAATCCTCTAAATATGTGTTTTTAATGGGCTGGTCCAGGGGTGTCAAACATATGGCCCACCAGGGGGTCCAAATTTTTCTCTGTAAATTTACAGCTTTATTTCTAGTAAATTTCTGACTTTCTACTGATTAGAATAGTTAGTGTAAATCTGAGACATTTTTCTCTGTAAGATGAGACTTTTTTCTCATCAGTTTTCTTTTTCTTCTTTTTTTCTGATGAGAACAAGGGGCCCTTGATTTCAGGGGCCGAGGGGTAGGAGAAGGGGAAAGGGTAGAAATTAGAATTGGGACGGACCCCAAATCTACCTGTACTTCAAGCTCACATTGCAAATATTTTTCTCAACTGTTTCTCAACTGGGCTGCACGGTGGCGCAGTGGTTAGCACTGCGGCAGCACAGTTTACCCTTGGCCGGGGGATTGTGGGGATCGTGGGTTCGATCCCAGCCCCCGACCAACAGTGATCTGTGTGGAGTTTGCATGTTCTCCCCGTGTTGCGTGGGTTTACTCCGGGATTTCTCCGGTTTCCTCCCACATGCCAAAAACATGCATGTTAGGTTAATTGGCTGTTCTAAATTGTCCCTAGATATCTGTTTCCTATAGGCCCTTAGAATAGAGGGTTAGTATTAATGAAAGCGCTTTGAGTGGTCTTTGTGACTAGAAAAGCGCTATATAAGTGCAGGTTAGTTTTACAGTATTTACTGCTGTTAATAACTACTTAAACAGACAGTGTTTCTCTTGCTATTTGTATGTATTAAATTAAATCACCCTTTATTGTCATTCAACTGTACAACCAATGATGTACAGTAGAACGAGATTGTGTTTTTCCTCTCTACTGTGTTAATCACACACACCCCAAGTCTAGAATCAGAGGGCTGCTGCCATGCAAGGCGCCGCCACAGATTTCCCTCCTCCATTCCATTTTTGCTGAGCACCAAGCTGGACGGCAGGAAGTTCCACTTTTATATGGTCTTCGGCATAACCCGGCCGGGATTTGAACCCCTGCCTCCCGGGTGTGGGGCGATGCTCTACCAACTGAGCCACCACTCCGGTCGTGGCTCAGTATGTATACAAGGGTCATTACATTTAAAAAAGTTGTACATTTAATTCAACTACATTTTAGCATGCGATAGTCAAATTTTATCATATTAAACATAATTTTCCAACCACAAAATTGTGGCTAGTGAAAAGGCTGAGTGGCTAGTACCTTTGGAAAATCACTAGTCACAGTGGCCAGTGAGCAAAAAAAGTTACAGTAAAGTCCTGGGCCTCAGGCAAAAATCTTGGCGGAGGTAAAAATCCATGCAGTGGTTTTAGTGTAACCCTGCTAAACCACTGCTAGGACATTGAGCCTTGGTAGAGGTATGCATTCATGGATCACCTCAAAATGTAACGGTTCGTGTGTAGCCCAAGAGCCACCTGTGGTGAAAATTTCATCAAACTCTGTCCAGTAATTTTGGAGAAATGCTGCTAAACTTTGTGAGAAGATCCTCACCAAAATGTAATGGGTTCCTCTGTAGCCCAAGAACCACCTCTGGTGAAAATTTCATCCAAATCCATCCAGGGGTTTTTGTATAATCCTGCTGCACAAATGCAAGCAAAGCCCTTGGTGGAGGTATGCACTCTCAGATCATCACCAATATCTAATCATTTGTTCCCCGTGTCATTACACACCTTTCCTGAAAATTTCATCAAAATCTTTTCATAACTTTTAGAATTATGTTGCTAACAGAGACAGACAGACCAACGCCAGCAGAAACATAGCCTCCTCCCTATTGGCAGCGGTAAAAATTAGAAAAAGTTGCAAATTAACAAAAAAGGTAGCAAATGTATAATAAATTGAAAATGTATAAGAAAAAAGTACCAAATTTATGAGGAAAAGCTGTAAGTTTATAGCAAAAAAAAAGTTGAAAATTTTTAAGAAAGTTCCAAATTTATGAGAAAAATATCACAAAGTGATGGGAAAACTCACAAATTTACAAGAAAATAACAAATTTAATAAGAAAAATGTAACAAATTTATGAGAATGTTGCAAGTTTACAGTAAAAAAAATAGCTGCAAATTTACACTACCGTTCAAAAGTTTGGGGTCACCCAGACAATTATTTTGTGTTTTCCATGAAAAGTCACACTTATTTACCACCATGAGTTGTAAAATGAATAGAAAATATAGTCAAGACATTGACAAGGTTAGAAATAATGATTTGTATTTGAAATAATAATTTTTTCCAGATACTCAACCTGCTCAAAGGAAGGTCAGTTTTATAGCTTCTCTAAGCAGCTAAACTGTTTTCAGCTGTGCTAACATGATTGCACAAGGGTTTTCTAATCATCCATTAGCCTTCTGACACAATGAGCAAACACATTGTACCATTAGAACTCTGGAGTGATAGTTGCTGGAAATGGGCCTCTATACACCTATGTCGATATTACACCAAAAACCAGACATTTGCAGCGAGAATAGTCATTTACCACATTAGCAATGTATATTAGATATTAGAGTGTATTTCTGATTAGTTTAAAGTTATCTTCATTGAAAAAAACAGTGCTTTTCTTTCAAAAATAAGGAAATTTCTAAGTGACCCCAAACTTTTGAACGGTAGTGTATAAGAGTTTCAAATTTTCAAGAAATAAATAATCAAAATAGGGAGAAAAGGTCACAAATTCAGGTTCAGGTTCCTTTATTTGTACCTGTAGGTAGATTTGTTTTGCAGTCTGGTGACATCCATATGTACAAACCACAATTACATTCAACATGAACACAAACACAGGCACACATGAAGCTGACTATAGACATGATAAAAATACTCAAGACTCCACCAATCAGGACATAAGACAAAGAGATAAGAGAAAAAACAAAGAGAGAAGAGAGAAGAGTCATATTAAAAAGTTAAAAACTAAGTCAAAGAGATTAAAAACTCAATAAAAGTCTAAAACCCAATAAAAGATTTAAAACCCAAATAAAAAACCTACAAAAATAAATAAATATAAAATAAAAACTGATAAATAGGTAACTAAATTATGTGCAATATATTGCTACATCTTGTTCAACTCTTTGACAGCAGCAGGAACAAAGCTGTTTTTGTAGCGCTGGGTTTTACTTTTTGGGACAGCAAACCTCCGTCTGGAGGGAAGAAGCTGAAAGTGGCAGTGCAAAGGGTGGGAATTGTAGGGAGCTTGAAATAAGGAAGCAAAGTGATTTTATAAATCAAGTTTTATTGTCGGCTTCCAGTCCCTAACATGTCTCATCTCGATGCAGAAGCAGAAGAGGGTGAGCGCAGTCAGACCTTCATACTTATACCTCACACAACAAAAGACATCGCATAACAAAGCTGACATCACACATCCGCGTCATCTCCTTCTATTGTCCTCTCTCTCCTCCACCTGACCCTGGGGGTCAGGAAGTCCATTCAGGTCTCCACTGCTGCGTCTCCGTCTGCTCGTTGCTCTTCGCCAGTGGTCGAGACCTATTGTCCTGCTCTGAGACGTGAGGTCATTCCACATATGCAATCTCTAAACATTCCTCTTATGTCTATACATATGTAGGTATGGATATATGAATAATATAAGCCACATGAGTCATCATTTAAAATGGAGGTAGCAATCCTCTGTACCTGTCTGGTGTACAGGGATGTCAGGCTCAGCTGTGACTCAACAAGCAAACAACTGGACCATCTAACTACCTGATCCAAGGATTTCCTCTGTTTCAGTTTTGTCTGACCAAACCATGACACTAAAGAAAAGGATAAAACAGATTCAATAAAAGCCTGATAAAACATTGTCATTATGGTTCGGTCAATTTGGAAGCGTGCGAGTTTCCTTAAACAATGCAAATGTTGTTGACCCTTTTTGCACACCCTTTCACAGTTCTCTTCAAAGTTTAAATTACTATCCATAATTGTCCCAAGATATTTGTAAGATTGCACGCATTCAATGGTCTGGCCTTTTAGTACAGTGGCTTTGTGCCTGGGAGTTTTCTTCCTAAAGTCAATAATCATGTCTTTAGTTTTTGTCGTATTCAGCTGCAGGTAGGAGTCCTCACACCAGTGAACAAAATCATCAACTACTGGGCCATGGCCACTCTCACCGTCCTGGAGGAGACTGAGTCATCAGCATACTTTATAATGTGTCTGTTGTCATGTCTGCTCCGACACATGTTTGTGTACAGGATGAAGAGTAGTGGTGACAACACACACCCCTGAGGAGAGCCAGTAGAAGAACACTTTTGGTCAGACAATGTACCATTGACCCTTATTCTGTGTCCTGTTGGTTAAAAAATCCAGAATCCAACCCACCAGATTATTACTCAAATCAAATTGTTGCAGGAGCCTTTCAACTAAAATATGAGGTTGGATTGTATTAAAAGCAGAACAAAAGTCCACAAATCCTGGTGTGTATCCCATTAAAATCCAGATGTTTAAAAGCATGTTAAACAGAGTGACAGTGGCATCCTCCACTCCTCTGTGAGGCCTATAGGCAAACTGCAGAGGATCCAATGCATGCTCAGTCTGCTTTAGAACCTCAAATCTGACCAGTTTTTCAAAAATTTTCATTAAAATTGAAGTCAAAGCAACTGGTCTAAAATCATTTACCGTTTTAGGACAGCTGGATTTTGGAACAGGGACAACCACAGCATCTTTCCAGACCTTAGGCACATGTTGTGTCTGTAAGGACTTATTAAAAACGTAGTGAAACACAGGACTCAGTTCATGTGCACAGGACTTTACCAAGTGCCCACATATATTATCAGGGCCCTGACTTTTGTTCACTTTTACAGCACAGATCGCCCTTTTAACATACTGCACCTCAATATTAAAGTGCTGATTGTCTTTGAGTTCTTGGGATCAGTCTGCCAAGGTCTCCACCTTTGACCGCCACCTAATCCACATAGCACCGGACCCCCACGATCCCTCCTGCAGGTGATGAGCCCACTGGAGGGCGAACCCATGTAACTCCTTCGGGCTGAGGTCGGCCGGGTCCCATGGGTGGAAACCCGGCCACCAGATACTAGCCATCGAGTCCCTCCCCCAGGCCTGGCTCCAGGGTGGGGCCCCGGTAACCCCATACTGGGCGGGGTACACTGAATCCTTGATATAGAATTCATCATGAGAGTCTGTTGGATCGTTCTTAGTCTGGCCCTTCACCCAGGACCAGTTTGTCTTGGGTGACCCTATCAGAGGCAAATTGCCCCGGACAACATAGCTCCTGGGATCACTGGGGCACGCAACCCCCCCCCCCCCACACACACACACACCACCACCACCACCACCACCACGATAAGGTGACGATCCATGAGGGGGAGGGGGAGCTGGTGTACGAGGTTGAGAGATACCGGCTAGATATAGTCGGCCTCACCTCAGCACACAGCTCCAGTTCCGGAACCAGTTTCCTGGAGAGGGGCTGGAGCTTGGCCTTTTCTGGAGTTGCCCCGGGCGAGAGGCGACGAGCAGGGGTGGGTATTCTTGTATCCCCCCACCTTGCTGCCTCGATATTGGAGTTTTCCCCGGTGGATGAAAGGGTTGCTTCCCTGTGCCTTCGGGTTGGGAAACGGGTCCTGACCATCATTTGTGCCTATGCACCAAATGATGTTTCAGAGTACCCACCCTTTTTGCAGTCTGTGACTGGGGTGCTGGAGGGTGATCCTCCTGGAGACTCCATTGTCCTACTGGGGGACTTCAATGCGCATGTGGGCAATGACAGTGAAACCTGGAGGGGGGTGATTGGGAGGAACGGCCTGCCCGATCTGAACCCGAGTGGTGTTCAGTTATTGGACTTCTGTGCTAACCACAGTTTGTCCATAACAAACACCATGTTCAAGATAAGGGTGTCCATATGTGCACCTGGCACCAGGACAGCCTAGGTCGCAGGTCGATGATCAATTTTGTTATCGTGTCATCAGATCTGCGACCGTATGTCTTGGACACCCAGGTAAAGAGAGGTGCAGAGCTGCCAACTGATCACCACCTGGTGGTGAGTTGGATCCGATGGCAGGGGAGGAAGCCATTCAGACCTGGTAGACCCAAACGTATTGTGAGGGTATGCTGGGAACGTCTGGCTGAGGCCCCTGTCCGGGAGGTCTTCAACTCCCACCTCTGGAAGAACTTCAACCACATTCCGAGGGAGTCTGGAGACATGGAGTCTGAATGGGCCATGTTCTCCACCTCTGTTGTTGAAGCAGTGGCTCAGAGCTGCGGCCGCAAGGCGGTCGGTGCATCTCGTGGTGGCAACCCCCAAACCAAGTGGTGGACACCAGTGGTGAGGGGGGCCATTAAGCTGAAGAAGGAGTCTTATCAAGCTTGGTTGGCTTTTGGGACTCCCGAAGCAGCTGAGGTGTACTGGCAGGCCAAGCGGAGTGCAGCTCGAGTGGTTGCTGAAGCAAAAACCCGGGTATGGGAGGAGTTCAGTGAGGCCATGGAACAAGACTTTCGGTTGGCCTCGAAGAGATTCTGGCAAACTGTCTGGCAGCTCAGGAGGGGAAAGCAGCTCCCTGTCCACACTGTGTATGGCGCAGATGGGGCACTGTTGACTTTGACTGGGGATATCTTCGGGCGGTGGAAGGAATACTTCGAGGATCTCCTCAATCCCACTGATACGCCTTCCACAGAGGAAGCAGGGTTTGTGGACGAGGGGGATGACTCGCCTATCACAGGGGCTGAAGTCGCCAAGGTGGATAAAAATCTCCTTGGTGGCCGGGCCCCAGGGGTGGACGAGATTCGCCCTGAGTACCTCAAGGCCCTGGATGTTGTTGGGCTGTCATGGTTGACACACCTCTGCAACATTGCGTGGAGGTCGGGGGCAGTGCCTTTGGCATGGCAAACCGGGGTGGTGGATCCTCTTTTCAAAAAAGGGGACCGGAGGGTGTGCTCCAACTTTAGAGGGATCACACTCCTCAGCCTCCCTGGGAAGGTCTATGCTAAGGTACTGGAGAGGAGAGTCCGGCCATTGGTCGAACCTCGGATTCAGGAGGAGCAATGTAGTTTTCGTCCTGGCCGTGGCACATCGGACCAGCTCTTTAACCTCTCGAGAATTCTTGAGGGTTCGTGGGAGTTTTCCCAACCAGTTTACATGTGTTTTGTGGACTTGAGAAGGCATTTGACCGCGTCCATCATGGTTTTTTGTAGGGGGGTGCTTCGGGAGTATGGGGTATCGGGCTTGTTGTTACGAGCTATTCGGTCTCTGTGCGACCGTTGTGAGAGTTTGGTTCGTATTGCCAACACTCGGTTGGATTCATTCCCAGTGAGAGTTGGACTCCGCCAGGGCTGCCCTTTGTCACCGATCCTGTTCATAATTTTTATGGACAGGATTTCTAGGCGCAGCCAGGAAATGGAGGGTGTCATGCTTGGTGACCACAGGATCTCATCTCTGTTGTTTGCAGATGATGTTGTCCTGTTGGCTTCATCCAGCAATGACCTACAGCTCTTGCTGGGATGGTTTGCCACTGAGTGTGAAGTGGCTGGGATGAGAATCAGCACCTCCAAGTCCGAGTCCATGGTCCTCAGCCGGAAAAAGGTGGATTGTCCTCTCTGGGTTGGGGACAGGCTCCTGCCCCAAGTGGAGGAGTTTAAGTATCTTGGGGTCTTATTCATGAGTGAGGGGAAAATGGAGCGAGAGATCGACAGACGGATTGGAGCAGCATCTGCAGTGATGCAGACGTTGTACCGGTCTGTTGTGGTGAAGAGGGAGCTGAGTTCTAAGGCAAAGCTGTCGATTTACCAGTCAATCTACGTTCCTACTCTCACCTATGGTCACAAGCTTTGGGTAACGACCGAAAGTACAAGATCGCAGATACAAGCGGCTGAAATGAGCTTTCTCCGTAGGATTGCTGGATTCACCCTCAGAGATAGGGTGAGGAGCTCAGTCATCCGGGAGAGGCTCAGAGTAGAACCGCTGCTCCTCCACATTGAAAGGAGTCAGGTGAGGTGGTATGGGCATCTGATTAGGATGCCTCCTGGACGCCTCCCACTTGAGGTGTTCCGGACACGTCCCACTGGGAGGAGACCCCAGGGCAGACCCAGGACTCGGTGGAGAGACTATGTCTCCCAGCTGGTCTGGGAACGCCTTGGTATCCTCTCTGAAGAGCTGGAGCAGGTGGCTGGGGAGAGGGAAGTCTGGGCTTCTCTGCTTGAGCTGCTGCCTTTGTGACCCGGACCTCCGGAAAAGTGATAGAAGATGGATGGATGGATGGATGTCTTTGAGTTTCTGTTTCAAATCTTGGGCTTCTGTGCTAAAATCAAAAGAATCAAAAGAACCATAAAAACAATTAAGAGCATTAGCCAGCTCTGTGTCTGAATTAAAACCATCTAAAAACACACGATTACTGCGCTCTGTGCTCTGAAGGCCTGCAATAGTTTTCATACTGGCCCAGGCTGAACCAAGCTCCTTTGCTGTCATCTTGCTTTCCAATTCTGATTTATAATTCTGTTTTGCTCTTAAAATTTTGGACTTCAGCTCTTTTGTGGCAACCTGCAGCTCAGAAACAACCCCCTGTTTAGGGCAAGTGCTTTCCTCTGTAAGCAGGATTTAACTGATTTAGCAACCCATGGCTTGTTGTTGGGGTATATTTTGACATGTTTACATGGAACGATCATATCCCTGCAAAAAGCCGTGTAAGAGCATGTCACGTCTACCAAAGAGTCCAAATCATCCCCGCAGGACAGTGTGAACACCTCCCAGTCTGTACAGTTAAAACATTCCTGGAGGCAGAGCACTGAATCATCTGTCCAAACGTTTTTAAATTTAAGATAAGATAAGATAAGATAAGATAAGATAAGCCTTTATTAGTCCCACAACGGGGAAATTCCAGGATTGCAACAGCACAGGGATAGCAACACTCAGAGCAACAATCAGAAGGCAAGAAAAAAACAAGCAAGCAAGAGCAGCTAATATACATATGTACGTATTACTATAAAATATATATATATACACACACACACAGACACACAGTGCAGAGCATTGTAGCTGGATGGAATAAATATATGAATATATGAACACACAGTGCAGAGCATTGTAGCTAGATGGAATAAATATGTAAATATATAAACACCCACAGTACGGAGCATTGCAGCTAGGTGGAATAAATATGCAAGTATATAAACACACACAGTGCGGAGCAATGTAGCTAGATGGAATAATATGTAGATATATAAATATATAAACACACCCAGTGCTGAGCATTGTAGCTAGATGGAATAAATATGTAAATATATAAACACACACAGTGCAGAGCATTGTTGCTAGATGGAATGAAACAGCATAACCGTCTACTTAGTTATCCTACATGGTATGATTATGTGCCCATACATATTCTCACCCTCCATAGCGACCGGTATGTTCCTAGTTGTATGCCGGAGGGGACCATTGTGTAAGTCTATTGCATCTTTTGCATTCAAAAAACTATTAGTTTGTTACGTCTTTTTGCTATCTCTGCGAGCAGCCCTGCTTAGGTTGTACAGTCTGACAGCCGTTGGTAGGAAGGACCTACGAAACCTCTCGGTTGTGCACCTGGGATGATGTAGTCTGCTGCTAAATGAGCTCCTCAGTGCATCCAGTATGTCCTGCATAGGGTGGAACTCGGACTCCAGCAGAGATGACAGTTTAGCCACCGTCCTTCTCTCTCCTATCTCCTCCATCGGATCAAGGCGCTGCCCCAGGACAGAGCTAGCTTTCTTAATCAGTTTGTTCAGTCTCTTCCTATCGGCTGCAGTAATGCCACTGCCCCAGCAGACCACTCCAAAAGTGATGGCTGATGCCACCACCGTGTCATAGAATGACTTCAGCAGCGCCCCTTGTACACCAAAAGACCTGAGTCTCCTCAGCAGGAACAGCCTGCGCTGTCCCTTCTTGTAGAGTGCATCAGTATTGTGTGACCAGTCTAGTTTATTGTTCAGATGAATACCCAGGTACTTATAGGATGTCACCATCTCGATGTCTGTTCCCTGTATATTTACTGGTACTGTGAGGGGCTGCCCATGCCTGCGGCAGTCCACCACCAGCTCCTTAGTTTTCCTCGCGTTGATCTGGAGGCAGTTCCGATGGCACCAGTCCACGAAGTCCTGGATAAGCCCTCTGTACTCAGCTTCATCTCCATTGGAGATGAGGCCAACGATCGCAGAGTCATCAGAGAACTTCTGTAGATGGCAGTGTGTTGTGTTGTGTGAGAAGTCCGCAGTATAAAGAGTGAACAGGAAGGGAGCCAGCACCGTTCCCTGGGGGGCCCCCGTGCTACTGATGATTGTGTCGGACACACAGTCCCGGGTTCTCACAAACTGAGGCCGGTTCGTGAGGTAGTCCAGGATCCATGATGACAGGTGCTGGTCCACCCCTGCGCGCAGCAGCTTGTCCTTCAGGATCATCGGTTGGATGGTGTTGAAAGCACTGGAGAAGTCAAAGAACATGATCCTCACCATATTCCCGGGCTTCTCCAGGTGGGACAGAGAACGGTGAAGGAGGAAGATCACCGCATCCTCCACCCCAATGCCATGCTGGTAGGCGAACTGGAGTGGATCCATCGCTGGTTCCACCAGGGGGCGGAGGTGAGCAAGGAGCAGTCTCTCCAGGGTCTTCATCAAGTGGGACGTCAAGGCCACCGGTCTGTAGCTGTTCAGGTCTTTGGGGTGGGAAGTTTTTGGTACAGGTACCACACAAGATGTTTTCCACAGCTGTGGTTCCCTCCCCAGTTTCAGGCTCATGTTGAAGATATACGTCACAATCCCACACAGCTGGTCTGCACAGGACTTGAGGAGCTTTGCGCTGATGCCGTCCGGTACCGGCGCCTTCCTCGCCTTGATCTTCCTCAGCTCCGTCCTCACCTGGGTCCTGGTCAGGGTCAGGATGGGGGGCTGTGTGTTGGGAGTGGGGGGGTGTTGGTGGAGTGGGGAGTGGGCAGCAGGACTTGATTTCTTTAGAGGCAGCAGTGGTTGTTGTGCAGTCAGGGGGGAGGGCGGTTGGTCAAATCTATTGAAAAACAGATTCAGGTTGTTCGCCCACTCCCTGCCCCCTGTGGCCTGGGGGGAGGTATTCTGGAGCCCCGAGATGGTTTTGAGGTTTCTCCAGACCCTGCTGATGTCGCTCTGTTGCAGCTTGTCCTCCATCTTCTTCCTGAAGCTGTCCTTGCCTTCTCTGATCTTTCTCCTCAGCTCCCTCTGTACGGACTTCAGCATCTCCCTGTTCCCTGACCTGAAGATCCTCTTCTTCTCTCTCAGAAGTGTTTTTATCTCAGGGTTGATCCAGGGTTTGTTGTTTGAGTGACGCCGTATGGTCTTGGTGGGAACGGATTTGTCCACACAGAAGCTGAGGTAGCCCGTGAAGGTGTGAATGAGGCCATCGATGTCCTCACCATGTGGATCGCAGAGCTGCTTCCAGGCGGTGGCTTCAAAACAGCCCTTTAGGGTGTCCATTGTCTCCTCAGACCATAACTCCACAGTGTGCATGGCCGGAGGTTGTCTGTGCACTAGGGGTTTGTACACCGGCCGGAGATGAACCAAGTTGTGATCCGATCTCCCGAGTGGGGGGAGTTGTGATGAGGTGTACGCCTCCTTAGTGTTTGCGTAGAATAAATCCAGTGTTTTATTGTCTCTAGTGTGGCATGTGACATACTGGGTGAACGTGGGTAGAATGGGAGACAGTGAAACATGGTTGAAATCGCCTGAGATGAGGAGAAGAGCATCTGGGTGTTCTGTCTGCAGCCTGCTGGTTACTGAATGGATGACGTCACGTGCTGTCCCAGCGTTCGCCGTCGGATTTGCATAAACAACAATGCAGATCACGTGTGAGTGTTCTCTCGGGAGATATGTAGGCCTCATGCTAACAGCTAGCAACTCAATGTCTTTGCTGCAGTGTCGTTGTTTAACAGTGATATGTCCCGGTCTGCACCAGTTGTTGTTAACATACATTATCACTCCACCGCCCCTAGCCTTGCCACTGTCTGGTGTTCGGTCAGCTCGTATCATGTGAAAACCCTCCAGCTCAATGTTAGCATCTGCTGCTAGTTCAGTTAGCCACGTCTCAGTAAACAAAAGGAGAGAGCACTCCCGGTATGTGCTATCATAACGGGAGATAGCCGCTAGCTCATCTAACTTTCCCAGTATCGACCGTACATTTCCCATGACAACAGATGGAAGGGAGGGTCTGTACCTTATATTTTTTGTCCTCCGCCTTACTCCAGCCCGGCAGCCGCGGCGTTTTCGCCTCAGTTCTCTCGGTATGTCGAGTTTTTCCAATGGGACCGGGTGGCGGTTGAATGCTAGCAGCTGTTCTCTGCTGTATCGTATCCTGCTATAAACAGTGGCTCCGTCCACCGGCTCAGGAGACATTTAGGACGATCTGTGTGTCCGTGATATAAGTGGGGTGAAAAAAAAAAGACGGATCAAAAGAGAGAGGAAGGGAAAAAGACTCGGAATCGAGCCGCTGTTGCAAAAGGCAGCCGACTCGTGTGGCGCCGAGAGAAAAAAAAAAAAAAAAAAAAAAAAATTTGCTATTTACAAGAAAATAGCAAATTTATGAGAAAATCAATTGACAATAGGTAAACAGGTGAAGTCCATGTGGGCAGTCACAGATGGGGCCAACATGGACAAACCCTCCTGGACCCACAGGACAGCCCAATTTGAGCGCTGGTGGGGCCCACCTGGACACTGAGGTCACTGCATTAGGAGGTCCTGTGCAGTGGAACGTTTTAAATTTTTAAACCCTCAGGCCACATTTACTTACATTGAAAACACTTTTAAGTTTTCACTGAAAAATCCAACATAGTCATGTGAAAAAATTAGGCCACCCTGCATAAGCCTGTGTGTTTTTTAACATATGTGGACATGTGGATATTTAATATCAATGTTAAAAATACTGGGAGATTCATGTAATACAACTAAACAATTAAAAATGGATTAAAGACTTTTTACAAATTTTCTGTAAAATGTAACTCTAAATAGTGAGGAATAAATTAGGACACCCCCACAATCATTGCCACTTAAAATGGCTAAAATAAATGTTAAAAAAAATGCAAATAAAAACAAAAGCAAGGTTAGACATAGATATGTGAACATTTCTCAATAAAGAACTGACTATTTAATGGGGTGTCCCAATTTTTTCACATGATTGTATAAGCATCAGAGTTTCATTTTGAACAAAATTGGTGAAACTTGACATTTCTATTGTATTCTACCAGATTCAACTTTTTTCCCCATTGTAGGCTGATGCATGACGTTCTTATCTTTGGCTTGAGGGTCCCCACTGGGTGCAAAAAGTGTCTGCAGTGTATAACAGACTTGTAAGAGACATTTAATTGAAAAGATGTCAAAAAGGAAACATTCTTGCAGAAGTTCATGCCATAAGCTGTAACGCCATCATAATGATCACCAAATGGGGGGGGGGGGGGTACAAAAGCAGGTGGGGGGGTGCCTAAGAGTTAAGGTTAAAGGAAGAACCTCACACCACTATATGAATCTTATTATTATGACAAGTTTCTGACCACCTCTTGCTAGTTTCTTCGTGCTTTGCTATGTATTGTACATGTGCCACTTCTTAAAGCTGTCCTGGTGTGACAACATCCCAACGCTGACTGAAGGTCCTTCTGTGACGACTGAAGTGTGTGGAGGGACGACTGAACACTGACGTCACACAAAGTCCACTGCTTAGGAAAGTAGGCAGTTCTGATCAAAAGAACTTTTGTGTGACAACATTTCATTTCACTCGATGTAAAGATGCAAACTGGTGGAAAATTGTGCTGGACAAAGCAAATACACGTGCACGCAATAAACAGCCATCCATCCGGTTTCTACTGCTTATCCAGGGTCCGGGATGTGGGGGCAGCAGTCCAAGCAGACCCAGCCAGCATGTTCAGGTGGGCCCCACTGTAGATTAACTGTGGGCTGTCTTATGGGTCCATGTGGGTTTGTCCGCAGCTGCCATGTTGGCCCCATCTGTGTTTACCTACATGGACTTTAACTGTTTACCGATTTTCAACAGATTTTTCCATAAAATTGTAACTTTGTTTTAAATTGGTGACTTTTTCCTCCTAAATTTGATACATTTTTCTTGAACATTTGAAACTTTATCATAAATTTGTTAGTTTTTCTTGTAAAATTGTGACTTTTTTCTTGCATATTTGCTCACTTTTTCTTGTAATTTTAGAACTTTCTCATAAATTTTTCTTTTTTTCCTCGTAAATTTGCTATTATAAATTTGTGACTTTTCTCCATATATTTGCAACATTTTGTGGTAAATTTGGAACGTTCTCAAAAATTTTCAACTTTTGTTTTACTGTAAACTTATGTTTTCCTCATAAATTTGGGACTTTTTTCTCATGTAATGTTTGTTATTTACTTGTAACAGACAGTCTTAATCACCATGCTAGCAAGACATGCTTCTCCTTTTATTATAACTTCCAGTTCAACATGTTTTACCACTTCCTGAATCTACCTGCTAGCTTATGTGATCATACTGCCACCTAGTGGTAACTGCTATCAGTACATCCCCTTTCCTGAGCAGGTTACTATAACTTGATAACTATAACACATATACAGCATTTCAACACTGTAACTATATAAACCTTCTTACTAACATTCAAGATGTCCTTCATGGATACGATGCAGCATGTCCTGGCGCATAGACTGAGGAATAACAATCCTGTTCTGTCTCAGCACAAGGCCGTTTGCCACACTCAGATCTGCTCTCACTGAGTAGTACTGCAGGCAGCTTCCCTTTGCCCAACCTCCATGAATCTGCTGGACAACCTTTTGCCGCACAGGGTCTTTTGTCATTTCCTGTGCAATTTGCTCTAGCATCACATCTGATGCAGGGAGTGAAGCTGTCACCATGGTGACATGTGTTTCCACATCATCTGTTGTGGAACTGGTCTCTGTGCAGCTGCTTGATACTGGTGCCCGTGACAAAGCATCCGCTAGCACTATATATTTGCCCGGCATGTAGATTAGCTCAAAGTCATATCGCTGGAGTTTCATCATCATGCGCTGTATTCTCAGAGACATGTCATTGAGGTTTTTCTTTACAGTTGACACCAGCGGTTTGTGATCAGTCTCTGCAGTAAAGGTTGGCAAACCATAGACATAACTGTGAAACTTACTACATCCAAACACTAAACCCAGAGTCTCTTTTTCAATCTGGGCATAGCGTTTTTCTGTCTCTGTCATTGATCTCACTGCGTATGCTACCGGCTGCCATTTATCCCCTGTAGCTTGAAGAAGAACAGCTCCCAAACCATCTTTTGAGGCATCAGTTTTGAGGCATCTTTGTTGGTTTTGAGGGATCAAAGAATGTGAGGACAGGCTCTGTGGTTAGAATTTCCTTTAGTTTTTCCCATTCTTTTTCATGTCGACCACTCAAATTCCTTGTTATGTTGGAGCAACTCTCTGAGGCATGCTGTTTTGGAAGAAAGATGAGGAATGAATTTTCCAAGGAAGTGGATCATTCCCATGACTCTCAGGACTCCTTTTTATCAGTGGGAGTAGGCATGTCCAGTATAGCCTGCACTTTTGACTGATCAGACTCAACCCCTTCACCTGAAAGTTTGTCTCCCTAAAAGGTCATTTCTGTGACACCAAACTGACATTTTTTTCTGTTCAGTATTAGTCCACTGTCCTGAACCCTGTTAAGTTTTTTAGTCTTTCATCATGTTGCTGGCGTGTCGCTCCCCAGACCACCAAATCATCAATGTACACTCTTGTGCCCTCTAGACCCTCAATTATGGACTCCATAGCCCTGTGGAAAATCTCTGGAGCTGAGACAATACCAAACGGAAGCCTCAGAAAACAGTACCGCCCAAATGGTGTGTTGAAGGTGCAGTACCTGCTACTTTCTGGATCCAGCTTCAGCTACCAAAATCCCTGCGAGGCATCCAGCTTGCTAAAATATTTAGCACCTGCCATTTCACTGGTTATCTCATCTCATCTTGGGATTGGGTAGTGTTCTCTTTTAATATTCTCATTCAAATCCTTAGGGTCAAGGCAAACTCGTAACTCTCCATTCTGTTTCTTGGTACATGTGATGGAATTCACCCAATCAGTGGACTCCTCCACTCACTCAGTGACACCCAGTTGTGTCATTCTGTCCAGCTCTTTTTCCAAGCCAGCTCGAAGTGCTGCTGGCACTCTCTGTGCACTACAGGCTTGGCATCACTCTTGAGCTGAATCTTGTAGGTGTATTTTAATGTTCCATGTCCTTTGAAGACAGAGGGGAACTGTTTTACAATGTGTGCAGCTCCCTCATATTGCAAGTGTTGTATTTCTTGGCTACGATTGTCCATCTTTATGTTTTCACTGTTTATCTGGTAGATCCTCTTAACCAAACCTAGGTCCTCCGATGCTTTATCCCCGAGGAGTGATTCATGTCCATTAGGTACGATGACAAACAACAAGCTGTGCTGCTTGCCTTTCACTTTCACAGTAAGTTTACATCCTCCTAATGTCTCAATTGGCTGACCATTGTATGCAGTCAGTGGTGCGGTCTTGCTGGTGATTATTTTAGACTTTATTTTCAGAGCATTGACATCATTCTCATTTATTAGGTTAGCTTTAGCTGCTGTGTCAATCCTGAATGGCACAATTGTCCCATTTACCCACAGCGGTGCAATCCACTTATCACTTTTGACTGCACTCACTGTCTGGCCAGTGCCTCCAGTCTGTCATCATTGTTGTTGCATGACACCATCTTGATGAAAAATGTTTTGGTTAGATCATCACTGTCATCCATTTCTGCCACTCTGTGCACTTGTCCTTTTTAAATGTCTCTAATACGACACATTTTTGCATAATGATTTTTTCCTTTGCACATGTTTTTCCATAAGCAGGACATTGTCTCTGTTTGTGTTTTTCACCGCATCTCTTACAGGAATAGACCTCTTTTTCATTGCTTTTAATTCTGCCCCGCTGTTTCCCTTTCATGGACAAAGCATGGACCTTCTCTTCACCTTGGCTCACTGCTCCCAAAGTAGGCTCATCAAAAGTCATTACAAGTTGGCGTGCTAGCTCACTGGCTTGACATGTTTTTATAACACTTTCCAACGTGAGCTCAGTTTCTCTTGGTAGTTTCTCTCAGAACTTCTTATCTTTTGTTCCAAACACTATCTGATCCCTTATCATAGAGTCTCTGAGATCACCAAAATTGCAAGACTGAGCTTTTAGTTTAAGGTCTATCAGAAAGTTATCAAATGTTTCTTCTTTTTAGATTAGATTAGATTCAACTTTATTGTCATTACACATGTATGAATACAAGGTAACGAAACACAGTTTAGCATCCAATCAGAAGTGCAAAGGACAGCAGGGCAGTATATACGGTAATTAACAGTATGTGCAATTTAAGCAAATATATGCAAATATATGCAGCAGTGCAGAAAGTTAAAAGTACTGTTATGTGCAAATAATTTTTTTTTTTTTTTTTTTTTTTTTTTTTGTTACTTATTTGTACCCGTAGGTAGACTTGGTTTGCAGTCTGGTGACAAGCCACTGGCTGCTGGTCGCTGCGTGCGCGAGCGCCCTAAACCTACATGTTTTTGGTATGCGGGAGGAAACCGGAGAAATCCCGGAGTAAACCCACGCAACACGGGGAGAACATGCAAATTCCACACAGCTCACTGTTGGTCGGGGGCTGGAATCGAACCCACGATCTCATGATCCCCGCGATCCCCCGGCCAAGGGTAAAACTGTGCTGCCACAGTGCTAAACCACTGCGCCACCGTGCAGCCCTATATAATAATAATGTGCAATAAGTTAGATGTAGTTATGTAGTTATGCAGTTATGTACAGGTGAGGATGGTAAAAGGTCTTGGTGCTGCATACGTGAGCGGAAGATATACCTTTTATAGTGTTATGTCTGTATTTGGCTGGTATTAGTAAGATGGTGGCCGGGTTGGTCATGGGATAGACTGGGGTGGCTACTACCGGTTTCCGGTGATGACGCCGCCCAGGGTATAAAAGAGTGGGCAGAAGATGCTCTGCCTCTTTCGTCATGAAGCCACCTGGCCCGCAGGAGGGTGCCGTAAGCCTTTGTATATAGTTGGTTTAATATCCTGAATCAACCCTTTAACCGAGGCAAGTCTCACTCGTCATTCCCAGCATTATGGACACAACATTTGGCGATGAGGTAAAAGTGGTAATGGAACGCTCCGTTGCCAGCTTTCGGCCATTTCTTGGGGTCCCGGGCGAGCCCCTCAAGCTGTGGCCTCGGTTGTTTGCTGCCTTCACCAACTGTCTCGTTGTCCTGAACCTGGGCGAGATGGAGAAGCTCCGAGCGCAAGCTGTGTTGTTGCATAATTTGGGAATGGAAGGGCAGAGGATTTTAGAAAACCTTGAAACATAATGATGCAATTGCATTATTATATGATGATGATGATGATGATAATAATAATAATAATAATAATAATAAAGTATTATGTCAGAATCCCCATATGAGGTATTGCATGCCAGATGAAATGAATTTATTCTGAACATGGGGTATCAATCAAGTATCAATACATGCCACGTTTCCATCAGTCTGCCCCGGGGCAGCTGTGGCTATAGTAGTAGCTTACCACTACCATTGTATGTCTGGGAAGTGAATGAATAATGGACTCATTGTAAAGCGCTTTGGGTATCTTGAAAGGCACTATATAAATGCAATCCATTATTATCACAATATATCAGTCATGGTATATTAATAAAGTATATCAATGTGTTTGTGTTATGGGACATAACTGAAACTGACATGACAAGAATTCATGTCTTGTCTTGTCATCGTGTCCGGGATGATGCGGCGAGGTAGAGGAGCGGCGAGACGAGGGAGAATGAGTCCGCCCCCGAGAGATCCACCTGTGCACAGGGGAAGGCTAACAGGAGAAGGTAAGGCAATAACTGACAGCTTACGTGTCTTGAAGAGTAGTCAGCAGGCCTGGAGGAAAGGATGCTGCTGAGAGTTGAGTACGCAAGGAGACAGACGGCTCCAGGCTGCAGCTCAGGGCAGGATGGAATAAATAGCTGCGCACTAATGAGGGGCAGGTGTGCACGCAGCTGAGGTGGAAGCCCGTGAGCTGCGGGTGATGACAGTACTCCCCCCCCTACCAGCGCCTCCTGGCACTGGCTTACCTGGTTGTGTCCGGTGAAACTCCGCGATGAGGTCCCGATCCAACACCCACGAAGAGCGCACCCAGGATCTCCACTCCGGACCATAACCTTCCCAATCCACCAGATATTGCAGCCCACGACCCCGACGCCGGGAGTCCAGGATGGCAGTAACACCCCATGCTGGGTCACCGTCAATCATCCTAGGTGCATGAGGAGACCTAGGAGGAGGGCAGAGTGAATTGGAAAGGACAGGCTTGATCTTGGAAACATGGAAGGTGGGACACACACGTAGGGAGGGGGGGAGGGCCAAATGCACAGCCACTGGGTTGATGATTCTAGAAATTAGGAAGGGGCCGAGAAACCTCGGTGCCAATTTCTTCTTCTCACCCTTAAGGTTAATGTCCTGGGACAAAAGCCAAACCCGCTGACCCACCTGGTAGACAGGAGCCGGCCTTCTGTGGCGATTGGCGGTGGAGCTGTTGCACGCTGCTGTGCGTAAAAGCGCGTCCTTGGTTTTGGTCCACACACTCCGGCAACACCTGATGTGCGCCTGGATGGAAGGGACAGCTAGCTCACCCTCCTACTCAGGAAAAACAGGAGGATCGTACCCCAAGGACGCTTCAAAGGGTGACACCCCAGTAGCAGAGGACCGGGCCGAGTTATGGGCATATTCCACCCAGGTCAGGTAGGAGCTCCAGGACGAAGGGTTAGAGGATGTTACGCAGCGCAGGGCGGCCTCCAACTCCTGGTTCGTGCGCTCGCACTGCCCGTTAGACTGGGGGTGGTAATCAGAGGAGAGACTGACCGTAGCCCTCAAGGCGTTGCAAAAGCTCCTCCAAACCTGGGAGACAAACTGCGGGCCCCAGTCCGAGACCACGTCCAGCAGGATCCCATGCAGCCTGACGACATGCTGGACCAGAAGATCGGCCATCTCACGTGCCGAAGGGAGACCCTGAAGAGGCACAAAATGGGCGGCTTTGGAGAATCTGTCCACAATAGTCAGAACCGTGTCATAGGTGTTAGAGACAGGGAGTCCGGTGACGAAGTCTAGGGCGATGTGTGACCAGGGCCTGCCCGGGACTGGCAGGGGCTGGAGTAGACCCGCAGGTGGAGAGTTCTGGGACTTACCAGTAGCCCACTGGGGACAGGCCCGGACATAGTTGGTTACGTCCTTCTGGAGACCCGGCCACCAAAACGAGCGTTGCAGCCAACTCACCAGGCGGGTGATGCCAGGGTGACAGGAGAGTTTGGAGGTATGGGCCCAGTGGATCACTTCACCTCGAACCGCCGAAGGAACAAAGAGCCTCCTCTCCGGCCCCCCACCAGGATCCGGCTCCGTCTCCTGAGCCCTCAGAATCTTGTCCTTGATGGACCAGGCAATTGCCCCCATGACGCACGAATCAGGCAGGATGGTATGTTCGGACTTCTCCGGACCCTCAGGGGCAAACTGTCTGGACAGGGCGTCGGGCAACCCATTCTTCGAGCCTGGATGGTACGTGATGGTGAAATGGAAGCGAGCAAAAAATAGAGACCAGCTCGCCTGGCGGGCATTCAGGCGCCTCGCTGACCTCAAGTACTCGAGATTTTTATGGTCCATCCAGACCACAAAGGGCTGGGCTGCCCCTTCTAACCAGTGATGTCACTCCTGTAGTGCGAGCTTGACGGCGAGGAGCTCCCTGTCGCCGACGTCATAGTTGCGCTCCGCCGCCGATAGCTTCCGGGAGAAGAAGGCGCAGGGCCGCTTGACACCATCCACCGGTGAGCGCTGGGAGAGCACCGCCCCCACCCCCGTGTCGGACGCGTCAACCTCCACCAGACACTGAAGCGCGGGGTCAACCTGGGTCAGGACCTGGGAGGACAAGAACTCCGCCTTGAGAGTCTTGAAGGCGGTGGCCGCTTCCTCAGACCACTGAAAGGGCACCTTCGATGACGTGAGGCGAGTCAGGGGGGAGACAATGGCGCCGAAGTTGGGAACAAAGCACCGGTAGAAGTTCGCAAATCCAATAAACTGCTGCACCTGCTTCCTGGAGGTAGGCGTGGGCCACTCGACCACCGCTTTACCCTTAGCGGGGTCGGGGAGGATCTGATTATGAGAGATGACGAACTCCAGGAAGGAGGTGGTCCGGGCGTAGAATTCGCACTTCTCGGCTTTTATGAACAAGCGATTCTCCAGCAGACGTTGCAGGACCCGCCTCACATGGGCCTGGTGCTCGTCCCGTGACTTAGAGAAGATGAGTATGTCATCGAGATACACAAAGACGAATACTCCCAGGAAGTCCCGCAGAACGTCGTTAAAGAGACGCTGGAAGACGGCAGGTGCGTTGGTGGGCCTGAACGGCATCACGAGATATTCGAAGTGGCCGCTGGGTGTCCTAAAGGCCGTCTTCCATTCATCTCCCTCCCGGATCCTAACGAGATGGTAAGCGCTGCGGAGGTCAAGCTTGGTGAACCAGGTCGCCCCCTGAAGGGAGTGGAAAGCAGTGTCCATGAGTGGTAGTGTGTAGCGGTCCTTAATAGTGATGTCATTTAACGCTCTGAAGTCGATACAGGGGCGTAGGGACCCATCCTTCTCACCCACGAAGAAGAAACCCGCGCCAAGCGGGGATGAGGAGGGGCGGATGATCCCAGCGCTGAGCGACTCCTTAATATAGGTGTCCATCGCCTCGCGTTCCGGTGCAGAGAGACTGTATAGGCGGCCAGACAGCAGGGGGGCTCCCGGGCGGATGTTAATCGCACAGTCATATGGTCGATGTGGAGGAAGGGACAAGGCTCTGGACTTGCTGAACGCTGCCCCCAAATCATGGAACTCCTGCGGCACTAGAGTCAGGTCTGGGGGCTCAGAGTCCGGTGCCGGCGGAGGAGAGGATGGAGCGCAAGCCGCCGACTGGAGGCAGGTGCCCAGGCAGAAGGTGCTCCAGGACAAGACGCTGCCAGTTCTCCAATCCAGGACAGGATTATGCAGCCGCAGCCAGGGGTAGCCCAGAATGACACGGTCTGACGAGGAGGGCAGGACGTAGAGGGTCAGATCCTCCCGGTGGTTGCCGGAGACGATGATGGGGACTGGCTTGGTGCGGTGTGTAACTGTTCCCAGAGAAGAGCGAGAGAGCGTCACCAAGTTCAGGGGGGTAGGCAGCAGTTGGCAGGGTATGCCCAAATGGGTTGCTAGGCTCTTAGAGATAAAACTCTGCTCTGCCCCAGAATCCACCAGTGTGTGAGTGGAATGCCCGGTGGAGTTGTGGCAGAAACGTATGGGCAGTGTCCCCTACTATGACTCGCGGACTTCCCCGTTTGGCTTAACCGGGCACAGCTCCACGGGATGCCGGTCATCTCCGCAATACATGCAGAGACCCCGTTCCCGCCGGCGTTGTCTCTCCGCTAGAGGGAGCCTAGTGCGCCCGATAGCCATGGCCTCTGGTTCATCGGCAGACTCCAGAGCCGGAAACACCAGGGGGCGAGACTGAGCTGGACAGAGGGAAGCTCCGCGCGAGCAGCTGACAGACTTCCGCTCCACAGCCCGCTCACGTAGCCTGTTGTCCAGGCTAATAGTGAGCGAGATCAACTCAGAGAGTTGCCCTGGGAGATCCCGACCGGCTAGCTCATCCCTCAGACCAGAATTGAGGCTACGGAGGAAAATACTGCAGAGAGAAACCTCTCCCCTGCCCACTTCCTCCGCTGCCACCCGGAAGTCGACAACGTATTCCGCCGCTGACCGGCTCCCCTGTTGGAGACTAAGGAGTCGGTCAGCGAGGACGCTGTCGAGACAGGAATGATCGAAGACTTCTAAAAAGTCTCGCACGAACCGGTCATACGAGAGGTTTGTGTAGCTGCGCTTCGTCATTACGGCGTAAGCTCAAGCTAACGCTCACCCCTCGAGGAGATTTGCCATGTACCCGATTCGGCTATGGTCTGAGGGGAAATCCCCGGGAACGCGCAGAAACACCGACTCACACTGCAAGATAAACCCCTTCGCTCCACCGAGTTTCCCGTTGAAGCGAGCGGGGGTTGGAATGGGTGTGAGACGGGTTGGCGCTCCCGAGCTAGGCTGGCCAGCCGTAGAGGCAACCGGAGCCGCAGCGCCAAGAGGACCCGGAGGGAAAGCCCGCGGAGGGTCCAGGCGGTCTAACCGGTTAGTAATTGAAGTCAGTTGATTTAGTATCACCTGCTGTTGATGAGCAATCATATCCACCCAAGCCTCGAGGGTGGAAAAACGGCGTGCGAGCCCGCTGTCCGCTAGGCCGCCTTGCTGGAGCCGTACTGACATATTGTTCGGCCCAGGAAACACGCACACAGGCTCAGGCAGATTTGAAAGCTTTATTCAACAATAATGTTACGTGTATGAATGCGTGTGTGAGAGATGAGTGTGTAATGTGGGTGGAGGATGCAGGTCAGGACAGAGCAGCATACCGTGCGGCCAGGCAACGCTATGAATGAGAGGAGAGCAGGGATTAGCTGGGCAACCACACAGGAGAGTGACAGAGTTCTGTGCTTACTTGTAGTAATGTGGTGGCTGGCGTTGGCAAGGTCCCAAGCCTGGAAGACAGAGTCCTGCTGTGCGTCCGGGATGATGCGGCGAGGTAGAGGAGCAGTGAGACGAGGGAGAGTGAGTCCGCCGCCGAGAGATCCACCTGTGCACAGGGGAAGGCTAACAGGAGAAGGTAAGGCAATAACTGACAGCTTACGTGTCTTGAAGAGTAGTCAGCAGGCCTGGAGGAAAGGATGCTGCTGAGAGTTGAGTACGCAGGGAGACAGACGGCTCCAGGCTGCAGCTCAGGGCAGGATGGAATAAATAGCTGCGCACTAACGAGGGGCAGGTGTGCGCGCAGCTGAGGTGGAAGCCCATGAGCTGCGGGTGATGACACCCACAATATCAAGTCAAAATGCTCCAAGTCAGCAGATGTTCTTTGCCTTTTTGGTGGCTCCATTTTCTCAGAAATACTGTCAGTCTCCTGTACGTGACGATCCTCAGCATCACCTACCAAGCAGAACACTTCCTGTATTTCCTGAGCTTTTTTCAGCAAGTGAGTCACACAATGAGGCAGCCATGTGATTTCTAGAGGACCGGGGCCTCATTTGTCTTGGGTCATGTGATCTTCTGACACATGAATGGGCCTCAACACGAGCTTCATTTGGCCATGCCCCCTTTGCTCAACACAGACTTCAGGACTTCAGTGTTAGACGCAATATCACTACTGCTGAGTGTACTCTCCTGTTTTCAGTGCCTGTCTTCACCTGCCGAGGTGAGAACAAAGTAAAATAAACTATAACCTATTAGCCTATAACCTATAGCATCATTTCCTCATTCTTACCTGGACTCATACCCAAGGTGGATTCAGGAAACCTGTTGGTGGAACATACTACCTGTGTTAGATCTCCATATCTACCAATCCCCAACTCCAACAATCTGTAAGTCTCAAGCAATCAATATAGTCCTCAGACCGGGGCAGCTCTCCTCCCTTCTGCAGACACTCCCTCCTTCATCAGACACTGGCTGGTGCAAGATCCATTCAGTGCTGAAACTGGCGTCCTTAATAGTAAGAGGAGATGCAAGTTCAAATTCATTCAAGCCACTCTTCATATCAATGGTCTGATCATTTCCCCTTTTTGTCTCCACAGGGTTGCCAGCACCAGCCGCTCCCTCTTTACTCCTGTTTAAACACTTTAAGACTTGCTCAGATTGCTGTCCTCTCTGTGTCTGCATTTTGGGTCCATCAATACTCAGACCTGTCACTTTTTTCTGATGAATAAGTAGAATTTAAAAAAAAAAACCCTCACACATATACACACACCTCTCTAAAAGTATTGGAACAGTGACACAAGTTTTGTGTTAACTCTTTACCAAAATATATTCAAGATGCGGTTATATAATAATCAATATTGCCTTAAAGTGCAGATTCTCAGCTTTAATTTGATGGTATTCACATGATGTTGGTCCACTGTGTTTTATCAAGTCCAAAGTCAGCACAGCTGTCTACAAGGAAATTTTAGAGCACTTCATGCTTCCCTCTGCTGTCAAGCTTTATAGAGATACTGATTTCATTTTCCAGCAGGACTTGGCACTCCCCCACACTGACAAAAGTACCAAAGCCTGGTTTAATGACCATGGTATCACTGTGTTTTATTGTCCAGCTAACTCGCCTGACCTAAACCCTATAGAGAATCCATGGAGTATTGTCAAGAAGAAGATGAGAGACACCAGACCCAACAATGCAGACAAGCTGAAGGCTGCTGTTAAAGCAACCTGGGCCTCCATTACACCTCAGCAGTACCACAGGCTGATTGCCTCCATGACATGCCCCACTGATGCAGTAATTCATGCAAAAGGAGCCCCGACCAAGTACTGAGTGTGTACATGGACATACTTTTCAGTCAGCCAACATTCCTCTTAAAAATGCATTTTTTAAATTTTTATTTTTATTTTATTTTAATGGTTTAATTTTACAGGGACAATGCACATTAATAAACATTTCTGTAAATGTGCCAATTTAGCCAATTGGCTAGTTTTCAACTGCAGTCCCAGGGCAGGTAAAACACATAAATTCAAGAGACATCAACACTGCACATGCAACAAAACACACGCGCACAAAATAAATCAAGAACAACTCCTACATAAAAACAAAACAACAATAAAACAGTAAAGAAAAAAACACTTCAGAACACTCAGACAAAATTACACAAAGTGGTCACATATTTGATTGTGTTTTAACCATGATTTTAAGTTGATTTTAAAAGAATGGTAGGTATCACAGCCTCTAACAGCTGTTGGCAGACTGTTGCAGGTGCGAACTGCTCTCACTGAAAAAGCTGACTGACTAAACGTAGACCTCCTCATAGGTCTGTAGAGAGAGGGTCTACCCAGTCCCCTCTCTCTACAGACCTAGTGTGTCTACCAAAGGATGTTCTGTGTTGTATAAAAGCACCAAGGTGCAAGCCATTTGGCTTCACCTTTTGGGGGTTTTGGGTTTGTCCAGCCCATTTGGCACTGGGTTGGACGAACACCTAAAAAGAAGTGGAAGGGAGATCGCTCTGCCAATAGAGGCCATGTCACGATGCTTCTGGAGACTGGCATGAAGGAGGAGGGACTGTTCAGAACTGCAGCAGGGGCATCCAAGCTAAAGAAGCTCAAGGCAGTGCTGGACTGTTCCACTTCACAGCTGGACGAGTTCTACTCTGACCCAGAGTAGAACTCTGGGTCAAATTAAATGTTAATTAATTTAAACAGCTAAATTAATTTTATGTAATCTAATTTCTGAGAAACTGAATTTGTGGTGAAATACTGTACTGTAAAATTCTGTGTATAATGAATCTATATAACATGCTTCATTTTTTGAATTGAATGACTGAAATAAACTTTTCAATGACATTCTAATTTATTGAGATGCGTCTGGATGGACCAGTAGGTCAGTGCCTGCACCAGCTGACCCTCTGAGGAGGATGGAACTGTCACTGAGGGTTTTGAACTGCAACCCTCTCTGCTGTGACAGAGTAGCCTGTTGTTCTGTCCGCATGTGGTCTGCCATATCTTTGTCCTCAATCATCTCCTTCGATCGGTCTTTAGTCCGTTCACGTGTCCTGTCCAGGGTGATGAGGGACACACACTCAGCTGTTGTTTTTCTGTTCAATGTATTAATGTGAGGACAATGAAATACAGGCCATCCACCTATACCTTGTGATATTTTTTTTTGTATTTTGTATACTTTATTAATCCCAGAGGGAAATTACAGGGCGTCCACCTGGATGGATGAGACAGCTACAGTGCGGCGCCAATCCCTTCACCATTCACACACACATTCACACCTAGGGCCACTTTAGAGTCTCTAATTAACCTAACTTGTATGTTTTTGGCCTGTGGGAAGAAACCGGAGTACGGGGGATAAACCCACGCAGACACAGGAAGAACATGCAAACTCAACACAGAAGGGTCACTGATGGTCCGGGGTGGAATTGATCCTGTGACCTTCGTACTGTGCTGCCACTGTGCTAACCACTGCTCCACCAAGCTCCCCAAGAAGTAGCTTTTTGCCGGAGTCTCCGTCATAGACATCTATACGTCTCCCTTAACAGCATTAGCTATCAGAATCAGAATCAGAATCAGAATCAGGTTTATTGCCATTGTTCATGTAGTACACAAACTAGGAATTTGTCTCGGTGCAATGCTGCAACATTAAACATGATAAGATAAAAGAAATAAACTATACATGCAATAAAGTGTAGAATAAGAGTAAGTGATACTGGTCAGCAGTTAAAATATATTAGCGAGCAGCAGATACTGTGGAGAACTACTGTATATAGTGCAGTCGGTAATGCAGGAAGAAAACAGTGATGATTGACATGAGTCTGGTTGAGCTGCTGTACATAGTGCACGAGAGTCAATAAGTCACTTAGTGTTCAGCAGTCTGATGGCAGAGGGGAAGAAGCTGTTCATGTGACGGGAGGTTTTAGTCTGGATGGACCGAAGTCTTCTACCAGAGGGGAGGGGGGCAAACGGTACGTGACCAGGGTGTGAGGGATCGGCTATGATCCGGCCAGCACGCCTCCGGGTCCTGGAGATGTACAGATCCTGGAGAGATGGGAGCTTGCAGCCGATCACCTTCTCAGCAGTGCACACGACGCGCTGCAGCCTTAGTCTGTCCCTGGCAGTGGCTCCTGCGTACCACACGGTTATGGAGGTGGTGAGGATGGACTCGATGATGGCTGTGTAGAACTGCACTAACATCTTGGTGGGTAGCTTGAGCTTCCTCAGCTGCCGCAGGAAGAACATCCTCTGCTGGGCTTTTTTGATGAGTGAGCTGATGGCCGGCTCCCATTTGAGGTCCCTGGTGATGGTAGTGCCTAGGAAGCGGAAGGAATCAGCAGTGGTGATGGGAGAGCCTGAGAGGGTGAGGGGGGGCAGAGGGGTAGTGACTTTCCTGAAGTCTACAATCATCTCCACTGTCTTCAGAGCTAGTGGCTACCAAGCAAACTACAGAAAACGTTGCAAACATACTAAAAATAGTATTGTGACGTTGCAAGGGTTCACACAATAAGGAGAGATGACTTTGATGGAACAGGCTTTATTTATACACACTCTCACAACACAGAACGGAGGGGAGCTCATTTACACAGACCCTCATTAAGCTCATGATGACACAGATGCATGATTTGGCACATATAGGGAAACAATGCTATCACAGCTGGTCTTATTATACAGTTATAATGGCACACACGAGTAACGCTTAGAACGCACAGATACAGTATTTGAATCCTCCGTGGTGCAAGCATGCCGGGAGACTCCCGCCTCCTTACCACAGCCCCGACGTTACACTGTCCCCCCGGACTGGTTTCTGTCCCCAGAATAATAAAGTCCAACTCAGAAGTCCAACACAAATCCGTCCAGATGTAGGGTGGCCGCAGTTGTCGGCGGCCAGCACGCACAGGCCTGTTATTGTCCATTCACACCTCGGCCGGGATATCCGGTCGGGATGAAGCCTCTGGCTCGACCACCCATGGGGCAGATGGCTGGCACGGGGCAAGACGGTCACGGTGAAGCACCATGACCCGGTTCCTTTTCTGCAGCTTCACCCTGTACACTACATCTGACAGTCTCTGTAGGACCACGCACGGTCCTGACCAATGGCTTGCCAGTTTTGGAGACAGTCCCTTTTTGCGCTCCGGACAGAAAACCCAGACTCAATCCCCTAGTGCAAAGTCCGTCCCCTGGCAGAGGGAGTCATATGCCCGCTTCTGCTCACTCCCCGCCGCTGCCAGGGCCTTCCGAGCCACTTCGTGCACCATGTGGTGACGTTCTCTCAAGCAAAACAAATAATCCAACCCTGGTTTGCCCTCCACCTCCAGCTCCGGTGGTGGTGGTGGTGGGCAAACACCAAATCCACTGGTGTGCGCCGCTCGCGTCCAAACATCAGCGCTGCAGGAGTGCACCAGGTGGATTCCTGAGCTGCCATCCAATATGCCCACAGAACCAAGGGCAGATGCAGGTCCCAGTCTCATTGTCGCTGGTCCACTAGGACGGCAAGCTGGGTGGTTAGGGTCCGATTGAAACGTTCAACCAGGCTGTCGCTCTGTGGATGCAGCGGGGTGGTCTGGGTCTTCGAGATGCCCAGCCATCAGCAGACCTCCCCGAAGACCTCTGCCTCGAAGTTCAGTTCCTGATTGCTGTGCAGCTCCTCCGGTGTGCCGAACCGACAAAACATCTCGTCCACCAGCTTTGATGCTGGTTGCGCTCTGATCAGGGACCGCGTACGCCTCTGGCCATTTGGTAAAAATAATCCATTGTGACCAGCACGTAGCAGTTCCCCAATCTGTAGTCGGAAAAGGGCCCAGAATGTCCACTCCTACCCACTCCATGGGTGCTCCCACCCGCAACTGCAGCAAGGGGGCGTGGGATTGCTGAGTCGGCCCTTTCTGAGCCGTGCAGGTATCGCAGTGGTGGACATGGAGCTCTACGTCCTGGCAACATCCTGGCCAGTAGAACCGGGCCCAAAGATACCACAGAGTCTTGGTAACCCCGAAGTGGTCTGCCTCCACTGACTTGTGGACCAACTGGAGCACATTGGGGCGGAGCTGCCAGGGAACCAGCAGCTGCCAGACGTGACACAGCTCTCTGCAAGTAACACAGTAATTCCTTTCGGCTCTGCTGAGAGTGCAGCTGAAAAAAGCAACTGCCTGCTCTCAGTGTTCTCCCTCCTGGGATAACACCGCTCCGATGCCCTGGTTGCTGGCGTCCGTGTCCACAATGAAAGGGGGGTTTGGGTCGGGATACTGCAGCACGGGGGCTCCAATGAGCGCCGAGCAAAGCCAGGAAAAAACAGCAGCACAGTCCTCACTCCACGCAAACGTGCAGCCCTCCTGAGTCAGCTAATGCAGCGGGCTGGCGATGGTGGCAAAATCCTTCACAAACCTCCTATAATAGGAGGCCAGTCCAAGAAAACTCCATAACTCTCCCACCTCCCACAGCACCGGCCAGTTTTTCCGCCAGTGCCACTTTCTCTGGATCTGTGGCAACTCCCGCTACGCTGATGACGTGGCCCAGGAAGGTGGTTTCTCGCCGAAATAAGTGGCATTTCCGTGGGTGCAGCTGCAGCCTGGCCTGTCGGATGGCGTCTAATACTTCCTGGAGGTTAGACAGGGTACCATCAAAGTCAACTACATGAACCAGCAGGTCATCCAGGTAAACAATGCAGTGGCTCCGGGTCACGTGAGCCAACACTCGCTCCATGAGATGTTCAAAGGTGGCGTTGCAAAGTCCAAACGGCATCACCTTGCACTGCCACAGTCCCTGCCTGATGGAGAAGGCTGTTTTCTGGTGGGCCTCCGGTGACAGCTCTACCTGCCAATAGCCACTGTGGAGGTCCAGCAAGCTGAACCAGCTGGAGCCAGTGATGTAATCCAGCACGTCATCGATGTGGGGCTGAGGGTAGGAATCCTTGCAGATGACATCATTCAGGTGCCGGTAATCCATACAGAACCACCACAAACCGTCCTTCTTCTTAACCAGAACCACCGGTGCCACCCAGGGGCTGCTGGAGGGCTCAATAACATCTGCCTCCAGCATTTCTGTATTTTCTGTTCTGTAGCCGCCCGCCTTGAAAAAGGCAGCTGGCGGGGGCGAAGTCAGATCGGCCTGGTCTCACCGGTGTTGATCTGGTGCTGCACTAAGCTGGTTCGGATGCACTCCTCATCCTTGGCAGTGAAGACATCAATGTAGCAGTCCAACAGCTCCTGCAGCTGGCATCTCTGTCCCGATTCCAGCCTGCTGCAGCTCTGCTGGGACAATTCCTCGACTGCCTTCTGTGTTTCTGCTGACACATTGACCCACTCTGCTGTTGCCCCCCCGCCCCTGTTGTCTCTGTTGGCAATTGCGCTCCCTCTGCTCGTGCTGGTGGCGCTGTTGTGTTCAGTTCTGGCGGTGACCCTCCTGGTTCAGTCCATTCTGGCGGCCCATGACCACGCAGGCCCTCGGGTTCCTCCTCTGGGTCCCGTTGCAGAGCGTGATGGTCCGAGCCCCCAGCAGGAGAAATGATCCCATGCTGCAAGCAGATCAAGTCCAATAATGCAGGGATCTTGGATGTCAGCCAGCCAGAACAAGTGGTTTGTATTCTGGCCGGCCACCCCCACCACAAGAACTCTCCGCCCTCCCAGTCTGGAGCGCTCACAGGTGGCTGTGGTGATGCAGCATCCAGTGGGTTCCCACCCTTGAGGTTTTGCCTCGTCCATACTGGGCAGCACTCTGGGTCAGACCAGAGAGATGGTAGAATCGGTGTTGATCAAGGCCCGGATTGGCATGCTGTCCAAGCTGCTCTGTAGGTACATCCCTAGTGAGTGTCCAATTTGGCCCAAACGTAGTGACAGTTCATCGAGAAAAATGTCTGTGGGAGGCGGCAGGTCCTTGTCCATACCACCTCGCTCTAGTTTAAAGCCAGCGAGGGGGCGGTTTGTCGCAGGGTGGGTGCTGGGCAGTACCGCGCGATGTGTCCTGGCTCCCCGCAGCAGTGGAAGCACCCTTCCTCACACCGCCGTTGTCGCCTTCTCCCTGGCCACGCCGCTGTGGTCCGGCGGAGTTCCTCCTCCTCCTCCTCCTCCTCCTCCTCCTCCTCCTCCTCCTCCTCCTCGCTCTCAGCTGTGGCCTGGAAAACTCTCTGCCTCAGCGACGACACATCAGCTGCATAATCCATCAACGGTCCCACCCGTTCTGCTTCTGCCACAGCCGTCTCCCAGCTGCTCACAGCGTGAATCCGGATGTGGTCCTGTAGCCGGACCAGGCGGAGCCCCTGGATGAAGTCCTGGAGGGCGAGCTTTCCCACCGCCCCCAGCTCGAAATCTGGGTAGCCACGCTGCGTTAGCAGCCATATGTCTGCTGCGTAAGCTCCCAGGCTCTCTCGGCTGCCTCGCCGGTGGTTGGCCAGCTGTTCCTGGGCGTGCTCAATATTGGCCGCTCTCCCAAACCACCTCCGGAGCATTCCTTGTAGCGCTGGCCAGCTGCAACGTTCCTCAGCCCAGAGGTCAAACAGTGTGCAAAGAGCCCTGCCATCCAGGGCCAGCGCAACCCGCACGGTCTCTTCGGGTGTCCAGCTGTTCAACGCAGCAGCCAGCTCGACCTGGACCACATAGTCATCCAGCATGGTTTCGCCACCAAAGCGGGGAAGTTTGGCTCATTGGCGGATTGGTGGGGTGGTCACCTCTTGGTCGATCGCCGCCCCTGGTCGCAGTGGATTCACCGGCCCGTCCTGCCCTGAAAAGGGTGGGAAGCAGGGCTGGTTTGCCTGCTCTGCCTTGAGAAAGGCAGAAGGTGGGGTATGCTGGCCCCGTCGGGTCCGCTGCTCCATTCATCCCAGTGAGCAGCTCCAGGGGTGGGTGTGTCAGCTCTGTTGTCCATCTGCAGCTGAGCGATGAGCCGCACGAGCTGCCGAATCTCTGTCCTAATTCTGGCTTTCAGCTCCTCCTTGATCCCACTCCTGACACCAGTGTGACGTTGCAAGGGTTCACACAATAAGGAGAGATGACGTTGATGGAACAGACTTCATTTATACACACTCTCACAACACAGAATGGAGGGGAGGTCATTTACACAGACCCTCATTAAGCTCATGATGACACAGACACATGATTTGGCACATATAGGGAAACAATGCTATCACAACTGGTCTTATTACACAGTTATTATGGCACACACGAATAACGCTTAGAACACACAGATACAGTACCTGAATCCTCCACGGTGCAAGCATGCTGGGAGACTCCCGCCCCCTCACCACACACACACACACACACACACACACACACACACACACACATATATATATATATATATATATACGTATATATATACTGTATATATATATATATATATATATTGTGGGAATGTGAAAATGATGAGACGGGTTTCTCTCAAACCAAGTTTATTCACACTCACCATCATGTCACACAGAAGAAAAAAGAAAACGATACAGGCAACTCTCGCCCTTATATACTCGGGCTCTCCCAGTTCACAAGTCACATGTATCCGGACTAAGTTGCATTACAATGGACAGTAACAAAGCGTCCCCCTCTCTCATCTCTCTCACTGTCTGCCATGCATCCTCCTTAATCCCTTAATAATCCACCCCCACATCCTTGCAGCTTCCTGTAATCCCCAGGGAGCTCTGCCTTTGTTCAGATTGTAAAATATGAGTTACACAGTGGATCAAATGTTTATATCCGCCACTATATATATATATATATATATATATATATATATATATATATATATATATATATATATATAGATAGATAGATAGATAGATAGATAGATAGATAGATAGATTTTTTTTTTTTTTTCAGGCCAAATCGCATCCCGTGGTGACTTTGTTTTGTAAACCAACACAGCTGATAACCTTGAGCTCTAGAATATTGTGATGGGTATTTTGACTTAAACATTATAGATCAAATGATAAGTCAAAATAATTTAAAAGAATCACCAGATTAATCTGTACCAAAAATAATCATTAGTTGCAGCCCTTACCACAGAGCTACTACAGACAGCCTGAAGGCAAAAATAACTTATCGTCATGATACTGAGCACGGGTGGGGAGCAGTGCTCAGCCTCTAAGTTATTTTAGCCATTTTCTGTATTTCTGTATCTCTGCTTATTTTGTTCTTAGTGTGGTTGTTGATGTATTTCTGTATTATCTTGTTTTCCAATTTATTTCCCTGTGTTTATATTTTGTCTTTGTCCTTTGATCTCCTTTGCAGTCTTAGTAATTATTAGTTTGTATTATTACCCTTCCTCAGTTTTGTATCCTCATTCTCTCTTGTTTTGGTTTCCATGTATATTATTTCTTGTTGTATTATTTTGTCCTCCCCTTTTTGGGTTATGTTCCCTTTTTGTTTCATTCCAGGTTGTGCTTATATTTTGACAGCTCCCATTGTCACTTCCTTCTGTCAAACCCTGTTTGCGGGCTGTCACAGCTGGTTAGTGTTTGGTCTCATTATTTCCTCACTCATGTACCCACACCTGTTTCCAATTTGGATGGTCTCTATTTAAGCGCTGCTGCGGGGTTCAAGAGTCTTAATGCTGATTGAAACAATTTCCATGCTTTAAAAATGACTTGACTTGGTTCTTTAGGGGTAAACTACAAAAATAGGACTATAACTTGTTCTTTTCAACCTGTGAAATAGTCTCAAGGGACAATAACTCTGTTTTATCCCTGCCAAAAATTCATCTAAAATTGATGGTGTAGCCACACATGTGACTTACTTAATGCCTTGCATAATGCCTCACATCTTAGATAAGAACAAAGTGCAGAGTTTCCTTAGAGATAACAGGAAGCTGTGAAAGTGTAATCTTTTATATATGCAAGAGACTGCTTGGAGGATCCGTTGTGGGCCAAAGACTGTGAGGGGGATGCTAAGGGATTTAAGAGGAAATGCAAAGTTACCTTTGATGTGAATGCAATGTGACTTGTGAGCTGTGGGGAGACCTGGGTATATAAGGGACGAGTTTTTTCTGAGATGTCCTCTTTCTACAATGCTCATGTTGGAGACGTGTAATAAACTGCCTTGAGACAAACCTGCCTCGTCAATTACACACTCCACACTGGTGACCCAAGACGTAGCATGCAGCAAGGAGAGAATTCCCCGGGGCCAGCCGCATTGGGAGCCCCCAGCCAAGCGTATGCCGTTACGGTCCAGCTACCGGACTTTTGGCAGCACAACCCGCGCTCCTGGTTCCACCTGGTTGAGGCACAGTTTGCCCTCCGGGGAATATCGGTAGACGACACGAAATTCTACCATGTGATCGCAAAGCTCGACAACCACACGGCTCAGCATGTGGAGAGCCTTCTGGAGCAGCAACCAGCCAGCGACAAATACGGCGTGTTGAAGGCTGCACTCATCCAGCACTACACACTCTCGGTGGAGGAGAGAGCAGAGAGACTCCTGGTGCTGACCGGGTTGGGAGATTGCACACCCATTGACCTGATGGAGAAGATGCTGAGGTTGAAAGGCTCCGAAGATGACCACTTCATCTTTACCCACCTCTTCCTCAGGAACCTGCCATCAGCGACGAGAGCGGCCCTGGCCAGTTCGCCGTTGTTGGCCAAGTGGGACTACCGTGCGCTGGCCCGGGAGGCGAATCGGATTGTCATGGACAGCAGAGAACGCACGGCCACGGCGGCAGCGACGGAGCTCGGCGCGACGGCCGGAGAGGGCGAGGAGCCATTGACGGCGGTAGCAGAACCACCGACGATGGCGGTGGCGGGCGCCAAGGGACGTGGAGGAGACATCCTTTGTTTCTATCACCGCCGCTTTGCAGAGAAGGCACACAAATGTATACCACCATGCCAGTTCAAGCTCTCGGGAAAACGCCAAGACTGGGGGTCGGTAACAGCTGCAACCCTCGGGGAGGAGAACAAGATGCTCTACTTGACTACGCTCCGGGAGACATTTCCTCATGGACACCGGCGCCCAGCTGAGTTTCATCATGCCGTCCTACGCCGACTGGCTGGCAGGTTCCAGCGGCCCCCAGATGGCAGCAGCAAACGGCTCGGACATTAAAACCTTTGGTGAGAGGACTCTACTCCTGTCTCTACACGGCCCTACATTTGAGTGGACTTTTGTCATAGCAGCATTGAATTTCAATATATTGGGGGCTGATTTTTTGTGCTCACATGGTTTGTTGGTTGATGTCGCTAACAGGCGCCTGGTTAATACACTGTCTTTTGATTCTATTCCCTGTACAGCTCGAGCGTCCCGGCCAACAGCACAAGCCAACGTCACAGCTGCAACTGGTAAGTTCCACACACTGCTCACTCAGTTCCCAGCACTCACGGTCCCCACATTTTCAGCAGCCGTCGCTAAGCACGGGGTGGAGCATTTTATTACCACCACCGGGCCGCCCGTTTTTGCAAAACCTCGGCGCTTGGACGCAGCTAAACTGGCCATAGCGCATGAGGAGTTCGCCAACCTGGAGAGGTTGGGCATCATCAGGCGTTCGAACAGCCCATGGGCTTCCCCGCTACACATGGTCCCGAAAGCTGATGGTTCGTGGCAACCTTGCGGGGATTTCCGCAGTTTAAACAACGCCACAGCGCATGACCGCTACCCAATCCCTCATATCCAAGATTTTTCCGTTCATTTGGCAGGGGCGTTTTTTCTAAAATAGACTTGGTCCGCGGTTACCACCAAGTCCCAGTGCGCGTTTAGGACATAGCCAAAACAGCGGTGATAACTCCATTTGGTCTATTCGAGTTTTTGCGCATGCCATTCAGGCTTAAAGGGGCTGCACAGACATTCCAACGCATGATGGACGCGGTGCCGCGCGATCTCCCTTTCGTGTTCGTCTACTTAGACGATATCTTGGTAGCCAGCGCGTCCGAAGACGAACACGAAAGCCACCTCGCGGCATTTTTCCGGAGGTTGGGAGAGCATGGGTTAATAATCAACCCAGCGAAGTGTCAGTTCGGGGTGACGCAGATTGATTTTTTAGGACACCGCGTCTCCCCCGAAGGAGCGGTTCCGCTACCTGACAAAGCACGCGCAGTAGCAGACTTCCCCCGGCCGCAGACGGTCAGGGCATTACAGGAGTTTTTGGGAATGGTGAATTTTTATAACCGTTTCCTCCCCCGTGCAGCGCAACTCATGCAACCGCTGTATGCCGCGCTCAAAAAACAGAAACCCACGAATTAGAATTGAGTGGTCCCCAGAGCGGGAGCGAGCGTTCGCGGAAGTCAAAGCAGCCCTGCCAAACGCTGCGTTGTTGGCACATCCAGACCCAACGGCCCGCATAGCACTCACTACTGACGCGTCAGATGTGGCCATAGGGGCGGTCGTGGAGCAGCATGTAGCCGGGGCTTGGCAGCCACTCGCCTTTTTCAGCAGGTCCTTGCGCGATAGTGAACGTAAATACAGTGCGTTTGACAGGGAGTTGCTGGCTCTCCATTTAGCCATTCGCCACTTCCAGTTCTGGCTAGAAGGGCGCTGTTTCACCGCGTTCGTTGACCACAAGCCACTAACATTCACGATGGCCAAAGTTTCAGAACCGTGGTCGGGCCGGCAGCAGAGGCAGCTAGCCGCGATCTCAGAGTTTACTACCGATATTCAGCACGTGTCGGGTAAACTGAATGTAGTGGCAGACTGCCTCTCGCGCGCCGTGGCTGCCCCCGTCCGCGTGGGGATAGATTACACAGCCATGGCCGCGGAGCAGGTTAGTGACGTGGATGTGCGCGCGCTCCAGTCTGGACCAACAGGATTAAGGCTGGAGAGCAGGGTGCTGCAGGACGGTATGCCCCCTCTAATCTGTGATGTCTCCATGGGGAGACCACGTCCCATGGTACCAGCAGCGTGGCTCCGCCTCGTTTTTGACTCGATTCATTCTTTGGTGCACCCGGGGGTGCGCACGTCGGTCAAAATGGTAGCAGAAAAATTTGTGTTGCTGGGCCTCCACAAACAAGTTAAAGAGTGGGCGGCAGCCTGCATGGCGTGCCAACGAGCCAAGGTACACAGACACACGAGAGCTCCCTTGGAGCCATTTCACATTCCGGCTAAGAGGTTTGACCACGTTCACGTGGACCTCGTGGGTCCCCTCCCGCCATCACAGGGGTGCACGCACCTTCTGACAATGGTGGACCGCACCACGCGCTGGCCGGAGGTGGTTCCTTTAGCGTCAACCATAGCCGAGGAGGTGGCGCGCGCGTTTGTAACAGCATGGGTGGCGCGTTTTGGAGTCCCGTCGGACATTACGTCCGACAGAGGCCCTCAATTTGTTTCCGAACTTTGGTCAACAATGGCCCGCAGCCTAGGCGTCACAATTCACTGTACAACCTCGTACACAGGTTGTACGGTGAATCCACAGGCTAACGGGTTATGCGAACGTTTTCACAGGTCATTGAAAGCAGCTCTCAGAGCGTCACTGACGGATGCAAATTGGGTAGACAAGCTACCGTGGGTTTTATTGGGGTTACGTTCTGCGCCTAATGAGGACTTAGAGGCTTCCCCAGCTGAACTCGTTTTTGCGCAGCCACTTCGGTTGCCCGGGGAGTTTCTCCCAGATAATCCTGCGCCGGGCAGCTCCCCATCTCGGTTTTTGCAGCGTAGCATCGACACAGGCATGCTGCCGGGCCCTGCCCACCACAGTTTTCCGCACGTTTTTGTACCTAAAACTTTGAAAAATGCGGAGTTTGTTTTTGTCAGACACGATGCACATCGCCCCCCATTGCGACCGCCTTATGATGGACCGTTCAGAGTGCTGGAAACAGGGGACAAGCATTTTTTGCTAGATTTGGAGGGTAGAAGGGAAAAGGTTGGCTTAAACAGACTCAAACCCGCTTTTGTGGTGGCGGACGAGCAAGTGCTGTTGGCGAGGTCCCCTCGGAGCGGAAGACCCCCACGAGGAGCTTCCCAGAGTAAAATTTCCCCAGAACACCCGCAAGGACTGACAAAAGGTTTTCACCCCCAGACAGCAGCTCCCCAGCATGACAGCGCCGCTGAGGCGGCGAATCCTGGTTACAGCAGATACGGGAGAAGACTGAAGCCAAAGCAGCATGTGGATTGATGTGTAATGATTCTATCACAGCATGCAGACTGTTATTCTTTTGTTCGATCTAAAATGTTTGGGGGGGGGGGGGTGTAGCCACACATGTGACTTACTTAATGCCTTGCATAATGCCTCACATCTTAGATAAGAACAAAGTGCAGAGTTTCCTTGGAGATAACAGGAAGCTGTGAAAGTGTAATCTTTTATATGCAAGAGACTGCTTGGAGGATCCTTTGTGTGCCAAAGACTGTGAGGGGATGCTAAGGGATTTAAGAGGAAATGCAAAGTTACCTTTGATGTGAATGCAATGTCACTTATGAGCTGTGGGAAGACCTGGGTATATAAGGGACAAGTTTTTCTGAGATGTCCTCTTTCTACAATGCTCATGTTGGAGACGTGTAATAAACTGCCTTGAGACAAACATGCCTCGTCAATTACACACTCCACAATTGTATGTTTTAATCAACATTAAGACCTTTAATCATTTTTTGGCCGGTGAAGCATATTTTTTATGGATTACTGGGGTCGCCAGTCTCTGCCCCCGTTATTTTGGGGGGTCGTGGACTGAAAAGTTTGGGAACCGCTGCTTTAAACTATAAGGATCAACCAGCAAAGCCCTGACTGACAACTGAAGCGATGGGTGGATTGTGGGTGTTCAGAAAATGATCTGCTTGAGTTTGATAAGTGACATAACACACAAAGTAACCAGGAAAATGAGTCCAACATGTGCAGACATGCTGAGGTCTTTAGGAGGACCTCCTCCTTCAGCTGGGTTGCATTCTCCTCTTCTGACACAAGGTGGCAGAAGAACTCCATTAACCAGAGCATTTGGAAGCCTCGCTGCTTTTCAGACGCTGTCGGTCTGTTACCATAATTGTTTCCGCTGAAGTCCTGTTATTAGAGGGCGTCACACTGCGACCGTCCCCCCACTGTCACCCCGTCCTTCAGACTTTTACTGGATTCGCTCCACTGACCAAGCGAATAAAGGCCGTGGGCCCTGCCTCTGCCGCGGCAGTTCTGTCACCCGTGGACTGTTCAGGGTCAGGTGCTGATCCACGCCTGTTCATGTGGGCCTCCTCACCTCACACAGGGCAGCAGCATGAAAAAATGTTGCTTCTGACAGCATTTCATCCTCTGTGAAGGACACCTGAATGCCAGCATCCAGTCAGTGATCAGGTCACTAAGAAAGATTCTTTTTCACCATAAATGTTTTTTTTTTCCCCCAGTGGGTTTGTTTGTGTCATTCAGCTGCTCTTCAGAGAGTTAAAAAAAATCCTTAGATGACTTGTATGTGGGACCAGTGACGGCCCAGCCAGCATGCCCATGCGGGCCCCAGGAAAGATTATAGCTGGGCTGTCTTATGGGTCTCATGTGGGTTTGTCCGCAGCTTCCGTGTTGGCTCCATCTGTGCTGGCCCACATGGACTTTCCCTGTGGAACAGCTGAGCAGGTGATCTGTTAAACCCACAGGGTTTAATGTGGGTGAGCAGGTGCCATTGGCACACGTGCAAACAAGTCACTCAGTTACAGGGAAAAAAAATGAACATTTATAAGAAAAAAGTGTCAAAGTCCCAGATTTATGAGAGAAAAAGTGAAAATTTAGGAGACAAGAGTTACAACCCTGCAAGAAAAATTTAGCAAATTTACATGCAATAAGTCACAAAATGATGAGGAAAAAATTACAAAAAGTTGCAAATTAACAAAAACTAGCAAAAATATGAATAAATAAATTGAACAATTATGAGAAAACAAGTTCCAAATTTGAGGAAAAGCTGTAAGTTCACAGTAAAAAGTTAAAAATTTCTGAGAGTTCCAAATTTACAAGAAAAATGTCACAAATTTACAAGGAGAAAACTACCAAATTTATGAGAAAGTTTCAAAATTGCAAGAAAAAGGTCACAATTTTCAAGAAATCTAACAAATTCATGACAAAAGTTGCAAATTTACAAGAAAAAATCACAAATTTCTGAGAAAAAGTTACAAGTTTACAGTAAAGAAAAGTTTCACATTTATGTTTCAAATTTTCAAAAAAAATTTCATCAAATTAGGGGGAAAAGTCACAAATTTAGAAGAAAATAAAAAATTTGAGAAAATAAGTTGATGTGGGTAAACACAAATGGGACCAACATGGAAGCCCTGGACAAACCCACATGGACCCACAAGACAACCCCGTCATGGTCTGAGCGCTGATATTGTCCGCGCTCGGATCATCCAGTATTTTCCCCGTTAATCTGTGTTTTTCTTATGGCCTTCCAGGGCCTTTATTATGACAGCGTCACGGCGGGACTTCGGCTGTCAGAGCTGAGTGCGCTGTGACAGCTGATCTACATTCGGTTGATTACTGCCTCATTATTGGTGGTGCCCTGTTTAAGGGAGCAGCTGTGGTTACTCTGGGCTGCGACCTCGTCGATCATTCGTCGATCATTCATCAATCAATCATTCGTCAATCAATCATTCGTCAATCAATCATTCGTCAAACATTCCCTCGTCAAACCGCCATCTAAGATTCATGTCTCGTTCATCTCACAGTAAGTGTATTCCTTCAGAGTCTGTTTTCCTCTGTCCATGGTCTTTGTCTTAGTCACAGTCATAGATGTGTTTTTGTCCAGCGTGGCTCATTATTTTGTATCGTTGTCTTTTGTTAATAAAGTATGCAAACTCATCAGCTGGCTTTCGGCGTCTCATTGATGGCTCGTGGGAGCCATCGTTGACAGTAGGTCGCAGCCAGAAGGAGACGCCGGTCACCATGAGTTTGTTTTGGGCTTGTTGTTTTTCCCTGTTTTCCGTGTACCAGCGTGTTGGAGATGGCGTCACCGGGAGAGGGCTACTCTTTAGACTTGGGTTACAGACTGATCGTATTCCTGATAGCTCTAGATGGCCTGCTCTCCAACGCTCGCAGCTGCATCACTCCCGACGACACACGCTGGTACTTGGACCTCGCAGAGGCGGCTATTTCTTGCAATCCTCACCACGCCAACCACGCCGAGGTAAGGAAGAGGATGGCGGAGATTTCGGCTATCCGGGAGAGGACCCGTGGACTGGAGGGGAACTCCGGCAGGAAGCCGAGGGTGAGGCATACCCATTCCTCGCCTCAAGATCCAGTTCCTGTCGCCCATCCAGCCCAGGAGTCCACGTCACCCAAGGGTCATTCCCAGCGGAGGATGACGTCAGCTGGGATTCCCTCAAAGGAGATGCAGTGGTCTGCTGTGATCCTCCAGGACCATGTGGCTGTGGCTCGCCATGCTTCCCATACATCGGAGATCATAAAGCATGTGACAGCGGCAGTTAGGCTGGTGGAGCTCACCCCGGAGCTCCATAATTTTCCCAAATACGCCGAATTGCTGGCTTCTGTTTCTGCGCAGCAGTGGCAGTCCCTGACCTCACCTTTGCCTCGCCCTCTACCAGTAAACGTCGTTACAAAGCCTGTGTTAAGCCTCAGCGAGAACCCCATCTGGATCCAGTTCCGGGTCGCCGTAGGAACTCTGCCTCCCAGCCAGCTGTTACTCCTGCGTCACGACAGGAGGAAAACCCAGCAGCCACCGCCTCCGGGTCATCTGTCCCTGCTGTTCCATCAGCTCTTCGTTCCCGGATCGCCTTGGCTGTTTCTCCCTCCTCCTCGACGCTCTCCCCAGCTGTTGTGAGCTCCACGAGTTCTGCTCCGGCGATGCAAATCATTGATCCTGTGCAAATGGCTCCTCCTCGTCTTCCCGGGGGGCTCTCCGTCGCCGTCCAGCGGGGGAAGGGAAGAACCAAGCTCACTGCAGCAGCTTCCACCGGCCCTCAGCAGAGCAGGCAAGTGCCTTTTCATTCTTTTCCTTCACTGGGTGAATTGCCTTGTCTGACCCCTGGGGGTGGAGTTCGGGGCTCACAGTCCCCTGAGCTCCCTCCACCTGCTGCAGTGATTAATTATGACCCTGCTTCCTTTGTGTCTCCTTCCCCTCAGAGTTCCTCGGCGCCAGGTCTACGCCGTTGGACAAGGAGGGAGCCTGCGGGCCTGGAGAACCTGGTTCCAGTCCCACAGCCACAACACAGGCAGAGGAGGAGGGCAGCCTGCAAATTGGAGCCTGCGCCGACGAGCAAGTGTCCCCGGGTCTCCACGGAGGGACAGTCCGACCCGGCAGGTCATGCATCTCCTGCCACTACACCGTGCGGGCCCTTGGCATGGACGTCATCGTCAGGGAATCCCCGGACTGTGGACATCTTCATGCCGGCTGCAGAGCCCGCCGTAGCCGAGTGGGAACCAGAGGACCTTCTACTTGCTGAACCCGGATCGTCGAAGTCCTGGATGGCGGCAGAACTCGAGATCAGGTAAGTGCTCTATTTTGTCTTGATCCTGTCTATTCTGGAGCATTTTTGCCTGTCTCTTGGGGAGACGAGCTGGGTGCATCCGTCCGCTGCATCTGAGCTTGTCTCGCTGGGCTCTGTAGCTGCCGGTGATCCTGATCCCGGTTCTCATTCTTCTCCTGAGCCTTTTCCCAGGGTCACCGGTGTTGAGTCGATTCCGGTCACTGTTCTGGAGGTTCTGGGTTAGGCTTTGGAGGCCGTCCTTGGTGCTGCGCCGGCCCAGTCGGGGTCCATCGCGGGTGCAACATTGACCCAGTCGGGGTCCGTCGTGGGTGTGGTTCCAGCCCAATCGGGGTCCGTCGTAGGTGCAGCATTGGCCCAATCGGGGTCCATCGTGGGTGCAGCATGGTCCCACTTGGGATCCAACGGAAGCACAGCGCCAGTCCGTGTGGGGTTCGGAGAAAGAGCTGCAGACCCTTCGCTGATCGACGCCGGACTGGTCCCTTTTCCTTCCCCCATTCCCTTTTCCCTTCCATTGGGGGCCGCTGGGATTCCCCATTATCGGCACGTCTCTCCCTCACTATTCCTCTCAATAGGGAAGCAATCTCCGAGTTCTCCCCTGCGGTCCTGGTGGCTGAACGACATGGGTCAGCCGCCTGGGAGATTGCTTCGCCCGTTTGGCATTCTGGGTCGGCCAACCAACAAACTGAACTCTCTGCTCGGCGACCTAGTCCGGCCGCCAGAGGTACTGTTTTTCCTGGCCTGGGACTGGGGTAGGCCGCCCGAACTTTTCCTTTTTCCCCTGCAAGCGATCTGGATGCTAGAAGACCTCCAGAACTCTTTGGTTTTGTGTTATTGTGCCCTGCCTGCTGTCATCCCTGTGTTGTTGTTTTTTTCTCTGCCTGCTCTTCTGAAATATTAGGGATGCGCTGGTGTTTTGTATTTGAACTGTGTATTTTGCCGCTCTTTAGCGCGTGTTTTTTTTCTCCTCTGTAGTCTGAGGGTTGTTTCTTTGTTGCCTATGCCCGTTATTTGGACTATATTGAACTATATTTATCGCTGCTCTGTAGCATGAGTTTTTTTTCCTCTCTCCGGTATTACGGGGTACTCTGTATTTGGTGATGTGCCCATTTATTTATTCTTTTTGAACTATTTGTATTTCGCCGCTCTTTAGCGTGTTTTTTTCTTTTTTGTTCCCGTTTTTCTGGTATTTTTAGGCTACAGTGTGTGGTGCCTGTATTTCTGTTTGAGTTTTTTTTTTTCCTATGGTTTGAGAGAATCTCTTTTGTCTTCCCTGTAGTTCACGGTCAATGTGTATTGTATCACTGCGTTGTAACACCCTATGTTCTGTTCATATACGAATTTTCCTTCTTCGGTGCAGGGTGTGTGTCTGTATTTTGGCCCCTGTATTCCCTACCATGTTCTGATTGTTGTAGCCTGTCTTTTTTTTCTCTCGATGATGAGGTTTGGTTCTTGCACTCCTGGCCTTTCCCCCTCCTCCCTCCCTGGGGCGGTCCTGTTGACCTTCTGGGTGGGGTGGGGGGGGGCTTCGATGTTCTATCGCGCCTAGAATTTGCGTTTTGAGGAGGGAGTACTGTCATGGTCTGAGCACTGATATTGGCCGCGCTCGGATCATCCAGTATTTTCCCTGTTAATCTGTGTTTTCCTTATGGTCTTCCAGGGCCTTTATTATGACAGCGTCACGGCGGGACTTCGGCTGTCAGAGCTGAGTGCGCTGTGACAGCTGATCTGCATTCTGTTGATTACTGCCTCATTATTGGTGGTGCTGTGGTGACACTAAACACCGCAGGGAGACATTCCTCTGGGATATTCTTCTGGAGCTTTCTTCACACCCAGCAGCAGGGCTGGAAGAAGCAGAGGACAATTTACATGCGGACAAGGAACCACAGAAAGCAGTCAGACGGGACTGTATGCATGCGTCCTCGAGCCAACCAATGTCATGCTAATCATGTGTATTGACGATGTGTATTAGATGGCAATTGATATGCTAATGTGCCATGCATTCTCTCTGTCTGTATCACGGTATAAAAGAGCTTGTTTCACTCTCAGCTCTACCTCTCTACGCTTTACTCTCAAGACCATCCAAGAGGGCCCCAGCGGCAACACTGGGGTCAACATGCTGTATTCATGTTAGAGGGTAAATAAAGAATCAGTACCGACCTACGCTCGTCCCTCGCCTCAACATCCTTTCCTTCGCACCCTCTACAGTGCCCTATTTAAGGGAGCAGCTGTGGTTTCTCCATTCTGCGACCTCGTCGATCATTCATCAATCAGTCATTCGTCAAACATTCCCTCGTCAAACCTCCATCTAAGATTCATGTCTCGTTCATCTCACAGTAAGTGTATTCCTTCTGAGTCTGTTTTCCTCTGTCCATGGTCTTAGTCTTAGTAACAGTCATAGTTGTGTTTTTGCCCCACATGGCTCATTATTTTGTATTGTTGTCTTTTGTTAATAAAGTATGCAAACTCATCGGCTGGCTTTTGGCGTCTCATTGATGACTTGTGAGGGCCATCGTTGACAAACCCAGGTTTAACCTTTGGTGAGGCCCATGTGCACATAGCTGGGCAGTGACTATCAGAACAGAGCTTAAAGTTTGAGATCGAGAGCAAGTGTACTGGAATATTTCCTGTTCAAACAAGAGACTTCAGTTTCACTAAACTGCTGCAGCCAGAGAATTTGCCTGTGGGTGGCCCTCATAAAGAATGCAGTCTCAGTTTAACACACACTCATAGGTCATGTTTAGGGGTGGGGTCAGGCTGGGGACACAAGCTGAATGAAACTCAGTTTGTGAGGGGACAAATAAATTGCGACTCTGGGGAAATGGATTGTTTAAGGGTGCGCGCACGCTGCAGTGCCTGTTCCAGGTTGACCGAGGTTTGACCCTTAAAATCCAGAATGCTTCAGAATAATTGGAAAGTACTTGATAGATTATTGGGCTCTTGGCCCTAAGATGAAACCAGTAGATTTGGGAGCAAATCTACATCAGTATAGTTATCACTTTCACCTTTTAAAAAGTGTGAGATCGAGATTTTCATAGATTGTTGCTAATAATTTTTTTAAAAATTGTGTAATCCTTTATTAGTCCCACAATAGAGAAATTACAGGGCATCCACCTGGATGGATGAGGCAGCCATCATGTGGCGCCAGTCCCTTCACCATTCACACTCACACATTCACACCTAGGGCCACTTTAGAGTCTCCAATTAACCTAACTTGCATGTTTTTGGCCTGTGGGAGGAAACCAGAGTACCTGGAGTAAACCCACACAGACACAGGAAGAACATGCAAACGCCACACAGAAGGGTCACTGATGGTCAGGGGTGGAATCGATCCCATTCTTATGCATTGCCATAACAACTAGGCGCAGCATGGATGTGATGGCGCAGGCATGGGTGAAGTCATCACGCCATGCCTTTATTAGAGGACTGACGGCGGCAGCCTGTCTCTTTGGTGCTCCATCTCTATAGCAAATACCAGCCTGTACTCCAGTATAGTTAGCACTCTAGCTATTTCTATACGTTCCACGTGTTGGCTAACTGTTCAATAAAGGCCACAGTTAAGCACAACCACTGCCTCCACTGTCCCTGTTTTCCAGACATAACATTGGTAACGATGAGAAACCTTTTAAACATCGACATGGAAGCGTGCTTGGCGCCCCTATCACCATTCCTCACGTCCCCAGGTGAGCTGCCCATTCCATGGCCTCACTGGTTCAATTCATTCCAGATGTACGTGTTGGCTATGGACTTAGCTAGAGTCGGTAAGATGCAGCTGTGGGTGTTCCTGATTCATAGCCTGGGTACCTAGGGGCAGTGGGTGTTTAGTACATTGGGGCAAACGGACACATACACATTCCACGCAATACGGGCAGACCGCCACCAGACAGTGGGAAGGCAAGGGGCAGAGGAGTGATAATGTATGTCAATAACAGCTGGTGTAAACCGGGACATATCACGTTTAAACAACAACACTGCAACAAAGACATTGAGTTGCTAGCTGTTAGCATGCGGCCTGTCTATCTCCCAAGGGAATACTTACACGTGATCTGCATTGTTATTTATGCAAATCCGACGACGAACGCTGGGACAGCGCGTGACACCATCCACTCAGTAACTGACAGGCTGCTGAGACAACACCCAGATGCTCTCCTCCTCATCTCCGGTGATTTTAACAATATCTCACTGTCCCCCATTTTTCCCATGTTCACCCAGTATGTCACATGCCACACAAGAGACAATAAAACACTGGACTTATTCTATGCTAACACTAAGGAGGCGTACACCTCATCACCACTCCCCCCACTCGGGAGATCGGATCACAACTTGGTTCATCTCCTGCCGGTGTACAAACCCCTAGTACACAGACAACCTCTGGTCATGCGCACAGTGAAGATATGGTCTGAGGAGGCAATGGACGCTCTAAGGGACTGTTTTAAAATCACTGCCTGGGAGCAGCTCTGCGATCCACATAGTGAGGACATCGATGGCCTCACTCACACCATCACGGACTACATCAACTTCTGTGTGGATAACACCGTACCCACCAAGACCATACAGTGTTGCTTGAACAACAAACCCTGGATCAACCATGAGATAAAATCACTTCTGAGAGAGAAGAAGAGGATCTTCAGGTCGGGGAACAGAGAGATGCTGAAGTCCGTACAGAGGGAACTGAGGAGGAAGATCAGAGAAGGCAAGGACAGCTTCAGGAAGAAGACGGAGGACAAGCTGCAACAGAGCAACATCGGTGGGGTCTAGAGAAACCCTAAAACCATCTCTGGGCTCCAGAATACCTCCTCCCAGGCCACGGGGGGCAGGGAGTGGGCGAACAATCTGAACCTGTTTTTTAATAGGTTTGACCAACCGCCCTCCCCTCCACCTGCACAACAACCACTGCTGCCTCTACCGTCATCGAGACCTGCTGCCCCCCCTCCACCAACATCCCCCCCCTCCCAGCACACAGCCCCCCAACCTGACCCTCACTAAGACCCAGGTGAGGACAGAGCTGAGGAAGATCAAGGCGAGGAAGGCCTTGGGACCAGACAGCATCAGCGTGAAGCTCCTCAAGTCCTGTGCAGACCAGCTGTGTGGGATTGTGGAGTACATCTTCAACCTGAGCCTGAAGCTGGGGAGGGTACCACAGTTGTGGAAAACATTTTGTGTGGTACCCATACCAAAGACTTCCCACCCCAGAGACCTGAACAGCTATAGACCAGCGGCCCTGACGTCTCACATGATGAAGACCCTCGAGAGACTGCTCCTTGCTCACCTCCGCCACCTGGTGGGACCAGCGATGGATCCACTCCAGTTCACCTACCAGCATGGCATCGGGGTGGAGGATGCAGTGATCTTCCTCCTTCACCATTCCCTGTCCCACCTGGAGAAGCCTGGGAACGCGGTGAGGTTCATGTTCTTTGACCTCTCCAGTGCTTTCAACACCATCCAACTGATGATCCTGAGGGACAAGCTGCTGTGCGCAGGGGTGGACCAGCACCTGCCATCGTGGATCCTGGACTACCTCACAAACCGGCCACAGTTTGTGAGAACCCGGGACTGTGTGTCCGACACAATCATCGGCAGCACGGGGACAGCACGGGGGCCCCCCAGGGAACGGTTTTGGCTCCCTTCCTGTTCACCCTTTATACTGCGGACTTCTCACACAACACAACACACTGCCATCAACAGAAGTTCTCTGACGACTCTGCAATCGTCAGCCTCATCTCCAACAGAGATGAAGCTGAGTACAGAGGGCTTATCCAGGACTTCGTGAACTGGTGCCATTGGAACTGCCTCCAGATCAACACGAGAAAAACTAAGGAGCTGGTGGTGGACTGCCGCGGGCAAGGACAACCCCTCACAGCACCAGTAAACATCCAGGGAACAGACATTGAGATGGTGACACCCTACAAGTACCTAGGTGTTCATTTGAAAAATAAACTAGACTGGTCAAACAATACCGATGCACTCTACAAGAAGGGGCAGCGCAGGCTGTTCCTACTGAGGAGGCTCAGGTCTTTTGGTGTACAAGGGGTGCTCCTGAAGACCTTCTACAATTCGGTGGTGGCATCAGCCATCACTTTTGGAGTGGTCTGCTTGGGCAGTGGCATCACAGCAGCCGATAGGAAGAGACTGAACAAACTGATCAAGAAAGCTAGCTCTGTCCTGGGGCAGCACCTTGACCCAGTGGAGGAGATAGGAGAGAGAAGGATAGTGGCTAAGCTGTCATCTCTGCTGGAGTCCGAGTCCCACCATATGCAGGACATACTGAACACACTGAGGAGATCATTTAGCAGTAGGCTACATCATCCTAGGTGCGCGACTAAGAGGTTTCACAGGTCCTTCCTACCTACGGCTGTCAGACTTTATAACCTAAGAAGGGCTGCTCACAGAGATAGCAAAAAACGTGACGGCCTAATAGTATTGAATACAAAAGACGCAACAGACTTACACAAAATGGTCCCCTCCAGTATACAACTAGGACAATATCAATCGCTACGGAGGGTGACAATATGTATGGGTACATATTTATACTATGTGGAGTAACTAAATAGACAGCTATGCTGTTTATTCCATCTAGCTACAATGCTCCGCAATGTGTATATACAGTATATTTGTATATTTATGTCTACATATGGTATATTCACTGCTCTTATTTTCTTATCTTCTAAATTATTGCTCTGAGTGTTGCTATCCCTGTGCTGTTGCAATCCTGGAATTTCCCCATTGTGGGACTAATAAAGGCTTATCTTATCTTATACGAGGAGTGCATCACACTGCTAGCCAGACATTTCATGACACCCAAAAGCGTGCTGGTGAGGAGGATAAGGCTCCGCCAGCACCAACAGAACGGGACAGTCGACCCAGCAGTACATTGTGGACCTTCGCTGTCTGGCAAGCACATGCAGGTTTGGTCAATTAGAGGACGAAATGGGGCGGGACCAGCTAGCAGAGCACACCAACAACCCACAACTACAGGCAAAGCTGCTGATGGCACCGAATGACCTGTCGCTGGCAAAGGCGGTGGAGAGACCGCCGACTAGCTAACATCACAGCTAGGTGACCCACAACAACAGACCCCGCTAGCACAAGCAGTTACCCCGGCAGAAGAACCCGGTTACACTGCAGCCTTCTCAGAGGATGCTGAGGTGAACACCATGTAACAACAAACTATCACAAAACACCAAACATATGGTACCTGCAGTTCCCCGACACACCAAACGAGCACACGCTCCTGCCCAGCCAGGGGCCAGCGATACCATCGATGTGGCAAACTTAATCACTTTGCCAAAGTGTGCTGCTCAACACGGCTAACATCAAGCCTGCCACCCAGTTCAACTGAACCACCATTAACAACCACCCTTCAGGCAGTGGGTTCCAGAGGAGCGGCATACAAGTGGTGCATGGTGAGGCTTGACGACATCATCTTACCGTTGCTGTTGGTCACCGCCGCGGTGAGGTCCATGATAAACTGGGTCACAGTTAAGAAATTCTTTCCTAGCCACCCCATCAGGAAGAATGCAGCAGAGCTTTATGGTTATGGGCACATTCGTATAAGCTTCGGAGGAACCATAACACTGATGGTTCGCTATGGGTCAAGAGTCCTCCCAGCGTTCAACCTCCAGGTAGCCACACACAGAGACAACATCCTGGGGTGAAACCTGTTTTATGAGTTAGGCTTCATCATTCATGATAACCAAGGACTCTGTTTGACCGCTGATGACAGGAGTGCATCACATCTGGACGAGGGTACAGCCACCCCAAGCTTGACACCGCAAGATGAAGAACTGAACATGAAGAGAGGGCACAAACCGGACTTGCCTCCGATCCTTGCCCGACATAAGCCTCAGGGAGCCGCGGCAGAGCTGCAGGAGAGAAACTTTGTGGCTAAGCAGGACCCAGCAGAACAACGCCAATCCAGAGCACGTATTGCCGCTGGTGTGAATGGCATGCCATCACAACAGCAACCAGCATCTAGGACAAGAGAATAGCAGCACAAAGTGCAGCTGAACAGATTGACGCTCACAGTGCTTGACTGGGTTCGGGTCCGCCGATCCAAACACCTGAACCCACAAATGCTCCCGTCACCACAGATGGTGATCACTGCGCAGTTGGGGAAACCCACCTTCTAGATGGCCGATAGATCGAGATGGCACACTAGCCGTCTGCGAAGGGTGAGAGCAGCTGTCCCAGATCATGCCGCGGCACTGGAACCGAACCAGCCAGTGTGGAACACGGACTGGGACTTTGCAAGACAGTACCCAGGTCTGCTGTAGCTGGTGCCTCCAGCTCTGCGCCCACCATGGGCTCGCCAGAGGTCCCTGAAGTTGAACTGCAACAATGACTCTGCTTTATTGTGTTTAGACAGAGCGCGGTTGACTATAATGGCAGAATAACCCACTCAACCATGCAGGGTCTACCGGTAGTCCACCTGGTGGCCCAAATTCATGATTGAAATGTTGTGAGTTCTTATGCCTGCCATGGTGTTGATAATGGTTTTGGTTTATTGCCACAACAACTAGGCGCAGAGCAGACATGATGGCACAGGCGCCGGTGATGCCATCAGGCCGTGCCTTTATTAGAGGACAGACGGCTACAGCCTGTCTCTTTGGTGCTCCTCCTCTATAGCAAACACCAGCCTGTACTTCCATATAGTTAGCATACTAGCTAGTTCTGTATGTTCCATGTGTTGGCTAACATGAGTGTTCTCAAGCTGCTGCCTCATTACAGGAGATCCAGTCCACAGTCACGCAGGACCCAGAGGAGGGCAGGACCTGCCCCATCAACAACAAGACCGATCTGCCTCCATATCCACCACCAGACAATGCACCAGACGATACCACAGGAATGGCGCTTTTCCCCAGCAGAGGGACAGAAGAATGACAGAATTGCCTTATGCAGCACGTGCGTTCTTGAGCTGCTGCCTCATTGCAGGAGAGAGAGCATAATCCAGACTCGACTCAGATCCTCACCTGGCAAAAGCCTCATGGAGCCGCCGTACAGCCGCAGGCGACGGGGTCCATGGCCAAGCAGGACCCCGGCAAACGACAACAACCTGGAGCGCGTCCTGTCCTCGGTGAGAACGACATGCCGCTGCAACCACAACCAGCATCAAAGGAGATAGGGCATAATCTGGACTCGTCTCCGATCCTTGCCCTGCAAAAGCCTCATGGAGCCACCATACAGCTGCAGGAGAGGGAGTCCGTATCTGAGCAGGACCCCGCAGAACAACGCCAACCCAGAGTGCACCCTGCCACCGGCAAGAACATCATGCCGCAACCACAACCAGCATCAGGGACGAGAGAGCAGTAGCAGCACTGCATAAAGCCGACTAGGTCTGGACTCATAGTGCTCGATTGGGTTCAGGTCCGCTGATCCGAACGCCCAGACGACCTGCAGATGCTCCTGTTACCGCTGATGCAGATCACCGCGTAACTGGGGCCAGCCACCTTCCTGCCAGCTGGTTCAAGATGGCACACCAGCCATCTGTGGAAGGTAGGAGCAGCTGGCCCTGATCAAGACGTGACACTGAAATCAGCCCAGCCAGTGTGGGATCCAGGCTGGGACTGCTGACGAGCGAGCCATGATTCCAGCGAGATGGCACCCAGGCCTGCTGTAGCCAGTGCCCATTGTGGCCAGCGCCCCCAGGGCCGCGCTCACTGTGGGCTCACCTGAGGCCCCTGAAGTTGAACTGTAAGGTGACTCTGTTTTGAAAATGTTTAGGCAGACCATGGTTGACAACAGTGGCAGAATAACCCACTCAACCATGCAGGGTTTTACCAGAAGTCTACCCGGTTGCCCAGGTTCTTATAATGGTTCAAAAGGTAATGGTTATGGTCTATGGAACCTGAAGTGATTTATGGTTTGGTTTTGAAAGTTAATGCTACCATATTATGTTATTAACATCAAACAAATATGTCTACTGTATTATTAGCAAGTTTAGAAAGCTTGGGATCAGCTTGGGATCAGATCGAGGGATGACTCGCCTATCACAGGGGCTGAGGTCGCCAAGGTGGTTAAAAATCTCCTTGGTGGTCGGGCCCCGGGGGTGGACGAGATTCGCCCTGAGTACCTCAAGGCCCTGGATGTTGTTGGGTTGTCATGGTTGACACGCCTCTGCAACATTGCGTGGAGGTCGGGGGCAGTGCCTTTGGCATGGCAAACCGGGGTGGTGGTTCCTCTCTTCAAAAAAGGGGACCGGAGGGTGTGCTCCAACTTTAGAGGGATCACACTCCTCAGCCTCCCTGGGAAGGTCTATGCCAAGGTACTGGAGAGGAGAGTCCGGCCGTTGGTCGAACCTCGGATTCAGGAGGAGCAATGTGGTTTTCGTCCTGGCCGTGGCACATCGGACCAGCTCTTTACCCTCTCGAGAATTCTTGAGGGTTCGTGGGAGTTTGCCCAACCAGTTTACATGTGTTTTGTGGACTTGGAGAAGGCATTTGACCGCGTCCCTCGTAGATTTTTGTGGGGGGTGCTTCGGGAGTATGGGGTATCGGGCTTGTTGTTACGAGCTATTCGGTCTCTGTACGACCGTTGTGAGAGTTTGGTTCGTATTGCCAACACTCGGTCGGAGTCATTCCCAGTGAGAGTTGGACTCCGCCAGGGCTGCCCTTTGTCACCGATCCTGTTCATAATTTTTATGGACAGGATTTCTAGGCGCAGCCAGGGAATGGAGGGTGTCATGCTTGGTGACCACAGGATCTCATCTCTGTTGTTTGCAGATGATGTTGTCCTGTTGGCTTCATCCAGCAATGACCTACAGCTCTTGCTGGGACGGTTTGCCGCTGAGTGTGAAGCGGCTGGGATGAGAATCAGCACCTCCAAGTCCGAGTCCATGGTCCTCAGCCGGAAAAAGGTGGATTGTCCTCTCCAGGTTGGGGACAGGCTCCTGCCCCAAGTGGAGGAGTTTAAGTATCTTGGGGTCTTGTTCACGAGTGAGGGGAAAATGGAGCGAGAGATCGACAGACGGATTGGAGCAGCATCTGCAGTGATGCGGACGTTGTACCGGTCTGTTGTGGTGAAGAGGGAGCTTAGTTCTAAGGCAAAGCTGTCGATTTACCAGTCAATCTACGTTCCTACTCTCACCTATGGTCACGAGCTTTGGGTAATGACCGAAAGAACGAGATCGCGGATACAAGCGGCTGAAATGAGCTTTCTCCGTAGGATTGCTGGACTCACCCTGAGAGATAGGGTGAGGAGCTCAGTCATCCGGGAGAGGCTCAGAGTAGAACCGCTGCTCCTCCACATTGAAAGGAGTCAGTTGAGGTGGTATGGGCATCTGATTAGGATGCCTCCTGGACGCCTACCACTTGAGGTGTTTCAGGCACGTCCCACTGGGAGGAGACCCCGGGGCAGACCCAGGACTCGGTGGAGAGACTATGTCTCCCAGCTGGTCTGGGAACGCCTTGGTATCCCCTCTGAAGAGCTGGAGCAGGTGGCTGGGGAGAGGGAAGTCTGGGCTTCTCTGCTTGAACTGCTGCCTCCGCGACCCGGACCTCCGGAAAAGCGGTAGAAGATGGATGGATGGATGGATGGATATTATTGGCAATTTATTGTATTCACCATCATGCAATATGCCACAACCAAGATTAACCATCACCAGCTAAGTTCTGGCTTTTTTGTTGGTGGTGGTGGTGGTGGGTGGGTTGTGGCATACTGATGTACCACCACGCATGTCACTGACGAGGTGATGCAGGGACGGATTACGTCACCATGATGTGACTATATTAAAGGACTAATGGCGGGAGATATGGTTTTTGGCGCTCCGCCTCTAGCCTGCTACACTGCCTGTACCCTGCTACTGTTAGCTTGTTCTATATGTTCCATGTGTTGCTAGCTTCTTTATTAAAGCTAACTAACCTTCAACACCCAGAACGTATCCGCTGGTCCTTGCTTCCAGACATAACACTCGACTCCTCATGTTTCGGTGCTTATAGCTACCTTCCCTCATGTGTACATTGTTCAGCCCTTGATTGCTGTCCCAGCTGTCCTGTGTCTTCCAATTATGAGTTCCACTATATATGTGAGTTTTTGTTTGCTGTTCATTGAGAGGTGATTGTCCTTACCCTGCCATGATTTTCTGTCTATGTTCCTGGTCCATGTAAGTTTGCCTTTGCCTCGCTTTGCCTGCCAAGTTTTTGTTTTGTGTTAGTTTGGTTTTCATCCCACATGCTGCTTTGCTTTGCTCTTTGTTTTGGCTAATAAATCATCATTGCACTTGATCCTGCCTGCACATGAATCCTTCCTTTAAATCTTTATCTGCCCAGATGGCAGATCCTGACAGTGATAATGTGAATTATTCTTCTGTGCAACAGTGGAATCCATACAGCTATACGGAAGCAAGTGCTGGTCATTAAATGTCTCCCTTCAGAGGTCATTGGATGACTCCTACACCCGGATGCTGCACACAGTCTGTTAGGTATTGACATATTAACAATAGGCAGCACGGGCGTGAGGATGCAGGCAGGGTGATGTCATCACGCCATGCTTGCTTAAGGGGACTGTTGGCGGGAGTCGTCCCCTTTGGCGCTCCTCCTCTAGCCAATACACCGGCCTGTATCCCTGTTAAGTTAGCATATAGCTATATTCTATATGTGTCATGTGCTATTGGTGCAGGACCAGCTAGTGGAGCACACCAGCAACCCACAGCTGCAGGCATGGCTAATCAGGGTGCCCAACAGCCTACCGTTGGTGAAGGCAGTGGAGTTGGTGTTCCAGTTGGAGGCCGCCGACAAGCTAACATCACAACTAGGTGAGCCACAACAACGAATCTCACTAGCTTATGCAGTTATCCCAGCAGAAGTTCCGTTAACACTGTGACTCGCTTGGAAGATGCTGATACGTCAAATAGGTTCATTTTGTTTTCTTTTAATTATTTATCTTTTGTTCATATGAAAGACAAAAAATAAAAAACATATGAAAGATAAAAAATAAAATAGAAAGATGTCTTTACCTTCTTTGCATGTTTCAACTGCACTGCATCAGCAGTGCAGTGCAGCAGTGCAGTTTACATGTTTCAACTGCAGTGCAGTTGAAACATGTAAAGAAGGTGAAGACATCTCTCTCTCAATCCCTTCTGCCGGGGGGGAAAGACGTCCATCTGTTCCCCTGTCTGCGTGGGCGCTGGCATCTGCCTGGGTCGCCACGGATGAGTCGATTGCGGGGGAACGCCTCAGGTCCATACTCGCGTCAGGGGTCACCAGTGTAGAAGAGCTTGAAATGATGAGGCGATTTGATATATAAACCAAAGTTTATTTATCAGCTCTCCTAACAAGTCTCATCTCGTGCAGAGGTAGCAGAAGGAAAAAGAGGCCGAATATCTCCGGCTCACTGACTTTATACTTGCACATAACAAAAGACATGCATAACAAAGGCTGACATCCCTCATTATCTTAATCCCCCCATTGTCTTGGTACTTCCTCTCTTCACCCTGGGGGGGTGAGGGTAGCTTCTCCGGTCTCCACCGCAGTGTCTGGGAACGTCTTTGTTCTTCACTTGGCGGTTGAGAGTCTTTGTCCTTTCAGAGGTGTGAAGTTGCTTTACATATGTAATTACCAAACATTTCCACATGCTTCAACATATGTAGGTTATGGAATATATGATTAATATAGCCCACAAGAGCATATAAAAATTCACACAGATGCCTCAGTCACCATACCATAAAGTTGGAATAGCATCTGTAATCTCAGAACTAGACTTTGTAATGAGTAAGAGAATTAATGACAAACTGGCAGTCTGTGCAGGAGAGCTGTTGGCTATACAGCTGGCACTAAACTGGGCAGAAGAGGTTCTTTAGAGCTTCACACTGCAGTGGTGCTCGCATAAGTATTCAGAACATCCAATCAGATTCAAGACGGGACATAATATGTGAAATAGTACAAACATTATACAGAATTCAGAGGACAGGAGTAAAGGCCCTTTTCCACTAGCCTCACTTAGCCCTACACCGCACCACTCAGCCCGCTTTAGGCGCTTTTCCACTAGCCCCAGCACCGGTTAGCAGGTACTTTTTTCGTACCTGATCCAGGGCAGGGTCTAACCGAGCTGAGTAGGGCTGAGTAGGGCTGTGATATGACTTTAAGAGACTGGTCGCCGCTGATTGGTCAGGTCGTAACGTCATGAAAGCGACTTTTTCTGCTGAATTTACTCCACGACCGCCATTTGTAGTTGTTCAGCCAGTGAACACAGTGCGCCCCTTTAATACGGTATATTATATTAATATACTGTATAATATACTTATATAATAATATACTCCTAATATTATATATTAGGAGGTGTGCAATTTTCTTTCTATATTAGGTGACGATCGCATCCAGTGCGAGTTGGACGGATCTACTTGAAATGCAGGTGTCCGAGCAGATGGGTTCCCAAGGGCACATCCGTACTGCCAAACAGTGTCGGGAGAAGCTGAAAAAGCTGAAAAGCGATTACCGAGCAGTGAAGGACCACAATGCTCAAAGTTCAGCGGATCGGAAGGAGTGGAAGTGGTTCGCTGAGAGACATTGGGCTCCACACGGTCACTGTCACGGTCACGGCCTTGGAAACCGTGGCTGGTGAGTGTTGTTTTGATATTGTGCATCTTTTCGCCACTTGATCCTTTCTGTGCCAAGCTCACTGTTTTTAAGAAATAAGAAGGTTGTTAGATTGTGGGTAATGGTTGTTACTGAGGCTTGCGTATTGTTTTGCAGCCAACTGCAGATTCACGCTTGCTTTGTGTTAAGTATTAGCGCGAACAAAACGCTGAATTACGCTTATTGTATTCCGGTTAAAAACTTTAGAGTGTTGTGTACATGTTGCACTTTGGTGTTAAGTTTTAAATTGCGTGCATTTTCTTTCTAGAATTGCAGTTCATATCACAGGGGTCCACCTCAGTGGACATGGACACAGCGGACTCTCCTGGCGCTGCGTCTGCGTGTGCGTCTGGCTGAGCGCCAGTTGGATCGACTCCCATGTCAGCCACATCACCAGCTCCATCTGGATCACGTTCAAGTGCCGGTAAGGCACAATAACCACGATTTTTTTTTTTTTTTTGGTTGAAACAGGTCCAGCAGCGGAAACCAGGGTCGAAAATCAATCCATCCATCCATCCATCTTCTACCGCTTAATCCTTTACAGGTCGCAGGGGGGCTGGAGCCTAACAAGTTATGTACCAAACTGATTAATGCAATTTCCTGTAGCTGCATATTAATTAATTGAAAATGTCTTTTTAAATGTACAAAAAGGTTATTCTTTGGTCTTCACTTATCGGTGTTCCACAACCATTTTTAGGTGTGGTAATTGGTGCTGTTGTAACTCCTGTTTTAGACAAACAAAGTGCATGAACTACTGTTGAAATCAACATGCTTCATTGAAATGCTTCACGTCAGCTGACTGTATTAACCCATTCAGATTTCTGCGGCCACACTACAAGCAACTAGTTTAAACATTACCCATCCATCCATCCATATTCTTAATCTTAATCCTTTTTAGTTTTGCAGGGGGGCTGCAGCCGAAGACAGCACCCTGCGTGTTGCAAAATCTGCTCTACTGAGGGGCAGCAACATGACAGTTCAGCTTATGTACAGCAATGAAGCATAATATAATAGTGACATTCCACCACAGACTTTCACCTGTGTAATTCCATAATATATGTAGTGATCCAGCTTTAACGACCATGCCTTTCTGTCTTTCCATCTAGGCAAGACGAAAACAGACAACTCCCATCGCTGACCTTACATTAGCGATGGTCAACATGCATGACGAAGAGATGCGACTCTTGGAACGGCAACATGACCAGCGGCAAGAATCAGGAGTACATGCAGCATTTGTGACAGGTGGCCGCAGATGTGCGGGCAGAAGCCCTGGAGCAGGACGCTGTGTTACGAAGGGAAGAGCTCGCAGAGATGTCATCGCCCAGTCTGTTTTTTTGTTTGTAAATTTTGCTTCTGGAATAAAATTGTATTGTTTGCATCAAAAGTCTGGTTTATCTGTTATGACACCGTATGAGAAAAGCCAATAATTACATACACATTCCATTCTCTGTTCACTCCACATGCTGCTGTTCATCAGGTCAGGTGTATAGCCTTCTAATGGTAATTTAATTTTTAACAACACAACGAAACGTAATGTCTTGGTAGGTTTTTTTTTTAATTTTAAACAAATTTGCAATGCTGAATCCATTTCTCTTGAACGGGTACATTTTTTAGGTTATAAGCAGTTGTACAGGTGTGCTTGAACTTGTAGACACTGCTAAAGGTAAGTACGTGTAAGTTGAATGTTGCATCACCAGTCAAAATTTAATAAATTAAGAAGGAATCTAGCAAAAATTTGGCACTAATAACAGTAGACAAATCGGACAAGGATACACAACTGTGTTTTTGTTGCACACAACTGTTGTTACCAACAAGTGCAAAATTTATATTCCCTTTTCCCAAAAATTAAAAATCAATTTGTAAGTAAAAGTGGGAGACCTGACTTCCGGTTATGGCTGCCACGTAGGACGGACGTGTCTCGCTCTGCTCTGCTCCTGGAGAAAAAAAATCGGCAAATAACTCTCTCATTTGGGACAGAACGTATCCCAGCATTTGGGCGAGGATATGTCGGCGAAGCCTAAGGCTGGAAAACCAGGAAAAGGAAAAAGCGAGCCGCCGAAACAGTCCAAATTAACGGACTTTCAGGTCTGTGACGCAGCAAACAAAACTCCATATATGGCGGAGGAGGCTGGCAACGGTGCGATATCTGCGCGGGGAGGCGCAGATGCGCTGATGGCTGCCATGAGTTCAATGAGAGCGGACTTTTCCTCTAGATTTGATGGGATTATGACAGCGTTGGAAGGAATAAGAAAGGAATTGGGTGACTGTGTAGAACGAACGGCGCAGATGGAGCTCCGTCTCGCTAGTGCTGAAGATGACGTCACCCGTCTTCAATTAAAGGTGCGCACTTTGGAAAAAAAAAAAAAATCTCTGGAAGATAATATTTTGGATTTGGAATCTCGGTCGAGACAGAATAATTTGAGGCTGGTGGGTCTTCCAGAGGAATCAGAAGGTCGGGACGTATGTTCCTTTCTGGAAAAGTGGATTCCGGAGGTGCTGGGCAGCGAGGAGTTGCAATCAGCAGTGGTTCTGGAAAAAGCACATCGTATTGGCCCACGGAGAGATAAGGGACCGCCGAGGACCTTAATTATGAAGTTTCTTAGCAACAGAGACAGGATGAAGATCTTCAGCGCTGCACGAGCTAAGGGGGAGATTAAACACCAGGACCAGCAGGTGCGGTTCTACCCAGATTTGGCCACAGGAATCCAGCAATTGAGGAAGCAGTTTGATCCCGTACGTAAGGAGCTGCGCAACCTTGGGATTCGTCATGGTGTAATCTATCCTGCGAGACTGCTGACCACGTATGAGGGCAGAACCCACATCTTCAAGACCCCAGAGGAGGCGCAGGAGTTCATCAAGAAGATCAAAGAAGAAGAAGAGACTGGTGGGAGCTAAGCATGAACAAAATATAAGGTAGAATAATTAAGCATTTGCACAGGCATCTGACTGACTTGAAGTAAATAGTAAGTTTACAAAATATAGATTGTATTATATATTAAAAAAACAAAACAAAAACAAAACAAACAAAAAAAAAACTATGATGTACAAAGTTGTTAAAAATTTTGGAGTTAAGTTGGAAAACTACAGAGGAGAGTTAATGTTACGTCATTAAAAGCAGTAGAGTTAGGGTGATTGGGAGGATGAAGAAGGAGTGGCTTAGGCTGTTCCCCGTGGGTGTGGAACGGTCGATGGCTATATCGGGAGACAGAATTTTTCTTTTGATTTTGGGGGGTTTGCCACAAGTGTGGGAAGGGGAAATTTGTTTGTGTGTAGTTTGTAGGATGAATGTTCAACCACTCATGTTTTTGCTTCTCTGTATGAGCATGTTTACACTGCAAGGTAATCCTAAACTCTCTATTGATCATGGACCAAAGTGTTAATCTTAATTTAACTTCATGGAATTGCAGAGGTCTACAAAATTTAAAAAAACTTAAACAAGTTATGAATAAAATAAAGGACATGGGTTCAAGAATTGTGTTTTTACAAGAAACTCATCTGATAGAGGAGGATGTTAAAAGAATTAGGAGTAGATGGCAGGGAAGTGTATTCACCTCTTCATTTTCATCCCGAGCCAGGGGAGTTATGACTCTCATACATAAATCAGTTCCTTTTCAAGTGAAAAATGTAATTGGAGACAAATTTGGAAGATATGTAATCATTCAAGGTTCTTTGCTATTAGAAAATATAAATCTTGTGAACTTATATGGTCCCAATATAGATGATCAGAAGTTCTTTGCTAATTTATTTCTCATCTTATCATCACTTTCAGGGCAACATATAATAGCAGGGGATTTTAATTGTACATTGAATCCAGGTGTGGATAGATCAACAGGACTGGATTGTACGCACATTGGATGTAGGATGACTATTAATCATTTTATGAAAGAATTGAGATTGTTAGATATATGGAGAGAAATGAAACCACAAGTTAAAGCCTATTCTTGTTATTCCAGTACCTACAAGACATTCTCACGTATTGATTATTTTTTGATTTCCACAGAATTAAGGTCCAAGATTCAAAACTGCTTTTATGATAACATCGTGATCTCTGATCATGCACCCTGTTGTCTAATATATGTAGATAAAAAATTGACAAAGGAATCAGGTAGATGGCAATTTCAGCATAAATGGCTTCAGGATGAGGAATTTGTCAAGTATATAGAAAAACAGATAGACGAGTTCTTTGACATCAATACTACACAAACATCAGCATGTGTAAAGTGGGAGGCTTTCAAAGCTTTTATTAGGGGACATATTATTAGTTATACAGGATCAAAATCTAAGAAGACTCGAGAGGAGAGAGCTAAATTGGAACATAAAATAAAAAGTCTTCAGGAAAAAGTGTATGCAGGAAGTGACCCAAGGTTGGAGAATGAATTACTGATTTTGAGAGCTGAATACGACAAAAAATCAGCGAATAGAGCTGCCTCGAGTCTTCTAAGATTGAAACAATCTTTTTATGAACAAGGTGAAAAATCAGGAAAATTATTAGCATGGCAGATTAAACAATTGGAAATTAAAACACCAATTACCAGTATTATAAGTAACGGACAGGTAGTTATAGATCCTTTAGAAATTAATAGAGCCTTTAGAGATTACTATGAAAAATTATATGATACCAAAAATGAACCTGATTTAACAAAACTAAATGGGTTTTTGAACGAACTATCTATACCGTGTATTCCAAATGAAAACAGGGAGATATTGGAGTCTAAAATTAGTCAAGAAGAAGTTGGGCTAGCCATTGATAATATGAAATCAGGAAAAAGTGCAGGACCAGATGGTCTTCCAGTTGACCTTTATAAAAAATTTAAGAATAAATTAATAAAACCTTTTTTGGAAATGGTTTTAGAAGCATTTCAAAATAATAATTTACCATCATACATAAATAATGCCTTAATTATACTGCTGCCAAAACCAGGTAAGCCCTCTAATAAATGTGAAAATATGAGACCAATAAGCCTATTAAACGCCGACCTTAAGATAATCTGTAAAATTTTAGCAAGACGAATACAAGAAATTTTACCAAATATTATTAATCGAGATCAGAATGGCTTTATAAAGGGTAGACAAGACTTCCATAATGTAAGAAGACTATTTAATATTATTTATTTTAATAAAGAAGCACCGGATACAGCTCTCCTATCATTGGACGCCGAAAAGGCCTTTGATAGAGTTGAATGGCCCTTTCTTTTTGAAGTCCTACAAAGGTTTGGACTTGGAAATAATTTCATAAAATGGGTTCAAATAATATACAATAATGCTACAGCAGAAATCCTAACAAATAACAATATTTCAAAACCAATAAAAATCAATAGAGGATGTCGACAAGGCTGTCCACTTTCACCTTTACTGTTTACTATGGCAATTGAACCTTTAGCGATAGCGATACGTTTACATTCACAAATATATGGAATTAAAGTTGGACCAACAGAACATAAAATCTCCCTGTACGCCGATGATATAATTTTGTTTATGTCGAATCTAAAAAAATCAATTCCAACCTTGTTGAATTTAATAAAGAATTTTGGGGAAATATCAGGATATAAAATAAATAAAACTAAATCTTCAATATTAATGCTAAATGAGACCCAGATAAATTACCCAGCCCCTGAGGTAAATCAATTCAATGTTGTAAATCAGTTTAAATATTTAGGAATCCAAATTATGCCTAAGCTAGAATCAGTCGCCAGTGTCAACTATGAAGCCTTAATGTCAGATATCAATGAGTTAACTCAGAGATGGATGTCACTACCAATGTCGATGATCGGGAGAATCAATATACTTAAAAGTAATATTTTACCTAAAATACTTTATTTATTTCAATACATTCCCTTATCACCACCTTTAGATCTATTCTCAAGAATAAAAAAAAAGTTAGTGGAATTTATATGGAACAACAGGAGGGCTAGATTACGTTTGTCTTTATTATATTTACCATTTGATCGTGGAGGTCTGAAATGTCCAAATTTTATGTTGTATTATTGGTCGGCACAACTGAGGTCTATGACATTATTTTTCATCAAATGATCTCCCTCACTGGACTGAAATGGAATCATACAATTTACCTTTACCTCTTCCCATATTCATATACTCAGATTCGGCAAAAAAATTACAAAAACAAGTTAAAAATCCATTTGTAAAGCATATGATCAAAATATGGTGTGAAGCTAAAAACTATTTAAAAGAACCACAGTTATTGTCACAATTTAGTCCAATATGGGGTAATCAATATTTTAAACCAGGGAGAGCGGACGCTGTATTTAAAGTATGGAATTTAAAAGGGATACAAAAGATTCAGGATTTATATTTGCCATGTGCAGATAACATAATGTCTTTTGAAGAGCTGAGGATCAAATTTAATCTCAATAGAACACATTTTTTTAAATATCTTCAACTTAGAAACTTTATTCGATCAAATCAAAATAAAGCTCTCACTCGACCTATTTATTCATCCTTGGAAAAAATGATGATGAAAGATAGTAAAAGAAAAGGTATTATTTCAGAGTTTTATAACTCATTGACACTATCTTCAAGTGAAAATTCACTGAAAAGATTAAACTACTGGAAAGAAGATCTGCAAATTGAAATTTCAGAGGAACAATGGGAATTGGCTTGTACAGAAGCTCAAACCAAATCAATAAATGCACGCCTTAAATTGAGACATTTCAAATGGTTAATGCGGATGTATGTTACACCGGAGGAGTTAAATAGATATAACAAAAATATACCAGATACGTGCACAAAATGCATGGAAAGTAAAGGAACCCTATTTCATTGTTTATGGGAATGTAGATTAATAAGAATGTTTTGGGAAGAGGTGAGGGTAACAATTGAAAAAATAATCTCAAAACAAATCATATTGAATCCTAAACTGTTTTTGTTGGGTCTGTACCCAGAAAAGCATAATTTTAATAAAAGTGAAAGAACATTCATAGACCTCAGTTTGCTTAATGCCAAAAAATGTATTGCACTATTATGGAAAAAGACTCATAGACCAGATGTGACTCAGTGGTTAAGACAGATGTTAACAAACCTTCCATTAGAAAGAATAACATATATACTGAAATCAAAGGAAATTGTGTTTGAGAATATATGGAGACCTTTTATTGATTATGTAAAAAATTTAAACATAACTCTTGAAGAAGAAGGTGAATGATGTGTGTGGACCTTGTAAATTCCAAACTGGTGAACATAATATGTATACTTATGTATTGGATTGTCTAGACTAAACAGAGGAGCATTGTTGAAGACTTGATTTTGTTGGTGGTTGTTGGTGTTTTTAGTGTATTTTTTTTTTTTTTTTGTAGTACTTTAGTGTTAGTGTTTGATTGTTTGTATCATGTTTGTTAAAAAAAAAAAAAAGGTTCAATAAAGATATTGTGGAAAAAAAAAAGTGGGAGACCTTTACATGGGAAAATATGACATGTATCAGCACATGATTTATAGTTCAATTTGCATTTCCACCTAAGCAAAAGTGGCTTGTTGAGCTGGATTTTTGTGAAGATGGCCTGTGCGGTGTTTCTGCATGTAATTACATACCTGTCAAGTGATACGGTTTCGCCGTATTTTAATACGGGGAAAATGCAATTTTAGCAAATACGGGCGTATTGCCATTTCTGTACGCCAAAGAGAAAAATATACGGGAAAAAAAATTGAGAGTGTGGGGAGGAACACGTCGTGTGTGACCCCCACAGCGTACGGGGCTGTCAGAGCGCTCAGCGTGAGCAATTATCACAACAGAAGTGTGGACTCATCATTAGGCTGATGGCTTCACACCTTCTTAACAGATAAGCGTTATGAACAAGAGGACAGGTAGATGGACCATGCACAACATTTTATTTACAAAAAACATTTTTGAAATATGTATGCACATAAATGTGGACAAAATAGACAAGCATTGCATCACAGCATCTCGTGTTATATTGTAGCATGCAGCTCGACATGGTGACGTCCTACCGGGAGGTTTGAATTCACACCTCCCGCTCCGGAGTCCCACACTCTACCTGTGTCGCCAATAGGGTCAACCCACTTGTCAAGCCAAGTAGGGTGCTTATATTGAGTTCGCTACAATATCACCACCCTGCTCCTCTGCTCTCTGTGCCGCTGCCACCACTGGTTCATCTAACTAACTAACTAACTAACCTGCACTTATATAGCGCTTTTCTAGTCACAAAGACCACTCAAAGCGCTTTCGCTAATACTAACCCTCTATTCTAAGGGCCTACAGGAAACAGATATCTAGGGACAATTTAGAACAGCCAATTAACCTAACATGCATGTCTTTGGATTGTGGGAGGAAACCGGAGCCCCCGGAGTAAACCCACGCAGCACAGGGAGAACATGCAAACTCCACACAGAAAGGTTCCAACCCCTGCCAACCTGGGGATTCGAACCAGGAACCTTCTAGCTGTAAGGCAACAGTGCTAACCACTGCACCACCGTGCTGCCCATCTACTGCATCATCCACTGTAGTGTCAAACGTCTCTCCATGACTCTCACACAGATTGTGCAGAGCACAACAAGTCAGCACCATAGATTTAACCAGTTTCATGTCACAGTCATTCCTCTCTCCTTCCTCCTTCCTTCTCTCCTTGTCATCAGCCATTTTGTTTGTTGTGGAGGATTCGGTCGCGTGTTTCACGTCACAAGGGTGTGGCGCCGCCTGCTGTTCAACAAATCCCACCCACAGCAGGTGTGCCAGCAGGTGCGCCAGCAGTAGCTGAAAAGCAACTGAGGCTGAACCGAACCGAAGTGAGTAGAGCCGGGTTTTCAAATCGGGGCTGAGCGGGGCTAGTGGAAAAGGGCCACTGTGGGTTCCAGCACATGCTGGTGCAGAAGCATGGACTGGCAGAGAGAAGTGCAACAGGAGCAACTCATAAAGCAGAAATAAGCATCGAGGTAAACTGTAGTAAGGCTGAGATTAAAAGCACAGTCAAGTTAGAAACGGAAAAGAAATGTCAGGAAGAGTGGAACAGTGGGAGAAAGGGCCGTCATTTATATACTGCTGAAAAGAAAGCTGGAGAGATGAGGGAATGTAGTAGAAGCAAGAAGGAAGAGGAGATTATTTCAGGACTGAGGTTTGGGCATACAGGACTGAACAGGACTTTTTTTTTTTCCGGTTCCGGTTCCGCCGGACCGGCGGCGCCACACGAGTGGGCTGCCTGTTGCAACAGCCTTTTTTTATCTTCCTTCTTCTTTCTACACCTTTCACTCTGTATATATATCACGGACGCACGGATCGCCCCGGGTGCTAATGGGAAACTCGACATACCGGGAGCTGTAGCGAAAACGAAGCGGGTGCCGGGCTGGAGTTTAGGCGGCGTGAAAGAAATATAAGACAGAATAATAAAGAGCGATGGCAAGAACCAAGCAGACCGCCCGTAAAATCTACTGGAGGAAGAAGCCCCCCAGGAGACAGCTAGCCACAGGGCTGCTCGGAGAGGCGCTCTGGCCACCGGCAGAGTGAAGAGGCCTCGCCGTCACAGGCCCGTGGCTGTGAGAGAGATCCGTCGCTACCAGAAATCCACAGAGCTGCTCATCCGTAAGCTGCCCGTCCAGCGCCTGGTGAGGGAGATCACTCAGGACTTCAAGACCGGCTGCACTGGCTGCACGGTGGCGCAGTGGTTTAGCACTGTGGCAGCACAGTTTTACCCTCGGCCGGGGGACCGCGGGGATCATGAGATCGTGAGTTCGATCCCAGCCCCCGACCAACAGTGAGCTGTGTGGAGTTTGCATGTTCTCCCCGTGTTGCGCGGGTTTACTCCGGGATTTCTCCGGTTTCCTCCCGCACACCAAAAACATGTAGGTTTAGGGCGCTCGCGCACGCAGCGACCAGCAGCCGGTGGCTTGTCACCAGACTGCAAACCAAGTCTACCTAAGGGTACAAATAAGTAACAAAAAAAAAAAAAAAAAAAAAGACCGTCCTTCGTTTCCTGAGTTTCGCCGTCATGGCTCTGCAGGAGACCAGCGAGGCCCACCTGGTGGTCTCTTCTTCGCTAAGGGGGTCACCATCATGCCCAAAGACTTCCAGCTGGCCCGCTGCATCCGCGGAGAGAGAGCTTAGACTTTCTGCTGCACATTCACCAACCATAATGCTCTGCACTGTGTGTCTGTATATATACATTTATAGTAATATGGACATATGTTTACTAGATGTTGTTTTTTCTTGCCTTCTGATTGTTGCTCTGAGTGTTGCTATCCCTATGCTGTTGCAATCCTGGAATTTCCCCATTGTGGGACTAATAAAGGCTTATCTTATCTTAACAGTGCTTTATTCATAATAAAGAAACACCATTGAGGAAACTGACCATTGTGGGTCACCAGAAAGAGGAGAGCATGAGGCCACAGTCAGACAGAGCAGCACTGCAGACAAGTCAGAGCAGACTGAATGCTAGGGAACTACTGCAGAAAAACTCGGGATGCGCTTTTTAGGGCCATCTTTAGGTTTTTGGGTCAAACAGGGTTAGTAAAGAAGGTATGACGTAGTGGGTGCTGTCATGGCTGTTCCGCTTCACACTCCAGTCCAGAAGGTGGCGGAAATGCACCTATAAGTTGCTTGTTATCCGCCATTAAACGATACAAGAAGAAGGGGGCGTGGTGTGTTTTTGGCTTGTTGCGTCATGACGTAATGGCGGGAGCAGAGACGCGGCGCTGATGCAGCGCGGGAGATTCAGGAGCAGAGGAGGGAGCGTTTGGAGGAGCTGGGGCGCAGGTGAGCGGTTTTAGGGGTTTTATGTCTGGATGGTGGCGCCGTGAGCGCGTCCAGACGTTGCAGTTGGTGACTGCGGCGGTTTAAACGTGCTGAGTCACGTTTGACTTGTGTTGTTGGTGCAGCTTGTCGGCTCATGTGTGCGGCAGCCGTGGAGGTCTAACCGAAATGTCTGCGTGTCTTTCGCATCTTGTCCATGTGTGCAGTTGGTTAACATGTGTGAAAGGACGCGGCAGCGCTATGGACACAGTGAGGGACACACCGAGGTCTGCTACGATCACACCGGCAGGTGAGCATGACCGGCGCCGCAGCCTGCGTCTGCTGCTGTGGACACGGAAGCTGTATCGCTATACGGAATGTTTATATATTATAACCTTTTCAGATCAGCTGCTGCTGTGGTTTAGGTACGGTGGGCCTGTGGTCAGAAGGTTGCTGGTTCACGTCCTGCCATCAGCACCGTGTCCCAACCGTTTACTGTTATAAACAGGATATGAAGGCGGTGCTAGCCCGCCTGTTAGCAGAAGGACCCAAAATCATCGCCCTTGTTAACCTGCCGTCCCCGGTCATGGGTGGACGGGGGGACTTCGTCTCTCCCAGCCAGCATGGTGGTACAGTGGTTGGCACTGTTGCCTCACAGCTACAAGGTTCCAGGTTTGAATCCCCAGGCTGGCAGGGGTGGGAACCATTCTGTGTGGAGTTTACATGCTCTCCCTGTGCTGTGCGGGTTTCCTCCCACAGTCCAAAGACATGCATGTCAGGTTGATTGGTGATTCTAAATTGTGCTGCTGCATCTGTGTCTGATGGGCCCTGAGGACACAGGATCGGTGCTGGTGAGGCTCTGAGACTAGAACAGTGCTCTGAGTGCAGGTCCTGATCCCTTAAGCAGGGATTGTTCCCACCGTAAACCTTTCTGTGTCGTCTTACACAACTGGGTAACACGACTGACATGACCAGTTCTAAGCAGAAATTTAAAAAAATCTTACAAAGCTTCAACTTTTTTCTAAAATTTTTTCAACTTTTTTCATAATGTGCAAATTATTTCTTGTAAATTTGCCAATTTTCTGTAAAATGCCAACTTTTTTCTCATACACTTGTAACATTTTCCCCAAAATTTGACTTTTTTTTTTCCCCTGTGGATTTTCAACTTTTCTCTTGTGAATTTGCATCTTTCTTCCCTCATGAATTGACGACTTTTTGTTCATGAATTTGTGAGTTTTTTTCCTGTAAAATGTCATCTTTTTCCTCATGAATGTTCAACTTTTTTCTGAAGTATTTGCAGCGTTTCTCTCAAAAATGTGCAATTTTGTTCCTGTAAATTTTCAACCTTGATAAATTCATTTAGATGCTGGTTAAATTTTTATTCTGTGGAAATATATTGCAATTTGGGACTTTTTAAACTGGCATTATTTTGATTACATGACTTACATTTGTACCTCATGCTGGACAGGTGAACCCCCCCAATCCCCCTTGTTAAAAAATAGCAACTGCTGATTATATAACGTGACTAGTGTTGCTGCTGCTGCCCAGTGTGCTCTGATTGTCACCCTGGTGAAAACTCCCCCCAGGTTCATCGTGACGTGTGGCGCGGACGGAGACGTTCGCATCTACGATGGCCTGGATGACGACGATCCGCAGTCCATCAGTGTTGGGGAGAAGGTTTATTCTCTGGCTCTGAAGGTCTGTCATCTACACATTTAAAGGGTCTGGTGGTGAATCCGTCAGAAAATAAAGACGTCTGTCCTCCACAGAACGGCAAGCTGGTGACGGCGAGCTCCAACAACACGGTGCAGAGCCACACGTTTCCCGACGGCGATCCGGACGGCATCCTGATCCGCTTCACCACCAGTGCCACGCACGTGGCCTTCAACAGCAGCGGCTCCAGAGTGGCCGCAGGATCCAGGTGCTCCACGTCGAGCTCTGAAACACACGCTTCTACAGCCGTGTGAAGCAAACAGGCTGTCATAGGATCTCTGGAGTTATTTTGGCTTTGAACAGCCAGATATTATAAAGCATTCAGGTGAAGGACACCTGGAAATCTCAGTCAGGCATCCAGGCTGTTCTTTTTTTCTTAACCACGGACTCCTGTGGCTTGACAGGGGAAAAAAATAATGAGAAACAAGCTGAATTATACTGCAGTTTTTTTTTGTTTTTTTTTCAAATTAATTTCTAAAAAAGCTGGCACTTTACAAGAGAAAAAGGTTGCATATATTAAAAAGTCAAATTTGTGAGGGGAAAAATGGGGAAAATTTCCGTAGAAGTTAAGTTGGCAAATTTAACAAAAAAATTCGTTATTAGAGAAATTGTAAATTTAAGAGGAAACCACAAATTTGTGGAAAAATAGCAAAGTTATAAGAAAAAAATCGTGTTACTTTAACGTGCCCTTTAAGGTACAGTAGCCTACTGACAGTTGGATTTCTGTATGGTAAATGTCGGTCTCGTCATGTAGGCAACGAGCTAGAGAGACGATGGTCGACAGATATCCAGACAAGCCTGGATTTATCTGGATGCAGCACGTGTTGACTTGTTTGTTCCGACTTTTTGGAGGAACGCTGCTGCACGTTAAAGACAGGAGGAGAGAAGAGATGGAATCAGATTTAACCACAGGAAACTGAAACGCCTCTGACAGAAAACCGTGATGGTGGCCTGGACGTAGAGCATCCGCCCCAACAACCGGGAGGTCATGGGCTCAATCCCCGGCCGGGTCATGCCACCGACCATATAGAAATGGTACTTTCTGCCTTCTAGCTGGATGCTCAGCATAATAGAACTGGGGAAGGATTGTTGGTTGCCCAGCTACAGGGGGAAGCACCTGTGCTGGTCCAAGCCCAGATAAATGGGCAGGGTTGTGTCAGGAAGGACATCCTGGCCAAATCAACATTCGGATCATTGTGATATCTGGTGATGATACACTGTGGCGACCCTGAAAGGGGGGGCAGATGTCTGCTAAAATGGCATGATGCTGATCTGTCCTTGTTTAAACTGCAAATGCTTACAGCTTGTAAAGCTGTGGGCCTCTGGTCAGAATAGTTGCATGACTTTCAGAGATTGTACGCATGTATGCTTCTGTTAAACGTGGTCAGCACGCATCCCTGCAGAGGTGGTTTGGAAGAACTGCGTTTTGAGCATATTAATACCTGTATTTTGCCATACTGGATGGTACTCTATAATCACACAGTGCTTTTTAATGTCAGGCGTGCGCCACAGTGTGCTGTGTGTCTGAGTTGCGGGGCTTTCTTTGTCGTGCTGCTGTTCAGTTTGGTGCCTCCTATGTGTTGTAGAAGCACATGTCTCCCCTGCACCTCCTCGTTCCTCCTTCCCCTGGTGGAATCTGTCATGTGTACCGTATCAGTCCCATCCACTGTCATGTCTGCAACTAAACCATGCTCAGGTCTCATTGGTTCCTTTGTTGTTCCCTCTGCCCTGAACGTTTTGTGTAGTCATTTTTCCCTCCTTACAATAAGGACACTGTTTATTGGTTTCTGATTAGAGATAAATGTGTTTGCTGCCAGAGCTGATTTGGCCACAAACAGGATTATCACGGCGACAAAGGCAGAGAGTGAGGCACCGTATCGATGCTGCTGTTTTCACACTGCTGATGTCGATTTATGATGGGTGGATCTCACTGTCTGCGTCCTGCCGATCGTGGCAGGATATGAGGATCATTTCTGCTCCTAGTGGTCATTGATTTGAAAAATCAACACTTGAGCGCGTTCACAGCTTGGCCAACATATCCTCCTCTGCAGAGGTCATGTGATCAACTGTCCTCACACACATTAATCCTGTGTCGTTCGTCCTTAGTGACTTCGTGGTTAAGGTGGTGGACGTGTCGGACAGCAACCAACAGAAAACACTCCGGGGTCATGAAGCACCGGTCCTCAGTGTGGCCTATGACCCCAAAGATGAGTTTGTGGTGAGTCCTTGGTTTTGTTTCCAAAAAGCAGAGCTGCTGTGTTCATCCATGAGTCTTCTCTGTGGTCTTCCTCTTTTCCTCCTGCCTGGCAGCTCCATCTTCAACATCCTTTGTCCACTACCTCCACTGTCCCTCCTCTGCACATGTCCAAACTATCTCAGCCTTGACTCTCTCACTTTGTCTCCAAACCGCTCAACCTGAACTGCCCCTCTGATATTCTTATTTCTAATCTTGTCCCTCTTAGTCACTCCCAATGAGAATCTAAGCATCTTCAACTCTGCCACCTCCAGCTCCACTTCCTGTCTTGTCAGCGCCACCATCTCCAAACCATACTGTACATCATAGCGGGTCTCATTACCGTCTTGTAAATCTTCCCTTTAACTCTTGCTCAGTGTTTCCCCTACCATTATATTGGGGGGGGGGGGGTGCACACCCCTAAGGTGTCAAGTTAATTTTATTTTATTTTTCTGTATAGCACCAGATCACAACAGAAGTCATTTTAAGATGCATTCACTATACAACAAATCTTTACCTTGTCCTTTTATTAAACAAACTAAATATCCTGATGTTATTTATCTTATTTACATGACAGCAACTCATTTCTGTCTCTGCGCTCAGTGGGGCAGAACTCCACTGTGTGCAAAGACACAACATGTGCGTGCATACAGGTGAATACACTTGCACCAGTGGAGAGAGAGCGCATAGGAAAGCATGTTTTGTCAGCCAAGTGAGAAACAGAAAAAAAAATGTGTTTTTTAAATGCACCCATGATGACAAAGGTTGCAACACTAGGCCTCCTGCTAGTAGAAACCAAAGTAGAATCCATAAAATGTATGCTTCATCTTTCAAAAATTCATTAAGGCTCCCAGTTTGGATTGGAACATTTTATCTGCCAAAAAATTACTTGATTTGGTTCTTCAAGGTTGAATTATGAAGATTATAACACATTCTGTCCAACTTATGAATAGTCTCAAAGGGTTATAGCTTATAAATATGTTATTTCACATGCCAAAAATTGATTATGGATTTTAATCTGGACTGAAATAGTTTTCATGCTTTAAGAATGATTTGATTTGGTTGTTAAGGATTAAATTGTGAATGTAATACTGCAACTTGCTGTGTCCAAATAAGGACAGTTATAGCTTATAATAAATATATTATTTAACCTACCAAAAATTGATTAAAGGACTTAATGTTGATTGAACCAGTTTTCATGCTTTAAAAATGGCTTGATTTACTTGTTCAGGGTTAAATTGTGAGTATAATACTGTAACTTATTCTCATACTTGTGAAATCGTCTCAAAGGGCTGTTGGCTTATAAACATGTTATTTAATCTGCCAAAATTAATTAGGGGTCTTACTGTTGATTGCCTCTCCCTTGGGGAGGCAACGTTTTTGCTGACACCCCCCCCCCACCACCACCACCACCACCACCATCCTTCAAGGCTGTAAACCTCGGGGAAACACTCCTGCTATCCTTCTGTCACACATCACCCCTGACACTCGTCTCCACCCTGCCTGCACGCTCTTCTTCACCTCTCTTGTGCATTTTCCATTGCTTTGGAATTTACGAGAACTAATATAATTGAAATAATTTTCCATTGTTATGCATAGGGACTTACAGAACCCAGGTTCTAGGGAACCCTGGTGGAAAATCACTGCTGTGCAGAATATTTGGATATTTACTATGGATCATTCCCAAATATTTAGAACTCCAAAACTAGTGTTTGGGTCAGGCCTGATGATAATAATAATAATACACTTTGAATTACCTGGTTTAAACATGAAATTGTTGAAGATGCTGGTGTTGTGACATGACAAGTACTGCGTCGATTATTATTGTTAATCATTGCAACGCTGCTTCAATTTCTCCATGCCTGGCTTTTAGCTCCCAATTTTATTGTAGTAAATGTGATTACAGGCTCATTATTCAGTATTAAATGCTGGATGTGGATGCTGTGACAGTTTGTGCCTGCTGTCTCTTCCAGGCATCTGCCAGCTGTGACGGCTCCGTTGTGGTGTGGAATATAGATGAGCAGGTATGCCTTGTTTGGACATTCACTGCTAAAAAATGTCAATATTCCACTCTTTGTCACTTCAGCTTGTGCATGTCCTCTCACTCAGACTCGGGTGGTAAGTTGGCCGCTGCTGCAGAAGACCAGTGATGTCACCAACGCCAAGTCTCTGTGTCGGTTAGCCTGGCAGCCTGGCAGGACGGCGAAGGTCGGTGAGAAGACTGTTTGAGTTGTTGAACTGCTGAGGAATACCCGTTCTGATCTGATGTGTTTACATGGCAGTTCTTAGCAGTTCCCGTGGAAACCAAAGTGCACCTGTATGAACGAGGATCGTGGGACCATAGCAGCACTCTGGCTGATGATCAGGTTAAACAGGTAAGATACCTGGGTTTGTAAACCACGTGAATGTTCTCACTAACAGGGACTATCTAGTGGTTATTTCCTTTTATAAAGCTACGGTCACAAATACCATTAGGAACAGCTGCAAACACCGTACAAATGATTTTTGGACCATTTTGTATGGCCTTCTTAAGGCGGCCAGAGGAGAATCCAGTGTTCGTAGACTGTTCGTAAGGTCATGGCCAGGTTGATGAGCTTGTCCAAGATTTCTATAAACACCCCACAAAAACAATGTAAGAACTATGCAAGATGTTGGTCACAAATATGCCTGAAGAAGACCTTAAGTTGTTCTTGAGGGCCCCATACTGCGGTCGTAGGAAACACTGTACGGATCCCTGTTCGTACGGAGATTCGTACAGCATGTGTAAGGTGGTAGTGAGGTGCTGATAAGGCGAAGGTACAACATTTGTGCTGACAAAATGTGCCCAAAACTGTAAGATCTTCCTACCAACAACTTGAGAGTGCGGTGAGTTGCACAAAATTTTGTAAGATGGCAGTAAGTGTGCTTTAGGAAGGTCTCAAGGCACCCTTACGAAGAACGTAAGAACTCTAGGACCATCGTATGACAGAAAAGCACTTCATTTCTCAAAAACGCCTCAAGTTCTTGCAAATTGAATGGCAGCTGTAAGAAGCTATGCCTCCCCTCTATGAATGTCTCTGAACTCCAGAATTGGTAGGAACCGGGAGATTCTTACCAACCCATCGTTCATAAGAATCTTTGTGACCGTAGCTTTACACACTCCCATGGAGAGTTCCATTTTGAGTTTTCATCATCAACAATCCATCCATCTTCTACCGCTTAATCCTCTTTGGGTTGCGGGGGTGCTGGAGCCTATCCCAGCGTCTTTGGGTGAGAGGCAGGGTACGCCCCGGACAGATCGCCAGTCCATCTCAGGACCAACACAGGTAGACAACCATTCACTCTCACAGTCATACCTAAGGACAATTTAGATTGATGCCAATTAACCTAACCTGCATGTCTTTGGCCTGTGGGAGGAAACTGGAGTACCTGGAGTAAACCCATGCAGACACGGGGAGAACATGCAGACTCCACACAGAAAGGTCATTGATAGAGGGTGGGATCGAACCCACGATGGTCAGGGATGCAGTGCTAACCACTGCACCACCGAGCTGCCCATCATCAACAATCCCTTTTCAGAAAATATTTAGGTCACCATGAGACTGGGGATTCTTGGAAAATACCGGAATTTTCTGGTGACGTTGACGTCCGGGATTTGTTCAGACATAACAGACTATTGGCACTTTGACAACATCTGGGTCACACCCACAACAAGTGTCACTCACATTTACTCATTCAAGGTTTCTAAGTACACTATTACCAGTAAACCAGTATAATGAAGCCAATATTGGACTGATGCATCTCTGCTTGTGAGAATACTGTGATAACCGTTCATAAGTAATCCAGCGCCTCTTAAAGTATTTGCATTTCTTGTTCTTATTTTGTCATAAGGGAGCGGTAGTATGCTGGGGGAAGGGGGTGTTTGATTGTCACCAAACCCACTCACAATGACCCTCAGGTGAGCTGGATTTATGCTCCACTTCCACTCAACCATGAGGCTTGTGTGATGAAAATTGCGTCATTGTCTCCAGTCCGCTAGGCTCTGTGGGCCCCCTCCGCATCTGACAACGTGCAGCCCAAATTGTGGGACCGTGTTCCCTGGGCGTGTTGACTACACATGCGCAAGATTGAACCTCCCATTCAAGAAGTGGCGCTACGGACACAGCATGCAGAGTCAAAGTAGACAAAAGAGAAAGACAAGTATAAACATGCATGAATCATTTTGCAGCAGCCTGAGCGGAGAAGAGCACTGAAAATGGTAAATCCTCCTCATCCTTGAAATGACGCCATTGTTGTTGCTACAAAGAGTTGTGCGTTGCTCTCGAGTTTCTTTACTTTTCTATAGCTGGTGAAGAAACTACCGTGTTAGCACATTTGTGCTACCCAAACTACAAATGACAGTTATGTGCAGGCGTCAAACACTTGGCCTGGTAGAGGAAAAAAAAAAATCTACAGAACCACATGTGCACCAGCTTCGTCCAACGCGGACACACATCTCAGCAGACCACAGCGGAGGTGTAGCATAAACAAGGCTGTAGGTTCTGCATCCAGGTTGAGGTCAAAGGTCAGGAGATGTGAGAACTGCTGGGGTGATTTTGTCAGGCTGGAATGAGCCACTTCGTCATTGACAGTCTGGTTTCTCCCTGCAGCTCATCAATGTTGTGGTCTGGTCTCCCTGTGGCCGTTTCCTGGCAGCGGGATGTGTTGGGGGTTTAGTGATGATCTGGGATGTGAGCAGCAAACTGTGTGTGAAAAGGTAAGAAACAAGGATGCGTGCAGCATTTAAAAGCCATGAGCATCTCAGTTGTGTTGCACGTCACACTAACCTGAGGTAAAACAACCAAGTAAACTTGCCCATAAAAACTAGTAATGGGGAATATGCAAACCCCAATTCCAATGAAGTTGGGACGCAACTCTAGAAATTAACGTAATTAAGTTACAACACAGGATTTTTGACTGAGATGAAAACTTGCTTATACTGCCCTGCTGGTGTAAACTAATATTAATCACTTTATCAGCTCAGCAAACGTCATAAATTAATTCATAGCTTTGCAGTGTCATAAATTGTCATCTAATGAGGGATTCATTGTTTTAGGAGGGGGCTTATTTTTGTCCCGTCCATTTTATGTTGATCAGAGTTCTCATTAGGGGCCCTTGGTATGGGGATGTCTGGTGTGTGTGAGGTTGCTTACTAAGGATCTTTCGTTTTTGATGGATAGAGCTGACCCTGTCATGTCTCTGCTTCAGTCAGAAGCAGGAGAAGGGCTTCACAGTCTGCTGTCTGGCCTGGCACCCATCAGGTACAGAGATCGTCTACACGGACACACAAGGATCCATAAACCTGCTGGATGGACTCGGTACGTCCACGTCCAGCTCCACCTCCTCCATCACCACCAAGGTATGCCTCCTCAAACAAACCTGCAGCTTGGAGCGAGATGGGGTGTATAAAGCTATCTTTGACAAATTGGGTTCTCCATCAAACTGTAAATGTCTTAACTTGAGCTGCTGTTGAGGACAAAAGAGAAAGAACTGTCTAGTGTGTGCCCAGTTCAGGCTGTGCTTTTCCTCCTAGGTGGAGTTTCAGGAGGTCTCAGCAAATGAGGGTGGCTCTCTGTTTGACTAGTCACATGACTCACTGGGGGAGTATTGAGTGAGGACAAAACTCCAGGGAATGACAGGGAGAATTCCTGCAAGAATTCATGTTCACATTTGTCTACAACAACATTCCTGAATGATTTTGACTACTCTATAAGAATTCATAATGAGGAGGTTCATGCACAAACACTTATGACAAACAAGCAATGTAGACCGAGTCAGTGTGGGTTTCAGGAGCTCCTCTTGGATAGCTGCAGTCATAAAACCCCCAAGCTCTCAGTAGGGAGTCTTTAGAGCTCCTCTGCTCCCTTTCACACCAAGTTGTGACTTCACTGTTGCTGAGAAGGAGAAAGGGGAAGGGGCATCTCGAAGTGGCACCCGGTCACAGCTGGATCCTGTGGGGATGATGAAACTTGGCACAGGGTTAAAACAGTCTTATGAGTTCATAAATAGAGGAAACAAAGTTCATGAGAGTGGAGTTAGAGTTCAATCTGGCTTGAGTGTGCTACATCAGACAGTAAAAGCACATGCTTTCAAATCTTCAGCTTTAGATCTGATGATTTAAAAGTTCATATTCCTGTGCACTTCTTTTATTAACTTCCAGCTTATTAAATGCTTATGGATGACGTGTGAAAAAAGTTTCTAACGATTTTCAGCAGGTGCTGGAACAAGAGTCTGCTCAAGACTACGATGACCTGTTTGACGAAGATGATGACGGGTTAATAGAAGAAGGGCTGGGTGACACCAAATCACCTGTAAAGAAGCCGACCATGGCTGTGGAAGACGACGATGACGATGATTTCCTGATGCCTGCAACCGGGCGTGTGAGAAACAGAGGGACGTTCCTGGACGATGACAACTCACTGGGTGGGTTTAAGCACTGATTTTACATTTTCGTCAATTTACTGTACCGGCACCAGTCCTGGACAGATACATTTTTGGAAACCTTTAACATTTTTCAATCCTATTCTACCAGTGCATGATGACAAAATCTGCATTTAGATGTTTTTGTGTAAACTTTGCTTCTACATTTAGATTTTCTAGAACCTGAGTCCTATTGAGGATTTGCATTGATGTCCCTGGTCATGTGGATCGCCACAGTGATAGGCGAGCTTTGTGAAAGAAACACTGACAGAAAGGATTTATCATAGGATATGACAACATGAGTTTATCAGAATACACAAAATCTGTCACTAAAAATCATCTGGAGTGTTTCAGAAAAACAACACGGGTGATGAAGGGCATCTCTGACTGCCTTGTTCTGCAGAAGCTGGAAGCTGTCACTCAGCTGAGCAGACTGGGTGCATTTTAATAAAAACTGGTAATTAATAGAGTGGCAACAAAGTACTGTATGTGTACAAAATAGATGGTTTGTAAATTAAATTGAGGATATTTTCCTATTGAAACACTTAACCCACATTCTACAATGGCAGGGTTCCAGAGCAGACTTCGCTATTCAGCCCCCTGGTGCTCTTCACCTTTTTATTTTTTCACCTTCCCAAGTTTATATTGTATTTAAATTGTACTTCTAGAATATTTTTTTCAAGTGAGCAGAGATTGTCACGGCTCATATCAACACCAGCTTTTCCTGACACAGCCAGCAGTGATGAGACCGACCTCCTGGAGTGTCTCTGCTGGCTTTAATGTCGGCGCTTACCAGCAGGTACGGAGTGCCTAACAGCCCGTCTGCCCCATTTTCCTGCAACAGAGCTCCATTGTTTCAACTATTCAATTGGAAAATATCCTAAATTTGATGAACAGACACAAACAGCCTCAGCCAGTGGGAGGCAGAGACTGGTTGGGGAAAAAAAACTGCCAAAGTTTGGTAATTTATATTACCATATAATACAGGCACATACTGTAAATATAAAATTAACTCTGTCTGGAGCTGGAAAGTTTTCTGCCTTCTGACTTAAACAATTACTCCTACCACAGTTCCAAAACGATAAAATAACCTGTACTCTCCTCCATTTCCTGATGTGCCTGGATGAAAACTATCCAGGGCCTTTATTGCCTTTCTTTTTTGAGGTGAATGGGTTTAAACAACGAGGGAACATAGTCGGGATTGTGCAGGGAAACCCATGTATAATAAAACACCAAATATAAATCTGAGACCCACCGTTGCTATCCCTGGGTCATCATTGGTACCTGTACTTACCCTTGATGAAATGACTGCTGCACAGTGGTGGTGGAAGGTTGGCAACCCTCCCTCTGCCCGCACATTTGGCTCTCTGAACTAGAGCCAATGGAAAGCGATAAAAAGACTTTCCTGTGGCTTCATCTTGCCTATTATGACAATCTTCTACCATGCATGTAGTGACCATGGTCAGAGTTGAAATTTATGGTACTCTAATCCACAGACTGTATAAAAAAATTGGTAAAAGTATAAAACAAAAAAGTGCTCTAATCTAGCACAAATGCATTGACAGCAATCAATATGTTGCTTGCCTACCATCAAGGGGCTTTTAGAGACATTGCTACAAATCCTCAGTTTTGCTCCAAAATGAACACATTCTAACACTGGTGAGAGGTGTAAAGGCATCCATATTTATCTAAATGAAATGGGAAGAGAATAGTCAGTCCCTCCAGGATTTCACGGGATGTTTTTATGATTGTTGTGGCCCAAAAAGCCTGAATTTACAGGAGCTTTTTTAAAACATTGTGAGAAAAGTTGCAATGTTTTGAGAGGGTTTTTTTTTTTTTTTTTTTTTTGCACTAAAAGTTGTGGGAAGAATCACAAATTTTAAAGTCCAAACACAGGACATCTGGGTGGGACCCCAACTGACCCAATATTCCAACATTCAAGCCTTGGTAGTACAATACTTAAAATGGTAAGTTCCATTATGCAATATTACTGTGTAAAATAATAAAAAGAAATAGTGTAAAATTAACATTTCTGGTTACAATCGTGTCATGTGTTTTCTGCCCCCCCCCCCACACCAAAAAATGTGTTGCCACCGCACCAAGGTCTTTAAGCCAGAGGAAACACTGATCCATTACAACAGCTAAAATGCATTGAATGTATGTTAAAGGGTAGCAATATGTAAACTATGGCAGCATCTTCATTTAAAAACTCCCCAACCACAGTGGTGCTCAACCACTCTGTACCGAGGGCAGAGGAAAAAGAAATGATTTATTCTGTTGCTCTGTATTGTCTATCAAGTCTGTGTTTTTCTGAAAAAAAATTACAGAGAATGTTCTCTCTCTTTCCACGCCTGTCTCTTACCTATCTGTCTGTCTGCTGCGTCTTGACACACACCTGTCTCATCAGATACTCACCTTTCCTTTACTGGGACTCATACCGGGAGGAGGGGCTCTCTGGGGATTTGGTCTGTATCCAGACCAGATCTCTGTATCCTGTATCTTATCTGTATATCTGTATCCTGTATCTCTGTATTCAGACCAGATCTCTGGTCTGTATCCAGACCAGAGATCCACAGCTTTAAAGCTCATTGACAAGATGCAGTAATGATTTTACCTCTAAAGATGTGTAAAATGATCAAACACTGGCTGTAGTGTTAGATTTGCTCGTTTGTTTGTGGTTTTACGGCATCTCTCCTCACACACACTCCCACAACAGGGTGCTTTTCAGGCAGGCGGACGTTTTTCAACACAAACCCCGCACTTCGTACACGCGGTCAGGATGAAAACGTGGGAAACATCCCCCAGCAGGCCAGGGGAGATGAAGGAAGGGACAGTGTGAAAAAGTCGTGGGTATTTTTTCTTTTCATTCATTCATCTTCTTCCGCTTAATCCTTTTTGGGTCGCGGGGGGGCTGGAGCCTATCCCAGCATCTTTGGGTGAGAGGCAGGGTCCACCCTGGACAGATTTTTTTTTTTTTTTTTTTTTTTTTTAAATCACACACTCTGTTTTTTGCTGATGTGTTCCGTTAATACTCAGTGTAAACAGGGAAGTGAGTGCGGTGCAGCAGCGCATTTGGTTAGACTGAGTGTTTGAGTGCTACTCAGGGACAAATCTAACTGGTGAAATTGGCAGAAGTTGGCAAGGATTGGCTAAAATTGTGGGAAAGTTGCGGTCATTGGACAAAGTTGCAAGGTTGTGCAAAAGAGGCAGCGAATTGCTGATTTCATGTGAATTAGTGTGATCTAAACATTGTGAAATCCTGGAGGAACTTAATAGATGTTGATGCTGATCAGGATTGTTCTCTGACATGAAGGCAGGAGCTGCCACACCAGTCATATCAGTGGAAAGAAGGAAATTTCAAATTCAAGCCTGACTGTTGACAATGCAATCTCCAAGCTTTTTCAGACTGGCAGGTTCTCATTCTGGCTCTGTAAACGTAAAGAGTGGTAATATTATTGATTACAAGACACAAAGTAAGTGATGGTGAATGATTGTTAGTTCTCCTAGCCAATCTAATGGCCTCATGCACATGTGGAGGTGCATTTAATTGGATGACATCTATGATTTCGTGGATGGGTGCTTCCTAGAGTTCCAAAGTGGGAAATATACTTGGCAGTAAGCATTCTAATATGTAGAACAAAACTGAAAAAAGTTTAAACATTGTCTAGATCAGGGGTGTCCAGTCATGTGCCATGGAGGGCCAAGACCCTGCAGGCTTTACCTCCAACCAGTGTCTTCAACAGCAGATTCCACTGAATTTCTTCCACTGACTGCTGATCAGTGAAAACACCTGCTGAAGAGACTGGGTAGGAGAGACAACCTGCAGGGTCTTGGCCCTCCATGGCACATGATTGGACACCCCTGGTCTAGATGAAGAGAGAAAATTTATGGCATTACATAGAATACAAACTTAACCAACATTCATATGAATGTTGCAAATTTAAAAGAAAAAAGTCACAAATTTACAACCCCAAAATTTGCAGAGTTATGATGAAAAAAGTGGTGAATTTACAAGAATAGAAAATACATGAAAAAAGCTGCATGTTCACAAGAAAAAAAGAAAATTTAAAAGAAAAAAGTTGTAAATTTACGAGGAAAAAACTGCAACTTTATGAGGAAAAAAGTTGCAAAATTACAAGAAAACAGTTGCAAACTTGAGGGAAAAAGTTGCAGTTTTATGAGAAGAGTTGAAACTTTATTAGAAAAAAATGCAAATTTAAAAGAAAAAAAATTTGCAAGCTGTTTTTGCATTTAGCATTGGTGCTTCATCGTCTTTTCAGTCCCTCCAGGATTTCACAATGTTGTGATCGCACCAATTCAAGCAAAATCAGCCATGCGTGGCTGTTCTGCAACCTTACAACTGTCCAATCACCCCAACTTTCCAACAACTTCCGCTACTTTTGCCAGTCAAATTTGTCCCTGAGTAGCGCTTAAACGCTCAGTCTAACCAATCAAATGCTTCGCTGCACCACGCTCACTTCCGTGTTTACAGAGAGTATTAACGGAATACATCAGCAAAAAACAGTGTGATTTAAAAAAAACCCACTCACCTGCGAGGTTTCCCACACGTCCCTTCCTCCGTCTCCCCCGACCTGCCAGTGGATGTCTCCCCACGTCTCCATCCTGACTGCGTGTATGAAGTGGTGGGTTTGTGTTGAAAAATGTCCGCTTGCCTTAAAACCACCCACTCGTGGGAGTGCGTGTGAGGACAGATGCTGTAAAACCACAAACAAATGAGCAAATCTAACACTGCAGCCAGTGTATGAACATTTTATACATCTTTGGAGGTAAAATCATTACTACATCTGGTCAATGAGCTTTAATGCTGTGACTGTCCAGTCTGGACATGGACCAATGCACCCCCACAAACCCCCAAGGAGAGCCCCTTGGGGGGGTGGATTCTGTTTTTTCCAGGTTGGGGGACATGACATTGATTTGCAGCCTTGAATATGAATGGTTTAATGGAGGCATTAGTCTGGATGCTTGTCTGTGATGGAGCAGTTTTAGTTTAACCTCACATGACTTCAAATCACATGAAATTATTCAGAAATGGAGCTTTTGTCTGCACAGGATGTTTTGTTTTGAGATTTTTGGTCTATTTATTAGGCTGCGTGTCCACCAAAGGTTTTTTTTTTTTTTTCCAGCATTTGTGTGCGGCGCTCTGGAGAAAAAAAAAAGTTTGTGCCCTGTATCCCAGCAACAGCTTGTCACTCTCAGCTCAGCACTCCCACTTTTCCTTTTGTCAGACTTTCTGTTGATTGTTTTAATGGCAGTCTCTAGATAACAATGGACAGGAAACGTTTTCTAGCAGCTCTGGATGTAAAATATGATGACACGGAAAGCAGGAGTCTGAGTACAGACTAGTACTGGCGTCCTGTGTCCCGCCCACGCAGCAGTTCTGATTGGCTGCTTATGGTCTGCCATTGACGAGCTCAGTTGCAGTCTCTAAAAAGTTAAACTTTTTTTCAGCTCTGAGCGCCACGACAAAAAATGGCCACCACCAAGCACGTTTCAGTGCTGAGGGCACTCAGTGCTGTAAATGCTGGACTACATAGAGAATGAATAGAAAATAGTCGCCCAGAGCAGAAAAAAACGCGTTTGGTGGACACGCAGCCTTACTTTGTAATTGTACTAAAAGGCAGAAGCAGGTCAACTCTGACAAAAACATAATGTCCTTGAAGGAGATAATAAAAATAAATCTTCTACATATTTGTTTGTTCAGACACAGGATCGCTGAAGCTTGGTCAGGACAGATTTGGGGATGATGATGATACAGGCAGTGCCGTGGTCCCTGCAGCTGCCCCGCTGCCCCCCCTGCGTCCCGTCTACGAGGGTCCCCTGCCGACCCCTCCACAGAAGGCCTTTCAGCCGGGCTCCACCCCCACACATCTTTCTCACCGCTTCATGGTAAAGCTCGGGACATGACGACAAGCTAAAGACTTCAGTCTTGTGTCTCTTAAAGCTGGGTTCACAACTATAATGTTTGGACCGACTTTTACTGACATTTTCAAAAATCAGAGAAATCAGTCCAAACGCTGGTGAAATGACATTCATGAGGACACACCAACTTTTATGAACTTTTACAAACTTTTATGAACTTTTGCTAGCATTTCTCAGCGTTGCATTCAGTGTTGTCAAACTTTTGCCAACTTAGGCTAGCGTATGTGTAGCAATTGCCAACTTAGGTTAACTTAAGCAAAGGAATACTCAGCGCAGGTTAGCTGACATCAGCGTCAGGCGATGCTGATATAAAGATCAGCGTTTGTGGAGGCTTTCTGCCGTCATGGACTTGCTTTTTTGGGTGGATTCACACTACAATGTTTGGACCAACTTTTACTGATGTTTTGACAAACGTCTGGCTCTGCTGGCAAAAGCTGAAAAAAGTTTATGATAGTTGGTATTTGTTAGTGAAAGTTGTATTCGTTGAGAATTTTCAGCATACTGAAAATTTGCCAACGTTTGGAAATAAACATTGGTGAAAGTTGTGCTCAGTTTGTAAAAGTTCCTCTATGTTATGGAGAGTTCACCTAAGTCAGCCTAAGTTAAGCTCCTTTGGCAAACGTTGACTGAAATGCTGGTGAAAACAGATGTTTTTAGATCAAAACTCAGTTCAGACATGCAGGAATGAAAGAAATGGAGAGAAGGGGGATTTAAAGAAAATAAATATGTAAGAGGACAATGTACAGTACTTGTTTGGTGATAACGTGTGTGTGACGTGTTTTAAATTTTTTTTAATCTATGGTGTGTGTGTGTGTGTGTGTGTGTGTACTGTATATACACAGTGGTGTGAAAAAGTGTCCCCTTACTGATTTCTCATTTTTTTTGTATGTTTGTCACACAAATGTTTCAGATCATTCATTCATTCATCTTCTTCCGCTTAATCCTTTTCGGGTCGCGGGGGGGCTGGAGCCTATCCCAGCATCTTTGGGCGAGAGGCAGGGTACACCCTGGACAGTCCATCGCAGGGCAAACACAGAGAGACAGACAACCATTCACTCTCACAGTCATACCTAAGGACATTTAGAATCCCCAGTTTGATGCCAATTAACCTAACTTGCATGTTTTTGACATGTGGGAGGAAACCGGAGAAATCCCGGAGTAAACCCACGCAGACACGGGGAGAACATACAAACTCTACACAGATCACTGTTGGTCGGGGGCTGGGATCAAACTCGGGATCCCCCAGCCAAGGGTGAGTTGCTGTGCTGCCGCAGTGCTAACCACTCCGCCACCATGCCGCCCATGTTTCAGATCATCAAACAAATTTAAATGTTAGACAAAGATAACGCAAGTAAACACAAAATGCAGTTTTTAAATGAAGGTGTTTATTATTAAGGGGAAAAAATCCAAACCTACATGGCCCTGTGTAAAAAAGTGATTGCCCCCCTGTTAAAACATAAATTAACTGTGGTTTATCACATTTTTGGAAAGCTGAAAGCTCAATTTCTCTAGCCACACCCAGGCCTGATTACTGCCACACCTGTTCTCAATCAAGAAATCACTTAAATAGGACCTGCCTGACAAAGTGAAGTAGACCAAAAGATCCTCAAAAGCTAGACATCATGCTGCAATCCAAAGAAATTCAACAAATGACAAAGTAGTTGAGATCTGTCAGTCTGGAAAAGGTTATAAAGCCATTTCTAAAGCTTTGGGACTCCAGCAAACCACAGTGAGAGCCATTATACACAAATGACGAAAACATGGAAGAGTGGTGAACCTTCCCACAAGTTGCCAGCCAACCAAAATTACCCCAAGAGCACAGCGACGACTCATCCAAGAGGTCACAAAAGACCCCACAACAACATCCAAAGGCCTGACTTGCCTCAGTTAAGGTCAGCGTTCATGACTCCACCATAAGAAAGAGACTGGGCAAAAATGGCCTACATAGCAGAGTTCCAAAATGAAAACCACTGCTGATCAAAAAGAACATAAAAGCTCATCTTAGTTTTGCCAGAAAACATCTTGATGATCCCCAAGACTTTTGGGAAAATACTCTGTGGACTGACGAGACAAAAGTTTTTGGAAAGTGTGTGTACTATTACATCTGGCGTAAAAGGAACATCATACCAACAGTAAAATATGGTGGTGGTATTGTAATGGTCTGGGCCTGTTTTGCTACTTCAGGACCTGGAAGACTTGCTGTGGTAAATGGAACCATGAATTCTGCTGTCTACCAAAAAATCCTGAAGGAGAATGTCCAGCCATCTGTTTGTGACTTCAAACTGAAGTGCACTTGGGTTCTGCAGCAGGACAGTGATCCAAAACACACCAGCAAGTCCACCTCTGAATGGCTTAAGAAAAAGAAAATGAAGACTTTGGAGTGACCTAGTCAAAGCCTTGACCTGAATCCAATTGAGATGCTGTGGCATGACCTTAAAAAGGCGGGTCATGCTTGAAAACCCTCCAGTGTGGCTGAATTACAACAATTCTACAAAGATGAGTGGACCAAAATTCCTCCACAGTGCTGTAAAAGAATCATTGCCAGTTATCCCAAACGCTTGATTGCAGTTGTTGCTGCTAAGGGTGGCCCAACCAGTTATTAGGTTTAGGGAGCAATCACTTTTCACACAGGGCCATGTAGGTTTGGATTTTTTTTTCCCTAGTAATAAACACCTTCATTTAAAAACTGCATTTTGTGTTTACTTGTTATCTGTGTCTAATATTTAAATTTGTTTGATGATCTGAAACATTTAAGGCTGCTTTCACACCTGCAGGATTTAGTCTGTTTCAATCAAACTCAAGTTCGTTTCTCCATTTGTATAGTTCGTTTTGTCTGGTGAGAACACGGTAATCACACTCAAGTGTGTACCAAAACAACCGTACCGAGAACACCTGAAAGAGGTTCGAACTAAATGGGGAACGCTGGTGTGGTCCTGTAGGTGACAAAGCGACCGCACTAAAATGGGACCAGCAGCAAACGGTAAAGCATTTTATGTCACTGTACATCCATGATAGACCTTTGAAAATATCTATGGCTGAGCACGTCACAGTTCTGGAGGATTAATGAACGTTAACATGTTGTTTTCCATCCGAAGCAGCGCTTCATTTTCAAACTGTACGATTTGCCAGAAGTGGTATATGCACGTATGTAATAAATGATAACCAGGGTGATGAAAACCCCTCGTAGATTATTGTATTATTTTCTCTCAGTAATGCATAAACACACAGTAGTCATACTATTTCCTGTATTTACCTTTCCTGTTCTCACGGCAAAAAAATCTGACCAATAAGAACTGAGAACGTTCTGACAAGTCTCGCGGGATTTAACGTGACACAGTTTGGTCTGCTTATGGTCTGCCTCAATTTTTGCCTGTGTGAAAGGGGACCAAACCGAGGAGAAAATGATAGAAAATAACAAACTTGTCAACTGATTCGGACCAAATTAAACGAATTTAGGTGTGAAAGCACCCTATCAAAAAATGAGAAATCAGGAAGGGGGCAAACACTTTTTCACACCTGTGTGTGTGTGTGTGTGAGAGAGAGAGAGAGAGAGAGAGAGCGAGAGAGAGAGAGAGAGAGAGAGAGATTTAAAAAATGCCTTTATTGCACAATTCAAGAAAATGTAAGAGCACCAATATCATTCCAAGTGTCTCACATTGGAAAAGTGCAAACATAAGTCATCCCCCTCCCCCACACAACACAAAGTATTCCTTGCAGTCCACCCATTCCACATTGCCAGTGGCAGTAGTCCGAGTCTTCCTTGTAGTCCGTGCAGACGAGCCACAGGCCTCCAGTTCTTAAGCAAGGCCAAGTCCCCTTCCTCCGGCAGCAGAGATAGCGCTGTGCGCCCGCAGCCAGTTCCGTTGTACGTCCCAGAGACATTTTCCTCATCTCAGATGGATTGTAGTCCTTAGACCATGCGGGATTTTCAAGCAAGTCATCTTTGCAGCAGGCTCATCCAGATTGTAGAAAGACGTTGGGGCATCCATGCCCTGCAGGCGAGTAAACCGTGACCTTGTAGTCCATGCAAAGAAGAGCCACAGGCCTCCCGTTTTCAAGCCAGGCCAAGTCCCCGTCCTCGGGCAGCAAAGATAGTGCTGCGCGCCGGCATGAGACCGGTAAAGATCCAGTTCCATGACAATCAATTACAGTCAATTAGAAACGTCATATAAAAGTCTGATCGAACAATATCCCAAAAATGTGTAAAACAGGCAGAGGAACGACCGCCATTTATTCCTTCTGTCGGGCGCGCTTGACCCCTGTTCCCCCTGCTGCTTTACGCAGGGCTGTCAGGTGTTTCTTGAGGCGAAAACGTTTCCTTTCATCCAGGAGGTCAAGATCAACCTGCCTTCTTAGCACATTAACAGACTTAATGAATTTATCAGTGTCACTGAAGTAGTCAGTGACTTTAATGGCCTTGTTATAGGTTTCATCCAGAAAAGCATTTATTTTTTCCAGTGAATACAAACTGGTGTTTGTACTGCATTTTGCCTCAATAGACTCAGTATTTGACACAGTGTCGGGATCAGATTCCATTTCCTCGTCAGCACAACTCAGCTCACTGTTTGGTTCATCTGGGCCAGGGGATTCATCATGGGCCACATTTTCCTGGACGCCACCCACAGCAGCTGACTGTCGCTGTTCCGTCCCCTGCTGTGAAACGGTAGCAGCCTCCGGAAGCACAGCCGCTGATGTCACACAGCGAGATTCTGACGCACCATCAGTGACAGTTTGGGCGGCATCACCAGTGACGCTCCCGGCCGTAAGCTGGGCTGCGGGCGCCACAGCTGGGCTGTCCACAGACACAGCGGCAGGCTCCAGAGCAGGACCGGCGGAAGGCCCCGCAGTGTCGTCTGTAGTAGCGGCGGGAGCGGAGGCCGCGCCGGAGAGAGAGAGAGAGAGAGAACCAACATTTAATTAGTTTTTTTTTTTTTTTTTTTTTTTTTTTTTTTGTTACTTATTTGTACCCGTAGGTAGACTTGGTTTGCAGTCTGGTGACAAGCCACCGGCTGCTGGTCGCTGCGTGTGCGAGCGCCCTAAACCTACATGTTTTTGGTGTGCGGGAGGAAACCGGAGAAATCCCGGAGTAAACCCGCGCAACACGGGGAGAACATGCAAACTCCACACAGCTCACTGTTGGTCGGGGGCTGGGATCGAACCCACGATCTCATGATCCCCGCAATCCCCCGGCCGAGGGTAAAACTGTGCTGCCACAGTGCTAAACCACTGCGCCACTGTGCAGCCCAGTTTTCAATTGTTTGTGGGATTTTTTTGCATGCTCTTGGCGGCTGCCGCTTTTTGTTGCAGCACTCAGAGTTGAAAAAAGTTCAACTTTTCAGACTGCAGCTGAGCTGTCAATGTCAGACCTTTCTAAGCAGCCAATCAGAATTAAGGAAGGGCGAGACATAGGATGCCGAGTACAGTCTGTACTCAGACTCCTGCTTTCCGTGTCATATTTTGCATCCAGAGCTGCTACCAATGCTAGAATATGTTTGCTGTCCATTGTTATTTAGAGACTGCTATTAAAAATAAGTAGAAAGTCTGACCATAGGAAAAGCAGTGCTGAGCTGTGATCGACAAGCTGTTGCTGGGATACCGAGCACAGACTTTTTTTTCCAGAGCGCAGCACACAAGCGCTGAAAAAAAGACTTTCAGGGCGGTCAGGCAACAAAAAAATGTGTTTGGTGGACACACTCCAGGATTGGTTCACTTCCAGTGTGGGACTCAAACAGGCTGATGTGGTGTCAAAAAGTAAATGACATTTAACAGGATTTTATGTTATTTTAATGGAGCGAAGTGTAGCAGTCAAAACATAATCACCCGTCATTTTTCTTTATATCATGATTCAATAAATAGTTTTTTATTCCATTCACATTCACATTTTAATTGCAGACTTAATGTTGGAGTTTTTTTAGATGGATGAATGAATGAATGAACAGGGGAAATGGGTATGCAGAAGTAACTACATAGGAATATCAAATGAAAATAAATACTGAAACGTATGCCCAAGGGAGATGTGTTCACTCTAGAAGCAGAACGGCAGGCAGCCTCCACAAACACTGATCTTTATATGAGCATCACCTGACACTGATGTCAGCTGATCTGCACTGAGTATTTCTCTGATTTTTCAAAAAGTCGTCCAAACGCTATAGAGTGAAACCACCTTTAACTGAGGCTGACTTAGGTAAACTCTGCATAACTTAGCCCAGCACTCAGGAACTTTTACAAACTGAGCACAAATTTCACCAACGTTTATTTCCAAATGTCGGCAAATTGTCAGCATGCTGAAAATTTTCAGAGAGCACAACTTTCACCAACGTTTGCCAACAAGCACCAGCAATCATTAACTTGTGCCAGCAGAGCCAGACGTTTGCCAAAATGCCAGTAAAAGTCAGTCCAAACATTGTAGTGTGAATCCACCTTAAAGTTAGCCTGACCTGTACTTCCTCAGATGTGGAACTCAGTGGGCATAGTGCGAGGCTACAACGACGAACAGGACAACGCCATTGACGTGGAGTTTCATGACTCGGCTGTGCACCACGCAATGCACCTCACCAACTCGCTGGGCCACACCATGGCAGCTCTTTCCCAGGAGGCCATGCTGCTGGCCTGCCCCAGCACTGACGAGCTCGCCAGGTAAACCTCCTCCATGCTTTTGTGGGGTTTTGGCAGCAGTCTGAAACCATCTTAAAAACAAAATATTTTCACACAACTAGATCATCTTTCAGGTAACTCCAACCCGCTCTGTTCACATCTTACCACACCATGATGTAACTTACATCAACAGCGTAATGGCGTGACGTCATCGCTCAGCTAACTCCAAATTTTGCCATATTCATTTTTACGTCAGTATCATAATTTATACCAGTGTTGTTGTGAACAATAGGATTATGGCCCTAGTGCAGAGTAATATAAATGAGTCCCATTCTGACTGGATGTAAATTTTCTGAGTGGGTCAATCACAAGTAAGGTGGCAGACTCTAATGCACTGACACAAATGTGCCAGTAAGTTAGAGATCTGAAGGTGGGGCTTCTTGGTTTGTGACTCCAAAAAACCAGCAAGTGTAAGGCAGCATGTATGCCTTTGTATGCCTTTATTAATATTTTAATGGGGTACATGTGACATACGGCCAAATTTTTTTAACACACTAAAACACTGTTTTGAACAAAATGAGACCTCTAATTTGTCCGGTAAATTTACCATCCTACTCCCTCCAGTAAGCTGCAGTGCATCCATTTCTCCTCTTGGGACACTGTCAAGGAGTGGATGGTGGACCTGCCGAAGGGCGAGGATGTAAAGGCGCTGTGTCTGGGTGAGGGCTGGGTGGCAGTGGCCACTTCAGCACTGATGGTCAGACTCTTTTCCATTGGAGGACTGCAGAAAGAAATCTTCAGCCTGGCGGGGCCTGTCGTCTGCATGGCTGCACACGGAGATCAGCTGCTCATAGTCTATCATCGAGGTGAGAAAACATCTGTGTTGATATGTGACGACTGTAAGGGGTGTTTAACCTAGACGCAGGAGCTCCTGTTCAGTGTTTACATTTTGTTTGTCATAATGAGAACATGAAAATTTGAATTTCCTGAAGAAAATTGAATGTGAATGCTTTTAGGAGAAAATGTTTTCCTGAAATGTGAGAAAAGCTGAAATATGCTGGCTTAAAAGCTACCTGAATATCTTAGTATCTTCCTAAACAACATACAGCTGAATAATTATCTTAAATCCTGAACTAGCTTAAGCTGCTTTCAAAATACAATTGGCAAGCCACAGGCACGGGTACCATAGGCATAAATTAACACCTCAACAACCCTCCATATATTTTTCAAACTTCAAGGAGACATGGGTCTGATCTCCCACAGATAACGGCACATTTCTCCAGTGTATCACATTTCATGTCCTCACATCGTTGATGTCACACGAACGCACCGGTCAGCCTGGAAGCTGGGGATGCCAGCTGCTGCTGATTAAAGAGTGACCCGCATTTTTACACATCTCTTGTCAGCCCATGTCAAACTCTGCAGGTCAGTGGTTGATTGGAATACATTGATCTGCATAGCTCAGTGGTTACTGCTCTCTGTCCTCTGTTTTAATAGGGTTCCAAAATGGGCCCGACATTTTACATACTTGCTGTCATTTTTTTCATATCGGCACTGAATAGTTTTCATATTTATAGGAAGAGACAATGTGTGTGCACTTGCGCTGGGAGGGCTGTCATGGAAAAGAGGACCAGAGGATCGCAGGGTATACGTTGAACCGGGATACACAGATGGGCACAGAGAGGAGTTGAACAGGCTGGTATCGAATCCACAGCAGCCAGAGACGTCAGCGCTACTGGAGGTTCCGAAGGAGTGACTGAAAAAATGCTCTTAAAAGAAACTGCTCACTCTCAGCTGCTGTGATATCTGTGTAATTGTGGCACACACAGTTGTCTGCTGCAGCTTTGAAATTAATATAACAATCTTTCAGAGCAATGACAATCTTCTGATTCATTTCCACTGTCTGTTGCTGTGCTGTGACATGGTGACTGTGACACCTGCTTCATCATACATTTATCCGCGTTGTTTTATTCAAGTGTCTGCTGAGCTAAGGTAAGGTGGGCAAAGACCCACTTTGCTTGCAGGGTCATTTAGCCCACATATAGGGCCATATTACAATGACGGGATCGGATGATCAGTTATCACTGATGCAGAACGTGTTTATCAGAATCAGAACCAGATTTATTGCCGTTGTTCATGTAGTACACAAACTAGGAATTTGTCTCGGTGCAATGCTGCAACATTAAACATGGAGTAGCATTAAAGATAAAAAATAAACTATGCATGCAATAAAATGTAGAATATGAATGAGTAATACTAATCTATGCAATTTAAAATATATTAACAAGCAGCAGATATTGTGGAGTTCCACATAGTGCAGTCGGTAGTGCAAAAGAAAACAGTGATAATTGTCATGAGTCCGGTTGAGCTGCTGTACGTAGTGCACGAGAGTCTAATAAGTCACTTAGTGTTCAGCAGTCTGATGGCAGAGGGGAAGAAGCTGTTCATGTAGCGGGAGGTTTTAGTCTGAATGGACCGAAGTCTTCTACCTGAGGGGAGGGGGGCAAACAGTGCGTGTCCAGGATGTGAAGGGTCAGCTATGATCCGACCTGCACGCCTCTGGGTCCTGGAGATGTACAGGTCCTGGAGGGATGGGAGCTCGCAGCCGATCACCTTCTCAGCAGCGCGCACAACGCGCTGCAGTCTTAGTCTGTCCCTGGCGGTGGCTCCTGGATACCACACGGTGATGGAGGTGGTGAGGATGGACTCGATAATGGCCGTGTAGAACTGCACCAACATCTTTGTGGGTAGCTTGAGCTTCCTCAGCTGCCGCAGGAAGAACATCCTCTGCTGGGCCTTTTTGATGAGGGAGCTGATGGTCGGCTCCCACTTGAGGTCCCGGGTGATGGTGGTGCCCAGGAAGCGGAAGGAATCTGCAGTGGTGATGGGAGAGCCTGTGAGGGTAAGGGGGGGCAGAGGGGTTGTGGCTTTCCTGAAGTCCACGATCATCTCCACTGTCTTCAGAGCGTTCAGCTGCAGGTTGTTGTGGCTGCACCAGGACGCCAGCTGGGCCACCATGGACATATGGGCGTGTCTAAGTTCATTTCCTTATCACAATGATGTAAAAACAAACTTTCTGATGACGCATGACACAAAGACACCGGTGTAATCATTCAGAGGTGTGTTTTGGATAATTCAGTCCAAAGCACTCCTTCCCATCGCTTTAAACGGCGAGCTCCGGTAAGAGCCGTGGGGGGGGCCTATGCATCTATGTTAACAAGAACTGGTGCGTTAACGCCACGTTAGTATCTAAACACTGCTCTCTGTTGGCGGAGTTCCTTATTGTAAATTGTTGGCCATATTATCTGCCGAGGGAATTCAGCAACGTGTTTGTAGCTGCTGTTTACATAGCGCCGAGCAGTAACGCTAAAGCTAAGGAGGCACTCGGGGAACTGCACGATGCTATTAGTGAAATCCAAACTTCACACCCGGACAGTTTTGTGGTGGTTGTGGGGGATTTTAACCACACCAGCTTAAAGACTGTGCTTCCCAAGTTTAAACAATGTGTCGACTTTAAGACCAGAGGAGAGAATATGTTGGACTTAGTGTACACAAACACAGGTGCTTATAAGGCAATACCCCGCCCCCACCTCGGCCTTTCTGACCACATATTTGTGATGCTGGTGCCTGCTTACAAACCTTTACTGAAGCGCAGCAGGCCAGCAGTGAAACAAATCAGAATTTGGCCAGAGAGTACAACCTCTGCACTGAAAGACTGTTTTCTGCACACAGACTGGGAGGTCTTCAAAATAGCAGCCTCCCAGGAAGACAAGACAGATGTGGAGGAGTATGCTGAAACAGTCACCAGCTACATCGCGAAGTGCAAAGAGGATGTCACTATAGTGAAGACCATCACTGTGCGGGGAAACCATAAGCCCTGGATGACCGCAGAGGTGCGCTCGCTGCTTACAGCCAGAGATGCAGCCTTCAGAGCGAAGGACAGGATTGCCCTCCGCTCAGCCAGGTCTGCGCTCTCAAAGGGAATTAAGACGGCGAAGCGCGCCTATGCGGAGAAAATCCAGGGACACCTCTGTGACACTAGGAACACCAAGCAGATGTGGCAGGGAGTTCGGACAGTGACAGGCTATAAGTCTAAGCAGGGGGTCGATGATGTCGATGCTTCACTTCCAGACAGGCTCAATGACTTCTTTGCACGTTTTGAAGCATCAAACCCGACAATCAGAGGGAGGGCTGGCCCATCCCCACCATCGGTCGGACCAGCTTTCACCATCAACACAGCGGACACACGGAGGACCCTAACAAGGGTCAACCCACATAAAGCTGCAGGTCCGGACAACATCCCGGGATGTGTGCTCCGAGACTGAGCGAGCGAGTTGGCGGATGTACTGACTGACATTTATAACATCTCCTTGAGTCAGGCCATCGTTCCCAGATGCTTCAAGACCTCTATCATAGTACCGGTGGCAAAGAAACCAGTTGTGTCCTGTTTGAATGACTATCGTCCTGTTGCACTGACACCAACTGTGATGAAGTGTTTTGAATGGCTTGTCAAACCACACATTACAGCCTGCCTCCCTGCATCACATGACTCCTCCTGGGGCGAGCAGGGCAGTTTACTGATGCCCCCCTCTCTTAGCATGTACATGCAGGATGTGTACAGATGCGATGCAGCCAGGCTGAATATCCCCTGGCCTGAAGCAGTAACTGAGACCACCAAGTCCCGTTACAAAGCGAAGAAATTACCCCAGGCATCCAGGGAGGCAAAGCAGCTACTCCTCATCTTCCCAGAGCTGCTAGAGGAGCTGTTGGCTGCTTGGAACAACCGCCCGTTCAGCAGCAAGAACCCCATTGCAGGGGCTTCCTCCTTGGACTTTGAGGGTTTGGAAAAGCATGGTGTGCTCCGTATTCCCCCGATGGAGCTGTTAGTAGCAGCCCACCTCCACCCGCGGCTGTCAGCGACCTCCAGGAGTCCCACACTTCCATCAAAAGCTGATCGTTTTCAGTCCGCCATGACTGAGCGTGCCTACAAAGCGGCAGCTTTGGTGGCTAGGGCCCTCAACATTTCATCCATGCTGGCCGCTTATCAAGCTGAGTTATGTAAGGACGTCGCGGCCAAGCCGAATCCGAATGTATGGCAAGAGATTTCTGTGATTGCGGACATCTGCCTCCGTGTACAGTGCTGTGCAGTACAAGCCACAGGGAAATCTATGGGAATGATGGTGTTGCAAGGGAGAGCAAGATGGCTTAACATGACAAACCTATCTGAGAGGGAGGAGGAGGAAATCTTGGACACGCCAATCATTCCAGATGGCATTTTCGGTGCAGCTCTCACCTCAATGCAACAACGTTGCGAGGCGAGGAAGAGAGACGATGAAGCGCTCCAGCTTTGCCTCCCCCGCAAACCCAAGTCCGCTCCTCCACCAGCCCCAGTACACACCTTCACACAGGCTGTCTCATGGCCCCTTCCCCAATTCAAAATTCTCAAGCAACCTAAGCCTCAAACCCTTTCAGCTGCCCCACCTACACAGCAGGTGAAAGGGGGCTGGCTCAGGAAGGCTTCGACTCAGACCGCCGCTCCGCCAGGACCCCCTGCGCAGACCACCGATCAGCAGGCCAAGAAGAAGAAGAGGGCGGCTTGACGGCCTCCCGTCTTCCCACAGGAGAAGCGGTATGTTCCCCGTTTGCCAGCTTCCCTGTTTTGTGTGCACACTCCCGCTGCAATGTGTAACGGAAGAACAATGTCCACACGTCTCAGCTCAGGAGGGAGAAGGCTCCATTATGGAAATGTCTGTCCTTTTTTCCCCACAGAGTCACTTAAAGGGTATTTGTGGTGGTCGTGAAAAAAAAGATATTATATTGAGCCCCTGTCTCACGTTCTAGTTCAAGTTTAAGTTGAAATTCATGTTCAAAGCAATTTGATATAAATCCATTGCTGATGTGCTGGTTCAGCTATGTCAGCAAAACATGGGTGCAGCCATACTAGCGGCTACATGGCCTGCCAGGACGCTTCCTGTGACATAATAACGTGGGCACCATGATCTGGATCAATATTAGCTGAGCCTGGAGTGCCCGGATGAGCAGTGGCTTTTGTGATATTCAAATTCAAATTCAAACGTTTATTTCAAACTCAGGGTTCATATTAAATGCAGAACTAAAACGAGTAGAAAATAAATAAATAAATGCTTAAATTCAGCGGGTCGTCTCGTCTGATCTGAGCTCGTAACGGCCACCAGACGGCAGATGATTCGGCTCCTCCCTCGCCGCTATACAGAGGAGCAGACACTCAGCGCTCTTGTTAAAACAAAAACATACAATGCGATATGGATATCGCAACATGGCGGAATGTAAAGCCTTTGGATGTCTCAATAATAAGCGAAAAAACAAAGATAAACACTTCTTTTGTGTACCCAAACCCAGCTCACCTTGTCAGAAGATCATAGTGGAAAAGTGATTGCGCAATCTCGGAACAGGGCACAGACGAATCCTTTCAGACGAAATTGTGTTGTGTGTGAGGACCACTTCGTCACTTTAACCCTCAGAAGACCTTTCTGGCTCAAACCTGTAGCCATGTTGGACGAATTCTTCCTCAGAGTCCGACAATTCACGAGCTATTCGGTCTCTGTACGACCGTTGTGAGAGTTTGGTTCGTATTGCCAACACTTGGTCGGAGTCATTCCCAGTGAGAGTTGGACTCCGCCAGGGCTGCCCTTTGTCACCGATCCTGTTCATAATTTTTATGGACAGGATTTCTAGGCGCAGCCAGGGAATGGAGGGTGTCATGCTTGGTGACCACAGGATCTCATCTCTGTTGTTTGCAGATGATGTTGTCCTGTTGGCTTCATCCAGCAATGACCTACAGCTCTTGCTGGGACGGTTTGCCGCTGAGTGTGAAGCGGCTGGGATGAGAATCAGCACCTCCAAGTCCGAGTCCATGGTCCTCAGCCGGAAAAAGGTGGATTGTCCTCTCCGGGTTGGGGACAGGCTCCTGCCCCAAGTGGAGGAGTTTAAGTATCTGTCTTGTTCACGAGTGAGGGGAAAATGGAGCGAGAGATCGACAGACGGATTGGAGCAGCATCTGTAGTGATGCGGACGTTGTACCGGTCTGTTGTGGTGAAGAGGGAGCTTAGTTCTAAGGCAAAGCTGTCGATTTACCAGTCAATCTACGTTCCTACTCTCACCTATGGTCACGACCTTTGGGTAATGACCGAAAGAATGAGATTGCGGATACAAGCGGCTGAAATGAGCTTTCTCTGTAGGATTGCTGGACTCACCCTCAGAGATAGGGTGAGGAGCTCAGTCATCCGGGAGAGGCTCAGAGTAGAACCGCTGCTCCTCCACATTGAAAGGAGTCAGTTGAGGTGGTATGGGCATCTGATTAGGATGCCTCCTGGACACCTCCCACTTGAGGTGTTTCAGGCACGTCCCACTGGGAGGAGACCCCGGGGCAGACCCAGGACTCACTGGAGAGACTATGTCTCCCAGCTGGTCTGGGAACGCCTTGGTATCCCCTCTGAAGAGCTGGAGCAGGTGGCCGGGGAGAGGGAAGTCTGGGCTTCTCTGCTTGAACTGCTGCCTCCGCGACCCGGACCTCCGGAAAAGCGGTAGAAGATGGATGGATGGATGGATGGAGTCCGACAATTCAGCCATAATAGAATAAAAACACTCACAACAGCACCCTAGTCTCTCATACAGATGGAAGTATTGACTTTTTAGTGGCAACGTTATGATGTCACATCTGCATGTGTCATGGCTGCGCGCAGAGTTTTCATTGGCTGGCCATGCCTGCGGTCGTATTTGCATATTTCTCTGGTGGTATATGGCTGGCAATAATTATTTAACCAAAAAAACAAATACTTTGCCTAATGTTTTCAAGTTGAATGCGTTTAGATGACCACCACAGGTACGCTTTAAGCATACTCAATTGTTCGCTAAAACGTTTATGCAAAATAAAACATTTTCCTCTGTTGCATCCAGCCCAAAGGTCAAGGGCGCAGATAAAATCAGTGGACAAGAAATCAATGGATTGCTCTCTGGCTGCGCGTTCTCGGGGGAATTTCCCCACGAGGACCAGCACGGCTGGGAAAGCTGTCAGAATATAATCTCCTGGTGCATGCACAGTGTCGATCGAGTTACACAACCATGTCCCACCAGTAGTTGGCCCCATAACACAACAACTGGAGGCTCACAGTGCAGGGAGCTCACAGGAACCAGCTTCATGTCTCTCACCAATGAGAGAAAAATGGGCTGCGTTCACAAATTCAGCCTGGATAATAAAAACCATCAAACAGGGTTACAGGCTGCAATTTGCTGTCCCTCCACCTCGCTTCCCAGGAATAATTTATTCCCAGGCGAGGGGAGAAAGTGCTCTGATTCTGCAAGAAGAAATCACTTCTTTATTAAAGAAAAGAGTGGTATGTGTTGTGCCTCCCAATTGGAGTCGTGCCAGCTTTTATTCCAGATATTTTCTGGTTCCCAGATGGGGAGGGAGCGGAATTCACCCTATCCTGGATCTGCGAACTCTGAACAAACACTTAAAATACAAATTCACGATGCTTATACGTGCATCCCTGCAGCGTCTAATTCGACAAGGGGATTTCATGACCTTGATTGATTTGGCAGACGCATATTTCCACATTCAGGTTTACCCTCCACATAGGAAATATCTGAAGTTTGCTTTTCAAGGTGTTTGTTACGAATACAGGGTGCTGCCGTTGAGTCTCTGAGCCCACAGGTGTTTGTTCGCTGTACTGAGGCTGTAATAATCCAGTTAAGACAACAGGGCATCTGTCTGGCAACGTATTTAGATGACTGGCTCATCCTGGCACGATCAGGACAGGAGGTTGTGACGCATACGGCTGTTGTCGTCCAGCACCTGACCGATCAGGGGTTTCTGGGTTTATCAATAGACTCTGTGTGTTTCACAGCCTGCCTGTCAGCGAAGCGAGTGGAATCATTCAGAGCGTGCCTCGTTCCTTTCCAACCTCGTGCATGCGTCCCCTTCAGACTGTTCCTCTGACTGCTGGGTTTGATGGCCTCAGCAATCCTCGTGATTTGGCTTGGTCACCTGTATATAAGGGATTTCCAGCGCTGGGTGGCCTTCCTCAGGTTGGATCCCATGCGTCAGGGTGCCAGTGAATATGGAATGCATAATAGCGCTACACTATTGGCAGCACCCATCCTTCCTTGTACAGGGGGCCACTTGGTACAGTCCAAGCCCGAAGGGTCATCGCCACAGATGTGAACTTGACGGGCTGGGGCAGAATTCACGAGGGTTGTGCTGCAAGGGGTCTCTGGAGGGACGCCCTGCTGCAAGCACACATAATTTATCTGAAGCTTTTAGCGGTGTTTCTCACGCTGAAGCTCTTCCTCCCATTCCTCCGCAGACACCATGTCTTGGTGAGGATGGACAACAGACCACGGTGTCTTACATCAACCATCAGGAGGGCCTGCGTTCCAGATGGTTGCACATGTTGGCACGCAAACTGATCCTGTGGAGCAGCAACCAATTCCTGTCTCTCAGGGCCACACACATCTCAGGTGTCCTGAATCGCGGAGTGGATCTCCTTTCCAGGGGCACACCTATGTTCGGGGAGTGGGGGCTCCACCCCCATGATAGTGGAGCAGATTTGGAAGAGGTTTGGCTGGGCCGAGGTGGACCTTTTCGCGTCAGAAGAGAATGCACAGTGTCCATTCTTCTTCTCCATACGTGATCAGAGCACATCCCTTGGGGTAGATGCTCTTGCGCACGTATGGCCCCCCTACTGATCTTTATGCCCCCCCCCCCCCGGCCTTGATTTCCCCAACCCTAGCCAGGGTGATGGAGCACAGCCGCAGGCTAATCCTGATAGCTCCTCACTGGCCAGCGATGCACTGGCTAGCAGAGATTTATTAGCTTCTCCACTGGCAGCCATGGCAGCTCCCGGTCCACAGAGACATGCTGTCACAGGCGGGGAGAACACTATTTCACCCACATCCAGAGCGCCTTGCATTGTGGGCCTGGCCCATGAGTGGGACACCCTGAGAGCGACGGGTCTTCCTAAGGGCATGATAAACACAATTCAGAGCGCTAGAGCGTCCTGTACTAGGTCTCTTTATGATTGCAAGTGGAGAGTGTTTGAAATGTGGGGCCATGACAGGTCACATCTCTTTTCAGTGATCAGTAGGTGTGATCCTTTCATTCTTACAAGATCTCATTGACAAGCAGGTGTACTTAGCTGCTATTTCTGCTTGTCATGTAGGTTTTGGAGATAAGATGGCTAGTCAACATCCTCTGGTCTGTCGTTTTATGAAAGGAGTGTGTAGACTCCTCCCTGTTTCCAGGACCATGGTCCCCCCTTGGGATTTAGTGGTGGTCCTGGATGGGCTGTCGGGGCCCCCCCTCGAACCTCTGGGGGAGGTCAACATGAAGCACCTGTCATTGAAAACGGTGCTATTACTGGCCTTAGCCTAGGCTAAACACATCAATGATATTCATGGCCTCTCTGTACACCCGTCATACGCTCAGTTTGCCCCAGGGGATGTTAGGGTGTTGCTGTTGCCCTGTTACTTATTATGCCCTGTCTGTGCCTTATGTGCTTACATGGACAGGAGAAAGGGGCTCAGAAAGCGTGACCAGCTCTTCGTGTCCTGGGCCAAACTTCATACCAGAAGGCCAGTCACCATGCAGCGGCTTGCCCACTGGATTGTGGAGGCGATCGCTCTAGCATCAGGCACCAGTGGGCCTGAGAGCTCACTTCACTCGGGCCTTGGCGGTGTTGTGGGCCCTATTTAAGGGAGTTTCCTTAGGGGGCATTTATGAGGCGACGAACTGGTCCTCGCCTCTTACTTTTGTTCGGTTTTACAGGATTGATGTCTCTGCTTTGAGCATGGCTCAAGCAGTGCTCACTCTAGGACCCCTAGGCAGCCAGGTTGCTGCTCAGTGCTGATGATTGTCGAGATAAGCTTGTCTGACAATATGGGAGTCTCCATATCCCATAGTGAGACATCGAAATGAATACTATGAAGAAGAACTTAAGGATACGGCTGTATTCCCATTTTTTTTGAGTAGTATGAGTGAGATGTCTCACCAGACAACCCCTCTTGCTGGGCAAAACAAGAAGGGGTGCTTATCTTGAATAACGCCACGTCGTAGCATGGGCTTCTTATAAGAGGTGATTATGCGAGGCATGGCATCGCAATCATCTGCCAATCAGAATTGGTGTAATGACAGTGTTTCTTCTGGCTTAAAGATCTTGACGCAGTGGCAACATATATTTCCGGGGGAGGGAAGAAAACACGTGTATGAATACGTTAATTTTATACTATTTCTTTCTTTTTTAAATTTTGCACAGTAACTTTGCATATAATAATAATAATAATAATGCATCAGATTTATATAGTGCTTTATCATAGACACTCAAAGATGCTTTTTACAGATACATTATTCATTCACTCCAGACAGACAATGGTAGTGGCAAGCTACTACTGTAGCCACAGCTGCCCTGGGGCAGGCTGACGGAAACGTGGCTGCCAATCCAGGCCAACGGCCTCTCCAGCCACCACCAAGCATTTATACACATTCATACCCAGTGTTATGGACACTGGAGGCAAGGTGGGTAAAGTGTCTTCCCCAGGGACACAACGGCAGGATATCTGGGGAGAGCGGGATTCGAACCACCAACCATCCAGTTATTGGACAACCCACTCTACCTCCTGAGCCACTGCCATGCATACGGAACTTACAATTTGAAGTATTGTACAACCAAGGCTTGAATGTTGCAATATTGGGACATTTGGGGTCCCACCCAGACGTCCTGTATTTGGACTTTTTGCTGGCGTCACCCTTCTCTCCTCCCTCTGCTCTCACCTCTCCTGGACCCTCTGCCTGAACACTTTCCTCTCCTTGGCTCCTCTCTTCTGTCTCATCTTGCCCTCTCTGAGCTCTGTCTAATTCAGCTTCTCTCTCTGTCTATGGTGATATACAAACAGGTTAGAAAATATCAAGTGCCATGTAAATTAAAGGAGACAACCAAAAATTTCTAGTTAAGGGTACAAAGAGCAGCCACTTAAAACTTGAGTAATGGACTTCCGGGAAGATGGCGGAGAGACATAACGCTTAATCAGAGAGCTCTCCCTAGTCGGATTAAAAATCATTGGTAAATGGCCAACTCGACATGAATGGACCAATAAACCAAGGGATGAAAACACGAAGAAGCCGGGCACACGGACAAAAGCAGGGTAAAACCAAAGAATCCCTCTTCAACAACGCAGGAGAAATCGCTGTACACGAGGCCCAAAAAAACAAGGTGACTACAGCAGAGAAAATGGAGGACACCAAACTCGATACTATGAACACTGGCATCGCCAATATAGGTAAAGACTTAAAAGAATTCAAGCGACAACTCCAACAGGATTTAACGGCTCTTAAGGAAGAGCTGAAAAAAGAGATAAAGGAGGAAATTATGGGTCTCCGAAGAGAAATGGAGCGCAAGCTAGCTGAAAACATGGAGGAGCTGCGCAGTCAACGGGCGTGTATGACAGAAGCACAGGCTCGAATATCGGAGTTGGAAGACTGGAAGACCGAGGCAAGCGAGCTGCTGCAGACCCTGACGGCACAAACACAGAGGATGCAGGAAAAAATAACCGACCTGGAGAGCAGGTCCAGACGGAGCAATATACGCATCTTCGGGATTCCGGAGGGCATTGAAGGCAACTCAATGACGAAATTCATGGATCATTTCTTAAAAAAAGAGCTTGAGCTGCCCAATGAAGCAGACCTGCAGATCCAACGTGCGCACAGAGCCTCGGCACAGAACCCGAATCCAAACTTTACACCCAGGTCAGTTGTGGTAAACTTTCTGAAATACGACATAAAGGAAAGAATCCTGACACAAGCGTGGAAAAAAAAGATACGAGTCGGCGACAAACAGATATTCTTTGACCATTACTACCCGACAGAAATTGTGCAGCAGCGAAAGAAATATGCCAACATTAAAAAAATGCTGAAAGAGAAAAAAATTAGATTCCAAACGCCGCTAACGAAGATGAGAATTCATTGGGAAGACGGCGTAAAAACCTACAACACGGCCAGAGAGGCAGCGCGGGACATGACAGAGCGAGGCTTTGTGGTGAGCGTACCGGAGGAAGCGGCTGGAGCAGCGGCAGCACTGAACGCATCACGACAGCCGGAGTGGAGGCGAGTGAGCGGCAGAAGACGGGAGACGGACGTGGCACACCGGGCCCAGGAAAAACTGCAAGGCTTTCAACGGAAAGCCTAGATTATAACAAAGATTAAGAAGGACGCAGAAGAAATGAAGGCCAAGAAGACAAGGTAAAAGAGAAACAAACGGCTAGGAGAGGTTTAAGTGATTTTTGTTGGACATTTCTAGACTAATGACTATTACTTGGATAGTAAATACAAGTCTAGGGAGGGCCCCTCACTCGGTGAGGGCATTCCCTCCACCCACCAACAGGGACCAGTGGGCAGAAGAAAGGCCCAAAATACGGAGGACGAGATTTGTTATAAGGGGGGTTATGATACTAATTTCAAATAAAATACAATTTGAATGTGAACAAGAAATCCAGGATAAAGAAGGCAGATATGTAATAATAAAGGGAAGAATAGATGGTATGCAGATCACATTAGTGAACATCTATGCCCCACCAGAAAGTGACAAGGGTTTTTTCAACAACTGTTTGATCTCATAGCAACACACAGTGAAGGAGTCCTAATTTGTGGAGGAGACTTAAATGCTGTCATGGATCATGAAGTTGACACAACAAGTGTTAAGAAGACAAAAAAACATGTAACAAAGTTCATAAGAACCTCACTGGCAGAAATGGGTATGGTAGACATATGGAGGGACCTGCACCCACTCGAAAAAGACTATACACATTATACAGCAGTCCATAAAGTACACTCTAGAATAGATTACTTCCTTATGAATGAAGGTGACAGACACAGGGTGAAAAATTGTCGGATTGGAGGGGCAGAAATATCAGATCATAATCCTATATACATGGAAATATACACTACTGTTCAAAAGTTTGGGGTCACCCAGACAATTATTTTGTGTTTTCCATGAAAAGTCACACTTATTTACCACCATGAGTTGTAAAATGAATAGAAAATATAGTCAAGACATTGACAAGGTTAGAAATAATGATTTGTATTTGAAATAATAATTTTTTCCTTCAAACTTTGCTTTTGTCAAAGAATCCTCCATTTGCAGCAATTACAGCATTGCAGACCTAACATGATTGCACAAGGGTTTTCTAATCATCCATTAGCCTTCTGACGCAATGAGCAAACACATTGTACCATTAGAACACTGGAGTGATAGTTGCTGGAAATGGGCCTCTATACACCTATCTAGATATTGCACCAAAAACCAGACATTTGCAGCTAGAATAGTCATTTACCACATTAGTAATGTATAGAGTGTATTTCTGATTAGTTTAAAGTTATCTTCATTGAAAAAAGTGCTTTTCTTTCAAAAATAAGGAAATTTCTAAGTGACCCCAAACTTTTGAACGGTAGTGTATTTAAACAATAGAAAACGACAAACAACATGGAAACTTATTGTAGGACTGTTAAATGATGAGAAAATGAAAGACAGAATAAAAGTAAACATAGGCTCCAGCCCCACCGCGACCCAAAAAGGATTAAGCGGAAGAAGATGGATGGATGGATGGATGGATGGATAAACGAGTATATCGAGGAGAATGATAATGAAGAAGTGGACCCAACAATACTATGGGATGCACTAAAAGCCGTGTTAAGAGGTAAATTAATTGCTGAATCAGGAAAAGCAAATAAGTCTAAACTGGAAACATATGAACAAAGATGTGAGAGACTGAGGAAATTAGAACGTAAACATCAAAGCACAAATGACCCAAAAATATATCAAGAAATTAAGGAAGAAAAAATAAAGATAAAAGAAATACAAATAGATGAAATTGAAAGGAAAAATAGATATTTAAAACAAAAATATTATGAAACGGGGCCAAAGGCCACAAAACTGCTGGCAAAACGGTTAAGAAAACAACAAACAGTGAATAATGTATATAAGATTAAGGACCCCATCACAAATAAAACCACAGTTAACCCAGAAAACATCGAAGAAATATTCCATAATTTCTATCAAGAACTATACTCGCAACCTGAAGAGACAAATGTTAAGGACATTAAAAAATTTCTATGCACATTGGACTTGCCATCAATAGGAAACCAACAAAATGAAAAGCTAACAGCAGAAATAACAACACAAGAGATTAAAGATGTGATTAAGTCACTTAAAAACGGTAAATCACCAGGTAGTGATGGATACTCATCTGAGTTTTATAAGCTGTTTATAGAAGAACTCACGCCACAGCTCCTAAAGTCATTTAATTGGACGTTAAACAACAACAAAATACCTCCATCATGGAACGAAGCCATTATTTCAGTTATTTTAAAGCCAGGGAAAGATAGGGAACAATGCGGAAACTATAGGCCAATCTCTTTATTAAATGTGGATTATAAAATATATACAACAATTATATGTAAACGAATAAAGACATTCTTGACGGAATTGATAGAGGATGATCAAACTGGTTTCATAGAGGGACGCCAAACACATGACAATATCAGGAGAACATTACACATAATTAATCAAATACATAAAGAAAAGAAAAGCACAGTAATAATGAGTTTAGACGCAGAAAAAGCATTTGATAGGGTTAATTGGAAGTTCCTATATAATGTGCTGGAACGCTTTGGATTTAACAAAAAATCAGTACAATGCATAAAGACACTGTATCAAAAACCTGTGGCAAGAATCAAGATAAACGGTAGCTTAACAGACAAAATAAATATACAAAGATCAACTAGGCAGGGATGCTGCCTATCGCCCACCTTGTTTGCTCTGATGCGACAAAATAAGAAATTAAAAGGTGTAACAATAAAGGGAGTGGAACACAAGATTGGGCTATTTGCAGACGATATTATAGTTTACCTTGAACAACCAGATGAATCAATAATGGAAATGATGAACTTGATAGAAAATTTTGGAAAATTATCAGGATACAAGATAAACATAACAAAAACACAAATACTGACATTCCACTATAACCCTTTAAACCAGATAACTGATAAGATCAAACTAAACTGGAAACAAAAAGAAATGAAATACCTTGGAGTGAGCATACCTAAAGATCTAAGCAAAATCTATAAAGCAAACTATGATAGGTTAGATCAAGAAATAAAAAAGGATATTGATAGATGGTCAATCTTAAATATGGATCTGAATTCAAAAATTAAGACAGTCAGAATCAGCATACAACCTAGACTGCTTTACCTCTTCCAGGCTCTACCAACAGAGATTCCTGGTGCCCAGTTCTCAAAGTGGGACAGGATGATATTGAGATTTGTTTGGGGAGGTAAAAAGCCAAGAGTGAAATATAAAACTCTCCAGTTACCAAAAGAGAAAGGAGGCATGGGCCTACCGAGTCTAAAGGAATATTACTACTCAGCACAAATAAGATATATCATATGTTGGTGCGACGGAGGATATGAGGCAAAATGGAAAGAAATGGAAAAGGAAATTGAGGGACTCCCAGTACAAAGCATAATGGGAGATAAGGATGCATATAAGCAAATCAAACAAATAGACCCAATCACTAAATTTACTTTGGAACTGTGGTATAAAATAGTACAAAAGTATAATATAAAGGAGGACATAAAACTATTGAAATGGGTAGCATTTGACAGTCAGTTCGAACCGGCAAAGCAAGATAGGGGATACAAAAATCTGGTGAACAAGGGAATCACAGCATGGGGCAATATAGTAAAAAAAGATTTCGGGAGTTTTGTAAACATCAGAAGAAAATTTAAACTAGAAAAATCGGAATTCTTCAGATATCTGCAGATGAGAGATTATTATATGAGGAAGATTAGACATAACCTCCACACAGATGTGAGCGAGATTATACAATTCATTTTAAGCTCATATGCAGGAAATAAAATAAAAATTATTTCAAAGCTATGTCAGAAACTTATGGCAAACAAACATTCAAGTAACTATATAAAGGAGAAATGGGAGAAAGAGCTAAATTTAAACATAACAGAAGAAAGCTGGCAAGAAATATGGAAAACACAACACACATCAACAAATTCAAGGACATGGAGGGAATTTGGATGGAAAAACCTGATTCGCTATTTCATTACACCACAGATTCAAAGAAAATATACAAATACCCAGTCTATATGCTGGAGGAGCTGTGGGGCTCAAAATGCAGACCACTCACATATGTTTTGGAAATGCTGCAAAATCTCATCATTCTGGAAATCTACACATGTGACAATACAGAGGATATTAGGATATAATATACCAATGAACTCTCATGATAAATTGTATATCAAGGATTCAGTGTACCCCGCCCGGTATGGGGTTACCGGGGCCCCACCCTGGAGCCAGGCCTGGGGGAGGGGCTCGAAGGCTAGCGTCTGGTGGCCGGGTTTCCACCCATGGGACCCGGCCGGGCTCAGCCCGAAGGAGTTACATGGGTCCGCCCTCCAGTGGGTTCACCACCTGCAGGAGGGATCATGGGGGTCCGGTGCTATGTGGATTAGGTGGCGGTCAAAGGCGGAGACCTTGGCGGACTGATCCCAAGCTTTCTAAACTGGCTTTTGGTACGTGGAATGTCACCTCTCTGGTGGGGAAGGAGCCTGAGCTGGTATACGAGGTTGAGCGATACCGGCTAGATATAGTCTGCCTCACCTCAACACACAGCTCCGGTTCCGGAACCAGTCTCCTGGAGAGGGGCTGGAGCTTGGCCTTTTCTGGAGTTGCCCCGGGCGAGAGGCGACGAGCAGGGGTGGGTATTCTTGTATCGCCCCACCTTGCTGCCTCTATATTGGAGTTTTCCCCGGTGGACGAAAGGGTTGCTTCCCTGCGCCTTCGGGTTGGGAAACGGGTCCTGACCATCATTTGTGCCTATGCACCAAATGATGTTTCAGAGTACCCACCCTTTTTGGAGTCTGTGACTGGGGTGCTGGAGGGTGCTCCTCCTGGAGACTCCATTGTCCTACTGGGGGACTTCAATGCGCACATGGGCAACGACAATGAAACCTGGAGGGGGGTGATTGGGAGGAACGGCCTGCCCGATCTGAACCCAAGTGGTGTTCAGTTATTGAACTTCTGTGCTAACCACAGTCTGTCCATAACGAACACCATGTTCAAGCATAAGGGTGTCCATATGTGCACCTGGCACCAGGACACCCTAGGTCACAGGTCGATGATCGATTTTGTTATCGTATCATCAGACCTGCGACCGTATGTCTTGGACACCCGAGTAAAGAGAGGTGCAGAGCTGTCAACTGATCACCACCTGGTGGTGAGTTGGATCCGATGGCAGGGGAGGAAGCCATTCAGACCTGGTAGACCCAAACGTATAGTGAGGGTGTGCTGGGAGCGTCTGGCTGAGGCCCCTGTCCGGGAGGTCTTCAACTCCCACCTCTGAAAGAACTTCAACCACATTCCGAGGGAGTCTGGAGACATGGAGTCTGAATGGGCCATGTTCTCCACCTCTGTTGTTGAAGCGGCGGCCCAGAGCTGCGGCCGCAAGGTGGTCGGTGCATCTCGTGGTGGCAACCCCCGAACCAAGTGGTGGACACCAGTGGTGAGGGGGGCCATTAAGCTGAAGAAGGAGTCCTATCAAGCTTGGTTGGCTTGTGGGACTCCCGAAGCAGCTGAGGTGTACCAGCAGGCCAAGCGGAGTACAGCTCGGGTGGTTGCTGAAGCAAAAACGCGGGTATGGGAGGAGTTCGGTGAGGCCATGGAACAAGACTTTCGGTCTGCCTCAAAGAGATTCTGGCAAACTGTCTTGCGGCTCAGGAGGGGAAAGCAGCTCCCCGTCCACACTGTGTATGGTGCGGATGGGACACTGTTGACTTGGACTGGAGATATCGTCAGGCGGTGGAAGGAATACTTCGAGGATCTCCTCAATCCCACTGATATGCCTTCCACAGAGGAAGCAGGGTTTGGGGACGAGGGGATGACTCGCCTATCACAGGGGCTGAGGTCGCCAAGGTGGTTAAAAATCTCCTTGGTGGCCGGGCCCCGGGGGTGGACGAGATTCGCCCTGAGTACCTCAAGGCCCTGGATGTTGTTGGGTTGTCATGGTTGACACGCCTCTGCAACATTGCGTGGAGGTCAGGGGCAGTGCCTTTGGCATGGCAAATCGGGGTGGTGGTTCCTCTCTTCAAAAAAGGGGACCGGAGGGTGTGCTCCAACTTTAGAGGGATCACATTCCTCAGCCTCCCTGGAAAGGTCTATGCCAAGGTACTGGAGAGGAGAGTCCGGCCGTTAGTCGAACCTCGGATTCAGGAGGAGCAATGTGGTTTTCGTCCTGGCCGTGGCACATCGGACCAGCTCTTTACCCTCTCGAGAATTCTTGAGGGTTCGTGGGAGTTTGCCCAACCAGTTTACATGTGTTTTGTGGACTTGGAGAAGGCATTTGACCGCGTCCCTTGTGGATTTTTGTGGGAGGTGCTTCGGGAGTATGGGGTATCGGGCTTGTTGTTACGAGCTATTCGGTCTCTGTGCGACCGTTGTGAGAGTTTGGTTCGTATTGCCAACACTCGGTAGGAGTCATTCCCAGTGAGAGTTGGACTCCGCCAGGGCTGCCCTTTGTCACCGATCCTGTTCATAATTTTTATGGACAGGATTTCTAGGCGCAGCCAGGGAATGGAGGGTGTCATGCTTGGTGACCACAGGATCTCATCTCTGTTGTTTGCAGATGATGTTGTCCTGTTGGCCTCATCCAGCAATGACCTACAGCTCTTGCTGGGACGGTTTGCTGCTGAGTGTGAAGCGACTGGGATGAGAATCAGCACCTCCAAGTCCGAGTCCATGGTCCTCAGCCGGAAAAAGGTGGATTGTCCTCTCCGGGTTGGGGACAGGCTCCTGCCCCAAGTGGAGGAGTTTAAGTATCTTGGGGTCTTGTTCACGAGTGAGGGGAAAATGGAGCGAGAGATCGACAGACGGATTGGAGCAGCATCTGCAGTGATGCGGACGTTGTACCGGTCTGTTGTGGTGAAGAGGGAGCTTAGTTCTAAGGCAAAGCTGTCGATTTACCAGTCAATCTACGTTCCTACTCTCACCTATGGTCACGAGCTTTGGGTAATGACCGAAAGAACGAGATCGCGGATACAAGCGGCTGAAATGAGCTTTCTCCGTAGGATTGCTGGACTCACCCTCAGAGATAGGGTGAGGAGCTCAGTCATCCGGGAGAGGCTCAGAGTAGAACCGCTGCTCCTCCACATTGAAAGGAGTCAGTTGAGGTGGTATGGGCATCTGATTAGGATGCCTCCTGGACGCCTCCCACTTGAGGTGTTTCAGGTACGTCCCACTGGGAGGAGACCCCGGGGCAGACCCAGGACTCGGTGGAGAGACTATGTCTCCCAGCTGGTCTGGGAACGCCTTGGTATCCCCTCTGAAGATCTGGAGCAGGTGGCCGGGGAGAGGGAAGTCTGGGCTTCTCTGCTTGAACTGCTGCCTCCGCGACCCGGACCTCCGGAAAAGCGGTAGAAGATGGATGGATGGATGGATACCAATGAACTGTAACTTGATGTATTTATGTGATCTTAAAAGAGACAATGTAATACAGGCGGAGGACAGATATCTAGTAAAAATCTTGCTGATTGCATGTAAAAAAACAATCACAAGAAAATGGCGATCAGAAGTTCTTCCTGACCAAGAACAATGGACTGACATTGTTGAGGATATACGTTTGATGGAAAAACTAACATATCGACAAAGAATGCAAGAAGATAAGATAAGATAAGATAAGATAAGCCTTTATTAGTCCCACAACGGGGAAATTCCAGGATTGCAACAGCACAGGGATAGCAACACTCAGAGCAACAATCAGAAGGCAAGAAAAAAAACAAGCAAGCAAGAGCAGCTAATAAACATATGTACGTATTACTATAAAATATATATATATACACACACACACAGACACACAGTGCAGAGCATTGTAGCTGGATGGAATAAATATATGAATATGTGAACACACAGTGCAGAGCATTGTAGCTAGATGGAATAAATATGTAAATATATAAACACCCACAGTACGGAGCATTGCAGCTAGGTGGAATAAATATGCAAGTATATAAACACACACAGTGCGGAGCAATGTAGCTAGATGGAATAATATGTAGATATATAAATATATAAACACCCACAGTACGGAGCATTGTAGCTAGATGGAATAAATATGCAAATATATAAACACACACAGTGCAGAGCATTGTTGCTAGATGGAATGAAACAGCATAACCGTCTACTTAGTTATCCTACATGGTATGATTATGTGCCCATACATATTCTCACCCTCCATAGCGACCGGTATGTTCCTAGTTGTATGCCGGAGAGGACCATTGTGTAAGTCTATTGCATCTTTTGCATTCAAAAAACTATTAGTTTGTTACGTCTTTTTGCTATCTCTGCGAGCAGCCCTGCTTAGGTTGTACAGTCTGACAGCCGTTGGTAGGAAGGACCTACGAAACCTCTCGGTTGTGCACCTGGGATGAAGTAGTCTGCTGCTAAATGAGCTCCTCAGTGCATTCAGTATGTCCTGCATAGGGTGGAACTCGGACTCCAGCAGAGATGACAGTTTAGCCACCGTCCTTCTCTCTCCTATCTCCTCCATCGGATCAAGGCGCTGCCCCAGGACAGAGCTAGCTTTCTTAATCAGTTTGTTCAGTCTCTTCCTATCTGCTGCAGTAATGCCACTGCCCCAGCAGACCACTCCAAAAGTGATGGCTGATGCCACCACCGTGTCATAGAATGACTTCAGCAGCGCCCCTTGTACACCAAAAGACCTGAGTCTCCTCAGCAGGAACAGCCTGCGCTGTCCCTTCTTGTAGAGTGCATCAGTATTGTGTGACCAGTCTAGTTTATTGTTCAGATGAATACCCAGGTACTTATAGGATGTCACCATCTCGATGTCTGTTCCCTGTATATTTACTGGTACTGTGAGGGGCTGCCCATGCCTGCGGCAGTCCACCACCAGCTCCTTAGTTTTCCTCGCGTTGATCTGGAGGCAGTTCCGATGGCACCAGTCCACGAAGTCCTGGATAAGCCCTCTGTACTCAGCTTCATCTCCATTGGAGATGAGGCCAACGATCGCAGAGTCATCAGAGAACTTCTGTAGATGGCAGTGTGTTGTGTTGTGTGAGAAGTCCGCAGTATAAAGAGTGAACAGGAAGGGAGCCAGCACCGTTCCCTGGGGGGCCCCCGTGCTACTGATGATCGTGTCGGACACACAGTCCCGGGTTCTCACAAACTGAGGCCGGTTCGTGAGGTAGTCCAGGATCCATGATGACAGGTGCTGGTCCACCCCTGCGCGCAGCAGCTTGTCCTTCAGGATCATCGGTTGGATGGTGTTGAAAGCACTGGAGAAGTCAAAGAACATGATCCTCACCATATTCCCGGGCTTCTCCAGGTGGGACAGAGAACGGTGAAGGAGGAAGATCACCGCATCCTCCACCCCAATGCCATGCTGGTAGGCGAACTGGAGTGGATCCATCGCTGGTTCCACCAGGGGGCGGAGGTGAGCAAGGAGCAGTCTCTCCAGGGTCTTCATCAAGTGGGACGTCAAGGCCACCGGTCTGTAGCTGTTCAGGTCTTTGGGGTGGGAAGTTTTCGGTACAGGTACCACACAAGATGTTTTCCACAGCTGTGGTACCCTCCCCAGTTTCAGGCTCATGTTGAAGATATACGTCACAATCCCACACAGCTGGTCTGCACAGGACTTGAGGAGCTTTGCGCTGATGCCGTCCGGTCCCGGCGCCTTCCTCGCCTTGATCTTCCTCAGCTCCGTCCTCCCCTGGGTCCTGGTCAGGGTCAGGATGGGGGGCTGTGTGTTGGGAGTGGGGGGGTGTTGGTAGAGTGGGGAGTGGGCAGCAGGACTTGATTTCTTTAGAGGCAGCAGTGGTTGTTGTGCAGTCAGGGGGGAGGGCGGTTGGTCAAATCTATTGAAAAACAGATTCAGGTTGTTCGCCCACTCCCTGCCCCCTGTGGCCTGGGGGGAGGTATTCTGGAGCCCCGAGATGGTTTTGAGGTTTCTCCAGACCCCGCTGATGTCGCTCTGTTGCAGCTTGTCCTCCATCTTCTTCCTGAAGCTGTCCTTGCCTTCTCTGATCTTTCTCCTCAGCTCCCTCTGTACGGACTTCAGCATCTCCCTGTTCCCCGACCTGAAGATCCTCTTCTTCTCTCTCAGAAGTGTTTTTATCTCAGGGTTGATCCAGGGTTTGTTGTTTGAGTGACGCCGTATGGTCTTGGTGGGAACGGATTTGTCCACACAGAAGCTGAGGTAGCCCGTGAAGGTGTGAATGAGGCCATCGATGTCCTCACCATGTGGATCGCAGAGCTGCTTCCAGGCGGTGGCTTCAAAACAGCCCTTTAGGGTGTCCATTGTCTCCTCAGACCATAACTCCACAGTGTGCATGGCCGGAGGTTGTCTGTGCACTAGGGGTTTGTACACCGGCCGGAGATGAACCAAGTTGTGATCCGATCTCCCGAGTGGGGGTAGTTGTGATGAGGTGTACGCCTCCTTAGTGTTTGCGTAGAATAAATCCAGTGTTTTATTGTCTCTAGTGTGGCATGTGACATACTGGGTGAACGTGGGTAGAATGGGAGACAGTGAAACATGGTTGAAATCGCCTGAGATGAGGAGAAGAGCATCTGGGTGTTCTGTCTGCAGCCTGCTGGTTACTGAATGGATGACGTCACGTGCTGTCCCAGCGTTCGCCGTCGGATTTGCATAAACAACAATGCAGATCACGTGTGAGTGTTCTCTCGGGAGATATGTAGGCCTCATGCTAACAGCTAGCAACTCAATGTCTTTGCTGCAGTGTCGTTGTTTAACAGTGATATGTCCCGGTCTGCACCAGTTGTTGTTAACATACATGATCACTCCACCGCCCCTAGCCTTGCCACTGTCTGGTGTTCGGTCAGCTCGTATCATGTGAAAACCCTCCAGCTCAATGTTAGCATCTGCTGCTAGTTCAGTTAGCCACGTCTCAGTAAACAAAAGGAGAGAGCACTCCCGGTATGTGCTATCATAACGGGAGATAGCCGCTAGCTCATCTAACTTTCCCAGTATCGACCGTACATTTCCCATGACAACAGATGGAAGGGAAGGTCTGTACCTTATATTTTTTGTCCTCCGCCTTACTCCAGCCCGGCAGCCGCGGTGTTTTCGCCTCAGTTCACTCGGTATGTCGAGTTTTTCCAATGGGACCGGGTGGCGGTTGAATGCTAGCAGCTGTTCTCTGCTGTATCGTATCCTGCTATAGACAGTGGCTCCGTCCACCGGCTCAGGAGACATTTAGGACGATCTGTGTGTCCGTGATATAAGTGGGGTGAAAAAAAAAGACGGATCAAAAGAGAGAGGAAGGGAAAAAGACTCGGAATCGAGCCGCTGTTGCAAAAGGCAGCCGACTCGTGTGGCGCCGAGAGCCACTGCCACCCCAAACACTGCCGGTGTTTGGTGGTGGGATGAGGTGTCCACATTTACTTGGACTTCTCGGTCTTCTTGGGCAGCAGCACAGCCTGGATGTTGGGCAGAACTCCACCCTGAGCGATGGTGACTCCTCCCAGCAGCTTGTTGAGCTCCTCGTCGTTGCGGACAGCCAGCTGCAGGTGACGGGGGATGATCCTGGTCTTCTTGTTGTCTCGGGCAGCGTTTCCAGCCAGCTCCAGGATCTCGGCGGTCAGGTACTCCAGCACGGCAGCCAGGTACACGGGGGCACCGGCACCCACGCGCTCAGCGTAGTTGCCTTTACGCAGCAGTCTGTGGACACGACCCACGGGGAACTGGAGTCCAGCCCTGGAGGATCGGGACTTGGCCTTAGCGCGGGCTTTACCGCCTGTCTTGCCTCTTCCACTCATGGTTTCAGGATCTTCTTCTGAGAGTTACAACGAGAAGGACAATATGAAAAAAAATGCCGGAAATGGACACACTACAAAGTGCAACAACGAAACAGAAATTGAAAGAATAACCAAAGACACTGGAAAAACCAGAAGAATTAAGAGATGGAAACTTAAAACTTGATGCTCCAACATTTGACCCCCCCCCCTTTTCTTTTCTTTTTTTTTTTTCCTCTTTCTTCCTCTAGCTCCTTTTTTTAAATCTAGACTGTGATCTGAATGTAATATGTATGATGAAAAATGAATAAAAATCAAAGTTACAAAAAAAAACTTGAGTAATGACTTCAGTCTTGAAGGTTTGAGGTTTTTCTCCAAAATTTATAACAATTTTTCTTATAGTTTTCTACTTTTCTCTGTAAATTTATCTAAATTTGAAACCATTTTCCTCAAATTTGTAATTTCCTCTTGTAAAATTGACTTTTCTTGTACATTTGAAACTGTATTATAAATTTGTGGATTATTTTATGGCTTATTTTTTTCTGTTTTTTAAAATAAAATTATTGTTTTTTAAATAAATTTGAAACAGACTGCGGTATTTTTTAAAAACTTTTTCCTTATAACAATTTACATTTTTGACCATAATTTTGCTTTCAGAACAGAACAATAATTTAGCTCTCATTACAAAGAAAAAAATTAATAAAATTGTATTTAATGATTTAAATTAACTTAAATGACCAAATATACAGTTATTCCTGTTATAATATTTCTATATATTTATAGGGTTTTTTTTTTGTTTTTTTTTAGAAATCTCCTCACTACCAAGATGGCAAGACAAACCTTTATTTTGAAATACCAAATGCTGGCACGTTTAGTTTGTCTGAAGGCTGCTCACGGATTAAAGTCATTGACTTGGTGAATTTCGGTCATCTTAACTTGCCAGGTACATAATAGGGAACATAACTTAGTATTGTCGTGTTGCTGTCGCCTCAGCATCATCAGTCCCCCTTGCCTTTCCCTTCATATGAAGCCGGTTGCATATGAATTCTCACCACATCTCTTAGCTAAGCGACTCTTCTGTTATTGCTTCTGTTTCCAGCAGGTTAAAACCATGATAAACGCCTCCAGTGCTTACATACCTCTTATGATTTTTTTCCATGTTTAAAGTACTTTAACAAACTCATGTTTCTGTCGGCCAGTCACACTTAGCAAGACACTGCCTGCTGACTGACTGGAAAGCTCGCGTGAGCGGGGCACTTCTAAACTCTGCGCGGATGATGACCACGCATGTTGTTCGTGTGCGTGCTTGCGGAAAGTCATTGCTTCATATATTTTTCTTAATAAATTCATATCTCCTTGGCGTGACGGTAAAATTTCTGGCGAGGCAGCCCGACACCGAGAAATGTTACCAGAGGAAACCCTGAATGAGATAAATGCTTCTGAGGTATACGCAGGAGGGGCGTATCCCGTAGTGAGACATCTCACTCATACTGCTCAAAGAACCGGGGATACAGCTGTATCCTTAAGTTTTTCTGTCAGCGCTTTATCTGTTTTTTACACCTTGAATCACGCCATCTAATTACCAGTAGAGAGTGCGCCCACTATGCACTTGGAAGAGGTGTCTCATTTCAGAGGTGTGGCTGCACGTAATCTAATGTGCATTACTGTTATGGTGCATTCCATGAGAATCCGCTTTTGATCAGGAAAAAGGAGGTCTGTCATCAGAAGTGCATTGTTTAATGATATTTCAGTGGCGTGTTTTGACCTCACGCAGCTCCAGAGCTCAGGAAACTGCAGTGCTGGGATCTTGTAACAATCAGAATCACCTGTCATTTGAATTATATGATGATCACACGCCAGTTCTATTTTTGTTCCATCCACACTCTCATTTTAACTATGGAGTCTATAGATTAGGCAGATTAGGCATTAGATTATTTTTTTAGGGGAATGAGTGAATGAATGAGTGAACAGGGAGCATGCGTGCCAGTGGGTTCCACTGTGATGCGCGGGGGATTTTGTTTTCGTCACGGACTTATTAGGCATTAATGTGCTTATTTTTAGGGGAGTAAATGAATGAACAAGGAGTGTGCAGTGTTTTACTTTTCACTAACTCCCCAGAGAGACGGGAGATGCATCCACATCTGCATCGCCCGTACGCCCTGGGTTTCCAGCCCAGCAAGCTCCCCAACAGCCACCCGTCAGCCCCGGCAGAGGCTGCTGCGAGCGGGCTCGCTTCATGGCGGGGGCAGGAGGCGGCAGATCGCCTCCTTCCCTCCTACCCAGGACAGATGGGGGAGACCCTCAGTCGGTGAAAGCAACAGGAGAGGGAGCACCCCATCTCTCCACAGCCAGGAGTGACTTACACGCCATCGTTAGTGAAAGTTTGCACAGGCATCGTCCTCTTTTCTTCATGTCTGTATTGCATCCAAGCGCACATTAAACAATTCAGCTGATTTTTTTTTTTTTCAGCCCATTCTCACCCGCTTGTTCTTTGTAACATAACTGGGCATCAACTGTGATTGATGTCTTCCTTATTACCAAGCAGCATTACTATCACGTCCATTTTGGTTCACACACACGGGCTTTGCTCAGCGCAAAACCCGTCTTAAACCGTCATGATGACAGTTCACTTTAGATAATGCGCCTCTTTGCATTAAAGGGATGGGAAGGAGTGCTTTGGATTGGCTTATCCAGAACACACCTCTGAATGATTAGACCGGAGGAAAGTTCATTTTTATATTGTTGTGATAAGGAAATTTACTTGGACACGCCCATAACCATGTTCTGCGTCAGTGACAGCTGATCACCCGACCCTGTCGTCGTAATACGGCCCATGACTGTTCCTGCGCTGCTGTTTCCTGAGCTCCACAGCTGTGCGATGTCAAAACATGCCACTGAAATATCATTAAACAAAGTTCTTCTGACGACAGACCTCCTTTTTCCTGATCAAAAGCAGATTCTGATGAAATGCACTATAATCGTGTAATGCACATTAGATTGTGCGCCGCCACACCTCTTTGAAATGAGACGCCTCCTCTGAGCGCATGGTGAACGCACTCTCTACTGGTAATTAGATGGCATTTAAAAAAAACCAACCCACCGCTGTCCTTGAGACCCGCCCACTACTCAATTATTGGCCCGCATAGCTGTCTGTCATGTAGATGGAAGGGGTGCTGAAGGTAGCCTGTTAGCACCTGAACTATTGGCCCCCAAGCTAACAGTGGTACCAGGAAGCTCGAACCAAGCGCGGCTTTTATTGTTATTTTCTTCAGCTGTTAGTCACCCTGATAACCATCCCTGTTACCACCTGGTTCACCAGTCCACAGTCCGCAATATACCTCACTTCGCTCCGGCCCATCTCCCAGTGGTTTCACCGTGACTCTGCAGCAGGTCACTGGCACCAGCATGCTGGTCAGGGCAACTGCCTACGCCACGACCCGAGGCTGCTGGCTGTAGCTGCTGGCTCTCACAGCTAGCTCCCCAACCATCGTCTGGGGTGCCACGGGACTTTTGTGATGCTGTGGAGGGTACGTTTTTTTACCCATCCGTTTGTTTGACATTTTATGTTGTTGCCACGATAGCTTCTACACACTGATGCTTAGCATCAATACTTTAAACAAGTTTGATTTTGACATACATCTAATGAAGGGTTAATCTGCAAGGTTAACCAACAACTAAAAGGACTTAAATGTTTTGTATTTGGCTACATGTCAGGTTTAGGATGCATCCCAATTCTCAATTGTACCGTACCCCTAGGCCCTTGAAATCATGGCTCACCTCAGAAGCTTCATTTGTTCACATATATCTAATCAAAGTGCAGTCACAGTCACAAGAAAACAAAGATTTGTGCAACTGTGGACAATAAGCAGGAGCTTCTTGCTCTAAAAATAATCACACTTAACCACAGAGGTAGAGGCTGATGTGGGGGGAGCACGGGCATTAATGTCTACTCACCGCTGATGGACCGGAGGGAGGGGCAGTTGCCTGGGTGATCTGATCGCCAGGAGTGGCTGTCGATCGGTAAATTCTCACACAAGCTTTAACTCATCAATACCTTGGATGCATTTTATTTTCAGAAACATCGAATGAGGGGGAGAGGTCTTTCATGCTGTTGATGCGATACATGTAGCTTTTACATTTCTTATTGGATTGACTTCAGATTGATACGGAAGCTTTGACTGAAATGAGGGTTACATTTTTGGGGAGGGTGACTCTTTTTTCCAGTCCATTCTATGTTGATCACAGTTCTCATTAGGGGCTCCTGATATGTGAGCTTGACTGAGAAATAGCTTTTGTAGGTTTTAACCTTTTGAATGTCTATTGGTGATATGAGTATTAAAGAAATATCAAATCAGTCACTCCCATGTGTTCGTACATGTACAGTCATGTGAAAAAATTAGGACACCCTGTTTTGGCCTGTTTTGTTTTTGTTTTTTTTTACATATTTGGACATATGGATATTATCAGTGTTAAAAAATACTGGGAGATTTATGTAATACAACTAAACAATAAAAAATGAATTAAAATGTTTCTTTCAATTTTTCTGTAAAATGTAATTCTGAACAAATAGTGAGGAATAAATTAGGACACCCCCCATCTTTTTTAGGACACCCCCACATTTATTCCCACTTAAAATGGCTAAAATAAATGTTTAAAAATGCAACTCAAAACAAAAACAAGGTCAGACATAGATATGTGAACATGTCTTAATAAAGAACTGAATATTTAAAGGGGTGTCCTAATTTTTTCACATGACTGTACTTCCCCTTGATGAAATGATCTGCAGATCTGGCTTGTGGTGGAAGGCTGCCAGCCCTCCTGTCTGACTGCTGCTACCCATTTGGCTCTCCACACTGCATCCAAAGGAAAATGGGGGAAAAAAAGACATTCCTGTGGCTCTCTGTTGCCTATTACGGCAACCTCCCGCCACGCATGTTGTGATCATGGTCAGAATGGAAATGTCTGCCACTCTAAGCTAGCACAAACACAATGGTAGCACTACGCACCCTGTTACAGCTTGCCTATCAATATGGAGGCGTCGTGTTTTGGTGATGTTGCTGCACATCCTCAGTTTGGGGGTCCGGGTCCATGTGGCGCCAGTCCAAGCAGAGAAGACCGACTTCCGCCTGGTTCACATGCATCATGAGCCATTTCAACATGAGCCTGAAACTGGGGAGGGTACCACAGCTGTGGAAAACATCTTGTGTGGTACCTGTACCAAAAACTTCCCACCCCAAAGACCTGAACAGCTTCAGACCGGTGGCCTTGACGTCCCACTTGATGAAGACCCTGGAGAGACTGCTCCTTGCTCATCTCCGCCCCCTGGTGGAACCAGCGATGGATCCACTCCAGTTCGCCTACCAGCATGGCATTGGGGTGGAGGATGCGGTGATCTTCCTCCTTCACCGTTCTCTGTCCCACCTGGAGAAGCCCGGGAATATGGTGAGGATCATGTTCTTTGACTTCCCCAGTGCTTTCAACACCATCCAACCGATGATCCTGAAGGACAAGCTGCTGGGCGCAGGGGTGGACCAGCACCTGTCATCATGGATCCTGGACTACCTCACGAACCGGCCTCAGTTTGTGAGAACCCGGGACTGTGTTTCCGACACGATCATCAGTAGCACGGGGGCCCCCCAGGGAACGGTGCTGGCTCCCTTCCTGTTCACTCTTTATACTGCGGACTTCTCACACAACACAACACATTGCCATCTACAGAAGTTCTCTGATGACTCTGCGATCGTTGGTCTCATCTCCAGCGGAGATGAAGCTGAGTACAGAGGGCTTATCCAGGACTTTGTGGACTGGTGCCATCGGAACTGCCTCCAGATCAACACGAGGAAAACTAAGGAGCTGGTGGTGGACTGCCGCAGGCATGGGCAGCCCCTCACAGCACCAGTAAATATACAGGGAACAGACATCGAGATGGTGACATCCTATAAGTACCTGGGTATTCATCTGAACAATAAACTAGACTGGTCACACAATACTGACGCACTCTACAAGAAGGGACAGCGCAGGCTGTTCCTGCTGAGGAGACTCAGGTCTTTTGGTGTACAAGGGGCGCTGCTGAAGTCATTCTATGACACGGTGGTGGCATCAGCCATCACTTTTGGAGTGGTCTGCTGGGGCAGTGGCATTACTGCAGCCGATAGGAAGAGACTGAACAAACTGATTAAGAAAGCTAGCTCTGTCCTGGGGCAACGCCTTGATCCGATGGAGGAGATAGGAGAGAGAAGGACGGTGGCTAAACTGTCATCTCTGCTGGAGTCCGAGTTCCACCCTATGCAGGACATACTGGATGCACTGAGGAGCTCATTTAGCAGCAGCCTACATCATCCCAGGTGCACAACCGAGAGGTTTCGTAGGTCCTTCCTACCAACGGCTGTCAGACTGTACAACCTAAGCAGGGCTGCTCGCAGAGATAGCAAAAAGACGTAACAAACTAATAGTTTTTTTTTTTTTGAATGCAAAAGATGCAATAGACTTACACAATGGTCCCCTCCGGCATACAACTAGGAACATACCGGTCGCTATGGAGGGTGAGAATATGTATGGGCACATAATCATACCATGTAGGATAACTAAATAGACGGTTATGCTGTTTCATCCCACCTAGCAACAATGCTCTGCACTGTGTGTGTTTATATATTTACATATTTATTCCATCTAGCTACAATGCTCTGCACTGGGTGTGTTTATATTTATATATCTATATATTTATTCCATCTAGCTACAATGCTCAGCACTGGGTGTGTTTATATTTATATATCTATATATTTATTCCATCTAGCTACAATGCTCCGCACTGTTTTTATATATCTACATATTATTCCATCTAGCTACATTGCTCCGCACTGTGTGTGTTTATATACTTGCATATTTATTCCACCTAGCTGCAATGCTCCGTACTGTGTGTTCATATATTCATATATTTATTCCATCCAGCTACAATGCTCTGCACTGTGTGTCTGTGTGTGTGTGTGTATATATATATTTTATAGTAATATGTACATATGTATATTAGCTGCTCTTGCTTGCTTGTTTTTTTTCTTGCCTTCTGATTGTTGCTCTGAGTGTTGCTATCCCTGTGCTGTTGCAATCCTGGAATTTCCCCGTTGTGGGGCTAATAAAGGCTTATCTTATCTTATCTTATCATGATGACTCCTGCTGCTGGTGAACCCACCGAAGGGCGAGCCATGTGGCTCGTTGTGTGCGCTGAGTCATCACTGTGACATCACTGAGCCATCACTGTGACTTGTTCATGGGGATCAACTACAGAAAGTTGTGTAGTTGTTATTCAGTTTGTTGTTGGTGTTGTGAGAAATGTTGAGGTCTGGGTTAAAGTTGTTATAAAGCCGAGACCAGCTGTGTTGTGCTTTGCTGAGACCCTTGTTTTAAACCAGTGCTCAGGCATAACTTAAATTTATATCAAAAATTCACAAACTTCCTGACTGGACACTAGAGAATGAAGAACAGATGATTTGTGTGGGATTTCCACCCAGCTGTTTCCTGTGCCACCTTGCAGCTGTAAGGGCTCACACGTCTGCTTGTGTCTCACTCTGAATCATCAGCTACAGGTTTTGATGGCGACCAGGCTCTGGGCGTTCAGCTGCTGCAGCTCGGGCGAGTGAAGCGACAGCTGATCAACGGCGAAGCCCTCCCTCTGTCTCCCAGGTCCTACCTGTGCTGGCTCGGGTTCAGTGCTGAGGGTCAGTCTCTTAAAAACCCTGACTTCTTCCTTTAAATGGTCATGTTTGCAGTTTGATCCTGACAGGCTTCTGTGTGCTTCTGAAGGTACTCCATGCTATGTGGCTTCAGACGGCGTGGTGCGCATAATGAACCGCTCACTGGGCAACACCTGGACGCCAGTGTGTAACACCAGGGAGACGTGTAAAAGCCCATCGGATCACTACTGGGTGGTGGGACTGTACGAGGGCCTTCAGCATCTCAGGTGACCTTTCTGCTTTGACACTGATTTATTTTGACTCAGGACATCAGTGAGCCACAGAAGCGCTGATGCAGACTTCCATGGAAGAGGAGGCTCCTGTAGGGGTCCTAGGCACTTTCCCCTCCATCCACCCCCCACCCCCTGCCCTTTCTCCTCAGTGTGTAGGCCAGGGATAATTGAACCTGAATAATATGAGAGAAATGTCTGCCAGTTTGTTTGGGGTATTTATTTCCACGTGGTGTGTTTGAGTTAGGTGTTGGGTGTAAAAATAACGGCCAATCAACCTCTTGCACGATTTAGAGTGACGTACTTCCACTTTTGGGGACCGGAAAACATTTTAATATTACTTTGTGTATGCAGAATCTCTTGGCTGTTGCTTTTAGCATTACTGTTAGTTATTATCCTAGTTCACTTCCAGTTGCTAGTGTGTTAGATATTCTGAGCCTTTACCATAGCAGCTACCAGTCACTTCATCCCCCACGTTCAGCTGAGTCCATGCAATGCAATTAGGAGTGAGTCAGAGTTTATTGTGAGAATAAATAACACGCTAGCAATTAGGGCTGTGCAATATGACAAAAAATTCATATCGCCATATAATTCATAGAATTTACATTTTCTGTAAATTCTACGGTTTAGATAATCACATGAAAAGTACCATCTTTTCAAAATTTTAATAAATAAAACTGGGTTTGTGTTGGAAAACGTCCTCCTGTCCCAACAGCACCCCGTCATGGGAGCGCACGTGAGGAGAGAGTCCATCAAATCACAAACAAAACCAGCAAATCTGACACTGCGGCCAGTGTTTGATCATTTCATACATCTTTAGAGGTAAAATCATTACTGCGTCTTGTCAATGAGCTTTAAAGCTGTGAATCTCCAGTCTGGAGGCGCCCCCCCCCCCCCAAAAAAAAAAAAAAAATGAAAGATGAGTGTCTGATGAGGCAGGTCTGTGTCAAGACGCACAGCAGACAGACGGGTAGGAGTTAGGCACGGAAAGAGAGAATATTGTCTGTAATTTTTTTCAGAAAAACACAGACTCCAACAGACAATACAGACTAACAGAATAAATGATTTATTTTTTCCTCTCCGCTCAGTACCGAGTGGTTGGGGACTGTAGGGAGTTTTCAATTGAAGGTGCTGCCAGTAATTCCACATCTCTACTCTTTAACATGCATTCAGTGCAGTTTAGCTGTTGTGATGGATATTGTGTTAAAATCTGTATTTGCTGCTGCACATAACTGTTTTTCTGTATAGCAGAAGTTTCTGCTTAATTGACAAATCACTGTAATAGGAAATGTTTGACAATCCTGAGCTTTTCTTGTGGTGTTACATAGAATATCACTGCAGTAAGCTGGAAAAAAGCATCCGCTTTAAAATTTATAATTCTTCCCACAACTTTTAGTGCAAAAGAATCTCTCAAAACATTGCAACTTTTTAAAAAAAAGCTCCCGTGAATTCAGGCTTTTTGGGCGGCAACAATCATAAAAACATCCCACGAAATCCTGGATGAGCTGTTTATGGAACATTATGAACAGTAATACAGACTATTTTTTTCATTCTGTAGCGCATGTACAGGGCAATAATGATACCAATTGAAAGAATAATGTCCTGCCTCTGTGCTCAACTCTGAGGGAAATTCAGATTCTCGGGAAAATTGATACTTATCAGTTAATCAATAAGGTGAGTCAATTAACAATCAATGAGTTAGCTGATAACGTGCACACCTACATTACAGGCATGATGCATGTTTTCATATGTTGAGGGGTATTGGGGGAGGGGGGACTAAAGTTGGGCGTTTTGGGTTTTTCCATTAATACAGTAAGTATTCAACAATTGTTCAGCAGGATACATTGTGATGTATATTAATGTATGTCTGATGTGAACTGGTCGCTGCTTAATTACTACATTTTTGAGTGTGTCTGTTCAGTCCCCCCTGTTGTCGTCCTTTCAGGTGTATTCCTTGTAAAGGCTCCAGGTATCCCCCCACCCTGCCCAGGCCAGCTGTGGTCCTCCTCCCATTCAGGCTGCCCCTGTGTCAGACGACCACAGAAAAGGGCCAGATGGAGGTAAAATCAAGATATCAAGCACACTGAGCAGGAGTCTGCAACCTCTGCTGTGGAAACAGCCGCTAAAATATCTCCACAGAGCCACAAACCCCCCCCCCCCCCAACAATGTCTCCTGAATAACATGAAACTGACCAGGGTTTATTGTCATCCCTTATTGTTTATATCTGATTTCACACAAGTCAGACTTTGCTTTTGATTACACTGGTCAGCACCAAATTTATTGTCTAAGGTTTTTTTTAGCTGATTTAGGACAGTTTTGATGTGCTGAATCCAAAAATCTCATTGGCTTTGCTCAATCAGGTCAACGTTTTGAACTATGGCCACATGTTTTTTACGTTTTTGTTTACATGTACGGGTATTTTCACTTTATATGATGCAAAATTCTTTTTATTTCTTGAAATTCTCTTAATTTTGAACAATGATGACCTAACATTTAATTTACATGTATTTACCTTTATCAACGTCTTCTATTCAGTTTACAGTACACCTGTACAACTGCTTATAACTTAACATAAAAACTTGACCTGATTGAGAGAGACGGATGTCATTTTCAGATTCAGCGGTGCAAAATTGTCTTAAATCAGTTGAAAAAACACAGACAACTTACAAAAAATAATTTTTGTTATGTTGTGTTATTGATCCAGTTGAACATTTTATAAAATGGCACTCCTCTTAACCAGAATGTTTTGTGGCACCTCCGTGGGCAGCAGTCGGCGCCATCAGTCGGTCCGTCAGTGGGACGGCAGCAGCGCGTGGCTCTCGGGCTGATGCTGCACACCCCTGCCTTACAGCTTCCCGATTCATCATTTCTGTGTCATCTTTTTTCTCTCACCCACTCAAGTTTTGCTTTATTGAAAGAAACCTGATGCTAATCAGTGATTACATACAGCAGAGGACTTAAATCCACTTAAGATGTGTGAAAAATGTTGCCACATTTTGCCTTTTATTGTGTTTTATTGAGAACAAAAAATCCACATCACACCTGAACATTAATTTTTTGTCAAATGGAAATCTGACATTCTCCAGAATCTTGCCAACTTAACATCTATTTTTTTTAATCTTGTCTGATTTTTCACTGATGCTCTGCCTGTGCCCCCTCCCTCCCGTGGATGGCCCCCATGATCCCAGCAGCTATGTTGTCGTAGCTGCTGGGGTCTCCCAAGATGCACTGGTCCCGGGTGAAGGGGCAGACTAAGAGCAACTCTCATCAGTCAGGGATTCAGTGTACACCATCTGGTATGGCTTTGCTGGGGCCCCACTCTGGAGCCAGGCCTGGGGGAGGGTCTCGAAGGCAAGTCTTTCGTAGCCAGGTTTCTGCCCCTGGGACCCGGCTGTGCTCAGCTCGAACAACCCACATGGGTCTGTCCTCCAGTGGGCTCGTCGGCTGCAATGCTATGGGGGGTGGGTGGCGGTCGAAGACGGGGACCTTGGCAGTGTGATCCGTTGTTTCCTAAACTGGCTTTTGGGACGTGGAACGTCACCTCTTTAGTGGGGAAGGAGCTTGAGCTGGTGCACGAGGTTGAGAGCTACCAGATCAGTATAATCGGGCTTACTTCAGTCCACAGCTCAGGTTCTAAATGTTGCAGTTTCACATATTCCATTATTTTTATGAAAATACAGATAAATTTAAATTTCTATGCTTAATATATGACAAAATGTATATATAAAAAAGCTTAAAAGTTCAGTTATGAAAGTGTAGTTTTATAAGTTTAGCATCTCCAAGCTTTATTATTTGCAGAAATACCATGAAAAGGAGTACGTTGAATTTATTCAGGCTACAAGCTGTGTATTGGTTTTATATCGGTATCAGCTGATACTCAAGTTTTAAAATATTGCATTGAATGAGGCATTAAATAACAGCTGCTATCAGTACATCCCTAGTTGTTACCTTTCTTTACGTAATCCTGTTTTCTGTGAAACAGGAAATATTTCTTTGTACTAGTTTTGAGTCCAGTCTGATACCAGCCTCTCCCCCTCTGGGTCTCCAGGAGCAGTTCTGGCGCTCGGTTCTCTTCCATAACCACTACAGCTTCCTGTCCTCCGCCAACTATGAGGTGGACGAGGAGGCGCAGGCCCGGTCCCAGAAAGAGCAGCAGGAGGTTCTCATGAAGATGTTTGCAGTACGTATTGACCCCGCTGCACACATGAAGTGTGGGATGGCCCTTCATCAATATTTATGTACATTTGACATTTTTTCCAGCTGTCCTGTAAACTGGAGCGAGAGTTCCGCTGTGTGGAGCTTTCAGAGATGATGACCCGGGACGTGGTTAATTTGGCTATCCGATATGCATCCCGCTCCAGACGCATGGGCCTGGCACAGAGGCTCACTGAGGTTGCACTGGAGAAAGCCAACCAGGACAGGGGAGCAGAAGAGCAGGAAGAGGAGGAGGAGATGAGGTGGTCCTCTGGGTAACAACGAAACAAACCATCAGTTAATTTAAAAAATATTTATAAACAAATTACACAGCTGCACATCAGCATCTTTTCACAGTGAGATGATCGACCAATTCCTGCTAAAATACCAAATTTAAAACCCCCTCTCTAGGATGAATCATGTCTTGTTTAATAAATGCTGTAACCTCATTTTAGGACTGCATGCAGACATCCTCCCAACATACAGCATCAGCAGTTGAAGGAGGAGATGGAAGGAGGTGAAGATGTCCAGCAGGAAGAGGAAGAGGAGGGTGAGGAGGCAATGGAGACCACAAAACGTCAGTTCCACCTCAGTTGTTTTTCTTTGGAATGAGCTCTTAGGTCTTTTTCCATAAGACATCAGTGTTTCCCACTAACCTGTCGTTCTCATGTGTCAGGTGTGAATCCATTTGCCAAAGAAGCAGGTTCATCTGTGAAACAATCTGTGATGCCAAGTGAGTAAACGCATAATAATCCTTTACTCCCACAGTGGGGATAGTTGCAGTATTACAGCAGCAGAGTAATAATAAATGATAAAAAGGGGAAAAAACAGTATGTAAATGGGGTGGGTGAAGGGTGCAAATTCAGTTCATTACAGTATCAATAATTTAAAAAAAATAGAAGGGAAAAAAAATCAGTCATTTATTCGTTATGAAAATGAATTCAGATTTAAAATATTGAAGTTGCATTCACCCCAAAATGACCCACTAATCTCTCTGACATCAAAGTGGTATAAGCCATATGTGCAAGCTAATATTGGCCTAGTATTTTTTAATCTTTTTTCCCTGTCCTTTCTAACAGATTGATAAGCAGAACAGCTATCTGCTTCCCTTATTGTGCCAAACAGATTTACTTTGCCAAAAGGAGCTTTGCTCATATTTGATATGTACAGTGGGGCAAAAAAGTATTTAGTCAGCCACCAATTGTGTAAGTTCTCCCACTTAAAAGATGAGAGAGGTCTCCAATTTTCATCATAGGTATACCTCAACTATGAGAGACAAAATGAGAAAAAAAATCCAGAAAATCACATTGAAGGATTTTTAATGAATTAATTGGTAAATTCCTCAGTAAAATAAGTATTTGGTCACCTACAAACAAGCAAGATTTCTGGCTCTCACAGACCTGTAACTTCTTCTTTAAGAGGCTCCTCTGTCCTCCACTCGTTACCTGTATTAATGACACCTGTTTGAACTCGTTATCAGTATAAAAGACACCTGTCCACAACCTCAAACAGTCGGACTCCAAACTCCACTATGGCCAAGACCAAAGAGCTGTCAAAGGACACCAGAAACAAAATTGTAGACCTGCACCAGGCTGGGAAGACTGAACCTACAATAGGTAAGCAGCTTGGTGTGAAGAAATCAACTGTGGGAGAAATTATTGGAAAATGGAAGACATACAAGACCACTGATAATCTCCCTCAATCTGGGGCTCCACGCAAGATCTCACCCCGTGGGGTCAAAATGATCACGAGAACGGTGAGCAAAAATCCCAGAACCACATGGGGGGACCTAGTGAATGACCTGCAGAGAGCTGGGACCAAAGTAACAAAGGCTACATCAGAAACACACTACGCCGCCAGGGACTCAAATCCTGCAGTGCCAGACGTGTCCCCCTGCTTAAGCCAGTACATGTCCAGGCCCATCTGAAGTTTGCTAGAGAGCATTTGGATGATCCAGAAGAGGATTGGGAGAATGTCATATGGTCAGATGAAACCAAAATAGAACTTTTTGGTAAAAACTCAACTTGTCGTGTTTGGAGGAGAAAGAACACCATACCTACTGTGAAGCATGGGGGTGGAAACATCATACTTTGGGGCTGTTTTTCTGCAAAGGGATCAGGACGACTGATCTGTGTAAAGGAAAGAATGAATGGGGCCATGTATCGTGAGATTTTGAGTGAAAACCTCCTTCCACCAGCAAGGGCATTGAAGATGAAACGTGGCTGGGTCTTTCAGCATGACAATGATCCCAAACACATCACCCGGGCAACAAAGGAGTGGCTTCATAAGAAGCATTTCAAGGTCCTGGAGTGGCCTAGCCAGTCTCCAGATCTCAACCCCATAGAAAATCTTTGGAGGGAGTTGAAAGTCCGTGTTGCCCAGCGACAGCCCCAAAACATCACTGCTCTAGAGGAGATCTGCATGGAGGAATGGGCCAAAATACCAGCAACAGGGTGTGAAAACCTTGTGAAAACTTACAGAAAACGTCTGACCTCTGTCATTGCCAACAAAGGGTATATAACAAAGTATTGAGATGAACTTTTGTTATTGACCAAATACTTATTTTACTGACGACATGAATGGGACCCAACATCTGTCCACGGAAGAAGGAAACTAGGGAATCAGAGACAAAGGTGGAGGGACATACACTACCGTTCAAAAGTTTGGGGTCACCCAGACAATTATGTTGTGTTTTCCATGAAAAGTCACACTTATTTACCACCATGAGTTGTAAAATGAATAGAAAATATAGTCAAGACATTGACAAGGTTAGAAATAATGATTTGTATTTGAAATAATAATTTTTTCCAGATACTCAACCTGCTCAAAGGAAGGTCAGTTTTATAGCTTCTCTAACCAGCTAAACTGTTTTCAGCTGTGCTAACATGATTGCACAAGGGTTTTCTAATCATCCATTAGCCTTCTGACGCAATGAGCAAACACATTGTACCATTAGAACTCTGGAGTGATAGTTGCTGGAAATGGGCCTCTATACACCTATGTAGATATTGCACCAAAAACCAGACATTTGCAGCTAGAATAGTCATTTACCACATTAGCAATTTATATTAGATATTAGAGTGTATTTCTGATTGGTTTAAAGTTATCTTCATTGAAAAAAACAGTGCTTTTCTTTCAAAAATAAGGAAATTTCTAAGTGACCCCAAACTTTTGAACGGTAGTGTATGTATCAGGGATTTGGCATCCATTGGCCTGATTATCCCTTCATGGATCGTCACCTTATCACGGTGGCGGGGTTTGCATACCCTAGTGATCCCAGAAGCGATGTTGTCCGGGTCAATTCGCCTCTGGTAGGGTCACCTAAGATAAATTGGTCCTGGGTGAAGGACCAGACTAACAACGATCCAACAGACTCTCATGATGAATAATAGAACAAGGATTCATTGTACCCTGCTCGGTACGGGGTTACCAGGGCCCCGCCCTCGAGCCAGGCCTGGGGAAGGGACTCGATGGTGAGCATCTGGTGTCCAGATTTCTGCCCATGGGACTTGGCCAGGCTCAGCCCAAAGGAACTACATGGGTCTGCCCTCCAGTGGGCTCACCACCTGCAGGAGGGACATGGGGGTGGACCTTGATGATCTGATCCCTGGCTTCCTAAACTGGCTTTTAGGACGTAGAATGTCACCTCTCTGGTGGGGAACGAGGCTGAGCCCCTCTTCAGTCTCCTAGAGAGGGGCTGGACCTTGGCCTACTCTGGAGTTGCTCCAGGTGAGAGGCAGCGAGCAGGGGTGGGTATTCTTCAATTAAAACTTTATTTATACAGCACTTTTCATACAGAAATTTGTAGCACAAAGTGCTTTACAAATTAAAAAAAAAATAACACAATTACGCCCCCTTCCCACCCAACCCCATACAGACAGACATACACACACTCACACATTTATCTATGTGAGATATGGCTGAGCGCCAAGGATCCAGGTGTAGAAGCACCATCTTAGGAAGCCATCAACATGAGGGAAGTGCCAAGTCCACAGCTACAGGGGCACCACCTCTGCCACCGCCCAAGACCAGGCGTTGGGTGGGCCAGGGCAGTTACAGGCCAGCACTCTGCAGCTAGAACCAGGCAACCCCCCGTGGGAGGGCTCTCCATGGGGAAACACTGGAGTTAGGACATGATAATAAGAGGAATAAAACTATTGATAATAAATTACTAACTAACTAACTAACTAACCTGCACTTATATAGCGCTTTTCTAGTCACAAAGACCACTCAAAGCGCTTTCATTAATACTAACCCTCTATTCTAAGGGCCTATAGGAAACAGATATCTAGGGACAATTTAGAACAGCCAATTAACCTAACATGCATGTTTTTGGCATGTGGGAGGAAACCGGAGAAATCCCGGAGTAAACCCACGCAACACGGGGAGAACATGCAAACTCCACACAGATCACTGTTGGTCGGGGGCTGGGATCGAACCCACGATCCCACGATCCCCACAATCCCCCGGCCAAGGGTAAACTGTGCTGCCGCAGTGCTAACCACTGCGCCACCGTGCAGCCCAAATATAATAAGTTATAATAATAAATATAATATAATAATAAATAAATAATAAGATACATAATTTGTTAATAAAACGATAATCATAAACACACACACACTCATTTAAACTCAAACAGTTTAAAATGTAATAGTATTTAACAACAAAGGGAATAATTATAGCAAGATCAACATAAAATAAGTTTAAAATCAGAAATTAAGAGAATTAAAATAGGAAACTAATCAAAAGTTAGGTTAAAATAGTAGGTCTTGAGCCTGCTTTTAAAAACATGAACACTCTCAGCAGCGCTGATATTCTCCAGCAGGCTGTTCCACAGGCGTGGGTCATAGTAACTAAAAGCCGCCTGCATGTTCTGACAGTAGGAATAATTAAGACCAGTGCCAGAGGACCTTGGGGGCCGTGGGGGCTCATATGTCAAAAGTAGTTCTGATTAGTTGTGCTGTACAACTGTGACAATAAAGCCTATTTTATTCTATTCTATTCTATAAATAAGAAGGCCCAAGACCGTGCAGACATTTATAAACCAGTAAAAGTAACTTTAAAATTGATCCTGAAGGACACGGGGAGCCAATGCAGTGATTTTAAAACCAGTGTGATGTGAGCCTGCTGTCCGGTCTTCATCAGAACACGTGCAGCTGGATTCTGTAATAACTGCAGATTTGAAATTGTCTTTTTGGGAAGACCAGTGAGCAGGGCATTACAGTAATCAGTACATCTGGTGGTAAAAACATGTATCAGTCTCCGTGTTTGCTCGAGAGAGAAGTGGGTGGACTCTGGCTATATTCTTTAGGTGGTAGAATCCTGTTTGTGTTATAGTTTTAATATGTGCAGTAAAACCAAGCTCAGAGTCTAATATTCTTGTATCCCCCCCAGCTTGCTACCACTATAGTGGAGTTTTCCCTGGTGGATGAAAGGGTTTCTTCCCTGCGCCTTCGGGTTGGGAAACGGGTCCTGACCATCATTTGTGCCTATGTATCAAATGATGGTTTAGAGTACCCACACTTTTTGGAGTCTCTGACTGGGGTGCTGGAGGGTGCTCCTCTTGGAGACTCCGTTGTCCTACTGGGGACTTTGATGCGCACGTGGGCAACAACAGTGAAACCTGGAAGGGGGTGATTGGGAGGAACAGCCTGCCTGATCTGAACCCAAGTGGTGTTCAGTTATTAGACTTCTGTGCTAACCACAGTTTGTCCATAACAAACACCATGTTCAAGCATAAGGGTGTCCATATGTGCACCTGGCACCAGGACACCCTAGGTCATAGGTCGATGATCGATTTTATTATTGTGTCATCAGACCTGCGACCGTATGTCTTGGACACTCGGGTAAAGAGAGGTGCAGAGCTGTCAACTGATCACCACCTGGTGGTGAGTTGGATCCGATGGCAGGGGAGGAAGCCATTCAGACCTGGTAGACCCAAATGGATAGTGAGGGTGTGCTGGGAATGTCTGGCTGAGGCCCCCATCTGAGAGATCTTTAACTTTCACCTCCAGAGAAGCTTCAACCACATTCCAAGGGAGTCTGGAGACATGGAGTCTGAATGGTCCATGTTCTCCACCTCCATTGTTGAAGCAGCTGCCCAGAGCTGCGGCTGCAAGGTTGTTGGTGCATCTCGTGGTGGCAACCCCTGAACCAAGTGGTAGACTTCAGTTTTGAGGGGGGCCATCAAACTGAAGAAGGGGTCCTATAGAGCTTGGTTGGCTTGTGGGACTCCCGAAGTAGCTGAGGTGTACCGGCAGGCCAAGCATAGTGCAGAGAACAAATTTGGAGCATGTTTGCAAAGAAGAGTGGGCAAATATTGCCACATCAAGATGTGCCACGCTGATAGACTCCTACCCAAAAAGACTGAGTGCTGTAATAAAAGCCAGAGGTGCTGCAGCAAAGTATTAGTTTAAGGGTGTGTGTATTTATGCAACCAGGTTGTTGTAAGTTTTTTATTTTTCCCCTTAAATGATTTCAGTTTGGTTTTCCATTGGGTTGTACAGGTTATAGGTCACATTAATGGTGGAAAAAGTTTTGAAATGATTTATCTTGGTCTCATTTTTTACATCACAAAAACCTGACATTTGAACAGGGGTGTGTAGACTTTATATCCACTGTAGGTGTTGAATAAAAGTCCTCATGAGCTGATTTAATCACATACATTTATTTTTCAGCTGGTCCAGTAGGACGCTCGAATCCTTTCAAGGTAAGGAATAGTTTTTTTTAATATTGTTTTTAATAGTGACTTTGTCTTTCATTTAAAAGGAGCGGCCACGGTTTCAGTTCATGTTCACCCAGGTATTTGTATTGTAAGTCGTGGTCAGACGTCTCTCAGCTATCCTGTGTATCGGTCCTGTTCAGGTCTCCAATTCAGGGATACCATCAGCATCGTCCAGTCAGGGTCGGGTGACAAACATCCTGGACAACATGACATCCAGCAAGAAGGTGACTCCACTCGGTGGATCTGCAGGGAAAATGAGCAAAAACACCATTCTCAGACCTCTAGCTCCCAGGCCCAAAACAAAGGTATCATCAGCACCCCAGAACTGCTCCTGAGCAGTTGTAGCCATGTCCTCCAGAGCTTTCTTTCCTGCTCATAATTTGACCCCTCTCCCCTTTAGACTCAGTCGACTCTGCTGCAGATGAGCAGCACAAAATCGTCCAATAAGAAGACTCAGGAGAGCACGGAACTGGCAGCAGATGAGCCGAAACGGCCAGACGTCCCTTCTCCAACCCCGCCAGCAGATGACGCTGAAAACAAAAGGTGAACCAGTTCAAAGACGGTCTGGCCTGTGAGTGTAAGGATGTAGTCTCCATGCTCATTATACTTGGCTTTTTTAAGGCCAAAGACGGGCTTCCAGCTGTGGTTGGATGAGAACAGGAAAACCATCACGGCCGACCACCCAAACCTGGAGGAGACGGGCATCATCAAAGAGGCTATGGGCCGCTTCAGGACGCTGTCAGCAGAGGAGAGACTGGTAGGAAACAGGGAGGAGTTGTTGAAATAAAAAACCAACAGAAATATTTAAGAATCTACTGAATGAACAAATGAATGAAGGTGCACAGCTCTTGACTCTTCATGCCTTTATTCCACACACTGACACAGTTCCCAGATTGTTAATGCAATGTCTGTGACATGCTTTGGTCAAAATACAATGCAACAGCTTTTCACCCAGATTAAACACCCTTCTTCACAACAACCCATTTCAGTGCATATTTCTTTTTTTAATGTATTATTATTTCTTTTATTTTTGTATTTACTTTTTGTTTCTTTAAATGCTAATGAGCCCCAATTCACCCCACCCTCCTCTCTTTAATCACTTCTGAGATCCGTGGTTAGGTTAATGCAAGCTAGCTAGCTCCGCTTGTCAGACAATGTAAAATTGGTTGAATATAGCACCGCTTTCAGCACAGGTTGAAGGAACCAAATTTAGGGCAAAAAAATTTTTAAAAAAACTAAATTCATTCATCCATCTTCTACCGCTTAATTCTTTTCGGGTTGCAGCGGGGCTGGAGCCTTTCCCAGCATCTCTGGGTGAGAGACAGGGTCCACCCTGGACAGATCACCAGTCCATCGCACGGCCAACACAGAGAGACACAGACAACCATTCACTCTCACATCCATACCTAAGGACAATTTAGAATCCCCAGTTGAGGCCACTGGAGCGGTGGCTCTAGGGGTAGAGCATCCGCCCCACAACCAGGAGGTCAGGGTTCAAGTCCTGGCCGAGTTATGCCAAAGACCTTATTAAAAAAAAGTGGAACTTCCTGCCGTCCAGCTTGGTGCTCAGCAAAAATGGAACAGAAGAGGGAAATGTGGGCGGCAGTGGATCAGGAGGTAGAGCAGGTCATCCATTAACCAGAGCGTTGGAGGTTTGAGTCCCGCCCTCCTCAGCCATCCTGCCGTTGTGTCCCTGGGCAAGACACTTTACCCACCTTGCCTCCAGTGTCCATGACACTGGCTATGAATGTGTATAAATGTCCGGTAGTGGTCAGAGAGGCCGTTGGCGTGGATTGGCAGCCATGTTTCCATCAGTCTGCCCCAGGGCAGCTGTGGCTACAGTAGTAGCTTACCACTACCATTGTTTGTGTGTGTAGTGAATGAATAATGATAATAATAATTTTCATTGTAAAGCACTTTGGGTTTCTTGAAAGGCGCTATACAGTCATGTGAAACAATTTGGACACCCCTTTGAATATTCAGTTCTTTTTTTATTTGCATTTTTTAACATTTATTTTAGCCATTTTAAGTGGAAATGGATGTGGGGGTGTCTTAAAAAAGGTGGGGGGTGTCCTAATTTATTCCTCACTATTTGTTTAGAATGGCATTTTACAGAAAATCTGAAGAAAGTCTTTAATTCATTTTTAATTCATTCATTCGTTCAGTTGTATTACACGAATCTCCCAGTATTTTTAACATTGATATTAAATATCCATATGTCCAAATATGTTCAACACACACAGTCTTATACAGGGTGTCCTAATTTTTTCACATGACTATAAATTCAAACCATTATTATTATTATTGTTGTTAATTAACCTAACCTGCATGTCTTTGGCCTGTGGGAGGAAACCAGAGTACTTGGAGAAAACCCACGCAGACACGGGGAGAACATGCAAACTCCACACAGAAGGGTCACCGATGGTCAGGGATCGTACCTGTGACCTTCTTGCTGTGCTGCCACAGTGCTAACCTCTGCCCCACCCAGCTGCCCATATAAAGCTAAATTCATAAAATTAATTAAAATGAGGGGCGGCACGGTGGCGGAGTGGTTAGCACTTCGGCTGCACAGCAACTCACCCTTGGCCGGGGGATCCTGGGTTCGATTCCAGCCCCTGACCAATAGTGATCTGTGTGGAGTTTGCATGTTCTCCCCGTGTCTGTGTGGGTTTACTCCAGGATTTCTCCGGTTTCCTCCCACATGCCAAAAACATGCAAGTTAGGTTAATTGGCATCAAACTGGGGATTCTAAACTGTCCTTAGGTATGACTGTGAGAGTGAATGGTTGTCTGTCTCTCTGTGTTGGCCCTGCGATGGACTGGCGATCTGTCCAGGATGTACCCTGCCTCTCGCCCAAAGATGCTGGGATAGGCTCCAGCCCCCCCACGACCCGAAAAGGATTAAGCAGAAGAAGATGGATGGATGGATGAATAATTAAAATGACCAAAGCTACAGTCCTTTCTGTTATAAACATTTTTTATACCTAAACTCCCCACCACCCCAGTGAAAACCTTCTGTTTCTTAGACCTAAATATTGCCAGGTATGCACTCTCTACTACACCGAATAATTTCACAAAGACACAAAAATATTCAGCGTTATCTGTAGTAGTAATAATATTAATAATAAAAAGCCAAGACAAGTATGAGTAATCTTGATGCTGCATTCACTTACACTCAGAATTTGGAACTTTTCATAAATATAAATTGATTAATGAAACAGAGTTTGAGCTAAACTATTCCTGAATTCATCAATATTCTGGGGGCCGGATGGAAAGCTCTGGTGGGCCAGATGTGGCCCGTGGGTTGCCAGGTAACACTCGCTGCTTTAGTGTTTTTTTGAGAAAAATTTATTTCCTGTTGTGTAAACTAAACAGCAATGGTTTTAAAAAAAATATAACTACAATATAGGGCTGTCCAAAACCCCCAAACCCATTTCTAAAGCAACCTTATGCAGAGTTTTAAGTAGTGATGAGCTGATCCGATCCGCCATATTGGGTTCGATCCAGGCAAAATGGCTGGATTGTATTGGTAAGGAATAAAGGTAATTTACTGATCCTGTGGAGAGTGTAAATAACGAGACTGATTTATGCAGCAGACGACTTTATTCACTCTCACATCAGTCATACACAGAAAAAGCATGTCTCAATACACCAGGGTTCTCCTTTTATACCAACCGCCCATCTCACCTCTGCATGACATCTCGCATCACAATACATTAATTCCTTCTCCCCCCAACTCCTTCTTCCTGCTACCTCACCATAATCTCCATAGCTATTGTCCTTCTCTGTTTACCCTCTGCATCCAGTCTGAGATGACCCAGCCTCTACCCCCCCCCCCCCCTCCGAATCTCAGACCGAGTTTCAACCCTCACGTCCTTTTGGCTTCAGTCTCCTCCCATATCTGCTGTAACGGGGGTTTACCGCCTCTGCGGCGCTGCTGTGCCAGCGGGGGGCTCCTGGGGGTGTGTCTGTCTGCGGGTGGGCCATGGCGAGGGGGGGGAAACCTTCGACTTGCCCGTGTGGCTGCTCTGATGAATCATTTACCTGGGGAATTCTCAGTGGGGGTCTTCCACGCCAAGGGACCTGAGCCAACAGCACTTGCTCGTCCGCCACCACAAAGGCGGGCTTAAGTCTGTCTATGCATATTTTCTCCCGACGACCCCCCAAGTCTAACAAAAAATGTTTGTCCCCTGTTTCCAGCACTCTGAACGGGCCATCGTAGGGTGGGCGCAATAGAGGTTGGTGGGCATCGTACCTGACAAACACGAACGCCGCGTTCTTCAAAGTTTTTGGCACAAAAGCGTGTGGAAAACAGTGGTGGGCCCGGCCGGGCAGCATGCCTGTGTCTGCACTATGCTGCAAACGCTGAGACGGGCAGTTGTCCGGCGCGGGATTATCTAAATAATAATAATAATGCATCAGATTTATATAGCGCTTTATCATAGACACTCAAAGACGCTTTACAAGTAGATACATTATTCATTCACTCCAGACAGACAATGGTAGTGGCAAGCTACTACTGTAGCCACAGCTGCCCTGGGGCAGGCTGACGGAAATGTGGCTGCCAATCCGCGCCAACGGCCTCTCCGGCCACCACTGAACATTTAAACATTTTTACACATTCATACCCAGTGTTATGGACACTGGAGGCAATGCAGGTGAAGTGTCTTGCCCAGGGACACAACGGCAGGATATCTGGGGAGAGCAGGATTCGAACCGCCAACCATCGGGTTATTAGACGACCTGCTATACCTCCTGAGCCACTGCCACCCCATCTGTCAAAATTTCCCCGGGCAGCCGCAGTGGCTGAGAAAAAACAAGCTCCACCGGGGAAGCCTCCAAATCCTCTTTTGGTGCGGAACACAACCCCAATAAAACCCATGGCAACCAGTCTACCCAATTTGCATCCGTCAGTGAAGCCCTGAGCGCTGCTTTCAGTGACCTATGAAAACACTCGCATAACCCATTGGCCTGTGGGTTGTATGTGGTTGTGCGATGAATTGCAACACCCAGGCTACGGGCCATCGCGGACCAGAGGTCGGAAACAAACTGAGGGCCCCTATCAGATGTGATGTCCGACAGGATTCCAAAACGTGCCACCCATGTCGTCAAAAAAGCGCGCGGACGTGGTTGCCGCCAGCGGGACTGCTTCTGGCCAGCGTGTGGTGCAGTCCACCACTGTCAGAAGGTGCGTGCACCCCTGCGATGGCGGGAGGGGGCCCACGAGGTCCACGTGAACATGGTCGAACCTCTTAGCCGGTATACGAAACGGCTCCAAAGGAGCCTTCGTGTGTCTGTGTACTTTGGCTCGTTGGCACGCTACACAGGCTGCAGCCCACTCTTTCACTTGTTTACACAGGCCTGGCCACACGAACTTTGCTCCCACCATTTTGACTGACGCATGCACTCCTGGGTGCGCCAGAGCGTGAACTGACTCAAACACGCGGCGGCGCTAAGCGACTGGGACCATCGGGCGCGGGTGTCCCGTGGAGACGTCGCAGATTAGGGAGGGCTTGCCGTCTTACAGTACTCTGCTCTCCAGCCTTAACCCTGTTGGTCCAGACTGGAGCGCGCACACATCCGTATCGCCAATCTGCTCTGCGGCCGTGGCTGTATAATCTATCCCCACGCAGACCGGGGTCACTACTGTGCGCGAGAGGCAGTCCGCCACCACATTCAGTTTACCCGACACATGCTGAATATTGCTCGTAAACTCCGAGATTGTGGCCAGCTGTCTCTGCTGCCGCCCCGACCATGGTTCCGAAACCTTGGCCATCGCAAATGTTAGCGGCTTGTGGTCCACGAACGCGGTGAAGCTGCGCCCTTCCAGCCAGAACTGGAAGTGGCGTATGGCCAGGTGGAGAGCCAGCAACTCTGTCGAACGCGCTGTATTTACGCTCACTGTCGCGCAAAGCCCTGCTGAAAAAAGCGAGCAGCTGCCAAGAACCGGCGACACGTTGCTCCACGACGGCCCCTATGGCCACGTCCAAGGCGTCGTAGTGAGCGCTATCCGGGTCCGGATGTGCCAACAGTGCGGCGTTTGCCAGGGCTGTTTTAACCTCAGAGAACGCCTGCTCCTGCTCCGGAGTCCATTTGACTCTGTCCGTGGGTTTCCGTTTCTTGAGCACGGCGTACAATGACTGCATGAGTTGAGCTACGTGGGGGAGGAACCAGTTATAAAAGTTAACCATCCCCAAAAATTCTTGCAGCGCCCTGACCGTCTGAGGCCGGGGAAAATTTGCCACGGCGCGCACTTTGTCGGGCAAGGGTATTGCTCTCTCCGGTGAGATGCAGTGCCCCCAAAAAATTAATCCCCATCACGCCGAACTGGCATTTTGCGCAACACCGCATCCGTCATGTGTTGGAATGTCTGTGCCGCTCCTTTTAATCCGAAGGGCATGCGTAAAAACTCAAACAAGCCAAATGGAGTTATTACCGCTGCTTTAGGTATGTCCTCCGCGCGCACTGGGACCTGGTGGTAACCGCGGACCAGGTCTATTTTAGAAAAAATGCGTGCTCCGGCGAGGTGAACGGAAAAATCCTGAATATGGGGAATCGGGTAGCGGTCGTGCGCTGTGGTGTTATTCAATCTGCGGAAATCTCCTCATGGTCGCCACGATCCCTCGGCCTTAGGGACCATGTGTAGCAGGGATGCCCATGGGCTGTTCGATCGCCTGATGATGCCCAACCTTTCCAGGTTGGCAAACTCCTCGCGCGCTATGGCCAGTTTAGCTGCGTCCAAGCGCCGAGGTTGTGTGAAAACGGGCGGCGCGGTGGTGGTGATAAAGTGTTCCACCCCATGTTTAGCGATGGCCGCCGAAAACGTTGGGACCGTGATTGCTGGGAACTGAGTGAGCAGTGTGTGGAACTTACCGCCTGGAGCTGTGACGTTGGCTTGTGTTACTGGCCCGGCCCCTCGAGCTGTACAGGGGAGAGAATCAAAAGACAGTGCATTAACCAGGCGCCTGTTAGCAACATCGACTAGTAACCCATGTGCACACAGAAAATCAGCTCCCAGGATTGGGAAACTCAGTGCCGCTATGACAAAAGTCCACTCGTACATACGGCCGTGTAGGGATAAAGTCAGTGTTCTCTCACCAGAAGTCTTAATGTCCGAGCCTTTTACTGCTACCAGCCCGGGGCCGCTAGCTCCCGCTAGCTGGTTGGCGTAGGACGGCAGGATGATGTTCTTCTGGGCTCCGGTGTCTATGAGGAACCGTCTCCCCGAGCGCGAGTCCATCACGTAGAGCAGCTTGTTCTCTTCATCGGCGGTCGCAGCTGCTACCGGCTGCCGACCTTGGCGTTTCCCGAGCGCTTGAATTGGCACAGTGGCTCGCATCTGCGTGCGTTCTCTCCAAAGCGGCGGTGGTAGAAGCAAAGCGTGTCTGTCTGGCGCTTCCTGGCCTCTGCTGCCGCTACTGTCGGCGGCTCCTCGCCTCCGCTGGTTGTCTCTCTGGGTTCCAACTCCTTCTTCCTGCTACCTCACCATAATCTCCATAGCTATTGTCCTCTCTGTTTACCGTCTGCATCCAGTCTGAGATGATTAACCCAGCCTCTACAATCCGATGCATTAATAATATTAAAATAAAATGAAGTCGGTTATGTTCTCAGCTGCGCTACACACGGCTTCTGTATGTAGAAGCAATGAGTGTCACTGGAGCCTGTCTGTGGGACTCGCCTCAGTATGTTGCTGTGTGATACCATCCTTTACAATTTTAACACCACCAACTTCTTAAAACACTTGCAGAAGTATCACGGTAAAGGAGTATGCTGAATTCTGTCAAGAATTTAGCAGAAGGAAATGTGTTGCACAGCAGCAGATGCTGCTTTTCCAGCTCAGGAGGCTGGAAGACGCTAAAAGTGAAACCTTAAAAGAATGAAACTAGGTAAAAACCAGACTGGAGCGTATCTTTTGGGGGAGAGTTACAGCTGATGAGAGGTAGGTGACAGAAACATAAATAGCAAATTACAACAGTGAACTGGAATCAGGGCTAGAACAACAGGGCTACAAGAAATGGAACAGGAATGACTTCAAAATAAGAGCAAACCTAAAATCTAAGAATGGACAGAGAATAATGTCATAAACACTACTAAATAAACCCAGGACCACGAGAACACTTATGATGATGATGATGATAATAAATGTCAAAAATACAACTTAAAGATGTATGTAGTATATGGGAAACAACACTTTATTGTGAAGTGCAGTGTGGTGACGTGCACTTCCCGTCACGTCACCTCACTACCCTATATAGGCAGAGATGCCAATCACTCCGATTTCGGCGGAGTTACTCCGATTTCCAGACATAAAATCCGCCCTCCGCTTTACCTGTGAAAAACTCCGCTTTTATTTTGTCAAAAATAGATAAATTTTGACGGTGGATAAAATAAGCCGACATCGACGTGCTAAGAGCATTTTGAATGTCCGCGTATGATAGGGCCTCGAGGGTATAAACTGCGCATCAGTGTGCCGAGGTTTATCGATGTTTTCCGAATGCATGAGAGAACCCGTATGTAAATGAAACAAAATGGCGGAGGCTGCCATGCCGCCGAAGAAGGAACAAAGAGTAAATGCACACAACCAAAGGTTCAAAGAGGAATATCGGAAGACATATCCATGTTTTAGTGCATCGAAAATCGGTGAAACTTATGCTTTTTGTCAAGTGTGTAGAACGGACGTTCTAGTTTCTCATGGAGGCATCGGAGATCTTCATCGTCGTGTCGGTCAGAAAAAACACGTGGACTTGGCTAAGTTAATAGACAATTCCAATCAAAAGAAGATCTCATCAATGTTCGTAACGCCAAAGGACGAAGAAGCGGTGATAAGTTCAGAAGTTATATTCACCAAATTTCTTATTGAGAACAATGTGCCTTTATCGATTTCCGATTCGGCAGGAAGAATGTTCAGACGAATGTTTCCTGATTCGGACATCCCAAAGAAATACGCATGTGCTAGAACTAAATCAACAGCATATGTGAAATGTCTTGCTGACAGTGACGAGAAAGAAATCACAGATCGGATCAAGTCTGCCCCCTTCAGCTTTGCTACAGATGGATCCAACGACTATGCTGATACCAAACTGTATCCTATCGTTGTCAAATATTTTGATGAAAAACTTGAGAAAATTGTGACAACAATGTTAACACTGACAGAGTGTGCTGAAAGGAGCACTGGAGAAAATATTTTCAGGTGAGAATGAAATATTCAGTTTAAATTTATTAGCATGATAAATTTTGCTAGTTTTGGCATGTAATTGAAGCACCAAGGGTCAAGGGTCATGCTGTCAGTCCTTGTGATATTCCATTCGAATACAGATTGTGAAAGGATCTTCAGCTTAGTGATGAAATCAAAAACCAAATTTCAACCAAACATGGCAACTCCAACCTTGAGTGCACTTGACACCCACAAAGTTGCAATGCTCAACCATGGTGAAAGAGCATTTTCCGCCGAACTACCTAAACTGCTGCTGAAAAATACGAAAAGTGCAACCCATAGCATGCTAAATAAATAATTTGACATGGATGGACCATCATAGTATTTGTGCAGCTTAGAACAATGACTGCACATTGCAATGTAGTTTGTAATTGTTGAGTGTGCACATAGGGACTCGTTTTGAAAGTGAAGGTTGTGACCACATTATGTTGTGATATAGTCAACATTGTGTTCTTTTCCTTCAATTTCTAGAAGCTAACAAGAATTTGTGGATGTCATGGAACTTCTTGTGATCATTTTTTACATTCTTCACATGAACACACTAACTTCAAGCAGAAATATCTATGCTAGTTCAATTCAATTCAACTTTATTTATATAGCGCCATTTCACAACAACAGTCATCTCATAGCACTATCAACTGTAGGGGGGAACCCCCACAGTTGCAGAAAGTTGCAGAAAGACCCCAGCAATCAGGCGATCCCCTGTGAGCAAGCACTTGGCGACGGGGGAGAGGAAAAACTCCCTTTTAACAGGAAGAAACCTCCAGCAGAACCAGGCTCAGGGAGGGGCAGTCATCTGCTGCGACTGGCTGGGGGGTGAGGGGATAGAGAAGAAGAAAAGAACAGACATGTAGAGAGCAAACAGCACGATGGGGACTCAATCTATGGGAGAGAACAAACAAATGTTAATGACCAGCAAAAAAAATATTTCATAGAGAGTGAGGAAAGGAGTGAGGCCCAGTGCATTACTGGAGGTCCCCCGGCTGACTAAACCTATTAGCAGCATAACTAAGGGAGGGTTCAGAAACACATGATCCCTCCCTAATTGTAGGCTATATCAAAAAGGTAGGTTTTAGCCCTATTCTTAAAAACAGAGATCGAGTCTGACTCCCGAATCCAGATTGGCAGCTGATTCCACAGGAGAGGAGCTTGATAACTGAAGGCTCTGCCTCCCATTGTACTTTTGGAGATTCTAAGTATTACAAGTAATCCTGCATTTTGGGAGCGTAGTGCTCTGTTAGGATAATACGGTAGTATCAGATCTTTTAAATAAAAAGGAGCCTGATTGTTTAGAGCTTTGTAAATAAGAAGAAGGATTTTAAACTTAATTCTAAACTCTATGGGAAGCCAATGAAGGGAGGCCAGAACCGGAGAGATATGATCTCTCTTTCTAGTACCTGTTAAAACTCTTGCTGCAGCATTTTGGATCCGCTGAAGACTTTTTAAAGATGTTTTAGGACAGCCTGATAATAAAGAATTACAATAATCTAATCTCGAGCTAACAAAAGCGTGGATCAGCTTCTCAGCATCACTCTGAGACAAGATGCTCCTAATTTTGGCAATATTACGCAAATGATAGAAAGCAGTCTTAGAAACAAATTTAATATGTGAATTGAAGGACAAATCCTGATCAAAAATAACTCCAAGGTTCCTCACAGAGCTATTAAGAGAAAGAGTAACTGCATCCAAACTGAAAGTTTGATTTGGAAAGGAATTTCTAAGGTTTTTTGGACCAACAAGAATGACTTCAGTCTTATCTGAATTTAATAGCAAGAAATTACAAGTCATCCAAGCTTTGATTTCCTTAAGACGGGCTTCTAACTTGGCTAATTGATTACTATCATCTGGCTTCATTGACAGGTATAATTGTGTGTCATCTGCATAACAATGAAAATGTATACAGTGCTTTCTAATAATGTTGCCTAACGGAAGCATATATAAACTAAAAAGAGTAGGGCCTAGCACAGATCCCTGTGGAACTCCATGACTAAGCTTTGAGTTGAAAGAAAACTCATTATTTACATGAACAAACTGGAACCTTTCAGATAAATAAGATCTAAACCACTGCAACGAAGTCCCATTAAGTCCAACATAGTGTTCTTATCTATCAAGTAGAATATCATGATCGATAGTATCAAAAGCTGCACTAAGGTCTAAAAGGACAAGTACAGAAACTAGTCCATTATCAGATGCAATGAGGAGGTCGTTAGTGACCTTCGCTAAGGCTGTTTCAGTACTATGATGGATTCTAAACCCAGATTGAAACTCTTCAAGTAAACCATTTCCCTGCAGGTGGTCAAATAATTGCGTAGCAACAACTCTTTCTAAGATTTTTGAAATGAAAGGGAGATTAGAGATTGGTCTATAGTTAGCTAAAGCTCCTGGATCTAGCGTTGGCTTTTTGAGTAAGGGTTTAATTACAGCCGTTTTAAAAGCCTGCGGTACATGGCCTAAAGTTAATGAAGAATTGATTATATGAAGAATAAAGCTACCAATAAGTGGGAAGACTTCTTTAAATAACCTGGTAGGAATAGGGTTTAAAAGACAAGTTGAAGGTTTGGATGAGGAAACTATTTTGTCTAACTCACAAAGGTCGATTGGAGTAAACTCATCAAGACAGACATCAAAAGAAGGAGTTGTAGTAGTTACAGTATTTAAGTTAACTGTGGGAAGAATCTGATTGATTTTATCTCTGATGGATGAAATTTTATTATTGAAAAAGTTCATAAAGTCCTGACTAGTAAGCTCTAAGGGAATGCTAGGATTAACAGAGTCCTGACTCTTTGTCAACCTGGCTACAGTACTGAAAAGAAACCTGGGATTATTCTTGTTCTCTTCTATTAATGCAGAGTAATAACTTGTTCTAGCTTTTCTAAGAGATTTTTTATAAATTAAAAGATGATTTCTCCAAGCTAAATAGATTTCATCTAAATTAGTAGAGCGCCATTTTCTTTCTAATTGACGAGTCTTCTGTTTTAAGCTACGAGTTTCTGTGTTGAACCAAGGAGTTAGAAATCTCTGATTAGACTTTTTCTTTTTTAAGGGGGCCACCAAGTCTAGAGCCTGATGCAGAGAAGCTGAAACACTATCCACCATGTTATCAATTACAGAAGGAGCAAGCTGTCTATAGCTTATTTCCGTTGTGTTGACACATGGCATAGAGGAAACAATCTGCATAAATTTGGAAACAGCATCATCTGAGAGGCATCTACTGTAATAATATTTTTCTTTAGGAGCCAAATAGTCAGAAATAGTAAAATCAAAGGTTAACAGACAATGGTCTGACAGTACAGGGTTATGAGGAGACACTACCAGATTTTCTATTTCTATGCCATATGTCAGAACAAGGTCCAATGTATGGTGGAGGTAATGAGTAGAATTTCCTACTTTCTGAGAAAACCCAATCGAGTCTAATATTGAATTAAAAGGCGTCGGGACCGGACGGCATCAGCGCAAAGCTCCTCAAGTCCTGTGCAGACCAGCTGTGTGGGATTGTGACGTATATCTTCAACATGAGCCTGAAACTGGGGAGAGTACCACAGCTGTGGAAAACATCTTGTGTGGTACCTGTACCAAAAACTTCCCACCCCAAAGACCTGAACAGCTACAGACCGGTGGCCTTGACGTCCCACTTGATGAAGACCCTGGAGAGACTGCTCCTTGCTCATCTCCGCCCCCTGGTGGAACCAGCGATGGATCCACTCCAGTTCGCCTACCAGCATGGCATTGGGGTGGAGGATGCGGTGATCTTCCTCCTTCACCGTTCTCTGTCCCACCTGGAGAAGCCCGGGAATATGGTGAGGATCATGTTCTTTGACTTCTCCAGTGCTTTCAACACCATCCAACCGATGATCCTGAAGAACAAGCTGCTGCGCGCAGGGGTGGACCGGCACCTGTCATCATGGATCCTGGACTACCTCACGAACCGGCCTCAGTTTGTGAGAACCCGGGACTGTGTTTCCGACACGATCATCAGTAGCACGGGGGCCCCCCAGGGAACGGTGCTGGCTCCCTTCCTGTTCACTCTTTATACTGCGGACTTCTCACACAACACAACACATTGCCATCTACAGAAGTTCTCTGATGACTCTGCGATCGTTGGTCTCATCTCCAACGGAGATGAAGCTGAGTACAGAGGGCTTATCCAGGACTTTGTGGACTGGTGCCATCGGAACTGCCTCCAGATCAACGCGAGGAAAACTAAGGAGCTGGTGGTGGACTGCCGCAGGCATGGGCAGCCCCTCAGAGCACCAGTAAATATACAGGGAACAGACATCGAGATGGTGACATCCTATAAGTACCTGGGTATTCATCTGAACAATAAACTAGACTGGTCACACAATACTGACGCACTCTACAAGAAGGGACAGCGCAGGCTGTTCCTGCTGAGGAGACTCAGGTCTTTTGTTGTACAAGGGGCGCTGCTGAAGTCATTCTATGACACGGTGGTGGCATCAGCCATCACTTTTGGAGTGGTCTGCTGGGGCAGTGGCATTACTGCAGCCAATAGGAAGAGACTGAACAAACTGATTAAGAAAGCTAGCTCTGTCCTGGGGCAGCGCCTTGATCCGATAGAGGAGATAGGAGAGAGAAGGACGGTGGCTAAACTGTCATCTCTGCTGGAGTCCGAGTTCGACCCTATGCAGGACATACTGGATGCACTGAGGAGCTCATTTAGCAGCAGACTACATCATCCCAGGTGCACAACCGAGAGGTTTCGTAGGTCCTTCCTACCAACGGCTGTCAGACTGTACAACCTAAGCAGGGCTGCTCGCAGAGATAGCAAAAAGACGTAACAAACTAATAGTTTTTTTTTGAATGCAAAAGATGCAATAGACTTACACAATGGTCCTCTCCGGCATACAACTAGGAACATACCGGTCGCTATGGAGGGTGAGAATATGTATGGGCACATAATCATACCATGTAGGATAACTAAGTAGACGGTTATGCTGTTTCATCCCACCTAGCAACAATGCTCTGCACTGTGTGTGTTTATATATTTACATATTTATTCCATCTAGCTACAATGCTCAGCACTGGGTGTGTTTATATTTATATATCTATATATTTATTCCATCTAGCTACAATGCTCCGCACTGTGTTTTTATATATCTACATATTATTCCATCTAGCTACATTGCTCCGCACTGTGTGTGTTTATATACTTGCATATTTATTCCACCTAGCTGCAATGCTCCGTACTGTGGGTGTTTATATATTTACATATTTATTCCATCTAGCTACAATGCTCTGCACTGTGTTCATATATTCATATATTTATTCCATCCAGCTATAATGCTCTGCACTGTGTGTCTGTGTGTGTGTGTGTATATATATATATTTTATAGTAATATGTACATATGTATATTAGCTGTTCTTGCTTGCTTGTTTTTTTTTTTCTTGCCTTCTGATTGTTGCTCTGAGTGTTGCTATCCCTGTGCTGTTGCAATCCTGGAATTTCCCCGTTGTGGGACTAATAAAGGCTTATCTTATCTTATCTTATCTTATCTTAAAAGCCACATTAAGGCAGTCACTATCTACATCCACATGTATATTAAAGTCCCCTACTATAATTATTCTATCAGATTTCAGCACTAAATCAGCTAAGAAATCAGCAAATTCGGATAAAAATTCTGAGTAGGTTGATGGGGGACGATAAACTATGGCAAATAAAATTGGGTTTAACCTAAAATTGCTAAAGTGCCCAATACTGAGGACCAGGCCCTCAAAGGAATTATAACATGTTTTTTGCTTTACATTAACTAGTAATTTGGAATGGTAAATTGTTGCTACTCCTCCTCCACGACCAGAACTTCTGGGATTTTGACAGTTTAAATTACCAGAGGGAGTTGATTCATTTAAACCAACATAATCCTCTTGTCCTAACCAAGTCTCTGTAAGGGATATTAAATCAATCTGATGATCAATTAACAAATCATGGACTAACAGAGACTTGGGAGTTAGAGACCTAATATTTAATAAACCACATTTAATTTTTAGATTATGAGGAGGAACAGAGGCCAAATCATTCAATTTAGAGGCTTTATGTTTAATTTGAGTTTTACCAATATTTTGCTTTATCACTTTGGGATGCTTATGCATTATATTTTTATTCACTTTGGAGGGAGTAGACAACGATTCTCTGATGGGGAAGACGGGGGCTAAGCTGAGGGGTGGCGGATGAAGAGGAGCTGCAGAGAGGCGTGTAAGACTGCGACTCTGCTTCCTGATCCCAACTCTGAGTAGTCATGAGTTGGGACCAGTGACTGCTAAAAGTTTGATGTGGTGTAGCTGTCAAGTGACTGTTAAAAGTTTGATGTGGTGTAGCTGTCAACATTGTGTTCTTTTCCTTCAATTTCTAGAAGCTAACAAGAATTTGTGGATGTCATGGAACTTCTTGTGATCATTTTTTACATTCTTCACATGAACACACTAACTTCAAGCAGAAATATCTATGCTAGTGACATTGACTGATGTAGTTGTCATTATTTATCTCTTTATTTTGGGTTCTTAGTTTATATTTTGTTTTATATTGCTAAGATGAACCTAATTACTATTTGTGCATGTCTCTTATAAATGTTGGGACCAAAGACTTAATGAATTAGAATGTTAAACCAAATTATAGTAAATATTCCAACAAAAATGTTAATTTTGTGTTGTATCTTATCTTGTGAGATGTGCCCAGAAAGTGCAGGAAATGGCTTATTTTAATGGTAATTTTAAAAATTTTTCTGGGGGAGGCCCCCCAGACCCCCACCAGCAAGAGGGGGATACCCCCTCTCGCACTTACCCCCTCCTCACACCATAGGTGCTCGGGCCTGGCTTTCAGCCAGGCATTACTCCACTTTCCCAAGTCTGAGGGTTGGCATCTCTGTATAGGGTTTGGGCCACCATCTTGTGGTCTCTTTGACCGGTGCCCATCACCAGGTGCCTGCCGTGTAGCCGCTACTTCAGTTCCATCAATAAAGCTGTGTTCGCCAACTCCATCTCGCCTCATCCTTTGCCCAGGTATTCTCCATACATAACATTTGGCGATCGAAGATTAACTCATGGAGACATGTATCACACCACTTTGTCCCTTTCTTGCGCTTCCGGGTGAACTGCTGGTGCCTTGGCCAAGTGGTTCGAGGCCTTCCAAACCTACATCACTGCGCTGGACCTCGGACAGCTTGACAAACTAAGGGCTTGTGCGCTTCTCATCCATAACCTGGGTATCAAGGGCCAGCGAGTCCTGCGAACGCTCGGAGCATCGGACTCCTTCGAGGACGTCTTGGAGCTTCTAGACAACCATTTCCACACCCCAGATAGCGTAACTGTCCGGAGGAGTCGTTTTCGGCAGTGACGTCAGTGGGTAGGTGAGCCTATCCACCAGTTTGTCGCCGACTTGAGGCAGTTAGCTCACGAGTGTCGCTTTGAGTCGTTGGAAGATGAAATGGTACGTGACCAGCTTGTGGAGCACAGGTGCAGTGCCACATTGCGCCCAATGACTTAACATTAGCCAGAGCTGTCGAACTAGCTCTCCAGCTGGAGGCCGCAGACAAGCTAGCTTTGGCGCTAACCTGACGCCAGTCACAGAGACCACCAGAGCCTTCAGCTGCGGCAAATGTTGCAGACTCGGAAAGCGAGGATAGCTTGGATGACTACGTTACGGAAACCAATGCTGCCAGCTGAAGGTCTGTCGTGGGAAAACCCCTACGCAAGGGTTATGGGTCTGCAACGCACTGTAATAAGGCTAAGGACTGCCCAGCTAGGGGAAAACACTGTAGCAGATGTGGACGCTTGAGCCATTATGCTAGAGTGTGCTGTGTATCTGAACCGGAGAGCCCACGGAAGAAATCACTCTGCCCGCCCCGGACAACCATCCATTTGATGTCCCCCAGCACAAACGCGTACACGTACTGCACAGTGAAATTGGACGGCGTGTAGGTGCTGCTGCTGCTCGACATGGGGGCGGAGGGGTCTTTACTGAATTGGGCCACGATGAGGAAGTTCTTCCCCCACTACAGGATTAGAGGTAACCCAGCACCGTTCCATGGCTATGGAGGTGGCAGGCTGTGCACGGTTGGGACTTGGGAGTTAACGGTCCGGTACAAGTCTGCGGAGATGGTTGACTTCACATTCCATGTGACAGCACAAGGCGATAACATCATGGGCTGTGATTTGTTTTACGGACCGGTCAAGCAGGACCAGTTTCATTCAGGTTTGGCGCAGGAGGGTCTCAGTGCCGGTGCTCAGGACATGGTAGGGGGGGGTACCGAGCGTGACGGCGAGGCGCCTGCGTCAGCAAATGACACCATTGTGCTAGCCCCAGATGCCTCCGGAGCTTGGCCGCAGGAGGATGGAGAATCTGCAGCTACAATGGTGACTGCTACAATGGTTTTAGAAGAGGACGGGGTCAGACCGACGAGCATGGAATTACCTCATGCTCAGCAGCACCACATCAGGCCAAGCCAGGCCCCGCTGAGGGTTTTGGACTTGGTTTTGGGTGAAGAACGTCCACAGCGAAGATGGGCCAAACGACAGTCTGCAAAACACTGAGGGTGTCTGCGCATAGTGGCGAAGTTGGGCGCAGCATACTTCCGGTTGTCCAACGGCTCATCGAGGCATGCCAGTCAGCTTCGGCCTCTCCCGGAAGATGCTCCGGGTGACGAGTCTGGATGGGAGTCGTGTTGGTGGTGAAGGAGTCGGGCTCCACCATCCAGAAGATCAGCCATCGTCCCGAGGGTTTTCTGCTTTCAGGGGCACGCTTGCTAAGGGGCTGCCCAGGGCCCCCCATGCCTGTTCTACCTCTCCCACCCAAGTGACTGTGCTGTAATAAAGAGAGTTTATAGTTCTTGTGTTTTATGCATGCATGTTATGATATGGGATTATTTTGTGTTTGTATTTTAGTTTAAGAGCACGGCAAGTAATTTTAGTTTAATATGGACTTTTTCTTTTAGCTATTGGTGGCAGAATGATCCACCATGCCATGCGGGCAGTGTGGTGGTCCACCCACCAGCCCTATTCTAGGTTGTTTTGAGTTGGTGTGTTAGGCCAATTTAGTACATTATTTTTTGTTATTTTAGTGCGTGATTTGGGTCCTAAATTGGGGGGGTTTCAATTGTGTGTGTGGTTTTGGACTTTTCTAAGGGGGGGGGGGGGGAGGAAATGTGGTATATGGGAAATGGCACTTTATTGTGAAGTGCAGTGTGGTGATGTGCACTTCCCGTCACGTCACCACGCTGCCCTGTGTAGGCTACCATCTTTTCTCTTTGACTGGTACCCTTCGCCAGGTGTCTGCCGTGTAACCGTTACTTCAGTTCCATCAATAAAGCTGTGTTCGCCAACTCATCCTGCCTCATCCTTCACCCAGGTATTTTCCATACATAACAGGTTAGTTCCTTTATTTTCAGGTCTACAGCATTTTTTTTTAACCTCATGCATAAAGTGGCACTTTGAATTTCATCTGAATGTTTACTTAAATACTCAGCTTTAAAGTTTTGTATAAAGTGGCACTTAAAAGTTCAGATTGCATGTTTACATGGTGCTGACCAGTGAAATGCTGCCAATGTTGCAAAGTTAAAAATAAGAAAAAGCAACAGCGTTGCTGAGCTGAGTCAAATTTGTAATATATTCTTTGACTTTTAGATTTCTGTTTTTATATGTGTACAAAATGCGACCAGTCATTAACAAAGTATATTCTGTAGTTTTGTTGTTTTAAATAAGAGAGATGATATTGGTTTTGGATCGGTATTGGTCGATACTGAAAGTCACAGTATCAGTATCGGACTTGAAAAAGTGGTATCTGCTCATGCCTAGTTTTATGCTCCTTAAACAGGCTGATGCTGTGCAGGTGTTCAGTGAGAGCAGCAGTATGGGACCCACATATTTTGACATGTTTTAAATTAAAAATTGTATAATTTGTGTATTTGGTGTTGACAGTTTATTTTGAATAAATTTTCTGTAATTTGAAAAACAGAATATCCATATATCACCATTTGAAAACAGAGAAGCAGTGTAACAATCAATATTCAGACGATTGAAGTATTTTTTAAGGCTTATATAAAATGATTCCAGTGACAGCTAAATTTAATTTGTTCCTGTGACTTCCAGTAAACCAGCCCATTTGGGACCTCTGTTGAACGTGATGTTCCTGGTGTTCCTGCTCCTCAGTCACCCTTCCTCCTGTAGCAGCCTCACTTTTAAAACCAGTTCTCACAGAAATGTGCACGCTGACATGGGCTCAGCTGTGATCAATTGATTGGTGGATAAATGGGGATGATTGTGTTGGTGATAACGAGCCTCATCTTTTCACCCTCCTGAGTGCGTGTGTGGTAGCTTGGTCCTGACCCTGCATACATTAAAGGAGTGAAAACAAGTGACGGGCAGCAGAGGGAACAAAAAGCTGACGTGGGTGTGAGCAGGACAGAGGAGGACCTGTTGCCTTGGAACCTAGTGGAGTGTGTGTGGGTCGTGAGGGCGGTGATCCGATGATGGTAATTCTGTTAACATGATTGGTTTCCAGTTATTTCAAGCACATTTTGTTGTTATTTATTAATTAAGATGAGATAAGCCTTTATTAGTCCCACAATGGGGAAACTCCAGGATTGCAACAGCACAGGGATAGCAACACTCAGAGCAATAATTAAGAAGATAAGAAAATAAGAGCAGTGAATATACATAAGTACACATAAATATATAAATATATATACACAGTGCGGAGCATTGTAGCTAGATGGAATAAACAGCATAACCGTCTATTTATAGTTACCCTACATGATATGAATATGTACCCATACATATTGTCACCCTCCGAAGCGATTTATATTGTCCTAGTTGTATACTGGAGGGGACCATTTGTGTAAGTCTGTTGCGTCTTTTGCATTCAATACTATTAGGTCATGACGTTTTTTTGCTATCTCTGCGAGCAGCCCTGCTTAGGTTATACAGTCTGACAGCCGTAGGTAGGAATGACCTGCGAAACCTCTCGGTTGCACACCTAGGATGATGTAGTCTACTGCTAAATGAGCTCCTCAGTGTGTTCAGTATGTCCTGCATAGGGTGGGACTTGGACTCCAGCAGAGATGACAGTTTAGCCACCATCCTTCTCTCTCCTATCTCCTCCACTGGGTCAAGGCGTTGCCCCAGGACAGAGCTAGATTTCTTGATTAGTTTGTTCAGTCTCTTCCTATCAGCTGCTGTAATGCCACTGCCCCAGCAGACCACTCCAAATGTGATGGCTGATGCCACCACCGTATCGTAGAATGTCTTCAGCAGCGCCCCATGTACACCAAAAGACCTGAGCCTCCTCAGTAGGAACAGCCTGCGCTGTCCCTTCTTGTAGAGTGCGTCGGTATTGTGTGACCAGTCTAGTTTATTGTTCAGATGAACACCCAGGTACTTGTAGGATGTCACCATCTCAATGTCTGTTCCCTGGATGTTTACTGGTGCTGTGAGGGGTTGTCCTTGCCTGCGGCAGTCCACCACCAGCTACTTAGTTTTCCTCGCGTTGATCTGGAGGCAGTTCCGATGGCACCAGTCCACGAAGTCCTGGATAAGTCCTCTGTACTCAGCTTCATCTCCGTTGGAGATGAGGCCGACAATCGCAGAGTCGTCAGATAACTTCTGTAGATGGCAGTGTGTTGTGTTGTGTAAGAAGTCCGCAGTATAAAGGGTGAACAGGAAGGGAGCCAAAACCGTTCCCTGGGGGGCCCCCGTGCTACCGATGATCGTGTCGGACACACAATCCCGGGTTCTCACAAAGTGTGGCCGGTTAGTGAGGTAGTCCAGGATCCATGATGACAGGTGCTGGTCCACCCCTGCGCCCAGCAGCTTGTCCTTCAGGATCATCGGTTGGATGGTGTTGAACGCACTGGAGAAGTCAAAGAACATGATCTTCACCGCGTTCCCGGGCTTCTCCAGGTGGGACAGGGAACGGTGAAGGAGGAAGATCACTGCATCCTCCACCCCAATGCCATGCTGGTAGGCGAACAGGAGTGGATCCATCGCTGGTCCCACCAGGGGGCGGAGGTGAGCAAGGAGCAGTCTCTCCAGGGTCTTCATCATGTGAGACGTCAGGGCCGCTGGTCTATTGCTGTTCAGGTCTTTGGGGTGGGAAGTCTTTGGTACAGGTACCACACAAGATGTTTTCCACAACTGTGGTACTCTCCCCAGCTTCAGGCTCAGGTTGAAGATGTACTCCACAATCCCACACAGCTGGTCTGCACAGGACTTGAGGAGCTTTGCGCCGATGCTGTCCGGTCCCAAGGCCTTCCTCTCCTTGAGCTTCCTCAGCTCCGTCCGTCTGGGGGGCTGTGTGCTGGGAATGGGGGGGTGTTGGTGGAGGGGGGGTGTGGACAGCAGGTCTCGTTGACTTTAGAGGCAGCAGTGGTTGGTGTGCAGTCGGGGGGGAGGGCGGTTGGTCAAACCTATTAAAAAACAGGTTCAGATTGTTTGCCCACTCCCTGCCCCCTGTGGCCTGGGAGGAGGTATTCTGGAGCCCAGAGATGGTTTTAAGGTTTCTCCAGACCCCGCTGATGTCGCTCTGTTGCAGCCTGTTCTCCATCTTCTTCATGAAGCTGTCCTTGACTTCTCTGATCTTCCTCCTCAGCTCCCTTTGTATGGACTTCAGCATCTCCCTGTTCCCCAACCTGAAGATCCTCTTCTTCTCTCTCAGAAGTGTTTTTATCTCAGGGTTGATCCAGGGTTTGTTGTTCGAGCAACACCGTATGGTCTTGGTGGGTACGGTGTTGTCCACACAGAAGTTGATGTAGTTCGTGATGGTGTGAGTGAGGCCATCGATGTCCTCACCATGTGGATCGCAGATCTGCTCCCAGGCAGTGGTTTCAAAACAGTCCTTTAGCGCGTCCATTGCCTCCTCAGACCATAACTTCACCGTGCGTAATGCCTAAGGGGTGCGTAATACCTTCAGCATAATGCTTAATGTCAACTATTACTTGAAATTTGACTCTTATAATCAGTCAGGGCTTTCGGAACTAGGGCTGTAACTAATGATTATTTTGGTAGTTAACTAATCTCATGACTATTTTTTTTGATTAGTCAACTATCGCGATTATTTCTCTCATGTCCGCCATCTCTGCTTCCTTTTGGGGCTCTCATGCATATTTTCCCTCATCCGCTGTTTAAGCTCGCACGCCTGTGAAAATCACCTTGTTGTCAGTCCCTGCTTTAATAGAACATTTTATAAGCAGTTTCCAGAGCTAAACAGATAAAACAATAAAGCTGTATTAATTATCACAAGTTTAAGGTTATATATCAGTTTATCACAGGCAGCATAATGCCTAATGTCAATTAAACAACTGATTAAATATCTTACAAGTCAATTACTAACCTGCACTTATATAGCGCTTTTCTAGTCACAAAGACCACTCAAAGCGCTTTCATTAATACTAACCCTCTATTCTAAGGGCCTATAGGAAACAAATATCTAGGGACAATTTAGAACAGCCAATTAACCTAACATGCATGTTTTTGGCATGTGGGAGGAAACCGGAGAAATCCCGGAGTAAACCCACGCAACACGGGGAGAACATGCAAACTCCACACAGATCACTGTTGGTCGGGGGCTGGGATCGAACCCACGATCCCACGATCCCCACAATCCCCCGGCCAAGGGTAAACTGTGCTGCCGCAGTGCTAACCACTGCGCCACCGTGCAGCCAATTACTGATCTGCTCCAAGCCACAAACTAACATTAGGTGGAAGTTTTCTATAAGTGCATTTGTAATAATATAATTCAGAAAGGTAAACCTTCATATTCAATATTCACTGCACTTAAGAGTGAGAGTTCAAGCAGTTTGATTTAATTTTGAACATTATGGGTTGTAGGTTTTTATTTATGAAATTACAAACTGGGATATTCTAATTAACCCAGATGCACTAATATTCAGAATGAGGGCTAATATTAACGAGGATGAAAAAGGGATTGCGACTCCTGTAATTCAGTCATTTACTGCATTCACCACGTTAGCCATGACAGCTCAGTCCTCAGCAACCAGAGAGCTGATTGTCAAACAGCTAAGCTAACATCAACAGCACGTGCTAACCGTATTGTCATTTTTCTAAAGCTTGAAACAGTTGGCCACTGAAAATAAGCGGCACTAACTTTCTTTACTCACCAAAACTTACCAAGCAGAAGCAACCGTTAATGTTGCGGCTCCCGGGTGCCGTCGTTTCAGATGGTCATGCATCACTGTAGTGCTGCCAGGAAAGGTCTGCCTTGCAATGTCTGCATTTTACTTGTCAAATCAAGATCAAATCAAATCAACCTTTATTGTCATATTGCTGTACATACAACTGTAGTGCAGGCAAGATGAAATTGCGTTTCTTTAGGCATCCATATAAGTAAAAGAACATGATTTAAGACACACTCACACATATCATCACCCCCCACCCCACCACAGCCATTCACACATCCCTGAGACATACTTGGAAAAACTAACCAGAGCTATAATATACAAATAATATACAGTACATAATGTCCGTAAGTGCAGTAGTATGTATGAGAGATTCCGGATCAGCTGTTCAGCATCCTAACAGCTTGTGGAAGGAAGCTGTTAATCAGTTTGGTGGTTCTACCTCTGATGCTCCGGAATCGTTTGCCAGATGGCAGAAGTTCAAAGTCTTTATGCAGAGGGTGAGAACGGTCCTTGACACTGTTCAGTGCCCTGCTCCTACAATGGTTCTGAAAAAGTTCTTGGACAGAGGGGAGGGAGACTCCAATTACCCTCTCAGCTTCCTTAACTATCTTCTGCAGGGCTTTTTTGTCTGACATACTGCAGCTGGAGTACCACGTAGCAATGCAGTATGTCAGAACACTCTCCACCACACCTCTATAGAAGGTCCTGAGGATGCAGATGGGGAGAGAGGCCTGTTTGAGTTTCCTCAAGAAGTGCAGTCTCTGCTGAGCCCGCTTCCTGATCCCCAAGGAATTCTTGCTCCAGGTCAGGTCCTACGAGATCTGCACTCCAAGGAACTTGATGTTCTCCACTCTCTCCACTAAACGGCCGCCGATGCTGAGGGGGACGTGTTCAGACTGTGACTGCCGGAAGTCGATAATCATCTCCTTCGTTTTGTCCACGTTGAGCACCAGATTGTTCTCCATGCACCAGCCCTCCAGGTCTCTCACTTCTTCCCTGTACATTGATTCCTCATCCCTCTGAATAAGTCCCATCACCGTGGTGTCGTCTGCAAACTTAATAATCTGGTTCCCCTCGTGTCTGGATACACAGTCATGTGTTAGAAGTGTAAACAACAGTGGACTGAGAACGCAGCCTTGAGGGGATCTGGTGCTCAGCGTGACAGAGTTGGAGATGTTGTTTCCAACCTGGACAGACTGAGGTCTCTCTGTCAGGAAATCCAGGATCCAGAGACATGTGGCGGTGTTCAGACCAAGAAGGAGTAATTTCTCCCATCAGTCTCTGGGGAATAATGGTGTTGAATGCTGAACTGAATTCAATGTACAGGAGTCTGGCGTAGGTGTCTTTCTGATCCAGGTGGGTGATGACAGAGTGCAGGGTGGTGACTATAGCATCCTCCGTGGAGCGGTTTGAACGATATGCAAACTGGAGCGGGTCATGTGATGCAGGGAGGCAGGCTGTAATGTGTGGTTTGACAAGCCGTTCAAAACATTTCGTCACAATTGGTGTCAGTGCAACAGGACGATAGTCATTCAGACAGGACACAACTGGTTTCTTTGCCACCGGTACTATGATAGAGGTCTTGAAGCATCTGGGAACGATGGCCTGACTCAGGGAGATGTTATAAATGTCAGTCAGTACATCTGCCAACTCGCTTGCGCAGTCTCGGAGCACACGTCCCGGGATGTTGTCTGGACCTGCAGCTTTACGTGGGTTGACCCTGGTTAGGGTCCTCCGTGTGTCCGCTGTGCTGATGGTAAAAGCTGGTCCGACCGATGGTGGGGATGGGCCAGCCCTCCCTCTGATTGTCTGGTTTGATGCTTCAAAACGTGTAAGGAAGTCGTTGAGCCTGTCTGGAAGCGACGTGTCGTCATCATCGACCCCCTGCCTAGACTTATAGCCCGTCAGTGTCTGAACTCCCTGCCACATCTGCTTGGTGTTCCTAGTGTCACAGAGGTGTCCCTGGATTTTCTCCGTATAGGCGCGCTTTGCCGTCTTAATTCCTTTTGAGAGCGCAGACCTGGCTGAGCGGAGGACAATCCTGTCCTTCGCTCTGAAGGCTGCATCCCTGGCTGTAAGCAGCGAGTGCACCTCTGCAGTCACCCAGGGCTTATGGTTACCCCGCATAGTGATGGTCTTCACTGTAGTGACATCCTCTGTGCACTTCGCGATGTAGCTGGTGACCGTTTCAGCATACTCCTCCACATCTGTCTTGTCTTCCTGGGAGGCTGCTATTTTGAAGACCTTCCAGTCTGTGTGCAGAAAACAGTCTTTCAGTGCAGAGGTTGCACTCTCTGGCCAAATCCTGATTTGTTTCACTACTGGCCTGCTGCGCTTCAATAAAGGTTTGTAGGCAGGCACCAGCATCACGGATATGTGGTCAGAAAAGCCGAAGTGGGGGCAGGGCATTGCCTTATATGCATCTGTGTTTGTGTACACTAAGTCCAACATATTCTGTCCTCTGGTCTTAAAGTCTACACATTGTTTAAACTTGGGGAGCACAGTCTTTAAGCTGGTGTGATTAAAATCCCCCGCAACCACCACAAAACTGTCTGGGTGTGAAGTTTGGATTTCACTAATAGCATTGTGTAGTTCCCCGAGTGCCTTCTTAGCATTAGCGTTAGCGCTCGGCGCTATGTAAACAGCAGCTACAAACACGTTACTGAATTCCCTCGGCAGATAATATGGCCGACAATTTACAATAAGGAACTCCGCCAATGGAGAGCAGTGTTTAGATACTAACGTGGCGTTAACGCACCAGTTCTTGATAACATAGATGCATAGCCCCCCCCCCCCCCACGGCTCTTACCAGAGCTCGCAGTTTCTCTGTCTGCTCGGAACACCGACGTACCTTCTAGTTGAATGGCCGCGTCAGGGGTGTTGTCGTGGAGCCATGTCTCCGTGAACGCAAGCACACAGCAGTCCCTCCACTCTCTCCGGGTTTCTCTCAGCAGACGCATCTCGTCCAGCTTGTTGTCGAGGGAGCAGACGTTAGAGAGAAGGAGCGACAGTACTGCTGGTCTGGAGGGGTTAGCCTTTAGCCTAGCATGAATCCCGGCCCTTTTTCCACGCTTTTGCTTGCGTTCCCTCCGCTTACGCTTCCTCCTCTCCCGGGTAGCCTCCAGCAGGGACTCCGCCAGAATTCCATGCTGGCGTAGAATGTCCAAGTCACAACCGAGCGCCGCGGTTCTTGGAGCGTGCAGTACCTTGATGTTTAATAAGGTCTCACGGTTGTAAGTTTTACAGAATGTACGTCTGGGATGATCAAAACTCTCACACTCGCTGATGTCAAGAGGGGCCGCTGCGTCTAGGCGCGCCGCCATCATCATGAATCATGAATTGTTTTGTTTTTTTGTGTTTTGTGTGAAATGTTCCCATACTACAGAAAGTTTGGGTCTGCCTTTTTTTTTTTAGCTGCACTTCGACTTGTTTGTTTTTTTTGCTTCGCCATGTTGTGCTTCTCTTCTTCTTCGCTGGAAATTGTTCATGCATGCCGGACAACAGAAGACAGCAGGTCACTACTACTCGCAGCAGTTCTGATCGTGCATTACAGTTACAACTGAACATTAATGCATGCCGTGGAATGGCCTTTTTTTATAATCAAATGATTTGTCAACAATAAAAATCTGCATCAGCAAATTTTTATTGTGGACATTATCGACAACGTCGACTAATCGTTTCAGCCCTATTGTGAACCTGGACACAATGGGTATTTAGGGAAATACCATTCTCTGTATTTAACCTAAAGAGCATTTTGGGGGGACGGTACAGTGGTTAGCACTGCTGCTTCACAGCTAGGGCTGCAACGATTAGTTGACATTGTTGATGACATCAATAATAAAAATTTGCTGATGCAGGTTTTCATTCAACGCATCATTTTATTTTAAAGTTTATATTCATGCTGCAGAAATGTTCACTTTAACTGTTCCAGCGAACTATCATGCGCGGTGCTGTTGTAAAGAAGTCTTGTAACCTACCACCACCCATTAGGCAGGGTAATACTCATGAACTGGGCGTCAGTCCCCTTAAAGGAGACATGATGAAAATATCTCTTTTCCAGTCTGCAGTAGATGTCAGGAAAAACGCGTCCCTGTCTTTTTGTAAGGATCTGCCTTGTTCTCAGTAACTCTTATTAATAAATGAACTGTTTTGACTCTGGTTTCACCGGAATGATACCCCTCCCCCCAGTCATTATGTTCACCCATGTTAATGACAGGGAGTGTCCCTGTCTACCACTGTGTAGTTAGCATAGCAACTGTGGTTTTTATGGTCTATCTGTATATCTCATGGGGTGTGCCATGTCATATTGTTCACAATAATACCGGTAAAAATTTTGATACCAGTGTAAAAATTAAGATTGTGATATTGCTGCGTGACAACATCACACCGTTACACTGCCGACGGAAGTTATAGAAATGGGGAAAAAAAATATGGCATGGGAAGCTGTAGCACAGAAGTCAGACCGGCTATATCCAGTTGAGTGGAAATATTTAAGTTTCACTTTCTGTTTCAGACTGCTGTCATGTTAAAAATAAAAAATGGTGCAGCAGTGTGGATAAGCTGCCTGCATTTTTAACGCATGTTAACGCTGCTAGAGCAGTATTAATGTCAATGTGCCGCTCAAAGTGGCTGTAGTTGTATTTTAGTTCAGTTTTGGCTGCTTTGTTCTGATTTTATTCAGCCACCCTGTCCCGCACCGCTCCATGGTGCAGTTCATGACACTGTCAGAGTTCACCGCCGCTACTCGCTGAGAGCTAGTGAGGAATTCCTCTTTGGATCAGTGGTAGAGTAAGGGGTTCTGAGATCACGATGTCATGGATTCAAGACTCAGCCTGGGATATTCGGAGGTGTATGTCTACCTTACCTGAGGGTGAAAGTGACTTAGGTGTGTCCACTTTGACTGTGGGTCGAAACAGACTTCGTGATTTGTACTTTGTGATTCGTGCTTCATGTGATTTGTGATCCCAGGCTGAAATAGGCAATTCTGGCCTTGGCCCAGGAAGTGGGTCGTAACACACCTGAAGAGGAAAAAACAAAACATTCAGTGCAACGAGAGCCAAAAAGCCCAGGAGAGGTCTGTGCAGCGAGAGTACTGCAGGCAAAGTGACTGCATAAAACCCGACTCCTGTGTGCAGTTGAGATGTAATGGTTTATATTCTTGAAATATTTGATACAGAACTAAAAAATATTTAAACTAAATTTGAGCTGCTGTTTATAAACTGGAGAAATAAGTTTTGTTTTGCTGAATATGTTGAAGGTAAATAACGCTGGCCTGTAAAACTGTCCTTTTTGCATAAATTTAAAAGAAAAAAAACTAGCCTGTAATACCGTGAAAAATATTGTTATCATGAAAATTCACAGAAATATTGTGATATCATTTTTAGGCCATATTGCCCACCCCTACTCACAATTGTTTGTATAGTTTGCCTCATTCTGGCGTACGGAATATATATCTCTGTGTGTGTGTGTGTGTGTGTGTGTGTGTGTGTGTGTGTGTGTGTGTGTGTGTGTGTGTGTGTGTGTGTGTGTGTTGGGAATGGCCTGATCAAAATATAAAAAATTAAGGTAACTATGCTAAACTACCTACACCAAGCTAACTGCAAAGTTAGCTTAATGGCTTTTCTCACCCAGCCAGACTTCCACGTTCCCAGCTGGTTCATTAATCCACAGTCTGTTTTAAATTCATAAAGATGTGGACAAAAGGCATAACGTGTCCTTTTAAAATCAAATCAAATCAAAGTACTTTTACCATTAACTGAAGTACTGGAAAATGAGACAACCCAAAATCTTTCATGGAGTTTTCTTTTTTTTTTGGTCACCGATCAGCCATGTGTTGTTCTATAGTCCAGGTGCAAGTGTGGCCTGAAACCTTCCTGATGTCTGACCCTGGGGTTTCTCTGCAGTGGGTCTTTGTGCTAATTGATATTATTCTGTTTCAACACAATTAAATGGCCGTTCAGTAGCGAGACATCACAGGTTGTACCATTTACCATCTCTGTGATGGCTGTGTGTGAATATGTATGAGGTTAATGACAGTGCTTTATCGTATGTATGTGTGTGTGGCCTCCGCTGCCGCCAGTCCACTCATCACCAGGCCTGATGATTCATCCCAGCTCAATTACGTCCAGGAAACGCGTCCTTTTGTCTCAGTACGGTGAAAAAAAACTAAAAGCAGGCAGAGGAGCCAGCAGGCAAAAGAGATGGAGGCTGTCAATAGTGATTATGCATGACAGGATGCAATTTCAAACTGCACGCCTCACTGCACATGTGCATCGTTAGTCATCGTCATCTAGGTGTTTGGGTAGAAGCAAGAGAACAGTGTGATGTTGCTTTCATCCCCTGCGGTGGTTTACATGTGTCTCTTACTTTTTTTTTTTTTAGTCATGGACAGAAAGAGCAAAAGGCCAGACTGGAAGCACAGCAGAGCAGAAGAAGAGGAAAAGGCCAGAAGGAGGAGAAGACACAGAAAATGATGTGGTCGAAGCTGAAAACGGTGCCAAGAGGAAATCCTTTGATCCCTCCTCCAAGCTTTCAGCATTTGCATTTAATAAAAACTGAAGAACCTGTTAAAAACATCAACTTGACATATTTCTTAAATCTGTTTGTTGTGTTGTTTGAAGCACTTAATGAGGTTTTAAAGCCATCTTCAGTGTTGATGATGGATCAGCCGTGTTCAGTAATAATGTTTGGGCTTCTTTGTGTCATCGTTTTTACTTGTAGTGCATTTTAGCGTTTAATAAAGGTTAATGTTTGTAAGCTGGTAGTTTTTCATTTTTCATGGCTTGCTTTGTTTAGGAGCGGCCTACATGTTACAGTCTCAGCTGCCTTGACATACAAGTAAACCCACAGTTAAAAAGGGATTGAATGGTTCTACAGTTCACTTATTCACCATTGGTTCTCACTCAATCCCAAGTGTCCAAAAGTACATATAGTACCAACAAACTAGTTTAGAGGGCTTCTGAATATACACTACCGTTCAAAAGTTTGGGGTCACTTAGAAATTTCCTTATTTTTGAAAGAAAAGCACTTTTTTTCAATGAAGATAACTTTAAACTAATCAGAAATACACTCTATACATTGCTAATGTGGTAAATGACTATTCTAGCTGCAAATGTCTGGTTTTTGGTGCAATATCTACATAGGTGTATAGAGGCCCATTTCCAGCAACTATCACTCCAGTGTTCTAATGGTACAATGTGTTTGCTCATTGCGTCAGAAGGCTAATGGATGATTAGAAAACCCTTGTGCAATCATGTTAGGTCTCCAATGCTGTAATTGCTGCAAATGGAGGATTCTTTGACGAAAGCAAAGTTTGAAGGAAAAAATTATTATTTCAAATACAAATCATTATTTCTAACCTTGTCAATGTCTTGACAATATTTTCTATTCATTTTACAACTCATGGTGGTAAATAAGTGTGACTTTTCATGGAAAACACAAAATAATTGTCTGGGTGACCCCAAACTTTTGAACGGTAGTGTATGCAGATATGCAAATAAATAAATTCAATGTTATTTATATAACACAATTTCACAACAACAGTTGTCTCATAGCACTTTCAAACTGTAGGACAAATACCCCACAGAGTTGCAGAAAAGACCCCCCAACAAAGAGAGGAAAAACTCCCTTTTAGCAGGAAGAAACCAGTAGCAAAACCGGGCTCACGGAGGGGCAGTCATCTACTGCAACTGGAGTGTGTGTGTGTGTGTGTGTGTGGGGGGGGTTACAGAGAAGAAAAAGAAAAGAACACATTTAGAGAGCAAACAGTCAAAACAAATGGTCGAATGCTTTCTCCAAGTCCATAAAACACATGTAGACTGGTTGGGCAAACTTCCACGAGCCCTTGAGGGTTCTACAGAGGGTGAAGAGTTGGCCCGATGTGCCACAACCAGGATGAAAACCACATTGTTCCTCCTCAATCCAAGGTTCCCCAATGGCCGGATTCTCCTCTCCAGTACCCTGGTATAGACCTTCCCAGGGAGGCTGAGGAGTGTGATCCCTCTAAAGTTGGAACACACCCTTCGGTCCCCCTTCTTTTAAGAGAAGAACCACCACCCCAGTTTGCCATACCAAAGGCAATGTTCCCAACCTCCATGTAATGTTGCAGAGGTGTTTCAGCCATGACAGCCCTACAACATCCAGGGCCTTGAAGTACTGAGGGTGAATCTTATCCACCCCCGGGGCCCAGCCACCAAAGTTTTTTAACAACTTCGGCAACCTCCACCTCTGTGATGGGCGACCCATCTCCTTCATCCTCAGACTCTGCTTCCACAATGGAAGTGTCGGTGGGATTGAGGAGATCCTCAAAATATTCCTTCCACCACTCGACAATGTCCCCAGCTGAAGTGAGCAGCACCCCATCTGCACCATACTGTGTGAACAGGGAGCTACTTCCCCCCTCCTCAGTCACAGGACGGTTTGAAAGTATCTCTTCCAGGCCAACTGAAAGTCTTGCTCCATGGTCTCACCAAACTCCTCCCACACCCAAGTTTTAGCCTCGGCAACCGGTCGAGCTGCACTCTGCTTGTCCTGCTAGTACAACTCGGCTGCTTCAGGAGTCCCACAAGCCAACCAAGCTCAGTAGGACTCCTCCAGCTTGATGGCACCCCCTCACCTCTGGCGTTTACCATTTGGTTTGGGGGTTGCCACCACAAGAGGCACCGACAAACATGCGGCCACAGCTCTGAACATCCACTTCAGCAGTGGAGGTGGAGAACATGGCTCATTCAGATTCCATGTCTCCAGATTACCTTGGAATGTGGTCGAAGCTTCTCTGTAGGTGAGAGTTAAAGATCTCTCAGATGGGAGCCTCAGCCAGACGTTTCCAGCACACCCTCACTATCCATTTGGGTCTACTAGGTCTGAATGGCATCCTCTCCTGCCTTCGGATCCAACTCACCACCAGGTGGTGGTCAAGTTGACAGCTCTGCACCTCTCATTACCTGAGTGTCCAAGACATATGGTCGCAAGTCTGATGACAATAACAAAACTGATCATCGACCAAGGGTGTCCTGGTGCCAGGTGCACATATAGACACTGTTATGCTTGAACATGGTGTTTGTTATGGAGAAACTGTGGTTGGCACAGAAGTCCAATAACTGAACATCACTCGGGTTCCGATCAGGCAGGCCTTTCCTCCCAATTACATCCATCCAGGTTTCACTGTTGTTGCCCACGTGTTCAATGAAGTCCCCCAGTAGGACAATGGAGTCTCCAAGAGGAGCACCCTCCAGCACCCCAGTCAGAGACTCCTAAAAGGGTGGGTACCCTGAACCATCATTTGGTGCATAGGCACAAATGATGGTCAGGACCCGTTTCCCAACCTGAAGGCACGGGGAAACTACTCTTTGGTCCACCAGTGAAAACTCCAACATAGAGGAGGTCAGATTCAATTCAATTTATTTATATAGCGCCAAATCACTACACAGGTCGTATCAAGGCACTTTACAGAAAAGAGTGGGTTTAGGCCACACTCTCAGTTTATAGAACCCAGCAGAGACCCCTAAGAGCAACCACTGTGACGACACAGGCGAGGAAAAACTTCCCTTTAATGGGCAGAAACCTTGGATGGAACCATAGCTCATAGAGGACGGTCATCTGCCTTGACCGGCTGGGTTGAGTAGCTACATTCAAAAACAAACATTCAAATACAACATTCAAAGCCAAACAGTCCAGTACCAAGCCTGGCCAGGCTGCACATGCAAGCGAAGGCCTGGCAGGGGCAGCATTTCTAACTAAAGGCCTTATCAAAGAGAAAAGATTTCAACTTGCTCTTGAATAAAGAGAGAGTGTCTGCCTCCCGAACTGAACTGGGAAGACGGTTCCACAGGAAGGGAGCTTGATAGCTGAAAGCGCTACCTCCCAATCTACTTCTAGATACCTTGGGGGCCACTAGTAGTTTGGATTTTTGAGAGCGCAGAGCTCTGGTTGGATGGTAAGGAACTAAGAGTTCTTGCAGGTAAAAAGGAGCCATACCATTAAGAGCTTTATAGGTTAAGAGCAATATCTTAAATTCAATTCTATATTTTATTGGGAGCCAAGAAGCTAAAACTGAAGTAATGTGATCTCCCTGTTCTCATAAGGATACGTGCAGCTGCATTCTGAATGAGTTGGAGAAACTTTATGAACTTGTTTGGGCAACCTGATAAAAGTGAGTTACAATAGTCAAGTCTAGAAGTCATAAAGGCATGGACAAGTTTCTCTGCATCTTTATGAGACAGGATGGACCTAATTTTAGAAATATTACGCAGATGGAAGAAGGTGGTCTTAATGGTTTGGTGTATGATAGTTGAAAGACACATCTTGGTCAAAGACAACTCCAAGATTCATAACAGAAGATGTAGAAGTCAGTGCAATGCCATCTAGTGTTATCTTGCTAAAAAAGAGTACTTCTAGCATGTTTGGGGCCAAAAACGATGACTTCAGTTTTATCTGTATTCAGCAATAGAAAGTTGTAGTTCATCCAGGTTTTGATATCCTTAAGACACTCCTGGAGTAAACCCAACTGGCTGGGATCATCTGGATTGATGGATAAATACAACTGAGTGTTGTCAGTGTAACAATGAAAATGAATAGAATACTTCCTCATAATGTCTCCCAAAGGCAGCATGTGTAATGTAAACAAAACTGGTTTAAGAACTGATCCCTGCGGAACTCCATAGCTAACCATGGTCTGAGTAGAGGACTTGTTATGGACATGAACAATCTGGGAACGATCTGATAGATAAGATTGGAACCATCTTAGCATTGTTCCATTCAAGCCAATTTGCTGTTCAAGTCTCTCTAGCAGAATATGGTGGTCACTGGTATCAAAGGCAGCACTGAGGTCCAATAAAACAAGGACGGAGACAAGTCCTTTGTCAAATGCCATAAGGATGTCATCAGTAACTTTCACTAAGGCTGAAAGTATATGGGTATACAAGGATACCCACCCCTCCTTGCCACCTGAATCACATAGTACTGGACCCCTGTGGTCCTTGCGGGTGGTGAACCCACTGGAGGGCAGACCCATGTGGCTCAGTTGGTTGAGCCCAGCTGGGTCCCATGGAGAGAAACCCGGCCACCAGACGTTTCCCATCGAGCCCCTCCCTCAGGCCTGGCTCCAGGGGCAGGGCCCCGGTTACCCCATACTGGGTGGGGTACACTGAATCCTTGTTTGAACATTCATCATGAGCGTTTTGGATCGCTCTTTGTCTGGCCCTTCACCCAGGACCTGTTTGTTTTGGAAGACCCTACCACAAGCAAATTACTCCCGACAACATAGCTCCTGGAATCACGAGGGCTCAAAAAACTCCCCACCACCGCCACCACCATCACCACAATAATGTGGTGATCCAGATTTTTTTAAATGGCAAGGGGCCTGATCATTTAGAGCTTTGTAAATGAGAAGGATTTTAAATTCTACATTGTATGGGAAGCCAGTGAAGGGAGGCCAGAACCGGAGAGAAATGTTCTCTTTCTGGTACCTGTTGGAAACTGTAGCTGCAGCATTTTGGATCAACTGAGACATTTTAGGACAGCCTGATAATGGTTAAAATAATCTAATCTAGAACTAACAAAAGCATGGATTAGTTTCTCAGCATCATCAATATATTCCTAATCTTGGCAATATGCAAATGACAAAAGGCAGGCTTAGAAATAAGTTTGATATGTAAATTTAAGGACAGCTGTTGATCAGAAATAACTCCTAGGTTCCTCACAGAATGCTTAGGAAATAGAATACCATCTAAACTGTCTTATTTGGGAAAGAATTTCTCAGGTTTTTGAGCCAACTAGAATGACTTAAGTCTTCTCTGAATTTAATAGTGAGAAATTGCAAGTCATCCCAGCTCTGCTTTCCTTAACAAATGCCTCTAGTTAAAGGCCAAATGTCACGTAACAGGGTACTTTAAATGTCTTGAAACTAGATATAAAAGGGAACCGATCCATTCGGGTCTTGGTGCATATGCTTCAGTAACGCCGGAATATTCGTTAATTTAAAACTGCCGCGCTTGGCCTGACGTTCCTACTCACGGCCCCTGGAATCGCCTGAGGAAGAAGGCGGAAGTGACGAAATAGGTTGTACCCTAGTTTGATGCTTGGGGTATTTCGATTGATTGTTTATATGGAGACTGGAAGATTGAAGTGAGCAACAAGAAAGAAAAGATTGGATATTTCACCCATACCTTAAAATGGGACTATCAGGGACAGCTGGGTAATAAGGGACATTTCTCTGGGAAATGTTTTCTTACCTGTCAAGTGAGACGTTTTCGCCGTATTTTAATACCGTAAAACGCGGCTATAAGGGACGGCGGAGTAATAAGGGACACTTTTCTGGGAAATGTTTTAAATGTAATTCGTGTTGTTATTGTCAAATATTTTAAGGATTCATGGATATTTGACAATAACAACACAACTCAGCGTCCGGCGCAAAATAAAAAAAAAGCAGAATTCTGTATTTGTAAGGCGATTCCTCTCTGTTCCGCAGCCGCAGCACAGCTGAAAGTGTTAAACCATTATCCTAATGACTTCTCATTGTAGTGATAATAGCTCCCGCTGAGCGATCTGCCCGCCCCGACAATCAGACAAATGATTGAGTCCACACTTCTCAATGTAGTGCGAATAGCTCAGGCTGAGCCATCTGCCAGCACCCTAGCTGTGGGGGATCACACACACGACATGCTCCTCAACACACTCAATTTTTTTTCCCGTATATTTTTCTTTTGGGCGTACAGAAATGGCAATACGCCCGTTTTTGCTAAAATTGCATTTTCCCTGTATTTTCCTTAAAATATTTGACAATAACAACACGAATTACATTTAAAACATTTCCCAGAAAAGTGTCCCTTATTACTCCGCCGTCCCTTATAGCCATGTTTTACGGTATTAAAATATGGCGAAAACGTCTCACTTGACGGGTATGAAAACATTTCCCAGAGAAATGTCCATTATTACTCCGCCGTCCCTTATAGCCGCGTTTTACGGTATTAAAATACGGCGAAAACGTCTCACTTGACAGGTATGCGCCTCCATTTTCATATTGATCTGGTAAATTTCTTGACAGCAGCGGCTCTCCTCCACTGTAATAATAATGGCTTCCGAAAAATCAATATTTATGGGGCGCCCTCGACAGACCCCCTTCGGCTTCCCAATTCTGGAGGCGATTAATGTCCAATTCAATGACATTTTCCACTGGTTCTGCTCTCTGGTCATCGTCGGAACTGTTGTCATCAGACAAAGCATCTGATTCCGTCTCGGACGGCTCGAACCTGTAAGGTTCTATGCCTCTGTCACTGTCTGAACCACTGACAAAAAAAAAAAGACAAAACTAAACTAATTTGTTCACAATCGCTGTCACTTTCCGTCATGATTGTCCAATGTTGATAAGTGTGAATGTGGATAGGCAGGGCAGCCAGGGTACAACTTGTGACGTCAAAAACATGGGCGTGGTCTGGACTGGCTGTCACAAGCCAGTGAGCAAGGTGGGGCCTTCACCTGGTGTATTTTGTGCAATTATGTAAATACAGGTGGGTGATATGGTCTCCGGTATGAATATTTGGTTTAAGCTATGTGTATTTTATCTAAATTCGTTGTCATTTAGAAAAAAAAATTACGTGACATTTGGCCTTTAAGATAATTGATTTCTGTCATCTGGTGTAAATACAACTGTCATCTGCATAATGAAATTTATGCAATGGGGTCTCTTTTAAAATAAACCTACCATAAAAATTATGGCCTGTTCATTTCTTTGTAAGGGGGTAAATTACAAATTCAACAGGGGATCCAATAATTATTTCTGTCACTGTACAACTGGTGGGCAGCGCGGTGGCAGAGTGGTTAGCACTGCGGCAGCACAGCAACTCACCCTTGGCTGGGGGATCCTGGGTTCGATCCCAGCCCCCAACCAACAGTGATCTGTGTGGAGTTTGCATGTTCTCCCCGTGTCTGCGTGGGTTTACTCCGGGATTTCTCCGGTTTCCTCCCACATGCCAAAAACATGCAAGTTAGGTTAATTGGCATCAAACTGGGGATTCTAAATTGTCCTTAGGTCTGACTGTGAGAGTGAATGGTTGTCTGTCTCTCTGTGTTGACCCTGCAATGGACTGGCGATCTGTCCAGGATGTACCCTGCCTCTCGCCCAAAGATGCTGGGATAGGCTTCAGCCCCCCCCGCAACCCGAAAAGGATTAAGCAGAAGAAGATGGATGGATGGGTGGATGTACAACTGGTATTGCTGCTCTAGTGAATTCAGATAAAATGATTATCTATTGTATCCCCAAGCTTAATATGAAAGCAAAAATACATCTACTTTTTAATTTTAAAATGAAATGTCATACTTTTTTCCTCTCTAGTATGCAGAAACTGTTAAAAATTATGACTATTAAAGGCCCTCATGGCAGTATTGTGCATTTAAGCATTTTTTTCTTTACAAATTTATATAACAAATGAATTTTTAAAAAATCAGCGTTCACGTAATGTTGGGACAGTATGTACAATGCAAAGAAAAGTGATTCTTAAATATATTTCGTGAGTTGTTTCCATTGTTAATATTTATTTCTACGTGTCAGTCCTGCAGCACATGCTTGGGCCAAGGGTACAGTTAGGCCCAAAAATATTTGGACAGTGACACAAGTTTTGTTATTTTAGCTGTTTACGAAAACATATTCAGGATACAATTATATAATCAATATGGGCTTAAAGTGCAGACTGTCAGCTGTAATTTGAGAGCAAGGGTTTAGGAATTACAGCTCTTTAATACATAGTCGCCTCTTTTTCAAGGGACCAAAAGTAATTGGACAATTGACTCAGAAGGCTGAAAAAAAAAATAACAAGGCTGCATGGGCTCTTCCCTCGTTAACCTGTCATCAATTAAGCAGTTAAAAGGTCTGGAGTTGATTGCAGGTGTGGCGTTTGCATTTGGAAGCTGTTGCTGTGAACACACAACATGCGGTCAAATGAGCTCTCAATGGAGGTGAAACACACCATCCTGAGGCTGAAAAAAAAAAAGAAGAAATCCATCAGAGAGATAGCAGAAATGTTAGGAATGGCCAAATCAACAGTTTGGTACATTCTGAGAAAAAAAGAGTGCACTGGTGAGCTTGGGAACTCAAAAGGCCTGGACGTCCACGGAAGACAACAGTGGTGGATGATCACAGAATCCTTTCCTGTGAAGAACAACCCCTTCACAACATCCACTCAAGTGAAGAACACTCTCCAGGAAGTAGGTGTATCAGTATCTAAGTCTACCATAAAGAGAAGACTTCATGAGAGTAAATACAAAGGATTCACCACAAGTTGCAAACCATGAATCAGCCTCAAAAATAGAAAGGCCAGAATTGACTTTGCCAAAAAACACCTGAAGAAGCCAGCCCAGTTCTGGAACAGCATTCTTTGGACAGATGAGACTAAGATCAACCTGTACCAGAATGATGGGAAGAAGAAAGTTTGGAGAAGAATTAGAACAGCTCATGATCCAAAGCACTACATCTTCTGTAAAACATGGTGGAGGCAGTGTGATGGCATGGGCATGCATGGTTTCCAATGGCACTGGGTCACTTGTGTTTATTGATGATGTGACAAAAGACAGAAGCAGCCGGATGAATTCTGAAGTGTATAGGGATATACTTTCTGCTCAGATTCAGCCAAATGCAGCAAAGTTGATTGGACGGCGCTTCACCAATGATCCAAAACATACTGCAAAAGCAACCCAGGAGTTTTTTAAAGCAACGAAGTGGAATATTCTGCAATGGCCGAGTCAATCACCAGATCGCAACCCAATCGATCATGCATTTCACTTGCTCAAGACAAAACTTAAGGCAGAAAGACCCACAAACAAGCAACAACTGAAGACAGCTGCACTAAAGGCCTGGCAAAGCATCACAAAAGAGGAAACCCAGCGTTTGGTGATGTCCATGGGTTCCAGACTTCAGGCAGTCATTGCCTGCAAAGGATTCTCAACAAAATATTGAAAAGTAACATTTTACTTAGGATTATGTTTATTTGTCCAATTACTTTTGAGCCCCTGAAATGAGGAGTGTTTGTATAAAAATAGCTACAATTCCTACATGTTTAATCATATATTTTTGTTCAACCCCTTGAATTAAACCTTAAAGTCTGCACTTCAATTCCGTTGTAGTTGTTTCATTTCAAATCCAATGTGGTGGCATGCAGAGCCCAAATCATGAAGATTGTGTCACTGTCCAAATATTTCTGGGCCTAACTGTATTTTAGCATTAGTGTGGAGAGTGCAATAACAGACCAGACTTGCACAGCAGATGAACTTTATTCACTCTCACTTCATTCAGACTCAGAAAAAGCAATGACCTCCTGCCACAGGGTCTTTCCTTTTATATCACCCGACTCATTCCCCCTGCTGCCTGAGGTCTTGCATCACAATACATTTAACACATCACCACTCCTACTGTCCCCGCAGCTGCTCCTTCCTGCTGCCTGGGGTCTTACGTCACAATCCTTCTCCCATCACAATTCCTATTGTCCTCATCTGTTTAATCCCCCATGCTCTTCCGGCAGAGGGACTATTTGCCTCTCCTCTGCTTCCAGTCTGAGATGAATATCCCAGCATGGGTTCCCCACATTAGTATTATTTAAAAAAAAAAAACAGTAATTGTTTGATGTACAGGTGATGTCATCAGAGGAATGTCACTGATTCAGATTTGGTACAAAAACTGTCCATGAAACATTAAGTCTTTGAGAAGCAAAGCTGGACAGACCATCTCCAGTTTGTCAACAGATGCATAACAAAACGTTCCTCCAAGAAAGATTTGGAAGGAATTTAAGCTTAACTTTAACGTTAAATCTGTGAGAAAAATTGAAGGTTTAACTGCCATTTTCCATCCATCCATCCATCCATCGTCTACCGCTTTTCCGGAGGTCCGGGTCGCGGAGGCAGCAGTTCAAGCAGAGAAGCCCAGACTTCCCTCTCCCCAGCCACCTGCTCCAGCTCTTCAGAGGGGATACCAAGGCGTTCCCAGACTAGCTGGGAGACATAGTCTCTCCACCGAGTCCTGGGTCTGCCCCGGGGTCTCCTCCCAGTGGGACGTGCCTGAAACACCTCAAGTGGGAGGCGTCCAGGAGGCATCCTAATCAGATGCCCATACCACCTCAACTGACTCCTTTCAATGTGGAGGAGCAGCGGTTCTACTCTGAGCCTCTCCCGGATGACTGAGCTCCTCACCCTATCTCTGAGGGTGAGTCCAGCAATCCTACGGAGAAAGCTCATTTCAGCCGCTTGTATCCGCGATCTCGTTCTTTCGGTCATTACCCAAAGCTCGTGACCATAGGTGAGAGTAGGAACGTAGATTGACTGGTAAATCGACAGCTTTGCCTTAGAACTAAGCTCCCTCTTCACCACAACAGACCGGTACAACGTCCGCATCACTGCAGATGCTGCTCCAATCCGTCTGTCGATCTCTCGCTCCATTTTCCCCTCACTCGTGAACAAGACCCCAAGATACTTAAACTCCTCCACTTGGGGCAGGAGCCTGTCCCCAACCCGGAGAGGACAATCCACCTTTTTCCGGCTGAGGACCATGGACTCGGACTTGGAGGTGCTGATTCTCATCCCAGCCGCTTCACACTCAGCGGCAAACCGTCCCAGCAAGAGCTGTAGGTCATTGCTGGATGAAGCCAACAGGACAACATCATCTGCAAACAACAGAGATGAGATCCTGTGGTCACCAAGCATGACACCCTCCATTCCCTGGCTGCGCCTAGAAATCCTGTCCATAAAAATTATGAACAGGACCGGTGACAAAGGGCAGCCCTGGCGGAGTCCAACTCTCACTGGGAATGACTCCGACCGAGTGTTGGCAATGCGAACTAAACTCTCACAACGGTCGTACAGAGACCGAATAGCTCGTAACAACAAGCCCGATACCCCATACTCCCGAAGCACCCCCCACAAAAATCCATGAGGGACGCGGTCAAATGCCTTCTCCAAGTCCACAAAACACATGTAAACTGGTTGGGCAAACTCCCACGAACCCTCAAGAATTCTCGAGAGGGTAAAGAGCTGGTCCGATGTGCCACGGCCAGGACAAAAACCACATTGCTCCTCCTGAATCCGAGGTTCGACCAACGGCCGGACTCTCCTCTCCAATACCTTGGCATAGACCTTCCCAGGGAGGCTGAGGAGTGTGATCCCTCTAAAGTTGGAGCACACCCTCCGGTCCCCTTTTTTGAAGAGAGGAACCACCACCCCGGTTTGCCATGCCAAAGGCACTGCCCCCGACCTCCACGCAATGTTGCAGAGGCGTGTCAACCATGACAACCCAACAACATCCAGGGCCTTGAGGTACTCGGGGCGAATCTCGTCCACCCCCGGGGCCCGGCCACCAAGGAGATTTTTAACCACCTTGGCGACCTCAGCCCCTGTGATAGGCGAGTCATCCCCCTCGTCCCCAAACCCTGCTTCCTCTGTGGAAGGCGTATCAGTGGGATTGAGGAGATCCTCGAAGTATTCCTTCCACCGCCCGACGATATCCCCAGTTGAAGTCAACAGTGTCCCATCCGCACCATACACAGTGTGGACGGGGAGCTGCTTTCCCCTCCTGAGCCGCCGAACAGTTTGCCAGAATCTCTTTGAAGCCGACCGAAAGTCTTGTTCCATGGCCTCACCGAACTCCTCCCATACCCGGGTTTTTGCTTCAGCAACCACCCGAGCTGCACTCCGCTTGGCCTGCCGGTACACCTCAGCTGCTTCGGGAGTCCCACAAGCCAACCAAGCTTGATAGGACTCCTTCTTCAGCTTAATGGCCCCCCTCACCACTGGTGTCCACCACTTGGTTCGGGGGTTGCCACCACGAGATGCACCGACCACCTTGCGGCCGCAGCTCTGGGCTGCCGCTTCAACAACAGAGGTGGAGAACATGGCCCATTCAGACTCCATGTCTCCAGACTCCCTCGGAATGTGGTTGAAGTTCTTCCGGAGGTGGGAGTTGAAGACCTCCCGGACAGGGGCCTCAGCCAGACGCTCCCAGCACACCCTCACTATACGTTTGGGTCTACCAGGTCTGAATGGCTTCCTCCCCTGCCATCGGATCCAACTCACCACCAGGTGGTGATCAGTTGACAGCTCTGCACCTCTCTTTACTCGGGTGTCCAAGACATACGGTCGCAGGTCTGATGATACGATAACAAAATCGATCATCGACCTGCGGCCTAGGGTGTCCTGGTGCCAGGTGCACATATGGACACCCTTATGCTTGAACATGGTGTTCGTTATAGACAGACTGTGGTTAGCACAGAAGTCCAATAACTGAACACCACTCGGGTTCAGATCGGGCAGGCCGTTCCTCCCAATCACCCCCCTCCAGGTTTCACTGTCGTTGCCCACGTGCGCATTGAAGTCCCCCAGTAGGACAATGGAGTCTCCAGGAGGAGCACCCTCCAGCACCCCAGTCACAGACTCCAAAAAGGGTGGGTACTCTGAAACATCATTTGGTGCATAGGCACAAATGATGGTCAGGACCCGTTTCCCAACCCGAAGGCGCAGGGAAGCAACCCTTTCGTCCACCGGGGAAAACTCCAATATAGAGGCAGCAAGGTGGGGCGATACAAGAATACCTACCCCTGCTCGTCGCCTCTCGCCCGGGGCAACTCCAGAAAAGGCCAAGCTCCAGCCCCTCTCCAGGAGACTGGTTCCGGAACCGGAGCTGTGTGTTGAGGTGAGGCCAACTATATCTAGCCGGTATCGCTCAATCTCGTACACCAGCTCAGGCTCCTTCCCCACCAGAGAGGTGACATTCCACGTACCAAAAGCCAGTTTAGAAAGCTTGGGATCAGTCCGCCAAGGTCTCCGCCTTTGACTGCCACCTAATCCACATAGCACCGGACTTCCATGATCCCTCCTGCAGGTGGTGAACCTACTGGAGGGCGGACCCATGTAACTCCTTCGGGCTGAGCCCGGCCGGGTCCCATGGGTGGAAACCCGGCCACCAGACGCTAGCCTTCGAGCCCCTCCCCCAGGCCTGGCTCCAGGGTGGGGCCCCGGTAACCCCATACCGGGCGGGGTACACTGAATCCTTGATATACAATTTATCATGAGAGTCTGTTGGAGTCATTTTAATGATTATTATAGTATGTCTTTAAGGTGATGGAGATAACATTATTCCCTCCTGATCAGGTGTTCCACTCTCCTGAATTATTGAATAGAATGTACCATAGAGACATATGGCCCTTTTCCACTAGTACCCACTCGGCCCAACTCGGTTCGACTCAGCCCAGTTTGTAGCCTTTTCCATTATACCTAGCACCAGTTAACAGGTCCTATTTTCGTACCTACAGTATTTGAGGCCAGGGTACAACCGTGCTGAGTCGAGCTGAAAATGTGACGTCAACAGACTGCAAGCCACTGATTGGTCAGGGCGTAACGTCACAAAAGCGTCCGTCTTCTGTGGAATCTACATGACCGCCATTTGCAATAGTTCACGGACTAAACTCGGTCACTGAGTAAATACGATATTAATAGAGATGGCATTGTAGGTTTCGCGGAAATCTACACCGTGGCCCAACGAAGAGGTGCGGCGTTTTCTGTGCTTGGTGGCAGATCCACAGTGAGGAGCGACCCGCACCGATACAGATGGCAGCCCAGCATAGAACCGGACTACGGACAAAGCTGAAGATGAACGTGAGAGAACCATTGATGGTGAGTGTTTTGTAATATTGTGCATCTGCTCGCTTATTTATCCTGTTGTTGGTAAGCTCACTTTTTTTGAGCAATACAACGCCGTCCTGTGCTGGCTAACGAGTGTTAGCTAGTAGCTAGCTAGCTACTAGCCAACTCTGCTGATTCGCGCTTGCTTTGTCCGAAGTCTTCGCTTGTGAGAGCAAAAAAAAGATGAAATATGTTAATAAGATAAGATAAGATAAGATAAGATAAGATAAGCCTTTATTAGTCCCACAACGGGGAAATTCCAGGATTGCAACAGCACAGGGATAGCAACACTCAGAGCAACAATCAGAAGGCAAGAAAAAACAAGCAAGCAAGAGCAGCTAATATACATATGTACATATTACTATAAAATATATATATACACACACACACACACAGACACACAGTGCAGAGCATTGTAGCTGGATGGAATAAATATATGAATATATGAACACACAGTGCAGAGCATTGTAGCTAGATGGAATAAATATGTAAATATATAAACACCCATCCTGGTTAATCCTGGTTAATCCTGGTTAAAGTCCTGGTTTGTGTACGTGTTGCACTTTGGTGCTGTGCATTAAGTTGGGTGTAATTTCTTCCTAGAATCGGTTTCCACATGTCAGGGGTTAGCCGCCCTCAGTGTTTATATTGTGGATACAGGTCAAGTGGACCCCAGGATCCGAAATCTCAACATATACAAGTGCATTTTCAAACTAGTGATTTATAAAGTGATTCATATAATTTTCTAAAGCGTCAGAATAGACCCAAACACCTATTCTGTGGATTTTCCGTAAAAGTGCTGGAACAGTGTTGTTGTGCTGTTCCACCATAAATCCCTGGATTGAAAATGTACTTGTACCTGTACAGAGTGGATTCTGCGGTGCTTGTCAGGGAAGTGAAGCATTTTTGTCACATCCCACCACTGACTTTCACAAGTGTATTTCCCTAATACAGGTACATCTCCAAAAATTAGAATGTCATGAAAAAGTTCAATATTTTTTGACACTCATTTCAGAAAGTGAAACCCATATATTATATAGATTCATTACACAGACAGTGATATATTTCAAGCATTTATTTATTTTAATTTGGATGATTATGGCTTACAGCCCCTGAAAACCCCAAATTAAGTTTGGCAAAAAATTAGAATATTACATAAAATTACTTTAAAAAAAATAGTTTTTAAATAGAAATGTTGGCTGCTGAAACGCTGGTTAACATGGGCTGTAGCCATAATCATCAAAATTAAAATAAACACTTGCAATATATCACTGTCCATGTAATGAACCTATATATGGGTTTCACTTTCTGAAATGAGTGACAAAAATATTGAACTTTTTCATGATATTCTAATTTTTTGAGATGTACCTGTATACATATTGAACTTGCTTTAACTAACCACCATCCATTTCTGTCTTTGGTCTAGGCAAGAGGAAAGGAAAAGCAGCCGCCCCACAACGGACCTCGCCACAGTGGAAAGTACCGAAATCCTTTGCTTTTATAGGTAAAGTTCCAAAACCCAAGTAGCATAATTTCCACTTAATATAAAAGGGACTGAACTGAGATTTATTTGATTGTGTGAATATTAATTACAGAATAATTGAAAATGACTGGCACATCAACTGTAAAATAAACCGCTTGTTAATGTATTTATTTTTTTGTCAAATCACTTGTGTAATCCTTTGTGAGTTATGTTCATAACTATGTTGCACTTTGGGGAATGGGAGTTGTTCAGTCATCAATATAATTTAGTTTATATGTGTAGTTTATAGTCTATCATCAATAAACTCATGCAGTAACAGGACACATTACAAATATTTGAGACCCATTGTAGTGCTTCCTTTTATATTTTAGCAATAAAAGTACAAAACATCGCCCACACTTGAAGCCAGGGCAAGAAGAGACACAGCGGTGACAGAGCGGTGGCTAAACTTTTATTGATTAAAAATTCCATATTTTGACTGAGCGACTCCATACTCGGTGATGCACACCCTCAGTTGAAGTACTTGATTCCATTCAAGTGAATGTATTAATTCATTCTGATTGCTGAGGCCACAGTAAAAACAGATGATTTTAAATGTAACCCAGCCCTTGTAAAATCTACTTTACTGAAGCGCAGCTACATGAAAATTGTGGTTAAATACAACAACGAAGTACTTTATTGTCACATTCAAATTGTAATCGCTCCTGTTTTGTTTTTCTTTTGAATTCTTGGATGAAATATGGTGGGCAATATAAGCTGCAGCTTCCATGTTGAACTGTATAATCAGAGGAGTTATTGTTTAATTTGACCTTGTTAGATTTTTTTCCCCTTTGTTATATTATTCTATTTTATTTTGATCTATCCGAAATAAAGATTCATTCATTCATTCACATTCCACCACTGGCTTTTAGCAACAAGTGTATTTCCCAAATATGTTTTAAACTTAAATTAATTAACCACCACCCATTTCTGTCTTTTGTCTAGGCAAGAGGGAAACGATCCACCACAAACTGGACCTTGCCTCACTATTTACAGAGATGCAGGCTGAAGATCTGCTGAACCGGGACCAGCTTGAGCGGCACATCCCAGCTGCTTCTCAGTGAGGCAGTGCGGCCGGCGTGTGTGACCCATTCTAAGTTTTTTTTTTTACAGTTTGAATTTTGCACATTCTGAATAATCTGGAATTTGCTGCTGATTGTAATAAACAATTTAGTGACTTATGTGTTTGCATCATGATTTTCTATTTTGTCTGTTGAGACACCGGTGGGAAAAGAGTCAACAGTACAAACCATTTATCAGTGACTTTGAAAATAATGGCTCATTTTTAAGAAAAAAGTAACCAAAATGATTATTTTAACTGAAGACTGTATTGTTGGATGTGCCACCGCAGAAGACCCTGCACACTTTAATGACAGTACCAGTATATTGAGGAATTCTGGGCCATATTAGCATCTCGTCGTAGGCCTCCGTCGGTCTATGATGACCATGGAAGAGAATCCTAAACGTCTACTCTGCTGGAACAGCACCGCCTGTGGCTGAACAGGCCGATGCGCGAATGGCAGTCCCTGTCACACAGGTCGCACTTGTGGGTGGTCTCCGTGCTGCTGGGTCTGTGGCGGTTCTTCCTGCGGGTCCTTTTTTCATCTGCTGCAGCAGTCAGTCTCTCTTCACCCGCCTTGAGCTGTCTGGTCAGGGTGCCTCTCCATTTGGAGCGGTCCGTTGCAAGGTCCCCCCAGCGCTCTGTGTTGATCTCCAGGGCCTTCATGTCTCTCTTGCATACGTCTCTAAAGCGCAGCTGTGGGCAGCCAACGTCTCTCCTGCCAGTTGCCAGTTCTCCGTAGAGGACGTCTTTGGGGATTCTGCCATCCTCCATACGGTGAACGTGGCCTAGCCAGCGGAGCCTGCGCTGCCTGAGTAGAGTGAACATAGAGGGAAGGCCGGCGCGGGACAGAACTTCTGTGTTGGGCACTTTGTCCTGCCAGGATATCTGCTGGATATGTCTAGGATGTGGCGAATGCAGCTCAAGTGGAAGGAGTTCAGTCTCTTTTCCTGCCGGGCGTATGTTGTCCAAGTCTCACTCCCATAGAGCAGTGTGCTGATGACGCAGGCGTTGTACACTGCCATCTTCGTCTTGACAGAGAGTTTGGGATTCTCCCACACTCGTGTGGTGAGGCGAGCGAGTGTGAAGGCTGATTATCCAATCCTCTTGTTGATCTCTGTATCAAGGGAGAGGTTGTTGCTGATCGTGGACCCCAGGTAAGTGAACTGATTCACGACCTCCAGCTTGTAGTCGTTGATGGTGATGGTTGGTGGTGCTTCTGTGCCTTGCGCCAAGACGTTAGTCTTCCTCAGGCTGATGGTAAGCCCGAAGTCCTTGCATGCCTGGGAGAAGCGGTCCATCAGGGTCTGAAGCTCCTGCTGTGTGTGGGTTGCGACTGCAGCGTCGTCTGCGAACAGCATGTCTCTGATTAGAGCCTCGCGTACTTTGGTTCTGGCTTTCAGGCGGGCGAGGTTGAAAAGCCTGCTGTCAGATCTTGTGTGCAGGTAGATTCCCTCTGTTCCTGTGCAGAAGGCATGCCTCAGGAGCATAGCAAAGAAAATCCCAAAGAGGGTTGGCGCAAGTACACAGCCCTGTTTCACTCCGCTGCGTATGTTGAATGGCTCTGAGACGTTGCCATCGTGCTGCACTATTCCCTGCATGTTGGTGTGAAACGATTCGATGAGGCTTTGCAACTTTGGTGGGCATCCTACCTTTGGCAGGATCTTGAAAAGGCCCTCTCTGTTGACCAGATCGAATGCTTTGGTGAGGTCGATGAAGGTGACGTACAGGGGCGTGTTCTGTTCTCTGCATTTCTCCTGGAGTTGGCGGATGGAGAATATCATGTCTACCGTCGATCGCTCAGCGCGGAAGCCACACTGAGACTCGGGGTAGACACGTTCGGCAAGCTTCTGTAGATGAACGAGAACAACTCGTGCATAGACTTTGCCAACAACGCTGAGGAGGGAGATGCCCCTGTAGTTGTTGCAGTCACTTCTCTCCCCTTTGTTTTTGTAGAGGGTGATGATCTTGGTGTCCCTCATGTCCTGTGGTATGGCACCTTCCTTCCAACACTGGCAGAGGACGTCATGCAATGGCAGCAGTAGGGCGGTCTTGCAGTGCTTGATCAGGTCAGGGGGTATGCCGTCGTTGCCGGGTGCCTTGCCAGCGGCCAAGCTATCAATGGCCTTGCTGAGTTCGTCGATGGTTGGCTCGGCCTCAAGTTCGTCCATGGATGGCAGGCAGTCGATGGCATCAGCTGACGGTGTCACGGTGTTCTGTCTGGAGTAGAGGTCGGAGTAGTGTTCCACCCATCTCTCCATCTGCTTGTTCTTTTCTGTGATCATCTCCCCAGTGGAGGATTTGAGGGGAGCCGTCTTGCTCTGAGCCGGACCAAGTGCTTTCTTGATGCCATCGTACATACCACGGATGTTCCCTGTTATGGCAGCGGTTTGAATGTCTTGGCTGAGCTGAGTCCAGTACTCGTTGGCACAGCGCCGAGCAGTCTGCTGAACTTTGCTTCTCGCAGCCCTGAGAATCTGGAGATTCTTCTCGTTTGGGTACTTCTTGTACTCAGCAAGTGCTGAGCGCTTGGCTTCAATGACGGGGGTCATCTCAGTCAACTTGGCATCAAATCAGTCCTGTGACTTCGAGGTCTTCCTCCCAAAGGTAGCCAAGGCTGTGCGGTGGATGGTGTTTCGCAGCTCTTCCCACTTCTGCTTTGCAGATTCTCCTTCTTGTGGTACACCAAGTTCCTTCTCAAAGGTGGAGGCAAACTGCTCAACAAGTTCTGGTTGAGCCATCTTGCTGGTGTCAATCCGTGCCTTTCCAGGCTGTCTAGCACGATGGAATTTCTTCAGCTGCAGCTTGACCTTGCAACACACCAATGAATGGTCTGTGTCGCAATCTGCACTGTGGAACGAACGGGTGATTAGCACGTTCTTCAGTGAGGTGCGCCTGGTCAGGATCAAGTCCAGCTGGTGCCAGTGCTTTGAGCGTGGATGTTGCCAGGAAACCTTGTGTTGGGGCTTGGTCTTGAAGAACGAGTTTGTGATGCACAGATCATGATATGTGCAGAACTCGAGCAGCCGCTGTCCGTTGTCGTTCATTCTGCCCACGCCAAAAGGTCCAAGACAGGAGGGCCAGGAGTCGTGGTCAGCACCCACTCTGGCATTGAAGTCTCCAAGGAGAATGAGTTGTTCAGAGTTGGGGATGATCCTGACAGTTGTTGCGAGATTCTCGTAGAACTCGTCTTTTGCCTCTGGTGTGGCTGTCAGTGTTGGGGCATACACACTGACGAGGGTGACTGGGCCTTGAGTGGTGTTCAGGCAGAGGGTGAGGAGTCGTGCAGAGCCAGTGCTGCCCGGTTCCACCATCTTCAGCAAGGTGTTCTTCACTGCGAAGCCCACTCCGTGTTTCCTGTGTTCGTCACTGCCCTTTCCCTGCCAGTAGAACGTGTAGTCCTTCTCTCTCAGTGTGCCTGCGTCAGCCAACCGTGTTTCCTGGAGAGTGGTGATATCCACTCCCAGTCTCTTCAGCTCATTATTGATGATGGCAGTCTTCCTGGTGTCGTTGATGTCCTTGAGGTTAGCAGCGAGTCCTGTCATCATAGTGCGGACGTTCCAAAGTTCCCAGTTTTAGAGTTGGTCTCTTTTGTTTTATTGTCTTGCCTGGTGCAAAGGTTCTCAGCCTGCTGTTCGGATTTCTCCTCATCCCCATGCACCCAATGAGGAAAGCAAGCTGTGGCGGGACAACACCTTATTGGCTGGGGGCTTCCCAGTTTGAGGCGGGTGGTAGCTGTCCAGTGAGATCCGATGATCCCTCCCACTGTCGGGAACAACCCCTGGTGCCGCGCTCTACGCCAATTGAGCGGTGGCTTATAACCGGTAACTGTCATTCCCCGTGTTTTGTCTACGCCAAAGGCGAAGCTGGAGTATCCTCTCCAGTGATCCGGTGTTCTACCTTCCAGCGTTGGGCGTTGGTAGGATTCAAGCCTGGGCAGGAAGATATGGAGGACAAGATGTTGCCCATGCAGCATGTCCCCCCTCTCCACGTCACTGATGAATCCAAAGGAACAGCAGGGCTGCTACAGTTTGGCACCAGCGCCGTTGCAGGAGCTGCCAGAACGATGTTGAGCACAACATAGAACTGCCTTAGGGGCTCCGACTCCTGATTTTTCCTCAGGGTTGACTCCCGAAGCCTTTCCCGTGACCGGGTATGCCGCAAGGCAGCGGAGGTTTGAAATCAGGGTTTACCTTCCCCTAGATGGGCTACCTTCCCAGGTTGACGAGTCACCATCTACCCGAAGCATCTGGTTTTAAGGCACCAGAGATCCGCCCTTGCCCCTTCTCTTATTAGTAAAAGCAGTTCCGCCGGGCTTAGAGACTAAACCACACGGGCAGGCTAGGAGTTGGACTTAGTTGTCAGAGGCTTTTCGAGACGCACGCCGTAAGGAGCATTTTATGAGCACTGGGAGCTTAACCCCAGTGCTGCTCCTGGCTATGACAACCTTGGAACCATTAGCATCTGTACTTTATCATGATGGGTTTGGGCAGGGGTGTCCAATCATGTGCCATGGAGGGCCAAGACCCTGCAGGCTTTACCTCCAACCAGTGTCTTCAACAGCAGATTCCACTGAATTTCTTCTACTGACTGCTGATCAGTGAGAACACCTGCTGAAGAGACTGGGTAGAAGAGAGAACCTGCAGGGTCTTGGCCCTCCATGGCACATGATTGGACACACCTGAGAAAGGGTTAAAACATTATTTTGACTTTTTAAAGAGAATATACAGTCCTGAAAAAATTAGGACACCCTCTATAAGCCTGTGTTTTTTAACGTATGTGGACATATGGATATTTAATATCAATGTTAAAAATACTGGGAGATTCATGTAATACAACTAAACAATTCAAAATTAATTAAAGGCTTTTTTCAAATTTTCTGCAAAATGTTAGTCTAAACAATAATAGGAATAAATTAGGACGCCCCCACATTCATTCCCACTTAAAATGTCTAAAATAAATGTTAAAAAATGCAAATAAAAACAAAAACAAGGTTAGACATAGATACGTGAACATTTCTTAATAAAGAACTGAATATTTAATGGGTCGTCCTAATTTTTTCACATGACTGTAGACTTTCATTCTGCACCTGTCTAAAAGGTTTGTGGATGTGTGCTTTTAAAAATTTGTTTTCTTAAAAATTGCATCAGTTTGACCCTTAATTTTGCAACCTCTACCATGAAAAGAGCCATCTGAAGCAAATTTGTCCCAGAAAAATCTGCATGGAGCCACAAAATATATACTGCTCAAAAAAATAAAAGGACCACTTTTTAATCTGAGTAAGTTTTGGAGTGTTTTGAATTCAGCCCTCTGTAGGTTGTAGGTTGATAATTTTCATTTCCATCAAAAGATGTGGCATCTTTTTATTCTTAACACATTATCCAGTCCATATCAGTGTAGATATCCAGCTTATTTTTTCCCATTAAAATCTGATGTGTTTTCAAAGTGTTCCTTTTATTTTTTTGAGCAGTATATTTTCCTTTTATATATGATGCGATTGTCTTAGAAATCAGCTTTTACTTGTAAATCTGCAACGCTTCTTCCTCAAAACTGGTAACATTTTTCTGAAGTTTTCTTTTGATTGTGTTACTTTCGTCCTCAGATTTTTCAGATTTTCTTACATTTTTGTCATAACTTTGTTACTACTAATACTTGCAGCGCTTTGACTTTTTTCCTCAAATTCTTCTTCCAAATCAAATAGTTGTCTCTTGTCCCTTGTGAGGTCTTTCTCTCAAATTTGCAATGTTTTTCTGTTGCACATTTTCAGCTTTTTCTGTGCAAATGTGCTTCTATTGCAAGCGTTTTTTAAAAACTTTATTTTCATTCACTGACAGCTTTTTACTGTAAATTTGCAGCTTTTTCCCCCCTAAATTCTTGACGGATTTTTTTTTTTTTGCTACTTCTTGCTAATATGTTTGTAATCTCTTCTATGATAAATTTGTGAGTTTTTGGTTTTGGTTTGAAACTTTTTTCCTGAAAATTTGACTTTTCCACATAAAATTGAAGCTTTTCTAGTAAATTTTGTTATGAGTTTAAGATTTATCTCCACACAAATGTCAAATTTTGCTTATAAATTGTGACATTTCACTTGCAGCTTTGCAGTGTTTCTCTTGAAATGTTGCTATCATTTTTAATCATAAATTTGCTACTTTTTAATCTGTATCTGCAGCTTTTCCTGCATTAATTTGTAAGATTTTTATGGTTTGTTGTCATCTTTTTTTAGGTGTGAATTTGTTCGGTTGTTTCCAGAGTTTTGAAGCCACAGGGAGTCACGGATTATTGGAGCCGCAGGTTGCCGACCCCTGCCACCTGCCAGTGAAGGCTGCCTCCTTCCTCCAGCTGTTTGGCTTCAGTCAGTGGGTGGGTCAGAGGGCTTGTCCCCGCCCCTTTCAGCCGGTTAGCCAATGAGGGCGCTGAGCGGATTACGGGGCCCTTATAAAGGAAACGGCGTCCACGCAACAAGTGTGGAGCTGAGGAGGAGCGGCAGCCCGGATCCGATGGAGCACTCGAAACACACCAAGTTGGGCTCGACCGAGAAGCAGGAGCGCGGGGACGGAGGCTCGGTGCTGAACGGACACTTTGACGGCATGCCGAAGCGGCCGGCCGCCGGCTGCTCGGCGGCGCAGGGAGCGGAGTGCGCGCCGCCCCGGGCCGCCTCCTCGGTGATGGAGAGCTGGAAGGAGGAGCGCACCAGGAGCGTGGAGGACAACGAGATGAGCCTGCCGTCCCTGGCGGCCGCCTACAGCACCATCCTGCGGGGGCTCGGGGAGGACCCGCAGCGGCAGGGACTCCTGAAGACCCCGTGGAGAGCCGCCACGGCCATGCAGTTCTTCACCAAGGGCTACCAGGAGAAGATCGTGGGTGAGTGGAAGTCCACGCAGCTGCCCGGGGGGGCAGCCTGCACGCGGGAGTTTTACATAAACGAACGTGGGCAACAGTAAAGCGGAAAAATGGATTAAAGTTTGTTGAATTTCAGCTTTGATGGAGGCGAGTCTTAAAAAGTTTAATTCAGAAATGAGTTTGCGCTCTGTGGATTTTGCCCGCAGCTGAGCGTTTATCAGCCCGGCCAACATGGCTGTTCCCACGGTCATCACGGCCACGGCACCAGGCCGGCTCCGGTCCCGGGCTTCAGGGCTGGGTTCTACCCCCTCCTCAAAAGATCAGGAAAGATGTTTAGAACCGTTCTGCCGCATTTCATTTGGCCAGCTTGTATTTATCATGTATTTTCTTCACATTAACACACCAGAGGAAAAATGACTGGATGCAGAACAACTGGCTAATTTCCAAGGCAAAGGGGCTCCATTTATTTATTAAAAAACTTGGAAATGAGCAAGAGAGGCTCAGGAAGAAATGTTTGAAAGGAGCCACAAATTTATGGGGAAAGTAATAAACTATGAGGAAGAAAGTGTGACGATATATGAAAAATCATACAAAGTTTTGGGGGAAAAAGTGCCAAATTTTTTTAAAAATAACTAGCAAATTTACAAGAAAATGGCCACACTTTAAAAAAAAGTTGTCACTAAAGTCTTTTTAATAGACACTTTAGGCTTAAACAAGAACCTGCAGGTTGGGTTAAGTGGAGAGTGTAAAGTGGCCCTAGGTGTGAATGGTGAAGGGATGGCGCCGCACCGTGGCTGCTTCACCCATCCTCACTTTCCCCTCTGGGGATCAATAAAGTTTACAAAATCAAAAAAATATATATTTCTGACTACTCATCCCTAGACTTGAGTAATTCTGACCCAGGTCGACACTACTTTGACTGCAGTTTTTGGCTAACTCCGTTAGTCCAGCTATTAGTATAATAAGTAATAAACCTCTTCTGTAAAGCTGAGGGACATGTCTCTGCAGTCAAAACCAGTCTGAGAGTCATTTGCTCAAGATGCAGCCAGATGTTGAAATATATTCCTTCTAGAAGTAAAAGGTGATTTCGCCAAATCCCACAGACACACCTTTGCTGTCCAACCGTGGTTTCCACACGCTGAAGCTACCCATGTTCCCTCACATTTATGTGGCCGTGAGAAGGAAGCAAACCTTACAGGACGCAGAAAGGTATTAAAAATAAAATGTAAAAATACTACATGCTGACGCATTCTATACAGTGTTTAGGTGCCAGAGTTGGGTGTGTGTTAATGTGAAAGCAGTCCTTGATCTGGTGGTGGAATATTATTCAGCGTTTATGCCATTGCTTACTTCAGTCATAGTGGTGCAAAAACATAATTACAAAGCAATTTCTTTTTCTATTCAAGCCTTCCATGCTGTTGAGCCACTAAAATGATGTGTGTAGTGCAGGGTCTGCAGCCTGCGGCTCTGCAGCCACATGTGGCTCGTTCCTTCATAACCAGTGGCTTCCTGCAGCCCTCACTAATGTCCAAGAAAAGAAGTGATCCATTTTTTTTTTTATAACAAGCATATTCATGAGGAAAAAAATATAATAAAAAGCAGAACATGAGAAAACGTGAAATTTTATTTAAGAAATTGTGCAAATTTAGAGAAAATGTTGCAATTTTCTGAGGAAAACGCACACGATTTACAAGAAGAGTCCAAAAATTTCTGGGGGAAAAAAAATTATAAATTAACTGGGAAAAAGTTGGAGTTTCATGAGAAAAATGGAACAAACTTGTTAGAAAATGCTGCAGTTTTACTCATGAAATGTAATAAATTTACAAAGAAAATAACAAATTGATGAGACTACAAATTTGCAAGAAAAGTCACAACTTTGTTAGAAAACTGTAGCACATTTATTTGAAAAAGGCTGTATTTTTACCAGAAAAAAAGTCACAAATTTGCCCTAAAACATTTTTATGGGAATAAAACATGAAAAAAAGTTATTGGGGAAATTTACATAATCTTCAATTTTACTTGACCGAGGAGTCAGATTTGCTAAGAAAATGTGCCAAATTTATGAGAAAAGCAGAAGAAATGTTGCTAAAATTTTAGCTTAAAGAGGAAACCGCCTCCATGCAGACTGTTTTAGACCAGAGTCGCTCGTCGTGGCTGCCTGCGTGGTGCAGGTTTGCAGGGCTGTGGAGGCTCTCCTCCTCACATTCCCCCCCGACTGATGTGCAGCTGCTGCACTGATGGAGTCTCATGAAGCTGCAGCTTTAGGAGGGTGTAACACTTGAGACTAAAATGGTAACTTGGCAGGTGACTCAACAGGTAGCCTAAATCTGTCAGGAAGACGTCTGTCTGCTGGAGCCGTTTGATGCCATGTGGTGTGATCATCAACCTTTCAGGAACTGGTTTTCAGGATTAGTTCCAAACACCAGTCTCAGTTCCCACTGGGTGTCTGGACGACTTCTCAAGTGTGATCCAGCTCAACCGGCCGCCCTCTTGCGCCACAGTGGCTGAGGGCAAATATGTGCTGTGTCATGTTCAGTGAAGGCTGACTCGTGAGGGGGTTCACGCACGTGGGCAGACTTCTCCACACTACAGAGTGTTGGAATGGCTGGAGTTGGGGATCTGGCCCCTCCACATCTCCATCTGGAGCTAGTTTGCTTGTTATGAGGCTGTTGTGAGGCTGGAACACTGAAGGATGGAATGCAGCGGAGGAAAAAACATGAGTGAAGAGAGTTCAGAGAATTCATACATCTGCCCTGATTTTTCCTGCTTGTGGACGTTGGTTGGTACGGATCAACACGCATCATTACGTGCATTGTCAGGGTGGCATTGGTGCAGCATCTCTCTGCTGATTGGCTGCTACTGGAGCCTCCCCTCCAGCCCACAGGAACACAAAAACACATGCAGGTTGAAGACTGACGTTTGGGGCAGAGTTTGAGTTTTACCTGTTTGTTCGTGTGTTTGTGGTTTTGCATGGGTGCAGGTCATGAGTTCAGCTTGCATCACAACCTGAGCTCGAAATCCTCTTGGTGTGCAGCACATGACTAACAGATGCAACGAGGAGAAGTTGTACAGAGATTTACATGGTGGTTCTGAACTGGCATGTTACATTATTGGGAATATTCATCTTTAAGTAATCTTAACTGGGCAAAAAGAATTTTTGTTAAATTATAAGAAATTTTCCAAGCTTCTTTTTCCAGTTACTAAATTTTTGTCTCCATATTTTGTGGTTTGAAACAAAACCAAAAAGCTACAAATTCAGATTTTTGAAGGCACAGGGCATCCATCCATAATAATGATGCATCAGCTTTATATAGCGCTTACAAAGACGCTTTACAATGGATACATTATTCATTAACTGTACAGACATTGATAGTGGTAAGCTACTACTGTAGCCACAGCTGCCCTGGGGCAGACTGACGGAAAAATGGCTGCCAATCCGTGCCAACGGCCTCTCCGACCACTACTGAACATTTATGCACATTCATACCCAGTGTCATGGACACTGGAGGCAAGGCGAGTAAAGTGTCTTGCCCAGGGACACAACGGCAGGATGTCTGGGGCAAGTGGGAAGTGGGAACCACAAACCCTCTGGTTATCGGATGATCCTCTCAACCTCCTGAGCCTCACCCACATTTCCCTCCTCCATTCCATTTTTGCTGAGCACCAAGCTGGATGGCAGGAGGTTCCATTTTTATATGTTCTTTGCCATAACCCAGCCGGGACTTGAACCCTGACCTCCCAGTTGTGGGGCGGATGCTGTACCCCTACCATCCATCCTGCAGGTGCTGAACCCACTGGACCAGGTGGGGTACACCGGATCCTTGTTGAAACATTTTCATGGGGATCCACTGGACCACTCTTGGTCTGGCCCTTCACCCAGGACTAAAGGCCCTTTTCCACTAGCCCCACTCAGCCCCGATTTGAAAACCCGGCTCTACTCACTTTGGTTCGGTTTGTTGCCGTTCCAAGAGCCACATCTCTTCGTCATGCATGTTGACCATCGCTAATATATGGCGCTGCAGACGCAGCGCCAGGAGAGTCCGCTGTGTCAGTCATCTCCACTGAGATGGACCCCTGTGATATGAACTGCCATTCTAGAAAGAAAATGCACGCAATTTAAAACTTAACACCAAAGTGCAACATGTACACAACAAGTTTTTAACCGGAATACAATAAGCGTAATTCAGCGTTTTGTTCGCGCTAATACTTAACACAAAGCAAGCGTGAATCTGCAATTGGCTGCAAAACAATACGCAAGCCTCAGTAACGACCATTACCCACAATCTAACAACCTTCCTATTTCTTAAAAACAGTGAGCTTGGCACAGAAAGGATCAAGTGGCGAACAGATGCGCAATATCAAATAAACACTCACCATCCACGGTTTCTGTGACCGTGTGGAGCCCAATGTCTGTCAGCAAACCACTTCCACTCCTGGTAAGATGGCGCTCCACAGATGACATGCAATGTGAAAATGGGTATTACACATATAAAACACATCAACATTGTTTTTACTGCATATACAGTTGCAATCAAAATTGTTCAGTCCCAATTGCATTTTAGGCTTGAGAAAAAAAAAATTTTCTGTTAATTTTTACAGGCAATAAAAAAAAAAATAAAATTACACAATAACAAATTAAATGGTTAAATCACACTAATATTACAAGGATCTTATCCAAATTCAACACTAAATCTCACTTTCAATGACTACTGCAGTCTCAAAATTAGGGATGCATCACATTCCGAATTATTATGCAAATAGAATTTGATGTCATAAACATTCAATTTTTTGTTTTTCAATTATACTCATTGATGGTATTGTGTCTCAGGGCTCTTTGGATCACTGATATCAATCTCAGACACTGTCATAATTAGTTTGCCAGGTGAGCCCAATTAAAGGAAAACTACTTAAAAAGGATGTTCCACATTATTAAGTATGCCACAGGTTTCAAGCAATATGGGAAAGAAAAAGGCTTAAGAGAGCAGCTGCTAAAATGCCATTACAAAGCAGCAAACCGGTATTTGAAGCTGCTGGTGCCTCTGGAGTCCCACGAACCTCAAGGTGTAGGATCCTCCAGAGGCTTGCAGTTGTGCATAAACCTACTATTCGGCCACCCCTAACCAATGCTCGAGTAGAAATGGTTGCAGTGGGCCCAGAAATACATGAAGACTAATTTTCAAACTGTCTTGTTTACTGATGAATGCTGTGCAGCCCTGGATGGTCCAGATGGATGGAGTAGTGGATGGTTGGTGGATGACCACCATGTCCCATCAAGGCTGCGGCATCAGCAAGGAGGTGGTGGAGTCATGTTTTGGGCCGGAATCATGGGGCAGAGAGGACCGGCGTGGTGGCCTAGTTGGTAGAGCATCCGCGCCACAATCGGGAGGTCATGGGTTCAAAGACCATATAAAAATGGTAGTTTCCACCTTCTAGCTTGGTGCTCAGCATAATGGAATGGGGAAAGGAAAGTTGATGCACAGAGCTACCAGAGGACTGACCCCCCCCCCCCCCCCCCCAGCTGTCGCTTTCACTACTTACAGTAGCTGTGTGGCCTAGGGTTGGAGAAAAGGAGATGGGTGCCGCCGATGTACACCATGTGGGACACCTCTTCATCCAAACTGGATGAAGAGGAAGGTGCGTGAAATACTCGGGACCGTTCTAGGGTGCTGCGTCAGACTCAAAATGACATTGGATAATGTTTAACATTTGTTTTCTGTTACACATGTTGGGTAGTTAATTTACACGCATTATTCCACTGACACGTATGCAGTGTGTGGATTTGCTGAATCTTTTGTTCAACACAATGTCTGTGACCCCATGACATATTTTTGACAGTTATGTCACTGCTGGTGAGTTGTGTTCATAACTTGGAGATCATAACTGTAGCATTCCTCTCATACACTCAGACACTGAGGCATGTTACAGTTGGCTATTCGTAATGAAGAAATCGTAAACGTAACATTGTGCTTCTTTTTAACAGCAGTTTTACTCCACATTAGTGTCTTCACAAAATCCTGGACTGACTCAGTGATGGGAAGATTAAGGCTTCAGCTGTATGGATGGATTTAGGACCCATCAGATGCCTCTGTGATACGGAATGATAGATTACATCCTGGTGTACAAAAGGTTTGAGCTGTATATGTAACCTGGAGTTTTGAGTGCGTTTATTTGGTCATTCGTGGTTGAAAGTAAAGATTTTCATTATACAGGAAAACGTGTTTCCTTATTGTACATATGACAATAAACTTGATTTGATTAACTCTGCTGTTTTCTGCCTCATTCACAATGTGTCAGCATATGACCTCTTTAGTGTGTGTGTGCGCGCGTGCGTTCAGACAGGAAGCGGCACCACTGAACGATGAGTAACGCTGTCATTCATTACCTGGTAAACGCTTGCTATTATCTCCTGCAGTTGTCCTTTATTTAGTTAAGGTTGCATAATCCTGTTCCCCTTCGTGTGTGAGTGCTTGTTTTTGTGCATGAGAGAAATTCAACTTTGACTGCAGCTTAAATAATTATTCTGCCTCATTATTTTTCCAACTTGGGTCCTTTATCCATTTCACCTGTGCAGGTTGGTAAGATCTTCAGACACAATACTGAAACAAAAATAAGGCAGTACCAGGCTTTAGAAGACTGAAAGTGAGGATATTATGATCCCAATTGTCCATTACAAGAAAATGATCAAAAAAATCATTAACTTCTTGTAATAAGTACCTATTATGTTTCTTTAGGCTCAAAGTACCAATGTTCTCTGCATCCATAAATGGAATTGGTTTTGTGGAATTGAAAAAAGTTGCAAATTCCCTGATAGCTAAACAATTTAAGGAGCTTAGGCAAAAAAAATTAGAGTTGGAAGAAAACGTGTTTGGTAAAGTAGTCAGAAGATAATAGGCTCTGTTATGACGATCAACAGCGGCTTTGTGTCGCACTTCCTGCCTTGCGCCAGTGCTTTTGTTTGTCAGTGCAGTCTGTTTTTACACTGTGCATTAAGCCATCTAATTACCAGTGGAGTGTCCCCACTTTGTGCTTGGAGGAAGAGGCTCAATTCAGAAATGTTTGGTGGTGCACAATCTCATGCACATCGGTATTTTGGTGTATTTTATGACTATGTGCTTTTGATCAGGAAGGAGGTCTGTCATCAGAAGCCAATTGTTTAATGCTATTACAGTGGTGTGTGTGTGTGGTGTTTTTTTTTAAATCACACAGCTCCTACTGACAGGAGCTCATGAAGAAACAGGGCATGCTCTGGCATTTCAGTTATTTTAATGGAGAGAGTTGGAACAATTATAATATAATCAGTTATTTTAATTGGGCTATAATATTATGATACACTTTGGCCTAATAGTTTTGTATTACATCCACATTTTCATTTTAGTTGAAGACCTACTGTTGGAGGAAGCCCATCTCCACAGTAAGCACCTGTAGTGGAAAAGCACGAGGGACTGTAAGATTGAGTCTTTTCAATGAATCTAGTAGATTAGGCATCAGTGTGTAAACTTTTTTTTTTAATTTTTTTTTTTTTTTTTTTTTTTTTTTTTTAGGGGAATGAATGAACAGGGATCACGTGTGGATGTGAGATGCAGGGGAGGTGTGGTGGGATACTGTCAGTCTGAAGACTAAACTACAAACCTCTCTTCTGTGACAAAGTATTCTGTCCACATGCTAATCTGTGTATCAGTCATCATAACGCATCACTATATCTCATGTCCATTTGTGCGCACATCCCGATTAATTTATAAAAAAAAAAAAAAAAAAAAAATTCTATTTACTACAGCAGGTCCTCCAGGTCCTGAAGCAGCAAAACAGCTCCAGACCATCACACTACCACAACCATATTCTACTGTTTGTGTGATGTCCCTTTTCTGAAATGCTGTTACTTTTACGCTGGATGTAATGGACACACCTTCCAAAAAGTTCAGCTTTTGTCTCGTTGGTCCACAGAGTATTTCCCCAAAAGCCTTGGATCAAGATGTTTTCTGGCAAAACTGAGACGTTCCTTTGTTCTTTTTGCTCAGCAGTGGTTTTCATCTTTGAACTTTGCCATGCAGGCCATTTTTGCCCAGTCTCTTTCATATGGTGGAGTCATAAACACTGACCTTAACTGAGGCAAGTGAGGCCTGCAGTTCTTTGGATGTTGTGGGGTCTTTAGTGACCTCTTGGATGAGTCGTCGCTGTGCTCTTGGGGTAATTTTGGTTGGCTGGCCACTTGTGGGAAGGTTCACCACTCTTCCATGTTTTCACCATTTGTGGATAATGGCTCTCTCACTGTGGTTCGCTGGAGTCCCAAAGCTTTAGAAATGGCTTGATGACCTTTTCCAGACTGATAGATCTCAATTACTTTTTCTTATTTCTTCCTGAATTTCTTTGGATCGCAGCATGATGTCTAGCTTTTGAGGATCTTTTGGTGTACTTCACTTTGTCAGGCAGGTCCTTTTTAAGTGATTTCTTGATTGAGAACAGGTGTGGCAGTAATCGGGCCTGGGTGTGGCTAGAGAAATTGAACTCAGCTTTCCAAAGATGTGATAAACCACAGTTAATTTGTTTTAACGGGGGGCAATATGGCTGTGTTGTGAGACATGTATATGTTGGACACTGCATATGTGATTTAACCACGATGAAGGAGAGCCAGCCCCCTGCGGTGCGGAGCCACAGAGCCTGGACCCCCTGCGGAGGACAGGGGACAGAAGACTTCCTGACCACTGAGGCTCGGGAAGAGAGAAGGGGGAGTTATGTAAATAAAAGGCTAATGAATGTGAATAGAGATTTTGAGAGAGATGTGTGATTTCCCCCACGAGGGAAATGGTTTGATGTCAGAATGTTTAAAGGAGAGAACTTTGGTGTGTTCACCCTCTTTGTTCGCTGCTCAAGAATAAGAGCAGACAGTGGAATGATTTCTTGAATAAACTGAAATGAAAGACAATTCGGTTTCGTTATTCAAGTCTCCCCACATTGGTGACTGACGACGTTGAGAATGAACGAAGAAATTCTCAGGGTCCCGGACTCACAGCGCTCAGAGCTGGCGAGCGCAGTGGCCGTTAAGCTGCCTGATTTCTGGCAGGATAACCCACGGTCGTGGTTTCTGCAAGCAGAGTTGCAGTTCGCGCTCGCAGGAGTAACGGTGGATGACACTAAGTTCCACCATGTCATCGCTAAACTGGACAACAGCACAGCTCGGTGCATGCAAAGCTTGGTGGAGCAGCCACCCGCGACCGACAGGTACGGCAAGCTGAAATCCACCCTCCTCAAGTTTTTCACCCCCTCGGCTGAAGTGAGGGCGAGGAGGATCCTGTCTTTGCTAGACCAAGGTGGACACAGGCCGAGCGCCCTGATGGAGGAGATGATACAGCTGAGAGGTTTGGACAACGATGATTTCATTTTTCAGTTCATCTTCCTCTCCAACCTCCCGGCGCATGCGAGAAGCACGCTGGCCGGCAAAAAGTGTCACACCCTGGAGGAGTTCCGGGAGCTGGCCCAGGAGGCAGATGGGATCCTGGACGCCTGCGGCGGGCAAGCAACCACAGCAGCGACCCGAGACAGCGGGGAGCCAGAGGCGGCAGAACCAGACTGGCCGACGACGGCGGCAACACGACCGCGACGAGGGGGAGCCAATAGCCCGGTGGCAGAAGCGCGGGCACGACACAGCGGAGGAGAAGATCTCTGCTTTTACCATCGGAGGTTCGCAGAGAAGGCACGCAGGTGTGTGCCGCCCTGCATCTTCAGGAGTTCGGGAAACGGCAAGACCGGGGGTCGCTAGCAGCTTCGACCCTCGGAGAACGCAACAAGCTGCTCTACATCACGGATGCGCGCTCCGGACGAGTGTTCCTCATTGACACCGGAGCACAATTGAGCTTCATCACCCCAACATACGCGGACCGGGTGGCTGGACCCCACGGTAACGGAGCTACAGCGGCAAATGGCTCGAACATCAACACCTACGGGAGAAGGACCTTGCCTTTATGCTTACATGGCCGCACATATGAATGGACTTTTGTAATAGCGGCGGTGAGTTTCAACATGTTGGGCGCGGATTTTTTGTGTTCACACAATCTGTTAGTTGATCTTGCTAATAGACGGCTGGTAAATGCACTCTTTTTTTTTTTTCCACAATATCTTTATTGAACCTTTTTTTTTTTTTTAACAAACATAATACAAACAATCAAACACTAACACTAAAGTACTACAAAAAAAAAATGCACTAAAAACACCAACAACCACCAACAAAATCAAGTCTTCAACAATGCTCCTCTGTTTAGTCTAGACAATCCAATACATAAGTATACATATTATGTTCACCAGTTTGGAATTTACAAGGTCCACACACATCATTCACCTCCTTCTTCAAGAGTTGTGTTTAAATTTTTTACATAATCAATAAAAGGTCTCCATATATTCTCAAACACAATTTCCTTTGATTTCAGTATATATGTTATTCTTTCTAATGGAAGGTTTGTTAACATCTGTCTTAACCACTGAGTCACATCTGGTCTATGAGTCTTTTTCCATAATAGTGCAATACATTTTTTGGCATTAAGCAAACTGAGGTCTATGAATGTTCTTTCACTTTTATTAAAATTATGCTTTTCTGGGTACAGACCCAACAAAAACAGTTTAGGATTCAATATGATTTGTTTTGAGATTATTTTTTCAATTGTTACCCTCACCTCTTCCCAAAAGATTCTTATTAATCTACATTCCCATAAACAATGAAATAGGGTTCCTTTACTTTCCATGCATTTTGTGCATGTATCTGGTATATTTTTGTTATATCTATTTAACTCCTCCGGTGTAACATACATCCGCATTAACCATTTGAAATGTATCAATTTAAGGCGTACATTTATTGATTTGGTTTGAGCTTCTGTACAAGCCAATTCCCATTGTTCCTCTGAAATTTCAATTTGCAGATCTTCTTTCCAGTAGTTTAATCTTTTCAGTGAATTTTCACTTGAAGATAGTGTCAATGAGTTATAAAACTCTGAAATAATACCCTTTCTTTTACTATCTTTCATCATCATTTTTTCCAAGGATGAATAAATAGGTCGAGTGAGAGCTTTATTTTGATTTGATCGAATAAAGTTTCTAAGTTGAAGATATTTAAAAAAATGTGTTCTATTGAGATTAAATTTGATCCTCAGCTCTTCAAGACATTATGTTGTCTGCACATGGCAAATATAAATCCTGAATCTTTTGTATCCCTTTTAAATTCCATACTTTAAATACAGCGTCCGCTCTCCCTGGTTTAAAATATTGATTACCCCATATTGGACTAAATTGTGACAATAACTGTGGTTCTTTTAAATAGTTTTTAGCTTCACACCATATTTTGATCATATGCTTTACAAATGGATTTTTAACTTGTTTTTGTAATTTTTTTTGCCGAATCTGAGTATATGAATATGGGAAGAGGTAAAGGTAAATTGTATGATTCCATTTCAGTCCAGTGAGGGAGATCATTTGATGAAAAATAATATGTCATAGACCTCAGTTGTGCCGACCAATAATACAACATAAAATTTGGACATTTCAGACCTCCACGATCAAATGGTAAATATAATAAAGACAAACGTAATCTAGCCCTCCTGTTGTTCCATATAAATTCCACTAACTTTTTTTTTATTCTTGAGAATAGATCTAAAGGTGGTGATAAGGGAATGTATTGAAATAAATAAAGTATTTTAGGTAAAATATTACTTTTAAGTATATTGATTCTCCCGATCATCGACATTGGTAGTGACATCCATCTCTGAGTTAACTCATTGATATCTGACATTAAGGCTTCATAGTTGACACTGGCGACTGATTCTAGCTTAGGCATAATTTGGATTCCTAAATATTTAAACTGATTTACAACATTGAATTGATTTACCTCAGGGGCTGGATAATTTCTCTGGGTCTCATTTAGCATTAATATTGAAGATTTAGTTTTATTTATTTTATATCCTGATATTTCCCCAAAATTCTTTATTAAATTCAACAAGGTTGGAATTGATTTTTTTAGATTCGACATAAACAAAATTATATCATCGGCGTACAGGGAGATTTTATGTTCTGTTGGTCCAACTTTAATTCCATATATTTGTGAATGTAAACGTATCGCTAAAGGTTCAATTGCCATAGTAAACAGTAAAGGTGAAAGTGGACAGCCTTGTCAACATCCTCTATTGATTTTTATTGGTTTTGAAATATTGTTATTTGTTAGGATTTCTGCTGTAGCATTATTGTATATTATTTGAACCCATTTTATGAAATTATTTCCAAGTCCAAACCTTTGTAGGACTTCAAAAAAAGGGCCATTCAACTCTATCAAAGGCCTTTTCGGCGTCCAATGATAGGAGAGCTGTATCCGGTGCTTCTTTATTAAAATAAATAATATTAAATAGTCTTCTTACATTATGGAAGCCTTGTCTACCCTTTATAAAGCCATTCTGATCTCGATTAATAATATTTGGTAAAATTTCTTGTATTCGTCTTGCTAAAATTTTACAGATTATCTTAAGGTCGGCGTTTAATAGGCTTATTGGTCTCATATTTTCACATTTATTAGAGGGCTTACCTGGTTTTGGCAGCAGTATAATTAAGGCATTATTTATGTATGATGGTAAATTATTATTTTGAAATGCTTCTAAAACCATTTCCAAAAAAGGTTTTATTAATTTATTCTTGAATTTTTTATAAAGGTCAACTGGAAGACCATCTGGTCCTGCACTTTTTCCTGATTTCATATTATCAATGGCTAGCCCAACTTCTTCTTGACTAATTTTAGACTCCAATATCTCCCTGTTTTCATTTGGAATACACGGTATAGATAGTTCGTTCAAAAACCCATTTAGTTTTGTTAAATCAGGTTCATTTTTGGTATCATATAATTTTTCATAGTAATCTCTAAAGGATCTATAACTACCTGTCCATTACTTATAATACTGGTAATTGGTGTTTTAATTTCCAATTGTTTAATCTGCCATGCTAATAATTTTCCTGATTTTTCACCTTGTTCATAAAAAGATTGTTTCAATCTTAGACTCGAGGCAGCTCTATTCGCTGATTTTTTGTCGTATTCAGCTCTCAAAATCAGTAATTCATTCTCCAACCTTGGGTCACTTCCTGCATACACTTTTTCCTGAAGACTTTTTATTTTATGTTCCAATTTAGCTCTCTCCTCTCGAGTCTTCTTAGATTTTGATCCTGTATAACTAATATGTCCCCTAATAAAAGCTTTGAAAGCCTCCCACTTTACACATGCTGATGTTTGTGTAGTATTGATGTCAAAGAACTCGTCTATCTGTTTTTCTATATACTTGACAAATTCCTCATCCTGAAGCCATTTATGCTGAAATTGCCATCTACCTGATTCCTTTGTCAATTTTTTATCTACATATATTAGACAACAGGGTGCATGATCAGAAATCACGATGTTATCATAAAAGCAGTTTTGAATCTTGGACCTTAATTCTGTGGAAATCAAAAAATAATCAATACGTGAGAATGTCTTGTAGGTACTGGAATAACAAGAATAGGCTTTAACTTGTGGTTTCATTTCTCTCCATATATCTAACAATCTCAATTCTTTCATAAAATGATTAATAGTCATCCTACATCCAATGTGCGTACAATCCAGTCCTGTTGATCTATCCACACCTGGATTCAATGTACAATTAAAATCCCCTGCTATTATGTTGCCCTGTAAGTGATGATAAGATGAGAAATAAATTGGCAAAGAACTTCTGATCATCTATATTGGGACCATATAAGTTCACAAGATTTATATTTTCTAATAGCAAAGAACCTTGAATGATTACATATCTTCCAAATTTGTCTCCAATTACATTTTTCACCTGAAAAGGAACTGATTTATGTATGAGAGTCATAACTCCCCTGGCTCGGGATGAAAATGAAGAGGTGAATACACTTCCCTGCCATCTACTCCTAATTCTTTTAACGTCCTCCTCTATCAGATGAGTTTCTTGTAAAAACACAATTCTTGAACCCATGTCCTTTATTTTATTCATAACTTGTTTAAGTTTTTTTAAATTTTGTAGACCTCTGCAATTCCATGAAGTTAAATTAAGATTAACACTTTGGTCCATGATCAATAGAGAGTTTGGGATTACCTTGCAGTGTAAACATGCTCATACAGAGAAGCAAAAACATGAGTGGTTGAACATTCATCCTACAAACTACACACAAACAAATTTCCCCTTCCCACACTTGTGGCAAACCCCCCAAAATCAAAAGAAAAATTCTGTCTCCCGATATAGCCATCGACCGTTCCACACCCACGGGGAACAGCCTAAGCCACTCCTTCTTCATCCTCCCAATCACCCTAACTCAACTGCTTTTAATGACGTAACATTAACTCTCCTCTGTAGTTTTCCAACTTAACTCCAAAATTTTTAACAACTTTGTACATCAGTTTTTTTTTTGTTTGTTTGTTTTTTTTTTTTTAATATATAATACAATCTATATTTTGTAAACTTACTATTTACTTCAAGTCAGTCAGATGCCTGTGCAAATGCTTAATTATTCTACCTTTATATTTTGTTCATGCTTAGCTCCCACCAGTCTCTTCTTCTTCTTTGATCTTCTTGATGAACTCCTGCGCCTCCTCTGGGGTCTTGAAGATGTGGGTTCTGCCCTCATACGTGGTCAGCAGTCTCGCAGGATAGATTACACCATGACGAATCCCAAGGTTGCGCAGCTCCTTACGTACAGGATCAAACTGCTTCCTCAATTGCTGGATTCCTGTGGCCAAATCTGGGTAGAACCGCACCTGCTGGTCCTGGTGTTTAATCTCTCCTTTAGCACGTGCAGCGTTGAAGATCTTCATCCTGTCTCTGTTGCTAAGAAACTTCATAATTAAGGTCCTCGGCGGTCCCTTATCTCTCCGTGGGCCAATACGATGTGCTTTTTCCAGAACCACTGCTGATTGCAACTCCTCGCTGCCCAGCACCTCCGGAATCCACTTTTCCAGAAAGGAACATACGTCCCGACCTTCTGATTCCTCTGGAAGACCCACCAGCCTCAAATTATTCTGTCTCGACCGAGATTCCAAATCCAAAATATTATCTTCCAGAGATTTATTTTTTTTTCCAAAGTGCGCACCTTTAATTGAAGACGGGTGACGTCATCTTCAGCACTAGCGAGACGGAGCTCCATCTGCGCCGTTCGTTCTACACAGTCACCCAATTCCTTTCTTATTCCTTCCAATGCTGTCATAATCCCATCAAATCTAGAGGAAAAGTCCGCTCTCATTGAACTCATGGCAGCCATCAGCGCATCTGCGCCATTCCCCGCATATATCGCACCTTTGCCAGCCTCCTCCGCCATATATGGAGTTTTGTTTGCTGCGTCACAGACCTGAAAGTCCGTTAATTTGGACTGTTTCGGCAGCTCGCTTTTTCCTTTTCCTGGTTTTCCAGCCTTAGGCTTCGCCGACATATCCTCGCCCAAATGCTGGGATACGTTCTGTCCCAAATGAGAGAGTTATTTGCCGATTTTTTTTTTTTTTCTCCAGGAGCAGAGCAGAGCGAGACACGTCCGTCCTACGTGGCAGCCATAACCGGAAGTGAATGCACTCTCTTTTTACTCTCTCCCCTGTTCAGCTCGAGTGTCCCCGCCACCAGTACAGACCCACGTCGCTACAGCAGGTGGTAAGTTTCACACACTCCTCACCCAATTTCCAGCGCTCACTGTGCCCACTTTTTCAGCGACGGTCGCGAAGCACGGGGTGAAACACTTTATCCCCACATCTGGTCCTCCCGTGTTTGCAAAAGCTCGGCGCTTGGATGCAGTTAAGCTCGCCATTGCGCGCGAGGAGTTCGCCAGCCTGGAGAGGCTGGGCATCGTTCGTAGGTCGAAGAGCCCGTGGGCTTCGCCGCTGCACATGGTACCGAAAGCCGATGGCTCCTGGAGACCGTGCGGGGATTACCGCAGGCTAAACAACGCTACGGCGCACGATCGTTATCCCATCCCGCACATTCAGGATTTTTCGGTGCACCTGGCGGGGGCGCGCATTTTTTCAAAGATTGATCTAGTTCGCGGCTATCACCAAGTCCCGGTCCAACCGGAGGACATTCCTAAAACAGCGGTAATAACCCCGTTCGGACTTTTCGAATTTTTACGCATGCCGTTTGGTCTCAAAGGGGCGGCGCAAACATTTCAGCGGATGATGGATGCCGTGTTACGCGATCTCCCTTTCGTGTTTGTGTACCTCGACGACATTTTGGTCGCGAGTACTTCAGAGGACGAACACGAAACGCACCTCACAGCAGTTTTTAGGAGGCTGGGAGAGCACGGCTTAATAGTTAACCCAGCCAAGTGCCAGTTCGGCGTCGAGCGGATCGATTTTTTGGGTCACCGCGTCTCCCCGGAGGGAGCGGTTCCGTTACCAGAGAAAGTACGCGCGGTAGCGGATTTTCCCCGTCCACAAACGGTCAAATCACTACAGGAATTCTTGGGGATGGTGAATTTTTATAACCGATTCCTGCCCCACGCAGCTCAAATCATGCAACCGTTATATGCCGCGCTCAAAAAACAAAAACCGACCCAGGCGGTCGAATGGTCCCCGGAGTGGGAGCGCGCGTTCACAGAGGTTAAAAAAGCCTTGGCTGACGCTGCGCTCCTGGCCCACCCAGACCCTGCAGCACGTATCGCACTGACGACAGACGCTTCAGATTTAGCCATAGGGGCCGTTATTGAGCAACAGGTAGCCGGAGTTTGGCAGCCTTTGGCTTTCTTTAGCAAATCTTTAAGCGCGGCTGAACGAAAATACAGCGCGTTTGACAGAGAACTGTTGGCGCTGCATTTGGCTATTTGTCATTTCCAGTTCTGGCTGGAAGGACGGTGCTTCACCGCTTATGTGGACCACAAGCCGCTCACATACGCCATGGCCAAAATTTCAGACCCGTGGTCCGGCAGGCAGCAGAGGCAGCTGGCCGCAATCTCGGAATTTACCACAGACATTAGGCACGTTGCGGGCAAATTCAATGTAGTAGCGGATTGTCTCTCACGCGCGTTCACGACCCCAACACGCGCAGAGGCAGAACGGGCCACCGTGACCGCGCCGCAGAAGAGCGGCACGGTGGCGCGCGCAGCCCCGGTGCACGTGGGTATAGATTACGCAGCCATGGTAGCGGACCAGGGGGCGGACGCAGACGTGCGCACGCTCCAGTCTGGACCAACAGGGTTGAGGCTGGAGAGCAAGTGTTTACAAACCGGTATGCCCCCCCGATCTGCGACGTGTCGACGGGGCGCCCGCGTCCGGTGGTTCCGCCCACGTGGCGCCGCCGTGTTTTTGACTCGGTTCACTCACTGGCGCACCCGGGGGTGCGCGCGTCGGTGAAACTAGTGGCGGAAAAGTTTGTTTGGCCGTGCCTGCGCAAGCACGTGAAGGAATGGGCAAAAACCTGCATTTCCTGTCAACGGGCCAAAATTCACAGGCACACAAGAGCCCCGTTAGAACCGTTCCGCATTCCGGCCAGAAGGTTCGACCATGTGCACGTCGACCTTGTGGGCCCCCTACCGGCATCACAGGGGTTCACGTATCTTTTGACAATGGTGGACCGCACCACACGTTGGCCGGAAGTGGTCCCACTTGCGACGACCACGGCCGCGGAGGTGGCTCGCGTTTTTTTTAACGGCTTGGGTGGCGCGTTTCGGGGTTCCGTCGGACATTACGTCCGATAGAGGACCGCAATTCATCTCTGAGCTGTGGTCAGCGATGGCCAATGGCTTAGGAGCCAAAATTCACCGCACTACGGCTTACCACCCTCAGGCCAATGGTTTATGCGAGCGTTTTCATAGGTCTTTGAAGGCAGCACTCAGAGCGTCGCTCACGGATGCAGATTGGGTGAATAAACTTCCATGGGTTTTATTAGGGTTGCGTTCTGCGCCTAAAGAGGACTTAGACGCCTCCCCAGCGGAGCTGGTATTCGCACAAACTCTGAGGCTGCCGGGCGAGTTTTTACCAGAGCACCCAGAGCCCCCACCTCTCTCGGCTCTGGGACCGTTAGTCGGCACGGGGGCAGACACGCTCCCGGGTCCGGTTCATCACGCTTTTCCACGAGTTTTCGTCCCCAAGGCTTTGAAAAATGCCGATTTCGTTTTTGTCAGGCGCAAAGCCCTAAAAGCAACGCTCAAACCACCTTACGAAGGGCCATTTCGAGTGCTGGAGGCAGGTGATAAGCAATTTGTGCTAGATTTTGGAGACAGAAAAGAGACAGTCAGTATTGACAGACTAAAACCTGCTTTTGTCATGAAGGACGTGTCTGTACCGGTCGCGGTGGTGCCTCGACGAGGCAGGCCCCCCGCAGAAGGCAATTAACCACTCTCTTCCTCAGTCAACAGACCCGAAGCAGAAACGCACCGCAGGCAAGGCGGGGCCAACGCACAGCAGATTCGGCAGACGGCTGAAGCCCAAGCGGCGCACAGACTGAATGTTGGTGTTGATTATTCAGTAGTGAGTAAGGTGCTATTTAATTTTAGGAATTAGTCTGTTCTTCATCGTTTGGGGAGGGTTATATGGCTGTGTTGTGAGACATGTATATGTTGGACACTGCATATGTGATTTAACCGCGATGAAGGAGAGCCAGCCCCCTGCGGTGCGGAGCCACAGAGCCTGGACCCCCTGCGGAGGACAGGGGACAGAAGACTTCCTGACCACTGAGGCTCGGGAAGAGAGAAGGGGGAGTTATGTAAATAAAAGGCTAATGAATGTGAATAAAGAGATTTTGAGAGAGATGTGTGATTTCCCCCGCGAGGGAAATGGTTTGATGTCAGAATGTTTAAAGGAGAGAACTTTGGTGTGTTCACCCTCTTTGTTCGCTGCTCAAGAATAAGAGCAGACAGTGGAATGATTTCTTGAATAAACTGAAATGAAAGACAATTCGGTTTCGTTATTCAAGTCTCCCCACAGGCAATCACTTTTTCACACGGGGCCATGTAGATTTGGATTTTTTTCCCCTTAATAATAAACACCATTTAAAAACTGCATTTTGTGTTTTCTTGCATTATCTTTGTCTAATATTTAAATTTGTTTGATCTGAAACATTTAAGTGTGACAAACATGCAAAAAAAATGAGGAATCAGGAAGGGGGCAAACACTTTTTCACACCACTGTATATTTTAGTTTTTTCCCACCTTATTCAACATCAGAGGAAGATGGTGGCTAAGCTGTCATCTCTGCTGGAGTCAGAGTCCCACCCCTTGTGGGACACGCTGAATGCACTGAGGAGCTCATGTACAGTGCATCCGTAAAGTCTTCACAGCACTTCACTTTTTCCACATTTTATGTTGCAGCATTATTCCAAAATGGATTAAATTCATTTTCCATTAAAATTCTACACACAATACTCCATAAAGACAACTTAGTTGTTGTTTGTTTTTTTTTTTGAAATTTTTGCAAATTTATTAAAAAAAAAAAAAAAAAACTAAAATCACATGTACATAAGTATTCACCGCCTTTGCTCAATATTTTGTTGATGCACCTTTGACAGCAATTACAGCCTCAAGTTTTTTTTGAATATGATGCCACAAGCTTGGCACACCCATCTTTGGGCAGTTTGGCCAACTGCTCTTTGCAGCACCTCTCAAGCCTCCATCAGGTTGGATGGGAAGTGTCGGTGCACAGCCATTTTCAGATCTCTCCAGAGATGTTCAATTGGATTAAAGTCTGGGCTGTGATTGGGCCACTCAAGGACATTCAGAGTTGTCCTGAAGCCACTCCTTTGATATCTTGACTGTGTGCTTAAGGATGTTGTCCTGCTGAAAGATGAACCGTCGCCCCAGTCAGAGGTCAAGAGTGCTCTGGAGCAGGTTTTCATCCAGGATGTCTGTACATTGCTATATTTATCTTGCCCTCTATCCTGACTAGTCTCCCAGTTCCTGCCACTGGAAAACATCCCCACAGCATGATGCTGCCACCTCCATGCTTCACTGTAGGGATGGTATTGGCTTAGTGATGAGCGGTGCCTGGTTTCCTCCAAACATGACGCCTGGCATTCACGCCAAAGAGTTAAATCTTTCTCATCAGACCAGAGAATTTTGTTTCTCATGGTCTGAGTCCTTCAGGTGCCTTTTGGCAAACTCCAGGTGGTCTGCCATGTGCCTTTTATGAAGGAGTGGCTTCCGTCTGGCCACTCTACCATACAGGCCTGATTGCTGCAGAGATGGTTGTCCTTCTAGAAGGTTCTCCTCTCTCCACAGAGGAACACTGGAGTTCTGACAGTGACCATCAGGTTCTTGGTCACCTCCCTGATTAAGACCCTTCTCCCCCGATCACTCAGTTTAGACGGCCGGCCAGCTCTAGGAAAAGTCATGGTGGTTCTGAACTTCTTCCATTTATGGATGATGGAGGCTACTGTGCTCATTGGGACCTTCAAAGCGGCAGAAATTTTTCTGTACCCTTTCCCAGATTTGTGCCTCGAGGCAATCCTGTCTCGGAGGTCTACAAACAATTCCTTTGACTTCATGCTTGGTTTGTGCTCTGACATGCACTGTCAACTGTGGGACCTTATATAAACAGGTGTGTGCCTTTCCAAATCATGTCCAATCAACTAAATTTACCACAGGTGACTTCCGGTTATGGCTGCCACGTAGGACGGACGTGTCTCGCTCTGCTCTGCTCCTGGAAAAAAAAAAATCGGCAAATAACTCTCTCATTTGGGACAGAACGTATCCCAGCATTTGGGCGAGGATATGTCGGCGAAGCCTAAGGCTGGAAAACCAGGAAAAGGAAAAAGCGAGCCGCCGAAACAGTCCAAATTAACGGACTTTCAGGTCTGTGACGCAGCAAACAAGGCTCCATATATGGCGGAGGAAGCTGGCGGCGGTGCGATTTCTGCGGGGAATGGCGCAGATGCGCTGATGGCTGCCATGAGTTCAATGAGAGCGGACTTTTCCTCTAGATTTGATGGGATTATGACAGCGCTGGAAGGAATAAGAAAGGAATTGGGTGACTGTGTAGAACGAACGGCGCAGATGGAGCTCCGTCTCGCTAGTGCTGAAGATGACGTCACCCGTCTTCAATTAAAGGTGCGCACTTTGGAAAAAAAAAATAAATCTCTGGAAGATAATATTTTGGATTTGGAATCTCGGTCGAGACAGAATAACTTGAGGCTGGTGGGTCTTCCAGAGGAATCAGAAGGTCGGGACGTATGTTCCTTTCTGGAAAAGTGGATTCCGGAGGTGCTGGGCAGCGAGGAGTTGCAGTCAGCAGTGGTTCTGGAAAAAGCACATCGTATTGGCCCACGGAGAGATAAGGGACCGCCGAGGACCTTAATTATGAAGTTTCTAAGCAACAGAGACAGGATGAAGATCTTCAACGCTGCACGTGCTAAAGGAGAGATTAAACACCAGGACCAGCAGGTGCGGTTCTACCCAGATTTGGCCACAGGAATCCAGCAATTGAGGAAGCAGTTTGATCCCGTACGTAAGGAGCTGCGCAACCTTGGGATTCGTCATGGTGTAATCTATCCTGCGAGACTGCTGACCACGTATGAGGGCAGAACCCACATCTTCAAGACCCCAGAGGAGGCGCAGGAGTTCATCAAGAAGATCAAAGAAGAAGAAGAGACTGGTGGGAGCTAAGCATGAACAAAATATAAGGTAGAATAACTAAGCATTTGCACAGGCATCTGACTGACTTGAAGTAAATAGTAAGTTTACAAAATATAGATTGTATTATATATTAAAAAAAACAAAACAAACAAAACAAACAAACAAAAAAAAAAAAACTAGGATGTACAAAGTTGGTAAAAATTTTGGAGTTAAGTTGGAAAACTACAGAGGAGAGTTAATGTTACGTCATTAAAAGCAGTAGAGTTAGGGTGATTGGGAGGATGAAGAAGGAGTGGCTTAGGCTGTTCCCCGTGGATGTGGAACAGTCGATGGCTATATCGGGAGACAGAATTTTTCTTTTGATTTTGGGGGGTTTGCCACAAGTGTGGGAAGGGGGAATTTGTTTGTGTGTAGTTTGTAGGATGAATGTTCAACCACTCATGTTTTTGCTTCTCTGTATGAGCATGTTTACACTGCAAGGTAATCCCAAACTCTCTATTGATCATGGACCAAAGTGTTAATCTTAATTTAACTTCATGGAATTGCAGAGGTCTACAAAATTTAAAAAAACTTAAACAAGTTATGAATAAAATAAAGGACATGGGTTCAAGAATTGTGTTTTTACAAGAAACTCATCTGATAGAGGAGGATGTTAAAAGAATTAGGAGTAGATGGCAGGGAAGTGTATTCACCTCTTCATTTTCATCCCGAGCCAGGGGAGTTATGACTCTCATACATAAATCAGTTCCTTTTCAAGTGAAAAATGTAATTGGAGACAAATTTGGAAGATATGTAATCATTCAAGGTTCTTTGCTATTAGAAAATATAAATCTTGTGAACTTATATGGTCCCAATATAGATGACCAGAAGTTCTTTGCTAATTTATTTCTCATCTTATCATCACTTACAGGGCAACATATAATAGCAGGGGATTTTAATTGTACATTGAATCCAGGTGTGGATAGATCAACAGGACTGGATTGTACGCACATTGGATGTAGGATGACTATTAATCATTTTATGAAAGAATTGAGATTGTTAGATATATGGAGAGAAATGAAACCACAAGTTAAAGCCTATTCTTGTTATTCCAGTACCTACAAGACATTCTCACGTATTGATTATTTTTTGATTTCCACAGAATTAAGGTCCAAGATTCAAAACTGCTTTTATGATAACATCGTGATCTCTGACCATGCACCCTGTTGTCTAATATATGTAGATAAAAAATTGATAAAGGAATCAGGTAGATGGCAATTTCAGCATAAATGGCTTCAGGATGAGGAATTTGTCAAGTATATAGAAAAACAGATAGACGAGTTCTTTGACATCAATACTACACAAACATCAGCATGTGTAAAGTGGGAGGCTTTCAAAGCTTTTATTAGGGGACATATTATTAGTTATACAGGATCAAAATCTAAGAAGACTCGAGAGGAGAGAGCTAAATTGGAACATAAAATAAAAAATCTTCAGGAAAAAGTGTATGCAGGAAGTGACCCAAGGTTGGAGAATGAATTACTGATTTTGAGAGCTGAATACGACAAAAAATCAGCGAATAGAGCTGCCTCGAGTCTTCTAAGATTGAAACAATCTTTTTATGAACAAGGTGAAAAATCAGGAAAATTATTAGCATGGCAGATTAAACAATTGGAAATTAAAACACCAATTACCAGTATTATAAGTAATGGACAGGTAGTTATAGATCCTTTAGAAATTAATAGAGCCTTTAGAGATTACTATGAAAAATTATATGATACCAAAAATGAACCTGATTTAACAAAACTAAATGGGTTTTTGAACGAACTATCTATACCGTGTATTCCAAATGAAAACAGGGAGATATTGGAGTCTAAAATTAGTCAAGAAGAAGTTGGGCTAGCCATTGATAATATGAAATCAGGAAAAAGTGCAGGACCAGATGGTCTTCCAGTTGACCTTTATAAAAAATTTAAGAATAAATTAATAAAACCTTTTTTGGAAATGGTTTTAGAAGCATTTCAAAATAATAATTTACCATCATACATAAATAATGCCTTAATTATACTGCTGCCAAAACCAGGTAAGCCCTCTAATAAATGTGAAAATATGAGACCAATAAGCCTATTAAACGCCGACCTTAAGATAATCTGTAAAATTTTAGCAAGACGAATACAAGAAATTTTACCAAATATTATTAATCGAGATCAGAATGGCTTTATAAAGGGTAGACAAGGCTTCCATAATGTAAGAAGACTATTTAATATTATTTATTTTAATAAAGAAGCACCGGATACAGCTCTCCTATCATTGGACGCCGAAAAGGCCTTTGATAGAGTTGAATGGCCCTTTCTTTTTGAAGTACTACAAAGGTTTGGACTTGGAAATAATTTCATAAAATGGGTTCAAATAATATACAATAATGCTACAGCAGAAATCCTAACAAATAACAATATTTCAAAACCAATAAAAATCAATAGAGGATGTCGACAAGGCTGTCCACTTTCACCTTTACTGTTTACTATGGCAATTGAACCTTTAGCGATAGCGATACGTTTACATTCACAAATATATGGAATTAAAGTTGGACCAACAGAACATAAAATCTCCCTGTACGCCGATGACATAATTTTGTTTATGTCGAATCTAAAAAAAATCAATTCCAACCTTGTTGAATTTAATAAAGAATTTTGGGGAAATATCAGGATATAAAATAAATAAAACTAAATCTTCAATATTAATGCTAAATGAGACCCAGAGAAATTACCCAGCCCCTGAGGTAAATCAATTCAATGTTGTAAATCAGTTTAAATATTTAGGAATCCAAATTATGCCTAAGCTAGAATCAGTCGCCAGTGTCAACTATGAAGCCTTAATGTCAGATATCAGTGAGTTAACTCAGAGATGGATGTCACTACCAATGTCGATGATCGGGAGAATCAATATACTTAAAAGTAATATTTTACCTAAAATACTTTATTTATTTCAATACATTCCCTTATCACCACCTTTAGATCTATTCTCAAGAATAAAAAAAAAGTTAGTGGAATTTATATGGAACAACAGGAGGGCTAGATTACGTTTGTCTTTATTATATTTACCATTTGATCGTGGAGGTCTGAAATGTCCAAATTTTATGTTGTATTATTGGTCGGCACAACTGAGGTCTATGACATATTATTTTTCATCAAATGATCTCCCTCACTGGACTGAAATGGAATCATACAATTTACCTTTACCTCTTCCCATATTCATATACTCAGATTCGGCAAAAAAATTACAAAAACAAGTTAAAAATCCATTTGTAAAGCATATGATCAAAATATGGTGTGAAGCTAAAAACTATTTAAAAGAACCACAGTTATTGTCACAATTTAGTCCAATATGGGGTAATCAATATTTTAAACCAGGGAGAGCGGACGCTGTATTTAAAGTATGGAATTTAAAAGGGATACAAAAGATTCAGGATTTATATTTGCCATGTGCAGACAACATGTCTTTTGAAGAGCTGAGGATCAAATTTAATCTCAATAGAACACATTTTTTTAAATATCTTCAACTTAGAAACTTTATTCGATCAAATCAAAATAAAGCTCTCACTCGACCTATTTATTCATCCTTGGAAAAAATGATGATGAAAGATAGTAAAAGAAAGGGTATTATTTCAGAGTTTTATAACTCATTGACACTATCTTCAAGTGAAAATTCACTGAAAAGATTAAACTACTGGAAAGAAGATCTGCAAATTGAAATTTCAGAGGAACAATGGGAATTGGCTTGTACAGAAGCTCAAACCAAATCAATAAATGCACGCCTTAAATTGATACATTTCAAATGGTTAATGCGGATGTATGTTACACCGGAGGAGTTAAATAGATATAACAAAAATATACCAGATACATGCACAAAATGCATGGAAAGTAAAGGAACCCTATTTCATTGTTTATGGGAATGTAGATTAATAAGAATGTTTTGGGAAGAGGTGAGGGTAACAATTGAAAAAATAATCTCAAAACAAATCATATTGAATCCTAAACTGTTTTTGTTGGGTCTGTACCCAGAAAAGCATAATTTTAATAAAAGTGAAAGAACATTCATAGACCTCAGTTTGCTTAATGCCAAAAAATGTATTGCACTATTATGGAAAAAGACTCATAGACCAGATGTGACTCAGTGGTTAAGACAGATGTTAACAAACCTTCCATTAGAAAGAATAACATATATACTAAAATCAAAGGAAATTGTGTTTGAGAATATATGGAGACCTTTTATTGATTATGTAAAAAATTTAAACATAACTCTTGAAGAAGAAGGTGAATGATGTGTGTGGACCTTGTAAATTCCAAACTGGTGAACATAATATGTATACTTATGTATTGGATTGTCTAGACTAAACAGAGGAGCATTGTTGAAGATTTGATTTTGTTGGTGGTTGTTGGTGTTTTTAGTGCATTTTTTTTTTGTAGTACTTTAGTGTTTGATTGTTTGTATCATGTTTGTTAAAAAAAAAAAAAGAAAAGGTTCAATAAAGATATTGTGGAAAAAAAATTTTTTACCACAGGTGGACTCCAATTAAGCTGTAGAAACATCTCAAGGATGATCAGTGGAAACAGAATGCACTTGAGCTCAATTTTGAGCTTCATGGCAAAGGCTGGGAATACTTATGTACATGTGATTTCTTAGTTGTTGTTTTTTTTTTTTTTTTAATTTGCAAAAATCTCCCAAAAAACGTTTTTCATGTTGTCATTATGGGGTATTGTGTGCAGAATCTTGAGAATTTTTGTCATACTATGTTTTGAGTTCATAAGATCTACATGGAAATCCCCACAGATGAACATAACTTTGACTAAGTTTTGCATACATTTTTTTCCATCCAGTCCTTAAGTCAATATTTGATCCCAGTGTTCTATATACACATCTCACTACTATATTCTTCATATTGTCCATACAGATTTCTACTGTAATACATTCAAATAAATCATCCACAGTCACTGACAAATTTTCCTTCTTCCTTCAGTGTCGTACAGTTATGTTTGATATTCGGTCTTTGCAACATTGGTTGGTTCATCCCAGAGTGCTTCTGGGTTTAAAGTACACAGATATGCTGTATTTGGAGAAAATCATGCGAAACTTTTCGGGGGCTCAGCCACCTACGGAATGTCTATATGCTTTCTCTTGATTTTACACTCCATTTCTCCTGATGGCCTCAAAGTCTTTGTTTCATGTGAGTTTTGATGAAGGGCCATTCTAGATGACCACACGGTTTTAAAGTTTGTTTTATATGGACATGTTCCTTTTCCTTAGCTTCTGAATCTGTGGGTATGGTTTCTGCACGATGTTGCAGTGTACGGATCACCCCTAGTTTGTGCTCAAGTGGGTGGTGTGAATGAAACATGAGCATCTGATCTGTGTTGGTAGGTTTTCGGTACACTTGAACATGAAGTTCACCAACCTTTATCCCACAATTCATACCCTCCTGGGTGAACTTGATGTAATTGTCCACTGAATTAATGTGCTTTGTGAAGGGGTTAATTTCATTAATACATCTTTTTTTCCTCTCTCCCCTTTTCTCCTCTCTGGTTACACACCGTGGATGACATTTCTCACAAGTCATGTGACTTTCTCCTTTTGCCATGTGACTTTCTTGTAGGTTATTTATTGGCCAGGGACACTTCCTGCTGCACATGGTGGTGTTCGGATGAACATTGAAACGTCTTGAATTTTAGTTTTTGGAAAGTGTTTTTAAATAAAACTCCTTTTTGAAACTTCACAATTCTTGCATCCTTTGAACTTGAGTTTTTGGAGAGTTTCTGCTTGAAATTCTTGGCAAGATGTCAGAATAGCCTCCCACAGGTTTTTTTTTTTTTTTTTTTTTTTTTTTTTTAAATGTGAACTGTTGCCTACCCCCAGAGGTTCTCAGTAGGGTTGAGCTCAGGGGAGGCTGGGGGGCCACACCATGAGTTTATCTCCTTTTATGTCCATAGCAGCCAATGACAGAGGTATTCTTTGCAGCATTGTGCATTGTCATGCATGAAGAGAATTTTGCTACAGAAGGCACAGTTCTTCTTTTTGTACCATGGAAGACAGTGGTCAGTCAGAAACTCTATATACTTTGCTGAGGTCATTTTCATACCTTCAGGGACCCTAAAGGGGCCTACCAGCTCTCTCCCCATAATTCCAGCCCAAAACATGACTCCACCAACCATCCACTACTCCATCCATCTGGACCATCCAGGGTTGCATGGCACTCATCAGTAAACAAGACAGTTTGAAAATTAGTCTTCATGTATTTCTGGGCCCACTGCAACCATTTCCACTCGAGCATTGGTTAGGGGTGGCCGAATAGTAGGTTTATGCACAACTGCAAGCCTCTGGAGGATCCTACACCTTGAGGTTCGTGGGACTCCAGAGGCACCAGCAGCTTCAAATACCGGTTTGCTGCTTTGTAATGGCATTTTAGCAGCTGCTCTCTTAATCCAATGACTGGCAGAAACCTTCCTCATTATGCCTCTATTTGCACAAATCTATCTGTGCTCTGAATCGGCCACAAATTTCTTCAGTCCGATGATCACGCTTAAGTTTTTGTGAAATATCTAATGTTTTCATACCTTGTCCAAGGCATTGCACTGATGCTTTTTGGCAGCAGGGAGAGCCTTTTTCTTTCCCATATTACTTGAAACCTGTGGCATGCTTAATAATGTGGAACATCCTTCTTAAGTAGTTTTCCTTTAATTGGGCTCACCTGGCAAACTAATTATGATGGTGTTTGAGATTGATATCAGTGATCCAAAGAGCCCTGAGAAACAATGCCATCAATGAGTTTAATTGAAAAACAAAAAACTGATTATTTGACACTAAAATCCTATTTGCATAATAATTGGGAACGCGGTGTAAAGTATTGAGTCCAAATGGGCAGCAGCTGGACAATTTCACAGTAAATTGCTTTTAAATTAAAAGTAAAAACTAATGCTTTTAAAATACCTATCCATCTTCTACCGCTTTTCCAGAGGTCCGGGCCACGGAGGCAGCAGCCCAAGCAGAGAAGCCCACACCTCCCTCTCCCAACCACCTGCTCCAGCTCTTCAGAGAGGATACCAAGACATTCCCAGGCTAGCTGGAAGATGTATTCTCTCCAGCGAGTCCTGGGTCTGCCCTGGGGTCTCCTCCCAATTGGAAGTGGCCAAAACGCCTCAAGTGGGAGGTGTCCAGGAGGCATCCTGATCAGATGCCCAAACCACCTCAACTGGCTCCTTTCATTGTGGAGGAGCAGTGGTTCTACCAGCTCTCTCCCAATGATTCTGGCCCAAAACAGGACTCCATCACCGCCTTGCTGACATTGCAGCCTTGTTGGGACATGGTGGCCATCCACTACTCCATCCACCTGGACCATGTAGGGTTGCATGGCACTCATCAGTAAACAGCTGTTTGAAAATTAGTCTTCATGTATTTCTGGGCCCACTGCAACAGTTTCTGCTTGTGAGCATTGGTTAGGGGTGGCTGAATAGTAGGTTTATGTACATAATCCAATGAATTTGTCTGGCAGAAACCTTAATTATGCTTTTATCTGCACAAAATAATAAAATAAATATTAAAATAAACATGATCAAATGTAGTCTTAAAATAAATAATAATCAGTGAAGTCACGGCGTGATGAAATCGCATACCTGGGCTCCAGTGTTTTAATGTGACAAAAACCCTCCTTGCAAACTGAATGTGTCATATCCAGGCTGTTCATCCCGTCTTTGTTATAAAATCCAGATATTTAAATTAAATTTTGATTAACTGATACCTTAAGGTACAGCAGTTTGAGTGTCTTTTTTTATTTTTATTTTTTTTTTTCAAAATTAAAAGATCGATCTGTGTTTATGGATCGATGCATTGACACAAGTGCCAAGTATTGCAATTCATCACTGAATCAGTCTTTTTTTTTTCCTCCCCCACCCTTAGTGGGCAGGGCTGTGGAGAATGAGGTTTAAAAAGCTCCTTGCCCTTAAACACACTTTCACTTTGTGAATGAGCCCACATTGTCCTCAGCACAAAACAAATTTGTCCTCCCATTTAAATATTGCCATATTAGTATTAAGCCTTTGATCTTGCACCCCTGATTATTAAAGGCAATGAGGGGAAAGACGGTGATTGGTTTATTTCACTTTATACCCCAAACATGCCTCTGAATAATGCAGCGTTCTAGGACAGCCTCTTTGTGCCTGGTGCAGGATTTGTTTTTGCGCTGGTGTAATAATGAAATGAACTTGGAAATGCCCGTAAACGTGCTTTGCACCTCAGACTATTGGCTCTGGAGTGTGCCGCTGTAATACAGCCCAATAAGTCTATCACCAACAGTTTCCACTAGATAAATTCTTTTAGATGAAGGTAGATAAAACTGTCAGCTGTAATCCTGTTTGACTTTATTATGGTGATGTAGTGTTCCCACTTTATTCTTGATTAACAAAACTTTCAAACAGGATTATCTCTTTATTACAGTGTCAACCTGAAGGCAGCCTTGGTTCAGCAAACATCAGTGAACTTTAAAATCAAGTTGTGCACTGAAGCTGTAGCTTTTGAGTGCACTTTAAAGCATTCTTAAAGTCAGTATTTGCAGAATTTGGGAAGAATCAGAAATCTCATGCAGTCTTTTATATGAAGTCCCATACAGGCCAAAAAATGCAAAGTTTGATGATGCTGTGAGATTCCAGATTGCTACAAATTCAGAATCCGTCCCCCTTCCCTTCCAAACACAAATGACAATTTACAGTGGCTGTCAGGTGTCAGAAACCTTCAATATACTGCAACAATACAGTCTGAGAAATAAATTATTTTTTTGTTTTTCTACCCCAAAAAGTAACCTTTACAAGCCAGGTAGCTTCTATACAGTGAATGTAAGTTCACCTATCACAGGGCATAAATCTGTTGGGAAACGACTGTCAGGGATGTTGCAGTTCAGCATTTATCTTGGTAGGCTACTTTACCCATCCAAAGGAAAGCCACAACTTTAGCGTCACTTTGAAAAGTTGTTCCTCATCAGCAGCTTCCATTTGGTGAAAAACCAAACCATACTCCAACAGCACACAACGTCACAGCAAGGTTGGTCCAACGTACAAAGTTTACATTGGGAATACATCTTATGCTGACGTCTAGCCAGTGTTTTGCCAGTGAGCAAACGACCTCTATATAATGTGTTCCCGATGTAAACTTTGTAAGATGGGCTGGTGTTGGTGCGACGTATGTGTGCTGTTGTGGTAGCATTCCTCCTCCTCGTCTTCCCCCCCCCCCCCCATTTTATGTCGGCCTGGAACCCAAACTGGGCGACAGCAGCAGCAAATTTTAACAGCCAGTTCACAATTACATGAACGACCAGCACTCTGTTGGATAGCATATTATATACAGTATATATCAGTATGGTGGTGCCCTGTAGTATAGAGGGGTGACGCCCCACCTCCGGGGGGTGGTGTCACCTGGGGTGTAAGAGGTCACAGTGGGAGCCATCTTGTCTCTTTGCTGTGGCAACAACCCTCTGGACATTGTGGGCTTGGTGTGGCTATTGGTGAGGTACAAGGTGGCCTTTATGCAGCAGAGTTCATGGTGGCCTGTAATGGTAACAACTTGATGGGCTGTGATTTGTTTTACGGGCTCGGGTTCTCCATCGCCTGCGGAGAAGTGGAGGAGTGGTCAGGTGGGGGACTGTGGGACTGGCAATTTTAGACGGGAAGTAGCGATGAAGCGTGGAACATAGGCTGGCCCAGTCCGGGTGAAGAGGGCCGCCTCCAGCACCAGAG